>CM062288.1:49748790-50948790 GCA_031216915.1 Pictodentalium vernedei | reverse complement strand
CCAGACATAGCTGGTGCTAACTCTTAAAATATAGGGCCAAACACAAATTTTGCCCCCCAATCCCCAAAATTTGCATCTAAAACTAAAGAAAACATGTCCTGAAAGGCCCTCCACACTTCGCCCCTACTGCGCATGCGCAGTGTCAAGGACGTTCCGAAATTGGCGCCATTTATCATTCTAAGTTTGGCCCTTCATCAGTTAACATCTGACTGATCTTTGTGCTTTTAAATCTCAGTTTAAATGATGCCAGACACATAAATATTAGTGAAATGGTGATTCTAAGGAGGATAGAAAAGGAGGAGAGGAAAAGAATGTGTGACAGAATATTATCAGGGCTGTAACTTAAAATTTTTTAATGAAATTATGTTAAGTTACCTATTTTCAAGGCAGCAGCCATTTTGTTGTCATTCTGATTATTTAGTTACACTGTTTTTTTAAGTGTTTTTCCTCTCTCCCTGTCCTTTAAGTTCCCCCTTGCTATTCTCCCATGCTTTTGGCATAGTTTATGTAATTATTATTACTAAAATTTCTTGGGAGTTTTAGCTGAATAACAGAATGAATTCTGTTCTTTCCCCATGTTTACGTCTTCACCTACGGGTGGTTAGGCGTTGTGTTCTGCATCTACCATCTGATGTTCTGCAGTTTCTTCCCTGGAAGTCTCTGTTTTGCATCAGATGGTGTATTTTTGGTAACTGATTTCGGGCCTGGGTGCCTGGAGTCTTATTTTAGTGTTTTTACACTCATTGTTTACATTTACAACAGCCCTCTGTGTGAGGGGGGGATTTCTAAATAATAATATCTTTATGTTATTTTAATCATAACTAGATACATTATTATTGTTCGTAAGTGTTGAATAAATTGTTTAAAATATTTTTAAAATTTTTTTCCACACTTAGGCTTGGGATCCATTGGGGCTCAACGTTACTTTTCAGAAACTTGGGCTGTTCTGAAAAAATATTTTTTCAAAATATTTTGATTTCAATTATTTTTTCTATATTAATGGATCATATTATTATTATGTATTTTGCCAGGGGTTAGTGCGAGTACCAGGACTTGTTTTCTTTTCACATTGAAAGGATATTGATCAATTGTTTTAAGAGGAAGTCTTCCTCTGACCTTATTATCATTCTATATGTGGTCAGTGTACTCGCATTAACTCCTGTTCTGTATCGTATGATTTCGATGACAATATGGGAAGCGTATGTCACGGTATGTTGTTGGGGATTTGGACACTCCGGTCCTTTCCCCGCAGGGTCACTCTACTTTATCAATTTCTATTTCAGACGATCAAGATTAGGGTGATGTATCTGTGATGTCTTCCAACAGTGTGCCTCCGTCGTCACAATTAATGAAGGGCTAGCGGAAAAGTGCTCATGTAATACGCCAATTGCCTAAGAGGACCCTAGTAGGTTCGACGGCCTTTGACGTCCGCTAGCTCGCCCGGTGTAGCGTCCATTCACCGAATGGTTCGGCAGCCGGGTTCGTCCGTTGCGGTCTAGAAGGAATTTTGGGGTGATGCGAGCACTATAAAATTATCTTAATGCACACCCAGTGACGGCGGATCGGAGGGAGAACGGAGGAAGCCTTTTAGTCCGGTTCATAGCTCGTTCCGGTCCATCCGGACGGCAAGCGAGAGAGGCCCCTCTCTCGTTCAACAACATCTGGCCCCAGATGTTGTGGTACAAATGTGTCGCTAGCGGAGCATACGTCCGTCGCTCGGGACGCTCCGTTGTATAGGCAGTCCGCTGAGACTGCTAAGGCTTCCTCTTCTCGTCAGCGCACACGACCGCACCTTGGCTGCGTGACCGCCGATATATTACCAGCTTCGCCGATCAAGGATTCTTCGGCGACCAGGTCACACCATCCGGCAGCCAGGGATTCGAGACCGATGGACTCCGGACGTTCGCATAGGAAGTATGCGGGAGCCATCTGATGCGGAGCTGCCCTCGGCGAAGCAGCGATAGACTGCGCCTCCGCAGGTCTCGACGCCGGACATTCTTGTGCACATAGCACAGCTTATCGCAGCATCCCAGCAGCCGACAGAAACGGTGTCGGATCGAGAATTATCCGACAGCGCTGGGTCGGTAGCCGGGGACTCGAGGCCTGCAGACTCCGGACGTTCGCATAGGAAGTGTGCGGGAGTCAACGTACACGGAGCTTCCAGCGGCAATGCATCGTAAGTCCGCTACTGCACAGGCCTCGGGAACGGACGTGCTTTCCTTAATAGCACAGTTTATCGCAGCATCCCAGCATCAACTGAATCTGTCGCATATATTTTATCCGACGATGCTGGGTCGGGACGCTCCGCGGAAGCGGGTACGGACGTCCGAAAGTTTCATCCGGTCCGACGGGATACCGAAAGGGATTCGGAGGATTTCAAGCTTTCCCTTTCGGAACAAAATATGCTGCGATGCCGGATAAGAAACCGATAGCGTCGGTGGACTTAGAAATTTTTGGTTCGGTTCAGGGACATCGTCCCTCAGTTCCGACATAGTCCAATAATGTCACACAAACTTTCGAATTATTGAACGACGCTATATATATATTATTATTTTATGCTTGCTATCCAAGCATTTCTGGTTTCTTGTTCGAAGAATTATGGAGATGTCTTTCAAAAGTGTGCCTCTGTCGTCATAGTTAATGAAGAGTTAGCGGCAATAAGTGCTCATGGAATATGTCTATCGCTTACGGAGTGACATTCGCTAGCTCACCCGGTGTAGCGTACATTCATCGAATGGTTCGGCTGCCGGGTTCGTCCGTTGCGGTCTAGGAAGGAGATTTGGGTGATGCGAGCACTTTAATTACTTTAGTACTCACCCAGTGACGGCAGATTGAGGACAGATCGGAGGAAGCCAACAACATAGGGGACCGCATGTTGTGGTTCAGATATTTTACATTCAGAGCATATGTCCGTTGCTCGGGACGCTCCGTTATATTGACAGTCCGAGAGACTGTCTTTAATGCTTCCTCATCCTCACAGCAGGGCACACGACCGCACATTGGCTACGTGACCTCGAGTATCCGATCAGTTTCGGCATTCAGTGATTCCACAGCGAATAGGTCGCGCCATCCGGTAGCCAAGGGACACGAGGCCTATACACTCCGTTCGCTCGCATATTGGAATTATGCACGGGGTAACGATCTCGGAGCTTCCTGCGGCAATGCATCGTAAGACCGCTGCTCCTCAGGCCTCAGTGACGGACGTGCTATCCGAGTTAGCACAGTTGTTTCGCAGCATCCCAGCAATTGACAGTTTCTCGGTCGAATCAGGAATTATCCGACGGCGCTGGGTCGGTGCGGTCCGCGGTTGCATCAAGCTACGGACGACCGAACGCTTTATAGGGTCCGACAGGATGGCGAAAGGGATTCGAAAGATTTCGAGTTTTCCCTTTAGTAGTATCGGAAAATGCCTTTCATATCTTCTGGCATTTCTTCCAGTGATTATTTTTCGGACTTCATTGCTGCGATCTTGGATAAGAGACTTATAGCGTCATTGGACTCGGATTTTTCGATCGGTACAGGGACTTTGTCCCTGACTTACCGACGCAGTCCAATATTGTCATTACAACATGTGTTTTATTTTTCGACGCTATATATTTATATATATATACAAGCCTGCTACTAAGCATGATAGTTTAGTTTCTTGTCCGCGTGGCTCATTTCTGCCATTTTATCTTTTTTACATATAGTTTATTTGGCAGAGCAGGGCATACCGAGAGTTCATACGCGTCTAGACGGTGTGATTAAAGACTGCATATATATTCTTTTTCGCCGTTTATGTCTTTTCCAATTTCAATGTTGGGAACGACATTATGTATAGTAGACTTAACTTAGACGCTTTATTATACGTAATCCGCCTTACTGAGGCGTTATCATTACGTCTTCAAGAAAAGATTTACGGGATATTATTCTCAATGTAATTTCTTTTGAGGGCAGTAGTTTGTTCACGTATAACTCCGCCCTTCAGTGGCTGATTGGAGTTGGTTAGACGTGATGCAGCCCTAGCTACATCCACGCGTGGATAGTAGGTTAAGAACTCTCTCAGAGTCGCTTCGTTCTCGGAGGAGCTTCTCTTCGACGGCAACTTTCCGGCAATCCATGAATTGCTTGATTTATACATTCTCTTGTCTATCTAGTGTTACAAGAGATTCAGACTGGGGCAAACATTCGGTGGTTGACTCAGAGAGTGCCGCCGCAGTTGCCGGACCCGAGTGTGGCTGTTATGACGGTTGCCAGTCAAACAGATTGGGATATATACTGATCCCTACGGATTCGAAGTGCCAGGGTCTTTGGGTTCCGCAGTCTTTTAGCTATCAGTTTAACTTCCGCGGAATAATGTTTTTTAGGCTTGCTTTATGTCATTGCATGAACATTATTCAGAAACGCATGCCCAAATTCCTGTCCTTTAATTCGACAGTAGTGGCGTATCTCCGGAACCAGGGAGGCACTCTTTCGTTTCCGTTATTCAATTTAATGGAAAGAATCCGTCTGTTGGTTATAGTACACCAAGTTCAGTTTTGGTCCGTCATATTCTGGGTCGTCTGATTGTTTTATCGCACTCCCGTTCTCTTACGGGTCGCTTGTTGCTGTCAGAATGGACTCTCAACAAACAAGTATTCATTCAGATTTGCTATCTATGGGAGCGCCCAATGATGTTTTATTTATGACACAGCTTGCTAATAAATTGCAGACGTATGTGTTGGCTTGTCCAGATCTCTGAGCTAATACTGTTAACGCTCTATTGATCTATAGGACGGAATGATAGGATACGCGTATCCTCCGGCGCTGTTGTTTTAGCAGGTATTGCTAAGATAAACAACCACAATACATTTCTGTTGATAGCATCTCTATCTTCACAGAGATCATGAGTAATTTACTCTCTTGTCTACTGTGGATCTTAACGTGAAATCTTCCTCTATGTGAGGATCTTTTTTCACTGGGTAAATCGTGTCATCTTTATCACAACCAGCAAGGTCGCAACCTTCATGTATTCCGTTGTGTTGTCCGTATTGCATTGTAAGCACTGTACTGGACGAGCTTTGGACGCGATTTCTTACTATAGGAGATCCTCTTCTTCGCTATTCTATGCGACTAAAGTGGAGGCTCTTCCGTCGTGGTGTAGGGATCATTATGTTCATATGGTTGATCCCTCCATACTACTCATTGCTATTTTTTAGTATACTTGTTTCACAAGATCTACTGCAGCCTGTTGTTATTTAGGTTATAGGTTTATGTTACCTCATACCTATGCACTCTACGATAGTTTACAATTGAGTCTTTTGTCTCTTTATCTAAGTCAGTTAGTAACTTTTTGATAAATAGACTTAGAATCTTTAGATTAAATTCCTATACGGATTTTAACTTCGGTTCTTATTTAGCTAAGTAATCATTTGAGCCTCTGGAAACAGTAGTTTTCAAATTCTGACCTTTTAGACAGTAATTCTGTTGGTTTCTCTTTTACTGTAGAGTCAGTGAGTTTCATGCACTATCGATGGATGATTTTCACTTTCATAGTTTCGGAATCAATACTTCCGTTACTATTTAGGTTGGATTGTTGCATAAGAGTTAGGCTCCTATTATCCGGATCCTATTATTTTAAGGTCCTGCCGTCTTCGTATGGGCAGAGGCCTTTACTCTTTCCGGGTACAGTTTATGTATTTATAAACAGATATCTGTTTATTACAAGGGCGTAAGCTTCTTCTGTCTTTGATGTCTAGTAGAAGGACGTTACACTCCATTTTATTGTTAATGGATTCTATTAACTAGCGTACTGCTTATGGTATATCATTGGCTTAGCAGTTGTGCTTAAGATTTCGGCTCATGAAGTAAGAGTTCTTCTACTTCTTGGGCTTACATTAATAGTGTTGCTATTATAGATTTTTGAAGGCTGCTCATTGCGCTCAGCCATCCATTCATGAATTTTATCTCAGAAATATCGAGTCCATTTCTGGAGGCCTCTATTGTTAGGTCTATTATCTACTGCTCAGAATGTCATTCACTTAACAGTTGCTACTATAGCTAGGTAGGCTGTCTGTTTCGGCAGTGTCTCCGTTCGGCTGCCCTCTTCGCTCTGGGCTATTTGACCCAGGGCAAGAAAAAGGGGGGGGGGGGGGGGGGGGGGTGTTCCCTTGGGTCACCTGTTTTTACTATGAAAACAAGGGGATACCTCCTCCGGAGTTAGTAATTCTGAGCTGTTATTGGGATGGTTGTTAGTGAGAAGTTTAAAATTCATTCAAGTCTTAGTTTTTAAAGTATAGCTTTTGAATATTGCATATGTCAACGGACATGATTATGCAATTCTCACACACTTTTAGGAGTATAAGAGTCTCTATTCTCTAGACTTACTTTATTATTGGCTTACTTTAAAAATTATTAGTATAAGGATTATTGGATATTAATAGAGTACATGGATGTATGAAGCTCAATTTTTGGAAGGTGTTGTATCTTTCTAATTTATCATAAATAAGAAAGATGCATATAAGGCCTATTACTTCTTTTCCCTACAGGGGATGACTCTATTTTATTTTATTGAGCGTATTCCATTTTGCTCTATGTCCTTGGCCCTCCAGCCTTTTTACTATTCAGCTATGTCTGGGTCATTGGTACAGTATAAAAATGTTAAAAAATTTATAGTAATTTATATATTTTTTATACTTACCAATGACCCAGACGGGGATGGCCCTCCCAGGAGTTGGGAACTCTTGCCTCCCCGCTGAGTACATAGCGCTTACCAGGCACTGGTTATTAGAATGATAAATGGCGCCAATTTCGGAACGTCCTTGACACTGCGCATGCGCAGTAGGGGCGAAGTGTGGAGGGCCTTTCAGGACATGTTTTCTTTAGTTTTAGATGCAAATTTTGGGGATTGGGGGGCAAAATTTGTGTTTGGCCCTATATTTTAAGAGTTAGCACCAGCTATGTCTGGGTCATTGGTAAGTATAAAAAATATATAAATTACTATAAATTTTTTAACTTTCTTTCATATCTGGGTCATCAAAAAGTTTCAGATAAGGCCTAAAAACATTAAAAATCTGTTCTTATGCCCTCTCACATGGTCCCTTTGGCTGTCAGATGCTATCTTTTTATAACCAATGCAAACTTAAAAAAATAAAAATTAAATGGTTTATATCTGATATTTTACCCAAGTCAATAAAATGGTCTCTTGAATGCAACAAGGCTTTGCAATGCTTCCGCATTGCAAAGCCTTGTTGCACTCAAGGGATGTTATACACCACCACCCATGCTATTCTGTAGATTATTAGGCCTAAAGCATAAATCAAACTAAGAACAGGAACTTTTTAATGATGAAGAAATAATTACAAAAATAAAAATTAAAATAATAAACATGTGCCTGTATGCAATTTTACAAAAAAATTGCTTGAGAAATAGAAGATCTACTTTGTGAGGCCTAATCCAGAATTTTTCCAAGACCTGGATGCTTGAAAAAACACACTTTTGTTTCCAGACTTGTCTCAGAAATCATGTTAAAAGTTTGGGGAATTGCCTTGAAATCCAGAATCCAGGGACAGTTATGGAATTTCATCTTTAAAAAAGTGTACAATCCCTGGCTAATATGACACAGGCTCTTTAGCATTTTACCCAACCCAAATAGAATACATGTACTTGTAAGAAAAAGTTATTGCATTGTTGTATCTGTTTCTGAAAAAAGGGAAAATAGAAATCTGTAATTGTTTCTTTAAGGAATTTGAAATGGACAGAGAAATTAAACTAGAACTGGAAAAACAAACCAGAGATAAAATAGAGGAAGTTAGAAAACAGTTGGCTTGGGAATCAGAAAAACAAAGAATTGCATTAGAGAAAATCAGAAGAAGGTTAGTTAATGTAAAAAATTGCCCTAGTCTCAAAGAAGTTGAAAATTTGTTTCTCTGACTTCCCAGCATTGTTATGCCCACTCCTGAGAGGGTATATAGTAAAGCGCTGCATACGTTCGTACATTTATATGTTACAGGTTATGTCTGTCTAACATGTTTGCTACTCTAGCTACACCACTATTGGTTGGATTAAAATAATGTTTGACATGCTTCTGCCTAAGTATGGGATGAAGATCCTATATCACAATAAATGGCCCTGCTTTAATATTTACAGAGTTATTTTCCTTGTTTCACATCGTTGTAAAAATGTGTCCATCCACCTTGTTAAAAAGTGTGTCAGTTATTCTTGCACATGTACCTAAGCATGGGGGAACAGATCGTATGGTGGAATTAATGCCCTTGTTTACCCTTATTTCACATGGGGTATTATTAAAAATATATCTGTCCAACATGTTTAGTACTCCAGCACTGTCACTCTTTGTTGGATTGAATTGAATTGTCCCACCATTCTACCTTGGCATGGGGGAACACATTTCATGACAAGATGAATACCCTCAATAGATTGCTTTCAGAGTTACTTCCCTTCAACTAATTTATGCATTTATCAAAACATCTCGTCAGTCCAACATGTTTACTGCTCCACTTCTGCCCCTATTTGCTGGTTGCAAATAC
The DNA here is from genome assembly GCA_031216915.1 of Pictodentalium vernedei. Classification (NCBI taxonomy): domain Eukaryota; kingdom Metazoa; phylum Mollusca; class Scaphopoda; order Dentaliida; family Dentaliidae; genus Pictodentalium; species Pictodentalium vernedei. The sequence goes on along the minus strand of CM062288.1, from coordinate 50,940,286 downwards.
TTTTTGGCATGGCTGTACCTTATCAATTGTGGAACGGATCCCATGCCTTGGTTTTCACAATAGTTACATAGGTTCTTTCAGACAACACAATAATAAACAAAGATTAATTGCTCATCCTTAGTTGATACCCATTTATACAGTTGGATGGACAAAAACAAGAGTGAACAATTTTGCTGAAAGGAAATAATGGCATGTAATATACATGCTGGGCAAAATTGAACAAAGTACCTTTCTTATTACGTTTATAAGGGTTTTGTCCTATTTTTAGCTTTTCCCATGTGAGAATCTGGCATTGACGTAGTTGATTCTAGTTTCAGAACTTAACCTTGCAATTTATCACATCATCTCAATCAAATATCCCATTGTGGAAATATTGTCTGCAATCCATCTAAGAGCATGTGATGTCAAAGGTCAACATGATGTCAAAACTTTGTAAGAGAGCTTCAAAAATAGAATTGATTTGATGATCTCTGTTTCTGAATTTAACCCTTTACCTAATGAATCAACCACATTTGCTCCCTAATTTACAAATTTCGCAACTGAAAAAAAAAATACTTTTCAAAAAATTTCAACAAAACCATATCAGGTGACCCTTCATTGGAACAAGCATGTACCAGTGCGATGTCACATGACATGGTTTTGTTGAATTTTTTTTTTTAAATTTGAAAAAATAATGATTAAAATAATAAATTTTGATATCCTGGTGATAGGTAAAGGGTTAACTGTTTACCTAACATGACTAACAAATGACATTTGCAAAAATATTTCCTGAATAACGAAGAAAATTCATTGTTGCCTTGAAAATATTGCTTTTTACTGCTCTTTGGAATGAGCTCAACAAGCTCATTGAAATGAGGTGTCATCAATTATGCTTTTGAGACAAAAAAAATTAAAGAAAATTTAATTGTCAAATTTTGTGAATAGTGCTCGTTGGTTTTAGGTGATATGTTAGGTAGAGGAATAGATTACACATTACAGTGCAGCCCACTTAATTGGATATCTCTTAATTGTATATCCCTGTTAATTGAATATAATGTTCAAACACAAAACCATTTACCATACCTTTAGTACAAATTTGATCTGTTAATTGCATATCTGTTATAGAGTAAACTCCTGTTAATTGTATATAAATTTTTGTAATATGTCGAAAAATTACTGTGACTCGCACCAAATGCACCTTATTTATCAACCTTTTTGGCCTCACTACATCCAATACAGGCATTTATTCTATTATATCTTGATTGACAGAGCTCTATGAGCTCTGTCAAACAAGATATAATAGAATAAATGATCAGTTTACCTACAGAACACAGGAAACTGACCAAATCCCTGTTAATTGTATACTCCTGTTAATTGAATAATTTTCTCTGGCAAAATGGATATTCAATTAAGAGGATTCTACTGTACTTGATAAAAAGAATCTCAAATATACCATGATTTGATATGAAAATTTCTGAAGCATGTTAACTAAAATTAACCGAAATTAACTGGAGACTGTAAACCTCGGGTCAGATGTGGTTTAATGAACTCAGTTCAGAAATTCCATATAAAACTGGTGACTTATTAGAGATCCTATATTTGACTCTTAGAAGCCGGGGAATCAGAATGAATTTATTGAACATGACATACTGCGAAAAACTTGCAGTAAAGCAGGTGCTTCTAGTCAAGTGTTGTCTGCCTATTCAGGCAGACGACATTTGACTAGAAGCACCTGCTCAGTGTTTAATTCACCCCAGCCCAAGATAGCCGAACCATCACAGCCAGATTACCTGACATATTACATGTCAGGCAAGAAAACTCAACTCCCGGCTTCTAAGAGTTAAACTAATGGAAAAAACTGAAAATGATCTCAGGTTAACCTTGGTACAGAATATAAGAAATTCAGCATATACACAATCAAGGTATGCAAGACTAATGCAATAGGTTGTTGTATTTTCTACTGCGGTTTTCTTGTAATTAACAGATTTAAGGATGGTGTGGAATGTGAGAGAATTGTTGTTAAAGCTTTCCAGTCACAGCATGCTGTTAGTAGCTTTAGGGCCTCCAAATTATCTGAAGACTTTTATCAACTGAGAGCTGACTATGAACGACGGAGAACACTAGTGATGTCAAGAGAAGATTTGACAAGAGATCCAACACGAAATTTATTGACAGGTATTTGATTTGAAATTTCTTGCAAAATGTTAATTGGACTCTTGTCAGATTCTGAATGTGGCATTTCTTCCTCCATCATAAAACTGAAACTGTTTAATTTAGCAGTGGTGCCCTGTGAAGTTTTGTCTGCCTTTGCAGACAAGCAAATCTTCACTAGAAACCATGGCCATGGTACTCTAGCTCCATTACCAAGACCACCAAAACCTCTGTTTTGGAACATGTGTTGTCCATGTACACGTAAGACAAGAAACTCACCAAAAATTGGAACAAGGCCCCCAAGGGTTAAACCCTAGTCAATAAATAAATATGATATTTGTATTTTCTTTTGGAATAACTACTGGCTGCACCCACAACATTCTAACAGTCGAGCTCTGAAATAAGCAATCTGTCATTTGCAGAATGAGGTCTCCAGAGGGTGAATTTGCTAGTGCTGTCTCATACAGTGAGCCAATTTATCCTCTGGGTACCTCATTCTGTTTAGGCTTGATAACCGTTATTCAGATTAAGGTTCACAGAGGGTAAATTTAGTGATGCTACCCTGCTGTGCAGGGTAGCACCACCAAATGCACCCTCTGGGGACCCCATTCTGCAGATGACAGTCTGCTTATTTCCAGGCTTGCTAACAGTACTTTCAAATTCTAAATTATTTAAGAATTGTGCATTAATTCTCACAACAGGAGATTGCGGGAATCAAAACTGGTTCTTGTGAAGCAGGACAAATTTTATTGCCTGCTGTTATTGGATAGCCACTTTACCAGTGAATATTATTCTGTTAACAGGAGTATTCAGTTAACAAGAATGAGATCCATTTTCCATATTGTTGAGATAAACTGAGCATTTATTCTATTATTTCTTGTTTGACAGAACTTATGGAGCTCTGTCAAACAAGATATAATAGATTAAATGCCTGTGTTGGATGTACTTAGGCCAGATATGTCTGTAAGATGGAGAATGTGATGATTGTAATTTCTCGCCATATTACAAAGATTTTTTATTCAGTTAACAGGAGTAACTTCATAGTGTTATTGGGCAAATCACTTAATGCTGATTGCTTGTGTTGGTGCACAATGGTGCAATGTGCTCTGACATACTGCACATAATGCAGTGCTGAAGCCTGAAAATAAGCAATCTGTCATTTGCAGGATGAGGTCCCCAGAGTTTGAATTGGCTGATGAAGTCCAATACAGTGGGTCAATTTATCTTCTGGGTACCTCTTTCTCTTTAGGCTTGAGAACCTTGATTCAGATTGGGGTTCACAGAGGGTAAATTTAGTGATGCTACCCTGCAGGGCAGGGTAGCATCACCAAATTCACCCTCTGGGTATCCCATTTCTGCAGATGACAGTCTGCTTATTTCCAGGCTTGGTTATGATCTATTTTAACTGCAGGGTAGCATCGCCAAATTCACCCTCTGGTGACCCCATTCTTCAGACGACAGTCTGCTTATTTCCAGGCTTAGCATTGCCTTCAACTACTGCTAACTCTGCTTGTTCAGAGCCGGTACATCAGTGAGTCTGACCATTGCTCACCACTACTCCATATAGTTCTCTCTGGGTACTCTGGCTTCCTCCCCCATAAAACTGTATTACACAATGTAATCGTGGCTGATGAAACTGTTGTTAAACCCCGGTAAAAAAGACATAAGGCCCCACAAAGTAGATATTCTGTTTCTCAGGCCATTTTTTGTAAAATTGAATGTGGTGGGTGTTTTTTAATTTTATTTTTTATTTTGTAATAATTTCTTTGTCATTAAAAGTTCAAGTTTTTGATTTGTTTTGTTTTAGGTCTCATAATCTACAGAATAGCATGAGTGGTGGTGGTATTTCGTCTCTTGAGTGCAAAAAAGGCTTTGCAATGCTAAAGCATTTCAAATCCTTGTTGCACTCAAGGGACAAATTTATCAATTTTGTTAACTTGGGTAAAATATCAGACCTAAATCATTTTAATTTTATTTTTGGTAAGTTTGCATTGGTTCTTAAAAGAGAGCATGTGGCAGCCAAAAGGACCATGGTTATAAAAAGAGAGCATGTGGCAGCCAAAAGGACCATGGTTATAAAAAGAGAGCATGTGGCAGCCAAAATGACCATTCAGGAGGGCCTGAGAAATAATTTTTTAACTTTTTTAGGCCTGAATTAAGAGATATCCAATAAGTGGGTTCCACTGCAGTTTTCATATAATCATTTCATCAATTATATCTTGTTTGACAGCACCTCAAATGCTATGTCAAACAAGATATAATAGAGTTAATCTTAAATGTATTGTCAGAATGAAGGATATTGACCGCATTCTAGTTAATTAATAATTTTGTAAATTAAATATTTTTCATTGACAAAGTGTCCTCAGTGATCCACCGTACTGCATTTTACAGTTTGATGTTATGATCAAGACTGGAAATAAGCAATCTCTCATTTGCAGAATGAGGTCCCCAGAGGGTGAATTTGCTGATGCTGTCCCATACAGTGGGCCAATTTATCCTCTGGGTACCTCTTTCTGTTTAGGCCTGAGAACCTTAATTCACATTGAGATTCACAGAGGGTAAATTTAGAGATGCTACCCTGCGGGGCAGGGTAGCATCACCAAATTCACCCTCTGGGTATTCCATTTCTGCAGATGACAGTCTACTTATTTCCAGGCTTGGTTATTATCTATTTTAACTGCTAGATAGGTAGATTACTTAAATTCTTTTCTCAGTAGTACTTTGTTGCAATTTATGTAAGAGTGCCTCTTGGTACTATCCTAGAAATTGTAACCAACTAACATATAAACATTATTATATTTGTAATTTCTGTAATTATTCCAGGAGAAGAGTTTGTATACGCTGTAATAACGTGTTCTCCAATCCTTTTTGCATGTAATTTTGACAAACAAATTGTGTTTAGATTAAACTATATAAATACCAAATTATCATTTGCGTCTAGCTAAATATCAGATTCGAGAATGTTACTGTGGTACCAGAACATTTTAACTCCTTACTTACTGCTGGAAGATATTCCTACCCACACAGGAAATCTCTTGCCATTAACCTTTTACCCAACATAACTGCAAAAACCGGCTAGCGCTGTTCACAAAAATCACCATTCAGTTTTTATTATTTTTTCATTTTTTGTCTCGAAAACATATGTTATGACCCCTCATTGGAACGAGCTCATTGTGCACATTCCAACAGGGCTTATATTTCGTCTAAATTTGTGAGAATTCATTTGGATTCTCGTGAAAATGGTTGCGAGATTCCATACCTACTATGAGTGTCCCAGGATCCCATGATGCCACCACAGTTGAACCACTGTTGTATACTGATAACACATGTTAACATTTTACCCAACACACCTTTTTACCTGCGTCGCCAGCGGCAGAGCAGGTCTAGTAACCACTCGACTTTGTCTGTCCGTCAGTCCGTCAGTCCATCCAGGCCAACATTGGGGGTTTAGGGGATATTATTATTAGGGGCTACCTCCAAATTAAGGTAGTGTTAGGGTTAGGAGTGGGATGGGCTTAGGGCTAGGGGTAGCCCCAGAGTAGGGCTTAAGGTTGGGGGGGGTTAGGTCCCAGGGGGGTTAGGGTTGGGGTCAGGGGTGGGGTTTTAGTTTTAGTAGCCCCTAAACCAAAAAATAGCTCCTAATCCTATTGGTTTGGCTAGGGTGGGGTTGGGTCAGGGATGGGGTTAGGGGTAGCCCCAGAGTAGGGGCTTAAGGTTGGGGGGTTAGGTCCCAGGGGTGGGTGGGGGTTAGGGTCTGGGGTGGGCTTTTAGGGTTTAGGGTCAGGGTGGGGTGGGGTTAGAGTTAGGGTGTGGTTTTTGGGTGGAGGGGTGGGGTTAGGGTTAAATATAAGTTCTAGGGTGGAGGGGGTGGGGTTATGGGTAAAATAAGGTTTTGGACATACAAAATGTTTTTTTGGTAGCCCATAAACCCGAAATGTTGGAGCGTCCGTCAGTCCGTCCAAAACACTTCTTTCATCAAAGTTTTCTTGGCTTCTATGAAAGGGAATGATTTTATATTTGGTCTGCTGCTTCATAATGATGAGTTGTATCGTGTGTCTAATTTTCAGATCTGCCGTGCAGCCACTTCCTGTTTGCCGAGACTTTGAAGTCTGTTCATCTCTGTAATCAGTTGCACGCAGCGACGCAGGTCCAGACCCAGTATTGGTCTTGGCTTGTTAATTTTTAAAACTAAATTTGATAATTTTTAAACAATAAATAATAAATAAACAATAAATAATAAATAGATGATAAAATAATTAAATGAACAATATTTACCCATAAAATCTTACAAATATGGCTGTCTTTGGAACCGGCTCACTGTAAGATTTTTTTGACATAGTGTCAGGATATTTCAGGTCATGTTAGCCTTCTGCTGGTTAATTTGTTGCTGCTGTGTCAAAGGGTTAAATTGACTATTTTCTCTCGAATCCTAGCAGATGTGCAGCGAGAATCTACATGGATTCTTGCCAGTTTTATTGCATGAATCTTTGTGCAAATCGATTCTCGGATTCTCGTCGAAATTTTAGCCCTGTCCAATGAGGTGCCATAAGCTATGTTTTTAACGAAAAAAATAGTTATTCAAGAATTTTATTTGCAAGTGGCGTCTGCTTTTCATGTTAGATAAAGGGTTAAAATAAGTCAAATTTGAGGATATTTAACCAAATTTTCCTCTAAGTTGTGTACAGTTTTTAACCAATGATTTCTTGTGTCAGATTTTTATGATTTTTTCATCAAATCTAGTCATGGCTGCTTCTCATAGATATTTATTTTTTTACTCACAAGTGTCATTTTTTTTGGCTCATACAACCATACTTATGAGAATTTTATTCATATTTTCAAATAATAAACTATATCAAAATATAGGGTTTGTTGCTGCACTCTCAAGGCCAGACGAACAAGTTTTCAAATTGCCCTTCATGCTCTTTACTTTAACGGAGGGGTACTAAAGCAAATTCTCTCTAAAAAGTTCTGTGATTAAATTGAAAGATAAAAAAAATAAAGGTTGGGTGGGGAAGATAAACCAGTGGGGGAAGATAAACTAGAATTTATCTTCCCCCATATCATGTAACCCGCTCATGATATGGTTTGGGTGAAATTTTTGGAAAAAAAAATTGGAAAAATGATATTTAAAATAATAAATTTTTATATTGTCTGGATTGGGTAAAGGGATAAAAAAACCGAGTCTGTGAGAAGCAAATCATGTACCTGTGTTTTAAACATGATATTTACATTTATATAATTACTACAGGTCAGACAAAAGCTTCTGAAAGTGAGACAGCAGTGGATAAAGCTGATGAAACTGATGCTCAAAAAATCTTCACTTCTTTAAAAGGAAGTATGGGAGAAAGGATATCACAAGCCCTGAATAAAGTGGAAGAGAAAAAGAAGAAACGATCTCTGAGAAGGTCACAAGTAAGTGGATATATTTGTTCATTAGGACTTGCTTATCCAATGTGGCTTTTGTCAAATTCAGTATAAGTACGATTGAATTGATAATGGTTACAGCAGGAGCATCAAATTTTAGATGGAAAGATTATGACCAAAGGCAGAGGCACAACCACAGCAGGTAAAACCAGTGTTGGAGCAGTAATGTTAATTGTCATAAAGAATAGTGAAAAAACAAATGAAAAGCAATAACAGTTTGTGATTTTAGCATTTTTGTGGGGGGGATATGGAACAGATGCCAATCACTTTTTTCTATTTATTTGTTGTTTCTCAAGACAATAACAAAATGAATGTATCCACACCCGATTAATCTGATTAATTGCACCATCAGAAATAATTCTTTATATGTTTAGTTCCACTTATCACATTAACTGGTAGAGTGCTGGAAGCCCATATTTGGCCTTTACTCTGAAGTGCAGGTGCCACAACTTAAAGGCTTCATATTCTGTGGATATGCTTCATATTATTTTTGAATTAAAATTGTTTAGTCTGTGAGTATTTGCCTTGTTACAATTTATGGGAGAGTGCCATCAGGCACTCTCCCATAAATTGTAACAAGGCAAAGAGACATGGACAAATTTGGATAACCAAAAATAATTTAGCACTCTACCAGTTAAGTAAATATAATGATTTATGACCCCAAAACAAGTAACTAGACATGATATGGCATATGTGTTGGAAACATCGTCGCATGAGTGCTAGAATGTTCTATGTCCCCTATGGGACATAGAACATTCTAGCACTCAGGCGACGTAATATTGTTTTCATAGGTAACAGTTTACAGTACATTCCAGTACACTGTTACCAGGGATAGCTGGCACGAGCAGTCTTAGCTTACTTTTCTCTAGGCAGTTTTAACAATCATTCAGGAACTGGCGACTTCGTGGAAGGCATGGAGGGTAGACTGTTGGTGCCACACATCCACTTCCCTTAGGTAAAGGTTGTTTCAGATGCCAAGATGGCGGATGCTAGTCTCAGCAAGAACCGACAGAGTTTAATGAGAACAGGTTAATAAACCTCCAGTAGTAATTCCCTATATAATCACTGGCCTGGGTGGACGTATACACTTGATCGACCAACCTGACAGAGTCCGGTGATTGTAAAGTACTCATTGTAAGCTTTATTATCCAGAGGTTCCGTTTCTGTACTATAATTTCTGACAGGACTGACATCTTTAGAAAATTTTCTCGAATTAATCAGTTAAGTCGCGCTATCGATGATTCTTGCACTCACGTGACAACATGTCAGTTGGATTCATACATTCATGCAACAGACTTAGAAGACCAATATTGTGTAGAATATTTAATGTTTTCAAGCTGATTATAGGTAGCTAACCTAATCAAATTACATCACATGGAATATAAAATATCTATTTCTACTTTTTAGCTCTGCCTGACAAAATGTCAGTGCAGCTTTTCTAATGCTAAGTTGTCTGCCGTCTACATTTGTTTGTCTGAGCCATAATTTCTTAACCACTGAATATTTTTTTAACAAAACTTTGTAACCATATGTATTGACTAGACAGCATGTCATCAGTCATAATGAGGTCTGTACCCTCAAGGTGAAGGTCACTGGCCCCATAGATCAAGTAACAGTCAAGAAAACTTTGATATTTTACTATCATTTTTGTCTGGTCTATGTAACTTGATATAATTGCTAGATCTTGTTCATACATGGTACATTTATTGCTCATGACTCAAAGGTGTGTCACAACTTTGATCCAAAATTATATCATCAAGTTCGAGGTCACAGACAGCAAAATTTTGATATTGTATAAAACAGCCCTTGTCCAGTCTGTAAACATGGTATGATTCTCAGATCTTATTTATACTTGGTACAATTATTGCTCATGACTCAAAGGTGTGTTGCAACTTTGATCCAAGGTCATATCAAAGTAAAGGTCACAGACAGCAAAACTTGGATATTGTTATACAGCCCTTGTCTGGTCTGTATAATTGGATCTATGTGACAGATCTTGTTCATACTTCACATAATTCTTATCCATAACCTAACGTTGTATCATGACTTTGATCCATTGTCATATTATGAAGGTTAAGGTCACAAGCATTAACACTTGGATTCTTGTCTTCAGGGGCATCATGTTAGGGAAAAATCTGGGGGAGCCCAGATCGGTAACACCATCTAAGTGGAGCGCCACCATCAGTTGGCGCATAACATGCCCGAAAATGTTGGCAAAAAATGCCTCCCAGATGGCCGGAAATGGCACTTCCTGGGCCTTCACTAAAAATATTTGGGGGCCCAAGCTACCCCCCCCCCCTCCCCCGTGCATCATTGGCATGATGCCATTGCTTATCTTGTATTTAGCTTCCCCTTCAAGCAGTGACCCTGCATCAAGCTGTCTAGGCTGAAAGGCCTCTTGTTGACATTTAGCTAAACCTTTGATGGAGACCAACTATGCTAATGCCATACCCAAAACTAAATGAGACTAACACTAAAACAGCCCTCACCCCCTGAAGGTGTGGAAAACCTAACTACATTGGCCTAAAGGATGGGTGAGAGGTAAATAATTTTGAAATGACACTGTTCTACCACCTCTGGTTCCTCTGAAAATTCAAGCAGAAAGAATTCCTTGTTTCAGGACAACAGAGCTACCAATTTTGATTAGCAGCTTTTGTCATCCTGTAATACTTGGGGGTCCCAATGGGTTGAAATCTACTTGGTGTAGATTTATAAAATATTGTTTGATGACAATCCTGCAATGCTTGCAGAAGGGGTCCCAGTGCATTGAAATCTAATTGGAGCAGGCCATAAAATAGTTTATGGATAGTGTGGCGACTCTGTGGTTATTACATCATTGGACTTCAAACCAGAAGGTTCACGGTTCGATTCCCACCAGGGATAACTGGGTTGTGTCCTTGAACAAGGAACTTAATTCCAATTGCCCATATGGGGGCATGATGGTGCTGTGTACAAAGGCACATCGATGATGCACTTTTCTTCAACCAGTGCTAACCCTGTTTGTGTGGAGTTAGTACGTTGAGGAGTCTGATAGTTGCTTGCCATTGCTCGGTTAGTTCTCTCCAAGTATTCTGGCTTCCTCCACCCATGAAACAGTTTGATATGCGGTGACCCTGACTGTCAAAAGTGTCATTAAACCCTAATAAAAAAATAGTTTATGAAGATCCATAAACTCTCTTTTTATATGCAAACGGGTTGTATTATGGTATACCGCTGTCCATCCGGTCACATGTCATATGCTAACTCAAGAACGCTTTGAGAGATTTTTGGGTGGGTGGTGTATATCGATGGAGGGAAGCTCCCTTTCGTTTAGTGTCGCCGTTCGATTAGTCATTCCAGAGTTATGGGTCTTTATTACTAAGAAAATTGTTGATTTTTTACACGTCGTACGATAACTCGAGAAAGCTTTGAGAGATTTTCGTGATTTTTGTGTAGGTGGTGAATATCGATGGAGGGAAGCTCCCTTTCGTTTAGTGTCGCCGTTTGATTAGTCATTCCAGAGTTATGGGACTTCATTACTTAGAAAATTGTTGATTTTTTTACACGTACGATAACTCGAGAATGCGTCAAGAGATTTTCACGATTTTTTGGTAGGTGGTTTATGTTGATGGAAGGAAGCTCCCTTTCGGTTGGTGTCGCTGTTCGATTAGTCATTCCAGAGTGATGGGACTTTATTTTTTTCACATATCGAACAATAACTTGAAAATGCTTAGAGCAATTTTCATGATTTTTTGGTTGCAAGTGTATGTTGATAGAAGGAATATCTCTTTCGATTTGTGTCGCTGTCCAATTTGTCATTCCAGAGTTTTGGGACTTTATTCATCAAAATATAGGCAATTTTCCACATGTTGGACTTTGAGCAATTTTCATGATTTTTTGGTGGCAAGTATATGTAACCTGACAAGTACACATGTATACTCATATTGTGTGGTTCCCTCTTGTAATTAATAATGGGCATATCATGCGCTCATGGCGCAGCTGTTTATTTAATGTTCATTTTGATCCCCAAATTTTTCCCATAACCATTCAATCCCTCTTCTTTGCAGAGCTGCTGAGCTCAATCAAACAAGATTGAATTGGTTACCTTCCTTGTTGCATTATGGGAAAAATGTGCTACTACTTGCAATCATGGTAATTTGACAGCAGTGTGTAGAGTATTGAGTACAAATTTGACCTGGTAACTCTTTACCCACCAAACATGACTTCAAAATTTCTTATTTTAATCATTTTGTTTTCAAATTTAAAAAACAATTTCAACAAAACCATATCATGTGACCCCCCCCCCCCCTCCCATTTGAACAATCTCGACAAAGTCATTCCAATGGGGGTTAATGTGAAACAACTCAGTTTCTCAATTACATGGGAATATATGGCCAATTCGTTATGTAAAGGGTTATGAGCATATTCATTATAGAATAGGTAACTGCATTGTGTCCTTGGGCAAGGCACATGGGGTCATGGTGGACCTGTGTAGTAAGGCATACTGCATGTCGATGGTGCACTTGTCTTCAGCGATTGCTAACCCTGCTTCCACAGAGTTAGTACACTGGAAAGTTGCTCGCCATTGCTCGGTGGTTCTCTCCGGGTACTCCAGCTTCCTCCACCCGTAAAAATGTCCAACACAAGGTGACCCTGGCTGTTGAAAGTGTTGTTAAACCCCATTAAATAAATAATAAATATTGATTATAGAATAGAAAGATGTCGAACAGTAAATCCCTTCCAAGAACATCAACTTTTTTTTATGCATAGCTGATGTTGGGAAGGTTAAAACAAAAACATTATGAGAGATTCATCAAATTCATTTTTCTGAATCCACTTTGCATATCTGTAAGAAAAAGCATGATTTTAGAAATAATGGAATAAATACTAAATTCCTCATTACATTGGGCAAAGTGTTAAGATGTCATAATATATGCATCGTAGTGAGAGAATTGAAGTTACTTGTTTGACATAAGAATTTTACCAATTTTTTTTGAACAGTTAATTATCTTGTATCAAAAATCTATGCATGCATTAATTGATAATATTTTTTTAGTGGGATGACTTGTATCTTGGCAAGCCAGATGACAATTATGAGGATCCTGCTGATGTTGCAGCTATTTCTGAAGCAAAGGATAATATGGGGGACTTCAAACTGAAAACAGCAGCAGATTATGTTGTTCCTGATCATTTGAGGATGAATGTGGAAAAAGCCAGAGGAAGATTACTTGTTCTCAAAGACCTGGTGAGTGTTTCAAAAAGAATAACCTTTTAAAGTGCTAAAAGGCCTAAATTTCACCTAAATTAAGGGCTATGAATCTTGCTTCATGTATGATTTTGCAAAATCAAGTTTTTAGCTCACCTGAGCGAAGCTCAAGGTGAGCTTTACTAATCGCTTTCCATCCGTCGTCTGTCCGGCGTCGTCCGGCGTAAACTTTACAAAACCAACTTCTCCGAAGAAACCACTGACCCAATATATTGGGTAAATAGATATTACCTAATGTCAATTCAGATTTGTTCAAATGAAGTCGCCCCTCCTCGTGGGTGGGGCCATGCCCCCAAGGGGCACCAAAATCTTTGAAAATCTTCTCAGGAACCAGCAGTAGCAGAGACTTGATATTTGGTATGCAGCTTCCTTTTGATGTGTAGAATCAAGTTTGTTCAAGAGAAGTTTGTCGGGCATTATTTGCCTTCGTTATGGCATGGTCAAAAATTTTGGCCACGCCTGAAATTTCTATTTTCTGAACCGTGAGGTCGATTTGAACCAAATGTGATATGGAATGATAATGGGTCATAAGTAGTTGATTGATGTGGAAAAAAAAATTTCTCATTGCCCCGTGGGAACCTCGGAAGCTAAAAATAGGAAAAACCTTAAAACTGCCATATCTCCAAAACTACACGGCACAGAGAATTCTTATTTTGGATAAAGCTTACTTTTATCCAGTAGAATAGAATGGTTAAAAAAAATCCCTATCGGTTTGATCACAAGGTACTTTTTTCAGGACTTTGAAAAAGTGCTGAGTCAGCACTTTTTAACACTGTAGGCAATGGGAAAAACATTAAAAAATCTTCTTCTCCAGATCCAGCAGGCAGAATCTTTTGATATTTGGTATGCAACATTGTAGGGTGGATCTGATTCAAGTTTGTTCAAATCGGCCCCCTGGGTCCATATTTGGGCTCAGTATAGAAGCCCAATTTCAAACTTAGTGCATTTCAGGCAAATTTCTTAAAAAATCTTCTTCTCCAGATCCAGCAGGCAGAATCTTTTGATATTTGGTATGCAACATTGTGGGGTGGATCTGATTCAAGTTTGTTCAAATCGGCTCCCTAGATTCATATTTGGGCTCACTATAGAAGCTCGAATTCGAACTTAGTGCATTTCAGGAAAGTTTCTTCAAAAATCTTCTTCTCCAGATCCAGCAGGCAGAATCTTTTCATATTTGGTATGCAACATTGCGGGGTGGATCTGATTCAAGTTTGTTCAAATCGGCCCCCTGGATTCATATTTGGGCTTACTATAGAAGCCCGAATTCGAACTTAGTGCATTTCAGGCAAATTTTAAAAAAAATCTTCTTCTCCAGATCCAGCAGGCAGAATCATTTGATATTTGGTATGCAACATTGTGGGGTGGATCTGATTCAAGTTTGTCCAAATCGGCTTCCTGGATTCATATTTCGGCTCACTGTAGAAGCTTGAATTCGAACTTATGCATTTCAGGCAAATTTCTTAAAATATCTTCTTCTCCAGATCCAGCAGGCAGAATCTTTTCATATTTGGTAAGCAACATTATGGGGTGAATCTGATTGAAGTTTGTTCAAATCGGCCCCCTGGTTTCATATTTGGGCTCACTATAGAAGCCTGAATTCGAACTTAGTGCATTTCAGGCAAATTTCGTAAAAAGTCTTCTTCTCCAGATCCAGCAGGCAGAATCTTTTGATATTTGGTATGCAACATTATGGGGTGGATCTGATTCAAGTTTGTTCAAATCGGCTCCCTAGATTCATATTTGGGCTCACTATAGAAGCTCGAATTCGAACTTAGTGCATTTCAGGCAAATTTCTTAAAAAATCTTCTCCTCCAGATCCAGCAGGCAGAATCTTTTGATATTTGGTATGCAACATTGTGGGGTGGATCTGATTCAAGTTTGTTCAAATCGGCTCCCTAGATTCATATATTGGCTTACTATAGAAGCTCAAATTCGAACTTAGTGCATTTGAGGCAAATTTCTTTAAAAATTTTCTTCTCCAGATCCAGCAGGCAGAATCTTTTCATATTTGGTAAGCAACATTGTGGGGTGGATCTGATTCAAGTTTGTTCAAATTGGCCCCCTGGGTTTATATTTGGGCTCAGTATAGGAGCCCAAATTTGAACTTAGTGCATTTCAGGCAAATTTCTTAAAAAATATTCTTCTCCAGATCCAGCAGGCAGAATCTTTTGATATTTGGTATGCAACATTGTGGGGTGGATCTGATTCATATTTGTTCAAATCGGCTCCCTAGATTCATATTTGGGTTCACTATAGAAGCTCGAATTCAAACTTAGTGCATTTCAGAAAAATTTCTTCAAAAATCTTCTTCTCCAGATCCAGCAGGCAGAATCTTTTGATATTTGGTATGCAACATTGTGGGGTGGATCTGATTCAAGTTTGTTCAAATCGGCCCCCTGGATTCATATTTGGGCTCACTATAGAAGCCTGAATTCAAACTTAGTGCATTTCAGGCAAATTTCTTAAAAAATCTTCTCCAGATCCAGCAGGCAGAATCTTTTGATATTTCGTATGCAACATTGTGGGGTGGATCTGATTCAAGTTTGTTCAAATCGGCTTCCTGGATTCATATTTCGGCTCACTGTAGAAGCTCGAATTCGAACTTAGTGCATTTCAGGCAAATTTCTTAAAATATCTTCTTCTCCAGATCCAGCAGGCAGAATCTTTTCATATTTGGTAAGCAACATTGTGGGGTGAATCTGATTGAAGTTTGTTCAAATCGGCCCCCTGGTTTCATATTTGGGCTCACTATAGAAGCCTGAATTCAAACTTAGTGCATTTCAGGCAAATTTCTTAAAAAATCTTCTCCAGATCCAGCAGGCAGAATCTTTTGATATTTGGTATGCAACATTGTGGGGTGGATCTGATTCAAGTTTGTTCAAATCGGCCCCCTGGGTTTATATTTGGGCTCAGTATAGGAGCCCAAATTTGAACGTGGTGCATTTCAGGCAAATTTCTTTGAAAATCTTCTCAAGATCCAGCAGGCAGAATCTTTTGATATTGGGTATGCACCATGCTTAGGGGGGTGAGATTCAAGTTTGTTCAAGCCAAGTCCCTGGGTTCATATTTGGGCTCAATGTGGTAGTTCAAATTATAACTTAGTTCAAAATGAGGAATTTTCTTTACAAATCTTCTTCAGATCCAGCAGTCGGAATGTTTTGATATTTGGTATGCAGCATTCTTAGGGGGTGAGATTCAAATTTGTTCAAGCCATGTCCCTAGGTCCATATTTGGACTCACTGTGGGAGCTCGAATTGTAACTTAGTTCAAAATGCAGAATTTTCTTTAAAAATCTTCTTCTTCAGATCCAGCAGTCGGAATGTTTTGATATTTGGTGTGTTCTTAGGGGGGTGAGATTCAAGTTTGTTAAAGCCAAGTCCCTGGGTTCATATATGGGCTCCCTGTGGGAATCTTTGGATATTTGGTATAAACTTTTCTTAGGAGGAGCAGATGCAACTTTTTGAAATCAATTCTCTGGGTTGATGTTTAGGCTACCATGTCAGGTGAGCGCCCTCAGGCCCCTTGGGGCCTCTTGTTTTATTATGGATTTCTCCTGAGGGAATTGTTCTCATATAGAGTTGTCTGGAGAGATAAAGTGCTCATGCCAGGCTCAGGTTCTATAACTAACCTAATGACACTACAGAAGGAAAGTGCCCTTGTGGGAGATACATACAGTTTAATATATTTTTTAATGGTATTTTTTGCAACTGATATGGAACTTGTTTGATACAGGAGTTTGTTCAAGTAACTGTATCACAGTGGAATGTAGGTGATCAATGGACTTTATCATCTAAGCAATGAACATTAGCATTTCTCTTGTTCCCTCATGGCAGATGTTATTATTTATGATGAAACTGAAGTGTATTTGATAATTTGATAAAGTGGAGGTCACCTAATTTGTTAGTTTATAATTGGATAACCCTGTTAATTGCATATATCTTCCATATCCAAACCATTTACTATAGTTTTAGTAGAAATTTGACCTGTTAATCACATACACAATATTTAGTAAATTCCTGTTAATTGAATTTTGACATGAGGTGACCCTGGCTGTCGAAAGTGTTGATAAACCCTAATAAATAAATAAATATTAATTGAATAAAAAACCTTGCATTGACAACCACTGAATTCCCCATGTTTATAGACCCGTCTGGACTAAGTACATCCAATATAAACATTTAATCTATTATATCTTGTTGACAGAGCTTCCTCAGCTCTGTCAACAAGATATAATAAAATGAATGCTCAGTTCATTATTCAAAATGTAAGAAAATTATTAATTTTTTCTGAAAATTATTATGCATTTCACTCGAAATGCAAGAAAATTATTATTTTTTTTAATTGAATACCACTGTTAATTGAATATTTTTTATCTGCAAAATGGCTGTTCAGTTAATATAACAGGGTTTCACTGTACAGTGGAGCCAACTTAACTGGATATCTATTAACTGAATAACCCTGTTAATTGAATATAATTTCCCAACACAAAACCATTTACCATACCCCTAGTACAAATTTGACCTGTTAATTGAATATAGGTTATAGAGTAAACTCCTGTTAATTGAATAAAAAATCTTGCAACCTTTTGAGAAATTACCCTGACTCTCCCCAGTTTTTCCCTTGTTTTTTTTTATTTGACCTCAGTATATCCAATACAGGCATTTAATCTATTATATCTTGTCTGACAGAGCTCAGAGCTCTGTCAGACAAGATATAATACAGTGGAGCTCACTTAATTGGATATCTCTTAATTGTATATCCCTGTTAATTGAATACAATTTTCAAACACAAAACCATTTACCATGCCCTCAGTACAAATTTGATCTGTTAATTGCATATGGGTTGTAAAGTAAACTCCTGTTAATTGTATATAAATTTTTGTAACATGTCAAAAACATTACTGGGACACGCACCAAATTCCCCTTATTTATCAACCTTTTTGGCCTCACTACATCCAATACAGTCATTTATTCTATTATATCTTGTTTGACAGAGACTCTGTCAAACAAGATATAATAGAATAAATGCTCAGTTTCCCTCCAGAACACAGGAAACTGACAAAATCCCTGTTACTTGTATACTCCTGTTAACTGAATAATTTTCACTGGCAAAATGGATATTCAGTTAAGAGGATTCTACTGTAGAATAAATTCTAAGTTTATCTCTAGAATACAGGAAAATGACACAATCCCTCTTAATTGAATACTCCTGTTAATTGAATAATTTTCACTGGCCAAGTGGCTACTCAATTAACAGGATTTCACTGTATTAACTAGTAGAGTGGTAAATTATTTTTCAAAAGTGATTTGTGACATGAGTTGTTGGTTTTGTTTAAAGATACATTGCCACCAGCATGGGTAGCCTTATTTTAGCAAGATTTTGTTCATCAATAATTGTATTGTTACTACTCATTGGAAAGTGCCTACTGGAACTCTCCAATAAATTGTTACAGAATTTTATATAGACATTTTTTATCTGTTACTCCACTAACAACAAATTAATGCACACAGTGTAAATCCACTAAAGTGGCTTTCATCACTTTTTGTTCCCCTCCAAAGAAGAAGGGAGGGGGATATTGAAATGGTGTTTGTCTGTCTGTCTGTCTGTCTGTCAGTCCATCCATCCATCACAAACTTTGTCCGCTTAACTCCTCCTACAGTTTTCAGTGGATTTTTATGAAACTTGGTCTGATGTATCAGTATCAAATGTAGATGTGCATGTGGTCAGAAATTATCACTATGACGAATTTTGTGTGGTTGCAGAATATAGCAAAATTTCCATCACAAAAGCTTGTCCTCTTAACTCCTCCTACATTTTCATTAGATTTTTACTAAACTTTTTCTGAAGTATCAATATCAAGTGTAGATGTGCATGTGGTCAGTAATTTTCGATGCAGCGAATTTTGCATAGTTACTGCCTTTGAAAATAGCAAAATTTCCATCACAAAAGCTTGTCCTCTTAACTCCTCCTGCATTTTTTATTGGATTTTTATGAAACTTGGTCTGAAGTATCAGTATTAAGTGTAGATGTGCATGTATTTAGGAATTTTCGATGCAATGAATTTTGTGTGTTTTGGCTCTTGGTAATAGCAAAAATTTTCAATACAAATGTTGGCCGCTTAGCTCCTCGTGCATTGAATTTTTACAAAACTTGGTATTCAGAATGAGAATGATGTGTACATGTGCATATGAAAAGGAAGTTTTGATTCAAATAATTTTACCACAGTTATAGCCCTTGTTGACCAAAATTGCAGGTTTTTGGAAGCTCTCTTTAGTTGCGGTTAAAGAAATTAAATGATATTTGGTGAGTGATATTATTGGGTATGAATACATGTCCAGGCTGATAATGAGATTATTCCTATCATAACATAAAATTTGGCAGGGGATATGGATGTTGTTAGACTGTCTTGTCAGTAGAGCCCTGATAGTGTCCTCTAGCTCTCCACCAGTTGTATTACTACACTGTGGGCTTTTTGTTAGCTTCATTTCTCAACATGCTGTGAGCTCTCGCAAAATTTTCTTCTGAACAACAAAAAAAAATTGCCAACTTTGCTTCAGAAAAATAGTTTATGAACCCCCCTCCTCACTGGGTAAACTCAATAAGTTTCTTCCAGTATGAGATCATAGTCTATGTTTTAAAAGCAAAAACTGACAAAATAAGGGTATTTGAATTGCAAATTTTGTGTAGACAACAGGTTGGTATTTGATTTTAACCCTTTGACCAATGAATTGGGAATATTCATCCACGTAATATGCAAATTCAGAAGCTGAAAAAATATTATTTTTCAAAACATTTTGGCAAAACCATATCGTGTAACCCCTCTTTGGAACAAGTTTATCATGCTCGTTCCAATGAGGGGTCACATGATATGGTTTGGTTGACATTTTTTGAAAATTTTAAAAAAATTGTATTTAAAAAAATACATTTTGATATCGTCTGCATTGGGTAAAGGGTTAAATAAAAGGCACAATCATCCTTTAGACTCATTGATATTTGTTCAGAGACGGTCTCAACTTCAGTTCCCGATCTCAGAATCCCCAATGGGTGGTATTAACGTTTATTAATTATCAGTGTACCTTCTCATGTATATTCAATTTTTATTTTGATATTCAGATTCATGAACAAAAATACAGGTTTAATACCAGACTCTTAGCTTTGCGAGATAAGAAGATTAGAGTTATAGATAAAATTAAAGATTATATTGCTCGATTGAATGAAGTGCAGGCTACACTCTTACCTGAAAAAGTTAAGCCTATTCCTGTAGTACCAGACATCCATGAAGAGGAAATGCCAGAGAAGTAAGTCACTGATTTGCCTTTACTATCTCTCAAATTGAAAAACATTTTCAGAGCTGAAGTGCCAGAGAAGTAAGTCACTGATTTGCCTTTACTATCTCTCAAATTGAAAAACATTTTCAGAGCTGAAATGCTAGAGAAGTAAGTCACTGATTTGCCTTTACTATCTCTGAAATTGAAAAACATTTTCAGAGCTGAAGTGCCAGAGAAGTAAGTCACTGATTTGCCTTTACCAACTCTCAAATGAAAAAACATTTTCAGAGCTGAAATGCTAGAGAAGTAAGCCACTGATTTGCCTTTACCATCTCCCAAATCGAAAAGCATTTTCAGAGCTGAAATGCCAGAGAAGCCTTGGCCATCTCTCAAATCCATGAAAACACTGGCAAAACCCTCCAGACTTGCTTCATTGCAGCATGGGATGTGGCTGTGAGCACCAAGGCCAGTTGTGTGCACAGCTACAAGCCCTTGTATACAGAGGGCCCTGAACTGTTGGTTATAATTCACCCAGTTGTGGCCATCCAACTGACCAAGATTGTTTTTAACTTTGGGGTGCCAGATTTATTTATTAGGGTTTACACATTAACAGCCATGGTCATATCATTTCAGTGACAGTTTTATGGGTGGAGGAAGCTGGAGTATGTGGAGAGAACCACTGAGCATCGACGAGCAGCTGTCAGCTCTCCAACACCATAACTCTGAACTCTGCACTGTGGCACAGTTGAAGAGATTAGTTGAAGACATGTACACCATCGACGTGCTGTATGCCTTAGTACACAACGTCATCATGCCTCCATGTAGGCAATCAGGGCTAAGTGCCTTACCCATGGACATAATGCGGGAGCACGAATCAGTCGCTGAAATGGTCACCCATCCAACTACTAACCGCGCTCGACACTGCTTAACTTCGGTCATCTGATGAGAAACAACATATTTTGTTATTATTGACAAAAAACAAGGGCTCCTCCTTGAAAAGTTGACACCCTGACCAGTTTTCTTGGTAAGCTTTCTACTGATGTTTGATGATGTGAAAGCTGCTATGCTGTGACTACAGTCACTGCATAGCAGCTTTCACATCATCATATTTGTTTGATAGGAAGAGTTACTGCCTTGATTTGCCTGACACTGCATGGTGTTGGGGGGGGGGGGGGGGGAATGGTAGTGGCAGATTGAGTTGCAATATTTTTCACCGAAGTTTCAACAGTCTAGTTGTATAGTGCTCAGTGAGTTCAGGGTAGAATTGAATGATATCTTACATAAAGGGTTAACTCTTTACCCAATACACAGGATATCAAAATTTATTATTTCAATCATTGTTTTTTTCAAATTTTTCAAAAATGTCAACAAAACCATATGCGACCCCCCTCATTATAAGAGCTCCTCAAGCTTGTTCTAATGAGTAGTCACATGATATAGTTTTGTTGAAATGTTTCAAAATATTTAATTTTTAGCTGCAACCAGCAGCTCTATAAGTGGCAATGTCGGTCTGTCGGTCTGTCTGTCTGTCTGTCAGTCTGTGACCAACGAGTTTCAAAACTCAATAACTTTTGAAATACTTGATGGAATGACTTTATATTTGGCATGTAAGTGTATCTTATTGATGTCTAGCCACTGTTCAATGCATGTGTTGTTCCAAATATTTTTCTTGGAGTTGTCTGTCGGTCTGTCAGTCTGTCTGTGACCAACAAGTTTCAAAACTCAATAACTTTTGAAATACTTGATGGAATGACTTTATATTTGGCATGTAATTGTATCTTATTGATGTCTAGCCACTGTTCAATGCATGTGTTGTTCCAGGTATTTTTCTTGGAGTTGTTTGTCGGTCTGTCGGTCTGTCGGTCTGTCTGTGACCAACAAGTTTCAAAACTCAATAACTTTTGAAATACTTGATGGAATGACTTTATATTTGGCATGTAAGTGTATCTTATTGATGTCTAGCCACTGTTCAATGCATGTGTTGTTCCAAATATTTTTCTTGGAGTTATGGCCCTTGATGAACTTAAAATTTTGTGAGATTGCACCACCCATCGCAGCTATGGCGTTGATGTCACGATTTTTTTCAACTGCTGATTACAGTACGGCCGCAGTGAACTGGTCACTTTCCATTATTTCCATGGATGCAATAATATTGGATTCCAAACACTAATAATTATGTGAATAGTCATCAAAAATTTAATTAATGAAGCGCTGGGTACAAACCAGTGCTTCATTAATTAAAATTTTGCTGAAGATGATTTTTATTACCCTGTAAATGCATGCATGGACATCACTGCTCACGCGAGGATTACGACCAGTTCACGGCAACGGTACTGTATGTATATTATATTGGTGGACACAGTTGATTCATTGAGTGAAGGGTTAATCTCTTCAGCCAGCAGTACGATGACTTCAGTTTGAAATCATTAAATGTTTATTTGATATATCATAAATAGTTTGGTGCTAAAAATATGTAAATTTAACAATGTATTTTGTAAACCAGTTTCCAAGCATCTTTAACTGTACATGTATTTGTTTTTTTGTTCACAGAAAACTTGAGTATACAAGAGAAACATTAATCACATTCAAAAAAGAATTATTACATAGAGAAACTGCTGTCAATAAGGGTGGTTCTACACAGGCATTTGGAGGGTTTGGAGGTGGTGGTGGAGGTGGAAATCTATCGGAACAAAAGGTAATGTATATTAAAATAAGCACCCACAAAGTAGACCTTCTGTTTCAAAGGCAATTTTTTGTAAAATTACATGTGGGTGGGCATTTTTTATTTTTATTTTTACAATTATTTCTTTGCCATCAAAAGTTTATTTTCTTGGTTTTATGTTTTGGCCTCATAATCTACAGAATAGCATGGGTTGTGGTGTATTTCATCCCATGAGTGCAAGAAAGATTTGCAATGCTAAAGCATTGCAAAGCTTTGTTCCATTCAAGGGACAAATTTATAAATTTTTATTAACCCTGGTAAAATAACAGACATAAACCATTTCTTTTTATTTTTTTTCAACTTTGCATTGGTTTTAAAACGAGAGCTAGCTTGCGACACCCAAAAGGACCATGTGGGAGGGCCTGATAAACAGATTTTTAATCTTTTTAGACCTAATGTAAATATATCAATTGTTCATCTTCTGCTGTTGTTTAAGACGGTGTTTCTTTTGAGAAAAAATGAATCATCAAGGCTTAAAAATAGTGTTCTCTCCAACCACATCCATCATTATGCTGAATCCACACAATACATATGCTTCAGCACTCAAAAAAGAGTTATTGGCTCAATGCTGGAAACTCATATTGTGGCTCACTTTGCAAGTAATGAGAAACTCGCAGTTTTGTTTAATACATGATTAATTTATTATGTAATGGACTAATTATTCCCTGCTGCAGAGCAAGATGGAGATCCACTACCTCATTTCTTGTCATTACAAAATTGTTAAAAAAAATTTTTTCAAATATCATTCTTAGCTTTTTGGGGTAGTATCATGAATGGGATCCCCAACCGGTTTTATCCAAGGCTTTCTTCAAGAGTTATACCCCTTGTGTCATCACATTTAAAAAAAACTAATCAAGATTTTTTTTCCCAAATACAGTGGAGTCCACTTAATTGGATATCTCTTAACTGAATAACCCTGTTAATTAAATATAATTTCCCAACACAAAGCCATTTACCATACCTCCAGTACAAATTTGACCTGTTAATTGAATATAGGTTATAGAGTATAAACTCCTGTTAAATGAATACAAAATCTTGCAATCTGTCAAGAAATTACCCAGACTCTCCCCAGTTTTCCTTTCTTTATAAACCGATTTGCCCTCAGTACATCCAATACAGGCATTTAATCTATTATATCTTGTTTGACAGAGCACATAGGGCTCTATCAAACAAGATATAATAGAATAAATGCTAAGTTTATCTCTAGAATACAGAAAAGTGATACAATCCTGGTTAATTAAATACTCCTGTTAATTGAATAATTTTCATTGGCAAAGTGGCTATTCAATTAACAGGGTTCCACTGTATGATGTTTAACTCACATCTGGGATTGTGAACCAGCAGCATCAAAAAATATCTTGAGAGTTATTGCCCTTGTTGGGCTTCTTTTTTACCATTTCTTGTTATCACATTTCATTGATATGATAACATATATTGAATTATTTCTTCAGGGGACGCCATCAGCAATGGGTCTTATGCAGAAGCAGTCTTCCACTGTTAGCAGCCTATCAAAAGAAGCTGTGATTGAAAAACAAGATACAAACATCATGGAGGAAGAAGTCCAGTTGTCTCCCCTTGAATTGCAGTTGAAGGAAGCTGAAGAAATAAAGTATGATATGCATGATTTTCATTTTACTTATTTCAAAACATTTTTAGATGGGTTCACTAGAGGTGTCTGTCCCCATGATGGGTGTCAACAATAAATTGAGGAGATTTGTACCGTGGCATCAGGTGGGAATGAGCATCAGTATGCTTTCTTAACAAATTTATCTATCTATACTGTTTTTCAAACCTATACCATTCAGCCCTGCTGCCACCATTGACAAACCAAGATTCGATGAAAGATCTACTACAAAATAAATATTTTTCAAGGATATTGATCTCACAGTGCCCGAGCACTTCTGATGCCATTGCTCATATTTATTTACTGGTATGTCAAAATTTTGTATACTATTTTTTATTAATATTCCCCCCTGCAAAGAAAATAATCTTGTCACAACCAGGAGCATACTGTTTATCATGCCTGATGCTTGTCTCCACAAAATCATTTGACAAAAGTTTAATTTGCTTCCCAAAGGCCTGGATTTTCTTGTACAGTATTCTAAGCATCACAGCATATCACACTATTAGCACAGTAATAGAGCTGGGTGGTTTTCAGGTTTTCTAGTTTTGTTCTGGTTTTGGCAGAAAACACAAAATTGACACAGATGTTTTGTCATGTACATTTAATATATCATGAAAATAACTAAGCAAACAATATTCTTTACATTGCTTAATATATCAAAGTAATGCATTGAGAAGAAGATGCGCAACTGATCTCGTATGCTATTTAGTAAAACTCTTAATACTAGTACTTTCAAGCCACTAGGCTGACTTCCTGTACTGATTTAGTACAGCCCCAATAGGGACCTACAAGCCACTATATTTCTTGTCAGATCACCGAAGTTAAGCAACGTCGAGCCCGGTTAGTCCTTGGATGGGTGACAATCTGAGCGATCAATTTGGACTGCCGCATTGTGTTCTTGGGCAAGGCACATAACCCTAATTGTCCACATGGGGGAATGGTGACACCGTGTACAAAGGCGTACTGCACAACGATGGTGCGCATGTCTTCTAACCCTGCCTATACTGCAGAGCGGAGTTACGATGTTGGGGAGCTGACAGCTGCTCGTCGTTGCTCGGTGGTTCTCTTTGGGTACTCTGGCTTCCTCCACCCATAAAACTGTCACCGACACGATATCACCTTGGCTGTTAAAGTGTCATTAACCCTTTACCCAACGAAGACGATATCAAAATTTATTATTTTAAATATACTTTTTTATTTTTTAAAAAAAAATGTCAACAAAACCATATCATGTGACCCCTCATTGGAACGAGCTCGATGAGCTCGTTCCAAAGAGGGGTCACATGATGTGGTTTTGTTTTCATTTTTCGAAAGATAATATTTTTTCAACTGCTGAATTTGTATATTACGCGGGCGGATGCTGGCGATTCGTTGGGTAAAGGGTTAAACCCAAATAAATAAAATCATAATCAAGCCACTAGATTGACTGATTTGTTATACTGTTTAGTATAACCCCAATGGTGGCTTTTAAGTCGGTAGACTGATTTCCTGCACTATTAAGTAGAGCTGTGATGATAAATAACAAGCCATTAGACTGACTTCCTGCCCTATAAAGTGGAGTTATGATGGTGCTTTTCTGGTCAGTAGACTGATTTTCTACCTTATTTTCTTGCAAAGCCACTAAACTTATTCCCAGGATTATTCAAGGTGTCTAATGTTTTAAAAAATTTGATTAGTTATTTTTCATCTTGGCTTTTCAAATGTGTTGAGAAATAGGGAATATAAGACCTAAATGACAGAAAATTCATTTCACCAGTGTTGGGTGATTTTCTAACATAATGGTGATGAATTAACCCTTTGCGTAATGCAGTGGCCACATACAGCCAGTGGTACGTATAAATATCCCAAACCATTTTTTTTTTCAATGTTTATCCCCAAAACATGGCTTGTGATCCTTCAATTCAGTCATCTTGTCAAACTCATTCCAATGAGGCATCATAAACTATGTTTTAGAGGTAAAGGTTCCAAATAATATAAAGCTGCTTTCATAAGCTATGTTTTGAGGGGATAAAATTCAAATTTAGTTGGAGAGAAAACCTTTTCTTGCCAGTATTGTCTCTGTTTGAATGTTGAATTGGGCAAAGGGTTAACTACTCTTATGTAATCAACAGGTAAACTTTGTGTGGTAAATAGTTTGGTTTGTGAAAGTTATACGCAATTTACAGGATTATTGTATTATCCCTTTACACAATGCACAAAATATTTTAAATACAGTGGAGCCCACTTAATTGGATACCTCTTAATTGTATATCCCTGTTAATTGAATATAATTTCCCAACTCAAAACCATTTACCATACCTCCAGTACAAATTTGACCTGTTAATTGAATATAGGTTATAGAGTAAACTCCTGTTAATTGAATAAAAAATCTTGTAACCAGTCGAGAAATTACCCTGGCTCTCCTCAATTTTCCTTTGTTTATTGACCTATTTGGTCTCTGTACATCATATACAGGCATTTAATTTATTATATCTTGTTTGACAGAGCTCATAGAGCTCTGTCAAACAAGATATAATAGAATAAATAGTAAGTTTATCTCTAGAATACAGGAATGTAACACAATCTCTGTTAAATGAAAACTCCTGTTAACTGAATAATTTTCATTGGCAAAGTGGCTATTCAATTAACAGGGTTCCACTGTATTAGTTTTTCAAAAAAATTTCATCAAAAGCATATCATGTGCTCTTAATTGGAATGAGTTTAGTGATCACATTCTATTGAGGGGTCACATGATATGGTTTTGTTGAAATTTTTTTTAAAAATAATCTTTTTTACCCTGCTAAGTTTGTAAATTACACTGGTGGATGTGTTCAATTTGTTTGATAACGGGATAAGCAGTATTTCATCATGTATTTTGTTTCTCAAACTCAATGTGAGCAATAGTTTTGTCTAGCAAAGTGGCTATTCAAGTAACAGGATTCTACTATAGTTGTTAACCCTTTACCCAATTGAATGGCCAAAACCGGCCAGCGCTATTCACAAAAATCATTCAGCTTTCACTATTTTTTTCATTTTTCGTCTTGAAAACATAGCTTATGACCTCTCATTAGCAACAAGCTCATTGTGCTCATTCCAATGAAAGGTCATAAGCTATGTTTTTGATGCCAAAAAAATGGAAAATTTGCAAAGTGCAAATTGTGTCAAAAAACATTCAATGTTGTCAGCATGGGAAAAGCCACACTTGATTCACACATGAAATTGGACCGACACATTAAAAAGTCGAAGGACAAAAACTCTAACATGACTCTCTCGTTAACATTTGGATTAAAAATGGATCAGTGCTTGGCATGTTCTGATTCAGCTTCAGGTAATATTGCATCCATTAGTAATGCTGTTTTGGCTGCTGAAATTTTGTGGACAACAAAGTGTGTGACAAGTCATTACAGTTTCAACAGTTGTTCAGATGTGGGAATGATTCTCAGACTCATGTTCCTGGACAGCAAGGTAGCTGAACAGTTCACTTGTGGGGAGAACGAGAGCTCCTATATCGTCATTTCTGGAATTGGCCCATACCTCGGTGAACTCATGGTTGGAAAGGTGAAAATGGTCAAGCATTTTGTCATATTGTTTGATGAATCACAAAATAATTCTTTGGAACTCAAAAAAATGGATGTACATAATTGATAAAGTTCAATGGCCAAAAATAATTTATCACTCTACCAGTTAAAATATAACATCATACTTGGTATTTTTTAACAGCATATGTCTGCCATCATTGGAGACACTGGTAATCATACATCATCATTCTTGGTGGTAAGGCCCTGAAAATGCTTGAAAATGTCGAGAAATGGCCTTGAAAGGCCTTAAATTTGATAAATCATTGCCTGCAGAAACTCTGGTTTTCAAGTTTGTGGGGGGTGTAGAAAAGGGATCCATCTGTTCTCCTGTCCATCCCACCATCCGGCCAGCCATCCATCCATCAGTCTGTCCATCTGTCCATCCATCCATCCATCTGTCCATCCATCCATTCATCTGTACATCTGTCAGTCAGTCAGTCAGTCCATCCATCTGTCTGTCCATCTGTCCGTAACAACTTTGGACCTTCATATCTCAGTCAGTGGATGTTGGATTAATTGATCTTTGGCATGCGGATAGACCACAATGGGGGAAAGGATATTCACAGGTTTTATCCATTTTTAGCTCACCTGAGCAAAGCTCAGGATGAGCTTTACTGATCACTTTCCGTCCGTCGTCGTCGTCCGTCGTCGTTGGGCGTCAACAATCATCTCCTCCCAAACCACTAGGCCAATTTTAATAAAATTTTGTGGGATTGATCATTGGGTAGAACACTCGAAGAATTGTGTTCGAAATCTCCGTCGCCCATCTAATATGGCTGCCTTGGCTGCTGATTGGCAAAAACACATTAAAATCTTCTTCTTCAGAACCGCTGGATCAATTTGAATAAAATTTGCTGGGGATAACCAGTGGGTGGTCCTCTTTCAGAATTGTGTTCGGTTTGTCCGCCCGCCATCCAACATGGCTGCCACAGCTTCTGATTGGCTGACGCTCCACCCCTAAATTTCTATTTTTTGAATCAAGAGATCGATTTGAACCAAATTTTTTTTGAGGACTTATTGGGTCATAAGTATCTAATTTATGCCGAAAAAAATTTTCACGTAGCCCCATGGGAACCTCAGGAGCTAAAAATAGAAAAAATTAAAATTGCTCATATCTCCAAAACTGCACGGCTCAAAAACTTTTTATTTGCTGTGCAGCTTGCTTATGAGCAATGGAAAGGAATGGTAGAAAAAAATCGCTAACGTTTTTTTTCTAAGGTACTTTCTTGGGACTCTGAAAAAGTGCTGACTCAGCACTTTTTAACACTGAAGGTAATGCAAAAACATTAAAAACTCTTATTCTCGCGTCAACAATCATCTCCTCCCAAACCACGAGGCCAATTTTAATAAAATTTTGTGGGATTGATCATTAGGTGGAACACTCGAAGAATTGTGTTCGAAATCTCCGTCGCCCATCTAATATGGCTGCCTTGGCTGCTGATTGGCAAAACACATTAAAATCTTCTTCTTCAGAACCGCTGGATCAATTTGAATAAAATTTGTTGGGGATAACCAGTGGGTGGTCCTCTCTCAGAATTGTGTTTGGTTTGTCCGCCCGCCATCCAACATGGCTGCCACAGCTTCTGATTGGCTGACGCTCCACCCCTAAATTTCTATTTTTTGAATCAAGAGATCGATTTGAACCAAATTTTTTTTGAGGACTTATTGGGTCATAAGTATCTAATTTATGCTGAAAAAATTTTTCCCATATCCCCGTGGGAACCTCAGGAGCTAAAAATAGAAAAAATTAAAATCGCTCATATCTCCAAAACTGCACGGCTCAGAAACTTTTTATTTACTGTGCAGCTTGCTTATGACCAATGGAAAGGAATGGTAGAAAAAAATCGCTAACGGTCTTTTTCTAAGGTACTTTTTCGGGACTCTGAAAAAGTGCTGACTCGGCACTTTTTAACACTGAAGGTAATGCAAAAACATTAAAAACTCTTATTCTCACGTCAACAATCATCTCCTTCAAAACCAATGGGCCAATTTCAATAAAATTTTGTGGGCTTGATCATTGGGTGGAACACTCGAAGAATTGTGTTCGAAATCTCTGTCGCCCATCTAATATGGCTGCCTTGGCTGCTGATTGGCAAAACACATTCAAATCTTCTTCTTCAGAACCGCTGCATAAATTTGAATAAAATTTGCTGGAGATAACCAGTGGGTGGTCCTCTTTCAGAATTATGTTCGGTTTGTCCGCCCGCCATCCAACATGGCTGCCACAGCTTCTGATTGGCTGACGCTCCACCCCTAAATTTCTATTTTTTGAATCAAGAGATCGATTTGAACCAAATTTTTTTTGAGGACTTATTGGGTCATAAGTATCTAATTTATGCCGAAGAAAATTTTCCCGTAGCCCCGTGGGAACCCCAGGAGCTAAAAATAGAAAAAATTAAAATCGATCATATCTCCAAAACTGCACGGCTCAGAAACTTTTTATTTGCTGTGCAGCTTGCTTATGACCAATGGAAAGGAATGGTAGAAAAAAATCGCTAACGTTTTTTTTCTAAGGTACTTTTTCGGGACTCTGAAAAAGTGCTAACTCTGCACTTTTTAACTCTGAAGGTAATGGAAAAACATTAAAAAATCTTTTTCTCGCGTCAACAATCATCTCCTCCCAAACCACTGGGCCACATAAAATTTTCTGGGATTGATCATTAGGTGGTGTTCTGTTCAGGATGAGCCCTTCAGGCCCCATGGGGCCTCCTGATAGCTCACCTGACTTTCAGTCAGGAGAGCTATAGTGATCACTCACCGTCCGGCGTCCGTCGTCGTCCGTGAACATGGTGTTTGCGTCTTCTCCTCCCAAACCGCTGAACCAATTTAATTGATATTTGAGATAAGAGTTTGTTATGACATCGCAATTTGATTTTGTTCAAATCAAGTTGCCTCGCCCGTGGGTAGGGCCAAACCCAAAAAGTGTGCTGAAATCTTAAAAAATCTTCTTCTCATGAACCAGCAGTAGCAGAGACTTGATATTTGGTGTGCAGCTTCCTTTTGAGGTGTAGACTCAGATTTGTTCAAGAGAAGTTTGTGGGGCTGTACTTGGCGTCGTTATTGGAGGGGCAAAATTTTTGGCCCCGCCCAAAATTTCTATTTTCCAAACCGAGAGGCTGATTTGAACCAAATTTTATGTGAGGGCTTATTGGGTCATAAGTACCTAATTTATGCTGATTTTTTTTTCCCGTAGCCCCATGGGAACCGCAGGAGCTAAAAATAGAAAAAAATTAAAACGCCCATATCTCCAAAACTGCACGGCACCGAGAATTTTTATTTGGTGCGAAGCTTCCTTAGGACCAACAGAAAGAATTGGTAAAAAAAAATTGCCATCGGTTTTATTATAGGGTACAGTTTCGGGACTTTGAAAAAGTGCTGAGTCAGCACTTTTTAACACTGTAGGCAATGGGAAAAACATTAAAAAATCTTCTTCTCCAGATCCAGCAGGCAGAATCTTTTGATATTTGGTATGCAACATTGTAGGGTGGATTTGATTCAAGTTTGTTCAAATCGGCCCCGTGGGTTCATATTTGGGCTCAGTATAGGAACCCGATTTTTAACTTAGTGCATTTCAGGCAAATTTCTTAAAAAATCTTCTTCTCCAGATCCAGCAGGCAGAATCTTTTGATATTTGGTATGCAACATTGTGGGGTGAATCTGATTCAAGTTTGTTCAAATCGGCCCCCTGGGTTTATATTTGGGCTCAGTATAGGAGCCCAAATTTGAACTTACTGCATTTCAGGCAAATTTCTTTGAAAATCTTCTTCTCCAGATCCAGCAGGCAGAATCTTTTGATATTTGGTATGCAACATTGTGGGGTGGATCTGATTCAAGTTTGTTCAAATCGGCCCCTTGGGTTTATTTTTGGGCTCAGTATAGGAGCCCAAATTTGAACTTAGTGCATTTCAGGCAAATTTCTTTGGAAAATCTTCTTCTCAAGATCCAGCAGGCAGAATCTTTTGATATTGGGTATGCAACATTGTGGGGTGGATCTGATTCAAGTTTGTTCAAATCGGCTCCCTGGGTTTATATTTGGGCTCAGTATAGGAGCCCAAATTTGAACTTAGTGCTTTTCAGGCAAATTTCTTAAAAAATCTTCTTCTCCAGATCCAGCAGGCAGAATCTTTTGATATTTGGTATGCAACATTGTGGGGTGGATCTGATTCTATTTTGTTCAAATCGGCTCCCTAGATTCATATTTGGGCCCACTATAGAAGCTCGAATTCGAACTTAGTGCATTTCAGGCAAATTTCTTCAAAAATCTTCTTCTCCAGATCCTGCAGGCAGAATCTTTTGATATTTGGTATGCAACATTGTGGGGTGGATCTGATTCCAGTTTGTTCAAATCGGCCACCTGGATTCATATTTGGGCTCACTATAGAAGCCCAAATTCAAACTTAGTGCATTTCAGGCAAATTTCTTCAAAAATCTTCTCCAGATCCAGCAGGCAGCATCTTGTGATATTTGGTATGCAACATTGTGGGGTGGATCTGATTCAAGTTTGTTCAAATCGGCCCCCTGGGTTTATATTTGGGCTCAGTATAGAAGCCCAAATTTGAACTTAGTGCATTTCAGGCAAATTTCTTTGAAAATCTTCTTCTCAAGATCCAGCAGGCAGAATCTTGTGATATTTGGTATGCAGCATCCTTAGGGGGGGGGGGGGGGGGGGGGGGGGGTGAGATTCAAGTTTGTTCAAGCCATGTCCCTAGGTCCATATTTGGGCTCACTGTGGGAGCTTGAATTGTAACTTTGTTCGAAATGAGGAATTTTCTTAAAAAATCTTCTTCTTCAGATCCAGCAGTCGGAATGGTTTGATATGTGGTGAGTAGCATCCTTGGGGGGGGGGGGGGGGGGATTCAAGTGTGTTAAAGCCAAGTCCATGGGTCCATATTTGGGCTCCCTGTGGGAGCCCAAATTCTAACTTAGTCAATATGAGGAATTTTTCTTTAAAAATCTTCTTCTTCAGATTCAGCAGTTGGAATGTTTTGATATTTGGCATGGAGCAACCTTAGGGGGCTGAGATTCAAGTTTGTTCAAGCCAAGTCCCTTGGTTCATATTTGGGCTCACTATGGGAGCCTGAATGACAACTTAGTTCAAAATGAGGAATTTTCTTTAAAAATCATCAGATCCAGCAGATGAATGCTTTTGATATTTTTTATGCAGCATTCTTAGGGGGGTAAGATTCAAGTTTGTTCAAGCCATGTCTCTAGGTCCATATTTGGACTGTTTGTGGGAGCTCGAATTGTAACTTGGTTCAAAATGAGGAATTTTCTTTAAAAATCTTCTTCTTCAGATCCAGCAGTCGGAATGTTTCGATATTTGGTGTGCGGAATCCTTAGGGGTGTGAGTTTCAGGTTTGTTAAAGCCAAGTCCCTGGGTTCATATATGGGCTCCCTGTGGGAGCCTGAATTATGACTTAGTTCAATATGAGGAATATTCTTTAAAAATCTTTTTTAAGATCCACTGGTCAGAATATTTGGATATTTGGTTTCAGCTTTTCTTAGGAGTAGCAGATGCAACTTGTGGAAATCAATTCTCTGGGTTGATATTTAGGCTACCATGTCAGGTGAGCGCCCTCAGGCCCCCTGGGGCCTCTTGTTTTGTAGAGTTATGGGCCTTTTTCAGCATTTTGCAACTTAGAAACTGGTGGCATTGCACCTTGTTTTGTTTGCAAGTGTTGTCTGCCTTTTGTGTTAGGTAAACGGTTAAGTTTCTTTAGTTATTATATTCTCACTGACCACTCTTGGCCACTCCTGTTCTCACTTTCAATAAATCTTCACTTTTCTACTACCTGAAGGAAAAATGACATTGAACCACTTTTATCGCGGTCACGATTAGCCATTGTGCATAAATATGTGACCTTAAATACCAATAAATAAATAAATAACCACTTTTATCTAACTTGTGACACAATTTATTTTTAATTCTACAAATGTTTTTTCCAGGCTTTTGTATGAACAAGATTACCTATTAAACCAGATAGAAGACTTATTGAACAAGTTTGATGCTGAGTTGAGATTGTTACGTCATGATAAATTCCAGATGGACATTACAATGAAAAATGCTGATCTTCGGTAAAAATCCTATAAATCTTCTATTCTTTAGGCTGTACAAAGTAGATTTTCTATTTCTCAGGCCATTTTTTGTAAAATTGCATGTGGGTGGGCATTTTTTTATTTTTGTAATTATTTCTTTGCCAACAGAAGTTCATGTTCTTGGTTTGTTTTATGTTTTAAGCCTCATAATCTACAGAATAGCATGGGTGTTGGTGTATTTTGTCCTTTGAGAGCAACAAGGCTTTGCAATGCCTTGCTGCACTCAAGGGACAAATTTATAAATTTTATTAACTTGGGTAAAATATCAGATGGAAACCATTTAATTTTTATTTTTTTTACGTTTACACTGGTTTTTAAAAGAGAGCATGCGGCAACCAAAAGGACCATGCAGGGGGGTCTGAGAAACAGATTTTTAGCTTTTTAGGCTTTAATACTATCTTCTTATCCTATCAACAATTGCATCCCTCTACTTCACTCTAAAATGGAGCTCAGTAGTTAGAGCATTGGACTTTAAACCAAAAGGTTGACATATCGATCCTGACCAGCACTGACTGCATTATGCCCTCGGTATACTGGAATCACCTTGTCCAACCATCCATCCATCTGTCTGTCCATCCATCTGTTCTTAAACATAATTTATAATTTCAATTCATCCAGGGATTTTCTCAGATGTTTATGGGTCGACTCCTTTGAAACTTGGTGTGGATGTTCACTGCCATGGGAACCTGTGCAAATGCAATTATAGTTTTGATCAGACTTTTTTTGGCAAAGTTGTGTCCCTTTTCATCTTTGAATAATCATGATGGTGGTAGTTATCAACAGGCCCATCTCAGACAGTCACACCTCCAGTTTGTACTGCACAGAAAAATCTGCCTGCTGCACGCAAAGAGTTCAGCTCCAGGAAATGGTTATCTGTGGGAAAATGTAATTTATTTCACAAATGTATAGATATCAAGCCTGAAATAAGGCCACACAAAGTAGATCTTCTGTTTCTCAGGCCATTATTTGTGAAATTGCATGCGGGCGAGCGTTTTTTATTTTTAGCTCACCTACATCTGTAAGATGTGGTGAGCTATTGTGATAACCTCGGGCGTCGGCATCCGGCGTGTCCAATATTGTAAAATTTAATGTTAAGGTGAATTTCTCAAGCATCAGTGGGCTCAGGCCTTTGATATTGCATATGTAGGTTGTAGGGGACTATTAGAACAGTATTTAACCCTGAAACTACGACTTTTTTCCAAATTTCAGCTAAAATTTTCTGCCAAAAGTTGTTGTAAGAATTTGCGTTTAGGTGTTGTAAGAATTTGTGTTAAAGTCAGCTTTTGTGCAGATTGTGCTGGTTTAACTTCTCATTACTGTTGATTTTCATATTTCAATAACAACTGTAGGTATTAACCCTACTGTATGCAGAAATTTAACGAAAATTTTCTTTTTTTTCACTCAAAATTTTCATGTTTTCCTCGGACTTAGTAAATTTTAAGTTGTAAAACTTTGTGTTCAAGTGAGTTGTGTTTCTATGTGTCTTTCCAGGTGATTAATATTCTACACTTGGGTTACTGAACTCCATTGCAGTAATATTTAACCCTCATTACATGCATATTTGAGGAATTTGAGGCTGATTTTCTGCCAAAACTTGTTGTAAGAATTAGCGTTTAGGTGTTGTAAGAATTTGCGTTAAAGTCAGCTTTTGTGCAAATTGTGGTGCTTTAACTTCTCATTACTGTTGATTTTCATATTTCAATAACAACTGTAGGTATTAACCCGACTGTATGCAGAAATTTAACGGAAATTTTCTTTTTTTTCAGTCAAAATTTTCATGTTTTTCTCGGACTTAGTAAATTTTAAGTTCTAAAAGTTTGTGTTAAGGTGCGGTGTTAAGCTGAGTTCTCAAAGATCAGTGGGTTCAGGCCTTTGATATTGCATATGTAGGTTGTAGGGGACTATCAGAACAGTATTTAACCCTGATACTACGACTTTTTTCCAAATTTCACCTACAATTTTCTGCCAAAAGTTGTTGTAAGAATTTGCGTTTAGGTGTTGTAAGAATTTGCGTTAAAGTCAGCTTTTGTGCTGCTTGTGCTACTTTAATTTCTCATTACTGTTGATTTTCATATTTCATTAACAACTGTAGGTATTAACCCTACTGTATGCAGAAATTTAATGGAAATTTTATTTTTTTTTCAGTCAAAATTTTCATGTTTTTCTTGGACTTAGTAAATTTTAAGTTGTAAAACTTTGTAAACTTTGTGTTTAGGTGAGTTGTGTTTCTATGTGTCTTTCCAGGCGATTAATATTCTACGCTTGGGTTACTGAACTCCATTGCAGTAATATTTAACCCTCATTACATGCATATTTGAGGAATTTGAGGCTGATTTCCTGCCAAAACTTGTAAGAATTAGCGTTTAGGTGTTGTAAGAATTTGTGTTAAAGTCAGCTTTTGTGCAGATTGTGGTGCCTTCATCTCTCATTACTGTTTATTTTCTCATTTCAATAACAACTGTAGGTATTAACCCTACTGTATGCAGAAATTTAACTGATTTCTTTTCTTTTTTTCAGTCACAATGTTCACGTTTTTGTCTGACTTACTCAATTTTAAGTTCTAAAAGTTTGTGTTAAGGTGAGGGGGATTTTTGGGACTTATATTCACTTTCTTTAAAAAAAAATTTTTTTAACTTTTTTTTTTTATTTAATACTTTCTCATACTTGTTACTAGTAACATTAAGGCTTATTTTAGTTGTTGATGTGATGTATTTTTGTTGGGACTTATAGTCACTTTCTTGAAGGAATGTTTTTCCACAACTCCTCTTTAACCAATGAATGTACTTCAATTACAATTTCAGTGATTTATGAAAGCCTTTCCTAATTTTTATTTATGACTTAATATCTGGCCTCACGATTCATATTCTTAATTATAAACATTTCTAAAAGAAAAAAATGCTTTTATATCCAATGATTCTATGTTGAATTGATATATAATAAATGCAGAAATATAGACTTTCCAAAGCCATCACATAAACCACATTAATCATTTGATGCCTAGTTAATGATTTATATTAACTAAATATTAGGCATGTTACATTTGAACGACATTATCAAGCACAAATGTAGGTGAGCGTTGGGATGTAACATCCCTCTTGTATTTTTTTATTTCAGTAATTTCTTCTTTTCCATCAAAAGTTCATGTCCTTGGTTCAAGTTTTAGGCCTCATAATCCACAGAATAGCATGGGTGGTGGTGTATGTCATCCCTTGAGTGCAAGAAGGCTTTGCAATGCTAGAGCATTGCAAAACATTGCAATAAAGGGATAAATTCATCAATTTTTTTAACTTGAGTAAAATATCAGACATAAATTATTTAATTTTAATTTTTTTTTAAGTTTAAATTGGTTATAAAAAGAGAGCATGCAGCAGCCAAAAGGACCATGTGGGAGGGCCTGAGAAACAGATTTTATATTTTTTTAGGCCTAAATTTCTTCTTTATTTCTGTACAAGGGTAATAATACTTTCTGTAGGTACAATGCTTAAAAATTTATATCTCCAGTAGCTGTACCCTGTGGGAATCCTGGGAAGTGCATCTGTACTTCTGTAAAGAAGTTCTGTTTTACTGGTAAAATAGAACTGTGTGACCAGTAGTGATTAGTTGATAAGGATTTGTGACCATCATCTGCTTTCTGATTAGTTGAGCACACAATCTGCCGATTGTGAGTGCCGATGTCAGATAGTGACAACCAACGGAATACTATGTCTAAGAATGCATAGAACAGGGTTAATTTTATAGTACAGTCGGGTTGATTCGTTTGTTGACCTAAAGAGTATGTCAGTGAGTATGTCAGTACTAAACTAAAAATACTACATCACTGGAAAGAAGTTAACAGCGCAGCATCTTTGATCAACGATCAAAGATGCTGTGCTGTTAACTTGTTTCTGCTGATGTCACATTTCATTGAGTCATCACACAACATGTGGCATGGTATGTGTGTCACGAGTATCAATCAAGGGGAAGATTAGACCAATCAATGAGATTAGGCCAATCTTCATCCCTGCCAATCATTGTGACAACTTGTTAGTTTGTTATTGCTTGTATAAGATTGTTAATCAAACATAAATACAAGTAATTTTGATCCAGTGGTATTCCATGTAACCATCAGCATGGACCGATGTTCAAACACCTCTACCGTTGGCTTAAAATCATCTGATGTCAGATACGATTGCCAAACATCAGTTTATCACTAGTGACCAATGCCTGAGGTGGAATCACTCAAAAGTGAGCATCTTTATAAATGATTGGCTTAACTTGTGAATCAAAATAAATTTTATTTTTTTCTATTTTTAGCTGTGACTAGCAGCTCTATAAGTGGCAATGTTGGTCTGTCGGTCGGTCTGTCGGTAGGTCGGTCTGTCTGTGTGACCAACGAGTTTCAAAACTCAATAACTTTTGAAATACTTGGAATGACTATATATTTGGCATGTAAGTGTATCTTATTGATGTCTAAACACTGTTCAATGCATGTGTTGTTCCAAATATGTTTCTTGGAGTTATGGCCCTTGATGGACTTAGAATTTTGTGAGATTGCACCACCCGTCGCAGCTACTGCGTCGATGTCGCGATTTTTTTTTTTATTATTCCATGCATGTTAATAACTATTTGGCCCACACAAGCCTTTATTCCGCAGCATTTTTTTTTTATTTCTGTGGTTGAAAATATCCAACATTATCCCATTACCTAACATGACTAGGGATGACATTTGAAAAAAAAAATTTTTCAAATAACCACAAATTTTCGTTTTCTTCCTCATGGGAATGGACTTGGCAAGGTTGTTCCAGTGAAGAGTTGAACAATATGTTTTGGAGGCAAAAGCTGAAGAAAAAATAAAATTTCAATGTCACATTTTGTGATAGTGCTAGTCAGACTTTATACCATGCTCAGCTATGATACTACCTGTGAAAAGTCTGTATGTTAAATTTTAGCTTTTAACCCCACTACCAGTGTAAAGCTACTGTGGTTAAAACATTTTCAATAGGAATTCCATTACAAAAATTTACACCTATAGTTGGAACTACATCCAACTTGACCTTTGACATGACCCAATTTGCCGACTTTGATACATTCACACTCTGCGATGTTTCATTCAAACATATGACATTTTGCGGTACTATCTACTACGTGCAACTTATTAAGTTTAAAATACCTACAATTAAATATTTAAAATGACATTTAAGAATTGTTAATAATAATTTGACTGGAAAAGCAAGGTAAATGCCGTCAACTTTGACGATGTGTCTCACTGTCAATCGAGCATTCATGTGTAGCTAGAAGTACTGCCCACCAGCGTAAACAAAACAAACCCATGTGTTTGAGATAGAAAGAATAGCTTTTTCTCCATTTTTAGTGACAAAGTTGATTATTTATTTAGAGCATGGTATAAATAAAACAAATAGGTGCTGGGGCCAGTAATCCAATTTAAACCAGAGCCTCATTGTTAAAACCCTTATCCTACTTGTGGTTTAAATCAGTTTGCAGGCCCTAGTACCTATTTATTCTCTATGTTATCCATGTATAGATTTTAACCGACTGTGTATTCATCCTCTCAGTTCCAATGTGTTCTATGTGCCTACTGGCACATAGAACACATTGGAACTCAGGGGGCGTATTATTAACACACAGCTTGTATTGGATATTTTAATGTGCAATAAATTCAAATCCATTGAAATTCTTAGTAGTTTCAGAAGCTTGAAATTTGAGCGTGAACAACATTTTCATTTGCCTATTTGTCACACAAAGTAATATCAAGGGGACCAATTAATTGTTCACACAACCTTCATTTAAGAGTAGAGTTTGACTATCAACACATAAACCTTTAAGTTTGGGCAAAGGTAACCATGACATGCTTAGAAACAACTGCCAAGAACTTAGAATACAAGTTTGGAGTCTGCACAAAGACAGCACACTGATCAGTTGCAGTATAAAGTGATGAGAATTTAAATTAGGCTTTTAACCCTGAAAGCCCATTTCTGACTTTTATGACCTCCGAAAAGGTACCCTTAACATGCAGTTGCGAGGAGATACTGCTAAAAATAGACATATTGCCTTGTCAGTGGTTTCTAGTGAGTCTTGGCTCCCTAAATGGGCATTCAAGATTTGACTAGAAGTCACTGCTTAGCTACTGACAATACACAGTTGGTGGCCTAGAAGAGATTCAAGAAATTTGTCCAGGCCCTTAACCCTTTACCCAACGCAGTCGATATCAAAATTTATTATACCCCATGC
Organism: Pictodentalium vernedei; assembly: GCA_031216915.1. Classification (NCBI taxonomy): domain Eukaryota; kingdom Metazoa; phylum Mollusca; class Scaphopoda; order Dentaliida; family Dentaliidae; genus Pictodentalium; species Pictodentalium vernedei. Next base: position 50,899,992 of record CM062288.1, on the reverse strand, counting down.
AACGAAGTTGCTGGGGTATAATGTTTTTGACTGGTCCGTCCGTCAGTCAATCAGTCTGTCAGTCAGTCCTACTTGTTTTCCGGACTTTTTCTCTACACGCTTCCAGATATTGAGCTGATTTTTGGTATGTGAATCTCACATGATGGCCTACAGTTCAAGTTTGCATTTTTTTCTGCTCCACTGATTTTTACCGAAATTACGGCCCTTGGACTCTGAAAAATTCATGAAAATTACAGTTTTCTGGACTTTTTTTTCTAACGCTTCCAGATATTGAGCTGATTTTTGGTATGTGAGTCTAACATGGTGGCCTACAGATCAAGTTTGCATTTTTTTCCGCTCCACTGATTTTTACCGAAATTACGGCCCATGGACTCTGAAAAATTCATCAAAATTATAGTTTTCCGGACTTTTTTTCTACAGGCTTCCAGATATTGAGCTGATTTTTGGTATGTTAGTCTAACATGGTGGCCTACAGAACAAGTTTGGGTTTTGTTCCACTCCACTGATTTTTACCAAAATTACGGCCCCATAGACTTTGAAAAGTTCATCAAAATTACAGTTTTCCGGGCTTTTTCTCTGCTTGAATTCTTTCAGTACCGTTGAAACTACAGAACACTGTTTCTGCAGTATTCCTAGAATCTGTGTTTATTTTTAAAAAATGATTAGAGCTTGAAATATCGGGGCGCGTGGGGTATGTGAGCGTGCTCACTAAGGTTCTATATTTATTTTAAATATAATTTTTTTCAAATTTTACAAAAAATTTCAACAAAACCATATCATGTGACCCCTCGTTGGAATGAACTCGACAAGCTCGTTTCAACGAGGGGGTCACATGATATGGTTTTGTTGAAATCTTTTGAAAAATAATATTTTTTCAACTGCTGAATTTGCATATTACGCGGGCAGATGCGGCCAATTCATTGGGTAAAGGGTTAAGGGTTAAACTGTTTTGTTTGTAGGATATCACTTGTCTGGCCCAAAGTTTCTTGGAGTCCAATCCTTGCTTTTCGTTGGGAATGGATAAACATGAGAATTTAAGGTGCCTATTTATAGATTTTCTCAGTTTTCTCATTCACCTCAAATTTTGTTTAGTAAGGATGGGCATGACTGATTTTTTTTTTCAGACAAGTGACGCTGTTTGAAGAACTTGTTTTGTTGAGGGAGTATGAGAAACGGGAAGATGTTCTGGCAGCAAAGGTGATGGGTAAACAGCAAGAAAGATTGGACATGCAAGCTAAGGTACAGACCTAAAAGCATTTATTGTCCAGTGGAGCCCTCTTAATTGGATATCTTTTAATTGTATATCCCTGTTAATTGAATATAATTTTCAAACACAAAACCATTTACCATACCTTCAGTACAAATTTGATCTGTTAATTGCATATGGGTTGTAGAGTAAACTCCTGTTAATTGTATATAAATTTTTGTAATATATCGAATAAATTACTGTGACACGCACCAAATTCCCCTTATTTATCAACCTTTTTGGCCCCACTACATCCAATACAGGCATTTATTCTATTATATCTTGTTTGACAGAGCTCTATGAGCTCTGTCAAACAAGATATAATAGAATAAATGCTCAGTTTGCTTCCAGAACACAGGGAAACTGACCAAATCCCTGTTAATTGAATAATTTTCACTGGCAAAATGGATATTCAATTAAGAGGATTATACTGTATAAATTATCACTTGCCCAAGGTGCAATTTCAATATTGTGACACTGATATCTTATATCTATCATAAGTGAGATAACAAGTTTTACAACTTTAATTATTAGGCCACAAAAAGTAAATTAATTGGTTCTCCAGCAATTTTGATTGGAGGGGGAATCACTGACGGAGAGAGAGTTTTATTTTTTTTCTTTCAAAAAGTGAGTATGGATTGAGAGGAATCAAGTCTTGATTGCGAAGCATTTCTTGCTTTGATTGATAGAAAATGAATTTTTAGAGTAAATCAAATGGAATATTTCAGTTGGTTGCAAAGCGAACCATTCACTGACTGCATCTAAAAACAATGTCCCCCAACCTTAAGGTCTTAAATTGGATATATTTTCAGACAACATATTTTCAAAGTCGAAAAAAGGATAAAGGGCCATAATAAGTTGGACTGGACCCAAATTCAAACTTGACCTGTGTATTCTTGAGACAAACCTAAGTACAGAATTTGGTGTTGATTCAATAACTCAAACTGAAGTTATCATCCAGACACCAAATTTCCAAAGTTGCAAAATTGGGTGGAAAAGCATCAAAAAAGGGGCTGTTTTTTCACACACAGAATATACAGAGAGTGCATACTGAGACAAATAAACAAATTTAATTTTAAAAATAAAACATTTTGCATCTTTATTTGTGCTCTTCAATTTTCAGTTTCATACTGCACTTACAAATTATAAAAAGTTTTGAGACACCTGATTTTGTAGCAGTATTGAAAGACACTGAAAGGAAATTTTTATTATTATTTATTGGTGTTTAAGGTCACATACTTATGCACAATGGCTAATCGTGACCGCGAGAGTTTTACAGGTGGAGGAAACTGGAGTACCCTGAGAGAACCGCCGAGCATCGATGAGCAACTGTCAACTCAACATTCTAACTCTGTTTAAGCTCAGCTCAAGCAGGGTTACAGCGGTTGAAGACTTGCACCATTGACGTGCAGTACGCCTTAGTACACAGTGTCATCAGGCCCCCTTGTAGGCAACCGGGATAAAGTGCCTTGCCCAAGGACACAACGTGGGTGGTCCTGGATGGGGATCAAACTCGGGACCTCTAGCATAGAAGTAAAACAGTCTACCTACCACTGAGCCACCACGCTCCCCATTACAAGGAAACAAAAATGTATAATAAGAGGGTTCAATATTTCTGAGAGGGATTGCAAGAGAATCAAAAACTGTTTTAGCCTTAGTCAGTCAGGCATAAAAAAGTTCAAAATTTTTCTCAAGCCCTCTCACATGGTCCATTTGGCTGCTGAATGCCCTGTTTTTATAACCAATGCAAACTTGAAAAAATAAAAATTAAATGGTTTATGTCTGATATTTCACCCAAGTTAATAAAATTGATAAATTTGTCCCTTGAGTGCAACAAGGCTTTGCAATTTAGCATTGCAAAGCCTTCTTGAACTCAAGGGATGAAATACACCACCACCCATGCTATTGTGTAGATTATGAGGCCTAAAACATAAAACAAACCAAGAACATGATCTTTTGACGGCAAAGAAATAATTACAAAAATAAAAAATAAAATAAAAAAATGCCCACCCACGTGCAATTTTACAAAAAATGGTCTGAGAAATAGAAGATCTGTTTTGTGGGGCCTCATTTAATTTTTTATGTTCATCAATTTTATTGACGTTTTCTTGTTAGGTGCTAGACTGTCAAGCCAAACTGGACTCAAAGAAAAAGGACATAGAAAAGCTACAGGAGAAAGAAAAAGCTCTGCATACTACATTCTTGGCTTCCTTGGGGGAAAACAATAAATTTGGTGATTACCTAACAAAAGTTTTTAAGAAAAAGATAAAAAGAGCTAAGAAGAAAGCAAGCGAAGGACAAGGTAATATTTTTTTTTATCTTGGGTTAGAAAAGTATGTCTTTTATCGTGTCAGATGCCATTTATAGGATAAACCAAAGTGTTTTGGTGTATGATATTGATACAGTAGTCGGGGTGGACTGGTCAATTTCCACCAGTGTGCAATATCTCCATGGCCACAATAATATTTGATTCCAAACACTAATTATAGGAATAATCATGAAAAATTCAATTAAAATTTTGCTGATGATGATTTTTATTACCTGGTAAATGCATGCATGGACATCACTTCCCACGCGTTTATTATGACCAGTCCAGAGCGACTGGACTATATGTATTCATTGTTTAATCTGGAGAGGAAGATATTTAAGTAAGTTTTGAACAACTGAAACATAAAGACAAGGTAATGTTTAACATATCCAGACTGAACAAAAACTCAAATGAAAACTCTTGTATTTTGCAGGAACAGAAATAATTTGATGTAGAGTCTATATAATGTGTTTTTTTCATTAATTACAGTTCTCCCTTAGAAGAATATGTAGAAAATAGCGCAGAATATATATGGTTATCCATCTTGTCATAAAAATATCCTCTGGAATACAGCACAGCCGTATTGATCTGGTTACTTTCCATGGGTGGGCAATTTATCCACAGATGCAATAATATTAAATTCCAAACTCTAATTATTGGAATGATCATCAAAAATTTAATTAATGAAGCACGGGTACAACCTGGTGCTTCATTAATTAAAATTTTGCTGATGATAATTTTTATTACCTGGTAAACACATGCATGGACATCACTGATCACACATGGATTATGACCAGTCCACGGTGGCTGTACTCTACATCTAATATATTTTTATACTGTACCAATGACCCAGACATAGCTGGTGCTAACTCTTAAAATATAGGGCCAAACACAAATTTTGCCCCCCAATCCCCAAAATTTGCATCTAAAACTAAAGAAAACATGTCCTGAAAGGCCCTCCACACCTCGCCCCCACTGCGCATGCGCAGTGTCAAGGACGTTCCGAAATTGGCGCCATTTATCATTCTAAGTTTGGCCCTTCATCAGTTAACATCTGACTGATCTTTGTGCTTTTAAATCTCAGTTTAAATGATGCCAGACACATAAATATTAGTGAAATGTTGATTCTAAGGAGGATAGAAAAGGAGGAGAGGAAAAGAATGTGTGACAGAATATTATCAGGGCTGTAACTTAAAATTTTTTAATGAAATTATGTTAAGTTACCTATTTTCAAGGCAGCAGCCATTTTGTTGTCATTCTGATTATTTAGTTACACTGTTTTTTCAAGTGTTTTTCCTCTCTCCCTGTCCTTTAAGTTCCCCCTTGCTATTCTCCCATGCTTTTGGCATAGTTTCTGTAATTATTATTACTAAAATTTCTTGGGAGTTTTAGCTTAATAACAGAATGAATTCTGTTCTTTCCCCATGTTTACGTCTTCACCTACGGGTGGTTAGGCGTTGTGTTCTGCATCTACCATCTGATGTTCTGCAGTTTCTTCCCTGGAAGTCTCTGTTTTGCATCAGATGGTGTATTTTTGGTAACTGATTTCGGGCCTGGGTGCCTGGAGTCTTATTTTAGTGTTTTTACACTCATTGTTTACATTTACAACAGCCCTCTGTGTGAGGGGGGGATTTCTAAATAATAATATCTTTATGTTATTTTAATCATAACTAGATACATTATTATTGTTCGTAAGTGTTGAATAAATTGTTTAAAATATTTTTAAAATTTTTGTCCACACTTAGGCTTGGGATCCATTGGGGCTCAATGTTACTTTTCAGAAACTTGGGCTGTTCTGAAAAAATATTTTTTCAAAATATTTTGATTTCAATTATTTTTTCTATATTAATGGATCATATTATTATTATGTATTTTGATTGCCAGGGGTTAGTGCGAGTACCAGGACTTGTTTTCTTTTCACATTGAAAGGATATTGATCAATTGTTTTAAGAGGAAGTCTTCCTCTGACCTTATTATCATTCTATATGTGGTCAGTGTACTCGCATTAACTCCTGTTCTGTATCGTATGATTTCGATGACAATATGGGAAGCGTATGTCACGGTATGTTGTTGGGGATTTGGACACTCCGGTCCTTTCCCCGCAGGGTCACTCTACTTTATCAATTTCTATTTCAGACGATCAAGATTAGGGTGATGTATCTGTGATGTCTTCCAACAGTGTGCCTCCGTCGTCACAATTAATGAAGGGCTAGCGGAAAAGTGCTCATGTAATACGCCAATTGCCTAAGAGGACCCTAGTAGGTTCGACGGCCTTTGACGTCCGCTAGCTCGCCCGGTGTAGCGTCCATTCACCGAATGGTTCGGCAGCCGGGTTCGTCCGTTGCGGTCTAGAAGGAATTTTGGGGTGATGCGAGCACTATAAAATTAACTTAATGCACACCCAGTGACGGCGGATCGGAGGGAGAACGGAGGAAGCCTTTTAGTCCGGTTCATAGCTCGTTCCGGTCCATCCGTACGGCAAGCGAGAGAGGCCCCTCTCTCGTTCAACAACATCTGGCCCCAGATGTTGTGGTACAATGTGTCGTTAGCGGAGCATACGTCCGTCGCTCGGGACGCTCCGTTGTATAGGCAGTCCGCTGAGACTGCTAAGGCTTCCTCTTCTCGTCAGCGCACATGACCGCACCTTGGCTGCGTGACCGCCGATATATTACCAGCTTCGCCGATCAAGGATTCTTCGGCGACCAGGTCACACCATCCGGCAGCCAGGGATTCGAGACCGATGGACTCCGGACGTTCGCATAGGAAGTATGCGGGAGCCATCTGATGCGGAGCTGCCCTCGGCGAAGCAGCGATAGACTGCGCCTCCGCAGGTCTCGACGCCGGACATTCTTGTGCACATAGCACAGCTTATCGCAGCATCCCAGCAGCCGACAGAAACGGTGTCGGATCGAGAATTATCCGACAGCGCTGGGTCGGTAGCCGGGGACTCGAGGCCTGCAGACTCCGGACGTTCGCATAGGAAGTGTGCGGGAGTCAACGTACACGGAGCTTCCAGCGGCAATGCATCGTAAGTCCGCTACTGCACAGGCCTCGGGAACGGACGTGCTTTCCTTAATAGCACAGTTTATCGCAGCATCCCAGCATCAACTGAATCTGTCGCATATATTTTATCCGACGATGCTGGGTCGGGACGCTCCGCGGAAGCGGGTACGGACGTCCGAAAGTTTCATCCGGTCCGACGGGATACCGAAAGGGATTCGGTGGATTTCAAGCTTTCCCTTTCGGAACAACATATGCTGCGATGCCGGATAAGAAACTGATAGCGTCGGTGGACTTAGAAATTTTTGGTTCGGTTCAGGGACATCGTCCCTCAGTTCCGACATAGTCCAATAATGTCACACAAACTTTCGAATTATTGAACGACACTATATATATTATTATTTTATGCTTGCTATCCAAGCATTTCTGGTTTCTTGTTCGAAGAGTTATGGAGATGTCTTTCAAAAGTGTGCCTCTGTCGTCATAGTTAATGAAGAGTTAGCGGCAATAAGTGCTCATGGAATATGTCTATCGCTTACGGAGTGACATTCGCTAGCTCACCCGGTGTAGCGTACATTCATCGAATGGTTCGGCTGCCGGGTTCGTCCGTTGCGGTCTAGGAAGGAGATTTGGGTGATGCGAGCACTTTAATTACTTTAGTACTCACCCAGTGACGGCAGATTGAGGATAGATCGGAGGAAGCCAACAACATAGGGGACCGCATGTTGTGGTTCAGATATTTTACATTCGGAGCATATGTCCGTTGCTCGGGACGCTCCGTTATACTGACAGTCCGAGAGACTGTCTTTAATGCTTCCTCATCCTCACAGCAGGGCACACGACCGCACATTGGCTACGTGACCTCGAGTATCCGATCAGTTTCGGCATTCAGTGATTCCACAGCGAATAGGTCGCGCCATCCGGTAGCCAAGGGACACGAGGCCTATACACCCCGTTCGCTCGCATATTGGAAGTATGCACGGGGTAACGATCTCGGAGCTTCCTGCGGCAATGCATCGTAAGACCGCTGCTCCTCAGGCCTCAGTGACGGACGTGCTATCCGAGTTAGCACAGTTGTTTCGCAGCATCCCAGCAATTGACGGTTTCTCGGTCGAATCAGAAATTATCCGACGGCGCTGGGTCGGTGCGGTCCGCGGTTGCATCAAGCTACGGACGACCGAACGCTTTATAGGGTCTGACAGGATGGCGAAAGGGATTCGAAAGATTTCGAGTTTTCCCTTTAGTAGTATCGGAAGATGCCTTTCATATCTTCTGGCATTTCTTCCAGTGATTATTTTTCAGACTTCATTGCTGCGATCTTGGATAAGAGACTTATAGCGTCATTGGACTCGGATTTTTCGATCGGTACAGGGACTTTGTCTCTGACTTACCGACGCAGTCCAGTATTGTCATTACAACATGTGTTTTATTTTTCGACGCTATATATTATATATATATATATACAAGCCTGCTACTAAGCATGATAGTTTAGTTTCTTGTCCGCGTGGCTCATTTCTGCCATTTTATCTTTTTTACATATAGTTTATTTTGGCAGAGCAGGGCATACCGAGAGTTCATATGCGTCTAGACGGTGTGATTAAAGACTGCATATATTCTTTTTCGCCGTTTATGTCTTTTCCAATTTCAATGTTGGGAACGACATTATGTATAGTAGACTTAACTTAGACGCTTTATTATACGTAATCCGCCTTACTGAGGCGTTATCATTACGTCTTCAAGAAAAGATTTACGGGATATTATTCTCAATGTAATTTCTTTTGAGGGCAGTAGTTTGTTCACGTATAACTCCGCCCTTCAGTGGCTGATTGGAGTTGGTTAGACGTGATGCAGCCCTAGCTACATCCACGCGTGGATAGTAGGTTAAGAACTCTCTCAGAGTCGCTTCGTTCTCGGAGGAGCTTCTCTTCGACGGCAACTTTCCGGCAATCCATGAATTGCTTGATTTATACATTCTCTTGTCTATCTAGTGTTACAAGAGATTCAGACTGGGGCAAACATTCGGTGGTTGACTCAGAGAGTGCCGCCGCAGTTGCCGGACCCTAGTGTGGCTGTTATGACGGTTGCCAGTCAAACAGATTGGGATATATACTGATCCCTACGGATTCGAAGTGCCAGGGTCTTTGGGTTCCGCAGTCTTTTAGCTATCAGTTTAACTTCCGCGGAATAATGTTTTTTAGGCTTGCTTTATGTCATTGCATGAACATTATTCAGAAACGCATGCCCAAATTCCTGTCCTTTAATTCGACAGTAGTGGCGTATCTCCGGAACCAGGGAGGCACTCTTTCGTTTCCGTTATTCAATTTAATGGAAAGAATCCGTCTGTTGGTTATAGTACACCAAGTTCAGTTTTGGTCCGTCATATTCTGGGTCGTCTGATTGTTTTATCGCACTCCCGTTCTCTTACGGGTCGCTTGTTGCTGTCAGAATGGACTCTCAACAAACAAGTATTTAATCAGATTTGCTATCTATGGGAGCGCCCAATGATGTTTTATTTATGACACAGCTTGCTAATCAATTGCAGACGTATGTGTTGGCTTGTCCAGATCTCTGAGCTAATACTGTTAACGCTCTATTGATCTATAGGACGGAATGATAGGATACGCGTATCCTCCGGCGCTGTTGTTTTAGCAGGTATTGCTAAGATAAACAACCACAATACATTTCTGTTGATAGCATCTCTATCTTCACAGAGATCATGAGTAATTTACTCTCTTGTCTACTGTGGATCTTAACGTGAAATCTTCCTCTATGTGAGGATCTTTTTTCACTGGGTAAATCGTGTCATCTTTATCACAACCAGCAAGGTCGCAACCTTCATGTATTCCGTTGTGTGGTCCGTATTGCATTGTAAGCACTGTACTGGACGAGCTTTGGACGCGATTTCTTACTATAGGAGATCCTCTTCTTCGCTATTCTATGCGACTAAAGTGGAGGCTCTTCCGTCGTGGTGTAGGGATCATTATGTTCATATGGTTGATCCCTCCATACTACGCATTGCTAGTTTTTAGTATACTTGTTTCACAAGATCTACTGCAGCCTGTTGTTATTTAGGTTATAGGTTTATGTTACCTCATACCTATGCACTCTACGATAGTTTACTATTGAGTCTTTTGTCTCTTTATCTAAGTCAGTTAGTAACTTTTTGATAAATAGACTTAGAATCTTTAGATTAAATTCCTATACGGATTTTAACTTCGGTTCTTATTTAGCTAAGTAATCATTTGAGCCTCTGGAAACAGTAGTTTTCAAATTCTGACCTTTTAGACAGTAATTCTGTTGGTTTCTCTTTTACTGTAGAGTCAGTGAGTTTCATGCACTATCGATGGATGATTTTCACTTTCATAGTTTCGGAATCAATACTTCCGTTACTATTTAGGTTGGATTGTTGCATAAGAGTTAGGCTCCTATTATCCGGAACCTATTATTTTAAGGTCCTTCCGTCTTCGTATGGGCATAGGCCTTTACTCTTTCCGGGTACAGTTTTTGTATTTATAAACAGATATCTGTTTATTACAAGGGCGTAAGCTTCTTCTGTCTTTGATGTCTAGTAGAAGGACGTTACGCTCCATTTTATTGTTAATGAATTCTATTAACTAGCGTACTGCTTATGGTATATCATTGGCTTAGCAGTTGTGCTTAAGATTTCGGCTCATGAAGTAAGAGTTCTTCTACTTCTTGGGCTTACATTAATAGTGTTGCTATTATAGATTTTTGAAGGCTGCTCATTGCGCTCAGCCATCCATTCATGATTTTTATCTCAGAAATAACCAGTCCATTTCTGGAGGCCTCTATTGTTAGGTCTATTATCTACTGCTCAGAATGTCATTCACTTAACAGTTGCTACTATAGCTACGTAGGCTGTCTGTTTCGGCAGTGTCTCCGTTCGGCTGCCCTCTTCGCTCTGGGCTATTTGACCCAGGGCAAGAAAAAGGGGGGGGGGGGGGAGGGTGTTCCCTTGGGTCACCTGTTTTTACTATGAAAACAAGGGGATACCTCCTCCGGAGTTAGTAATTCTGAGCTGTTATTGGGATGGTTGTTTAGTGAGAAGTTTAAGTTTATAAAATTCATTCAAGTCTTAGTTTTTAAAGTATAGCTTTTGAATATTGCATTTGTCAACGGACATGATTATGCAATTCTCACACACTTTTAAGAGTATAAGAGTCTCTATTCTCTAGACTTACTTTATTATTGGCTTACTTTAAAAATTATTAGTATAAGGATTATTGGATATTAATAGAGTACATGGATGTATGAAGCTCAATTTTTGGAAGGTGTTGTATCTTTCTAATTTATCATAAATAAGAAAGATACATGTAAGGCCTATTACTTTTTTTCCCTACAGGGGATGACTCTATTTTATTTTATTGAGCGTATTCCATTTTGCTCTATGTCCTTGGCCCTCCAGCCTTTTTACTATTCAGCTATGTCTGGGTCATTGGTACAGTATAAAAATGTTAAAAAATTTATAGTAATTTATATATTTTTTATACTTACCAATGACCCAGACGGGGATGGCCCTCCCAGGAGTTGGGAACTCTTGCCTCCCCGCTGAGTACATAGCGCTTACCAGGCACTGGTTATTAGAATGATAAATGGCGCCAATTTCGGAACGTCCTTGACACTGCGCATGCGCAGTGGGGGCGAGGTGTGGAGGGCCTTTCAGGACATGTTTTCTTTAGTTTTAGATGCAAATTTTGGGGATTGGGGGGGCAAAATTTGTGTTTGGCCCTATATTTTAAGAGTTAGCACCAGCTATGTCTGGGTCATTGGTAAGTATAAAAAATATATAAATTACTATAAATTTTTTAACTTTTTAGAAGTTTTGGTAGAAAATACCTGTAGAAGATTTAGGATACATACAGTGCTGTCATCACAAAAGTGGTCACATTCACAATTAGATCGCGGTTGTATCATGACACACTCACACCAGTGAGTTGAGATTTCTGAAATAAAATACTGCAAAATCAAGAGCGCTAACAGAAAATCCCAATGAAAGTAGCATCTCAGATTCAATGTTGCATTTCTTATTCAACTGGGGAGATTCTACAGTCCAGCTGGGTGGAAAGTGTACAGAGATTTTTGACCAGATCGCCACTTCTGTCACGATCTGGCCGAAATTCTTTGTCTATGTTTGTGATAACACTACTGTACCATACTGTCTTAGAAGTATCCTGAGAAATATATTCCATCCTCCTTTAGAAATGTTTGTAGAAATACCGTAGAGTATACTTCATGTGTATTTTATCAACATATGCTTCCCTTCCTGTAAATTTTATGGATTAATAATCCCTTGCTTTTTGAGATAAAAATGAAAATGTTTTGTTATTCAAGAATATGATTTACTTGCCTTTTTTGTCTCAATGAGCTCTTTTAGCTTGCAACAAGCTCTTTGAGTTTGTAAGAGTTTTTTTCTAATTTGGAGACAAACACTATGTTTTTTACCCTTTAATTAACATAACAGCCCAAAAAAAGGCCAGCATTCATAAAAATATCCTTCAGATTTGATTATTTTTTCATTTTTTGGTTTTAACATATAGCTTATTACCTCTTATTGGAATAAGCTTTGTAACTGTTAGGGCTGTCACAATCAATCGATTAATCGATTGCTGATTGGTCACTGCAAAATCGATTAGTATTTTTCGTCAAATAATCGGTAAATTGTATCCCGTTTTAGATGTTTAATAATTAAAGAAAATTTGATGAAAAAACTATTGTTTCTAAAGGTATTGAGTTAAGAACATCGATGTTAAACCCCAAGAAGCCGTTGAAAGCATTTGTCTTCCAGGTACATTCATCAAAGCTTTGATGTTCTGAATCTTTGAACCGTCAGTGTAATAATCAAGACCGGTCGGCAGTTGCAAAGATTGCAACTGTCGACCGGTTTTGATTATTACACTGACGGTTCAAAAGTTCAGAACATCAAAGCTTTGAATGTACCTAAAAGTTGATCATCTTCGTTGTTTACTTGAGGTAGGTCAGCTGACTTGAACTTCATTTTTATCGACTTCAAAGAGAGGGAGAGGGGTGGGGGTCATCTAGGTACAATTAATCAATTATTATCAATTATTTGCGACGATTAATCGATTCCTAAATTTAAAAATCGTGACAGCCACAGTAACTGTTGCCTACTTTTTGTGTTAGGCAAAGGGTTAATAATTTCAATCTACTTGTGATGAAACAACCACCTATGACATTCTATGGAGAACTCATATACTTTTGCATCAGCTGCTGTACCGGTAGTACCTAATCTGATCTAAGCAACATAGAATACTGCTGCAAATTTTTACATTTAGTTGATGAATACTCTAATGTAGCACTATATTTGGGAGCGCAGTAGCTCAGTGGTAGACTGTTGAACTTCTATGCTAGAGGTCCTGAGTTTGATCCCCGTCTGAGATGACTCGCGTTGTGTCCTTGGGCAAGGCACTTTATCCCAGTTGCCTACATGGGGGCACGATGATGCCGTGTACTAAGTCGTACTGCACATTGATGGTGCACATGTCTTCAACCGCTGTAACCCTGCTTGAGTGGAGCTTGAACAGAGTTAGAATGTTGAGGAGCCGACAGTTGCCCGTCGATGCTCGGTGGTTCTCTCTGGATACTCCAGATTCCTCCACCTGTAAAGCTGTCACTGTCAAGATTAGCCATAAGTATGTGACCTTAAACACCAATAAATAAATAAATAAATAAATAAATAAATAAATAAATATAACACACTACTTGAAATTACCCAGGGAGGTTATTCATCAGTGTAGACCTAGTCTAGTATCTGGGTGTCATTCTGCGTCTTCAGGACAGTCCTTTGCAGTATTGTCTGATTGCTTCGCCCATAGGGCTGTTCTTTATCATGTATTAGTATGACAGCATGTACCAAAAGATACAGATATTTTGCAGGGCCATGCGAATATTTGAAAAATGTATCAAATCTCAAATCAGTTTTGTGATTCAGTTTAATTCATTTTTAAATCTAGGATGTCAAATATTTTAAAATCTTTTCTCAGGCAAACTTTTCTCCCCCCACTGCATGTGTAACATATGTGTGTCCCATGTGAGATAGCAAGAAGAGACAGATGTATCCCACCCCACCCACGTGACGTTATACATTTATAAGGTTATTATGACGTTATGCATATCGTATCCTTTTCCTGCTACTAACTAATTCATATTGACCTCATCGAAATGCAGTTTGATCAAAGTTCAATACTCTAAAACTCTTCAACCCTCAACCTGCCACCTTTCCTAATCGATTTTGTGGTATATACCTTTGGTATATACATAAGTTGTTTTGAGAAACTGATGGTGTCATCAGTTTCTCAAAACAACGAATACAAAATGAGTTGATTGAATCATCATGTGACTCCCGATTACCTCTAGTCAACGTAATCGTTGCATGGTCGTTGGAGAAAAATCATCCTCGATGAGTCTGGAGGGGGGAATGGGGAAATCTCACCCTCAGGGCAAGATATTTGGACCAGACCCTCGGATCCACTCCCATAAAGCATTAACCCTTAAAGGCCTAGTTCTGACTTTGATTACTTTACTATAATCGAACAGGTGCCCCAACATGCTGCCTTTGAATAAACTTGCAAGATACAGTCTAAGTACCTCAGCAGTTGTTTCTAGGAAAGTCTTGGCTTCCTTTTCAGGCAGCCAAAACTTGTCTAGAAACAACTGCAAAGCCACAGAATGTATCTTGTCAAAGTGCTGCCAAAATGTATAAAAATCTCCAGGCCTTTAAGGGTTAAACTAATCTGAACCTCTACAAACAATGTGACTGTGATGGTAACTGCATTCTATATTATTTATTGGGATTTAACAGCACTTTTGACAGTCAGTCACCTCGTGTCGGACAGTTTTATGGGTGGAGGAAGCTAGAGTACCTGGAGAGAACTACCAAGCAATGGCAGCAACTTTCAGGCTTCCTAACATACTAACTCCACACAAGCAGGGTTAGCATTGTTTGAAGACAAGTGCAACATCGTCGTGCCATACACTTTAGTACACAATGCCACTGTGCCTCTGTATGTGCGCCATTGGGTTGAAGTGTCTTGCCCAAAGACACAAAGCAATTGCTGCAGGTGGGATTCAAACCAAGGACCTCTCGGCTTGCAGCTTGCAGCTTGCATTTCTACCTACTGAGCCACTTGCACCCCCAACTCTTTACCTAACAAATCGGCTACATCCACCCACGTAATATGCAAATCACCAGTTGGAAAATATTATTTTTCAAAAAAGTTCTACAAAACTATATCGTGACTCCTCATTGGAACAACCTTGATGAAATGATGTATAAACACTGTTAATTCATCTGCAGCTGTATACACATATATATAATAGCTAGTGTCGTAAAATTAATCTGAGGATTGAAGGGTTAAAAGTGGAAACTTTATGGCTTATTCTATTAACCCGCTACCTAACACAATGGCAATATCCAACCGGCATTATTCATAGAAAGGGCAATTCCTTCAAGTTTTTTTTATTTTGTTAATCATTGCCAACAAAACATTGCTTCTGGCTCCTCATTGGGTAAGCTTGATCCAAAGAGATATAATATTTTTATACTGTACCAATGACCCAGACTTAGCTGGTGCTAACTCCAACAAAACCAGGGCCAAACACAAATTTTGCCCCCCAATCCCCAAAATTTGCATCCAAAACAAAAAGAAATCATGTCCTAAAGGACCTCCATAGTACGTCTCTACTGCGCATGCGCAGTGACGCAGTCGTCCCGAAATTGGCGCCACTTATCATTCTCTGTTTGGCCCTTCATCAGTCAACATCTCACTGATCTTTGTGCTTGTAAATCTCAGTTTAAAGGATGCCAGACACGTAATTTTTGGAGAAAATGTGATTCTAAGGAGGATAGAAGGAGGAGAGGAAAAAGAAGTGGCAAAAAATAATCAGGGCTGTACTTGAAATTTTTTGATGAAATTATGTTAAGTTGCCTATTTTCGAGGCATGGGCCTCTTGTTGTCATTCTTGCTATTTGTTGCACTGCTTATTCAGTGTTTCCTCTCCCCTAGCCTTCTAAAGTCCCCCCTGGCAATTCTCCCATGCTTTTGGCATATTTTTGAGAAGTTTCATTTCTAAAATTTCCTGGGAGAGTTGCTTGGTTACAGAATGTTTTCTGTTATTTTCCCCATAGTTACGTTTTCACCCATGGGTGTATAACGTTTGTGTTCTGCATCTTCCATCTGATGTTCTACAGATTCTCCCCTGGGAGTCTCTGTTTTGCATCAGATAGAGTGTAATTGATGACTGATTCCGGGCCAGTTTTTTCAGTGCCTGGAGTCATGTTTTCTAGTGTGTTTACACTGTTTGTTTTCATTGGCAACAGCCTTTTTTGAGGGGGGCTGTTTGCCTTTGTGGTAGTTTATCTCATTATAAGATACATTTATATTATCCGAAAGTGTCTCATTAATTATTTTATATAAATTTAAAATTTTTGACCACACTTTGCCATTGGATCCATCGGGGCTCAACGTTACTTTTCAGCAACTTGGGCTTTTCTGAAAAAATATTTTTTCAAAATTATTTTGTTTTGCAATTGTTTTTTCATTTATTAATGGATCATGTTATTATGTATCTTTGTGTCAGGGGTTTTTGCGAGTAACTAGGACTTACTGTTGTTCTTTCACAATGAAGGGACATTGTTCAAATTGTAATAGGAAGAAATCTTCCTCTGACTTTCATGATCATTGTATTAATTGTAGTCAGTGTTCTCGCATTAATCCCTGTCCTATATGTGAACATTGGGATGAGAAACATTGGAAACGTGTGTCACGATATGTTGTTTCTGGAGAAAGAGCGATGCCGGCTCTTTCTCCACAAGGTCACTCTACTCTCTCAGTTTCTATTTCAGAGGAACCAGAACAGGGTGATGTTTCCATGTTATCTTCTTCAAGTGTGCGTCCGTCGTCACAAATGAATTCAGAGCTAGCGGCAAAAGTGCTCATGGAGATTAGACAAATGTCGTCCGCTAGCTCGCCCGGTTTAGCATCCATTCACCGAATGGTTCGGCAGCCGGGTTCGTCCGATGCGGTCCAAGAGGAAATTTTGGGTGATGCGAGCACTATAAACATAATAGATGCACACCCAGTGACGGCGGATAGTAAACGAGAACGGAGGAAGCCTTTTAGTCCGGTTCCTAGCTCGTCCAGGTCCAGCCGGGCCGCGAGCGAGAGAGGTCCCTCTCTCGTACAACAACATCTGGGACCAGATGTTGTGGTACAAAATGTGTCTTTAGCGGAGCATACGTCCGTCGCTCGGGACGCTCCGTTGTATAAGCAGTCCGCAGAGACTGTTAAGGCTTCCTCTTCTCGTCAGCGCACATGACCGCACCTTGGCTGCGTGACCACCGATATTTTACCAGCTTCGCCGATGAAGGATTCTTCGGCGACCAGGTCACACCATCCGGCAGCCAGGGATTCGAGACCGATGGACTTCGGACGTTCGCATAGGAAAAGTATGCGGGAGCCATCTGATGCGGAGCTGCCCTCGGCGAAGCAGCGAAAGACTGCGCATCCGCAGGTCTCGACGTCGGACATTCTTGTGCAGATAGCACAGCTTATCGCAGCATCCCAGCAGCCGACAGAAACGGTGTCGGATCGAGAATTATCCGACGGCGCTGGGTCGGTACGCTCCGCCGAAGCATCGGGGGCGGACGACCGGGAACATCGGGAGGTCCGACCGGATGTTGAAAGGGATACGGATGAATTGGAGCTATCCCTTTCGGAACAACATAAAGCTGCCGTGGACTTCATCCGGCACTTTCTCCCTCAAGTTGTTTCGTCGGGCCAGACTGCTGCGCTTCCGGACAAGAGAATTATAGCGTCATTGGACTCTGAATTTTTTGAGCGGTTCAGGGACATCGCTCCCGAGTTTCCGTCGCAGTCCAATAATGTTGCAAGAACATTTGAATTATTGAACGACGCTATGTTTAAACTTGCTTCCAGGACGGGGAAAGCAGGTTTCTTGTCCGCTAATACTCTTAACCTGCCTTTCATTAATGCAAGGAATAAATTCGATACGGCAGGACAGGGTATACCGAGAGTTCCTCTGCGTATGGACGACGAGGCGGAAGACTTAGAGCTATCATTACCGTCGTCAGCTTCTATTCCAACCGCGGTGTTGGAAACAGCTATTGCGTCTAACAGAGCCAATTTAGATGCCTTATCTTACGCAGATCACCTTACTAAGGTGTTATCACTGCGCCTTCAAGGGGAAGAGTTTCAGGATATACAATCCTCTTTAAGACTTCTTTCAAGGGCAGTAGCTTATTCCACGTGTAACTCCGCCCTTTCAGTGGCAAATCTGGAGTTGGTTAGACGTGACGCAGCCCTAGCTACATCCACACTAGTGGATTCTAAGGTGAAGAACTCTCTTAGAGTCGCTTCGGTCTCAGGAGAACTTCTCTTTGACGGCAAGCTTTCCGCTATTTATGATAAAATTAAAAAGAAAGCTAATGATTCTCTGTTGTTCAGATCGGCTCCTAAAAAGTCGGATACAGCAGACACGAATAAGACAGGCACTTCTGGGTCTAATGCGCCCAAGAGAGGTTCCTATAGAGGTTCCGGTGCGTCCTCTTGGTCTTATTCGAGAGACCGTCAGGATAGCGACTCTCGTTCGGGACGTCCTTCAGGCCGGGACAATCGGTCGGACGCCCCGAGGTCGACGAGGCGAGGTGCGGGTCGTGGAAGACGTGGTTTCTCCTACTGCAGGCCTCGCAGGTCCAGGAGGTGATGGCTTAAACCTCTATCGCGTTCCGGTTGGCGGAAGGTTGTCGAGTTTTTCACAAGAGTGGGCGTCGATTACGGACGACCCTTGGGTGAGAGGAGTGACTTCGGAAGGTCTAAAGATATCCTTCAAACGAAAGCCTCCATTAACTCGAAGTCCAAAGTGGACTCATCTTCCGTCAAATCCGCAGAAAAGAGACGCTCTGTTATCAGAGGTGCAGTCTCTTTTAATGAAGAACGCGGTAGAGGTCGTAGAAAACCAGGAATCTCCGGGATTCTACAGCCATCTGTTTCTGGTTCCGAAACCAGACGGCTTGTTCCGTCCAGTCATAGATTTGAGCTGGATAAACAAGCTGATCGTCGCTCCGAAGTTTTATATGGAGACGATTCGATCGGTCAGAGCGAGTATTCGGGTGAACGATTATGCAACGAGCATAGATCTCAAAGATGCGTACTTTCACGTCATGGTACATCCGACATTCCGAAAGTATCTACGCTTCGCAGTCCTAGGAGTGGTGTATCAGTTCCAGGCCATTTGCTTCGGATTGAATCTAGCACCCTGGGCTTTCACTCGGGTAATGAACTCGGTAATGATCTACTTCCGAGCTCATTCGTCTGCGGTAACGTCGGCCTACCTGGACGACATTCTTCAGAGGTACGGCAACGAGTTAACGCTTCAGAACGATGTTCAGAATCTTCTTCTATTGCTCCGACGTCTCGGTTTTATAGTAAACGAGGAGAAGTCGGATCTGGTGCCGTCCAAGTCATTCACTCATCTGGGAATGAGCTTCGAGACGCACAACAATCTCGTTCGTCTGCCGTTAACCAGAGCGAAATTAGTCAGTTGTTACGCTCGCTATTGTCTGCACGCAGACAAAGTCACGGCGAGAGAATTTATGAGACTGATAGGTCTGTGCGGAGCCGCCGCGGATCTCATTCCGATGGAGCGGCTACGCACACGTCCTCTTCAAATTTTCCTGACTCTGAATTGGAGTTTGAAAATTCATTCGCTTGATGTAGACGTTCTCTTGTCAGATCAAGTGAAACAAGAGATTCAGACTTGGGCAAACATTCAGTGGTTAACTCAAGGAGTTCCGCTGCAGTTGCCAGATCCGAGTTTTACCGTTATGACGGATGCCAGTCAAACAGGTTGGGGTGCATCATTAATCCCAACGGATTCGAGATGCCAGGGTCTTTGGGATCCGCAATTCCTGTGCAAGCACATAAACATCAAGGAAATGATGTCAATTTGGCTTGCGTTACGTCACTGGATGGACATTATTCACGATGCTCATGTCCAAATCCTATCCGACAATATGACAGTAGTGGCGTATATACGGAATCAGGGAGGCACTCATTCAGTTCCGTTGTTCAATCTAACGGAAAGAATCCTTCTGTTTGCATTAGAACATCACGTTCTTCTTTCGGTCCGTCACCTACCGGGTCGTCTGAATGTGCTAGCAGACTCCCTTTCATGAAAGGGTCGCTTGTTGCCGTCGGAGTGGACTCTCAACAAACAAGTATTCAATCAGATTTGCTACCAATGGGAACGGCCAATGATAGACTTATTTGCGACACATCTCAACAATCAGTTGCAGACGTATGTGTCTCCGTGTCCGGATCCAAGAGCATTTGCAGTAGACGCTCTGTCGATCCCTTGGGACGGAATGATAGGATATGCGTATCCTCCAGCGCCGTTAATTCAACAAGTATTGCTAAAGATAAAACAATCTCAATGCAAGATTCTGTTGGTAGCATCTCTGTCGCCACAGAGACCGTGGATAAATCTACTCAGGTGTCTGTTGTGGGACCTACCGCGGAAGCTTCCTCCACGAGAGGATCTTCTTTCGCAGGGGAAATCGCGCCAACTCCATCACAACCCGCAAGGTCTCAACCTTCACGTTTTTCCGTTGTGCGGTCCTTCTTGCATGGCAAGCACTTTACAGGACGAGCAGTGGACGCGATTTCTAACTGTAGGAGGACCTCCTCTTCGCTAAACTATGCGGCTAAGTGGAAGGTTTTTCGTCGTTGGTGTAGGGATCATTCTGTAGATATATTTGATCCCTCTATACCAGACATTGCAAACTTTCTAGTATACTTGTTTGACGAAATCAAACTGCAGCCTGTTACTATAAAGGGTTATAGATCTATGTTATCTGATACCTATGCACATCATGATAGTTTACAAATTGGATCTAATGTCTCTTTATCGAAATTGGTTAGAAACTTTTCGATAAATAGACCCAGAACTCTTAGATTAATTCCTAAGTGGAATTTAGCTTGGGTTCTCCTTAAATTGAAGGAAAAGCCATTTGAACCTCTTGGGACAGTAGATTTCAAATTCTTATCTTATAAGACAGCTTTTCTCTTAGCTTTCTCTTCTGCCAGAAGAGTCAGTGAGCTTCATGCACTATCGGTGGATGATTCTCATTATCGTAGTGTTGGGAACACTATCACCTTCACTACTAATGTGGGTTTTTTAGCTAAGAATCAGGCTCCTAATAAATATCCGGAACCTATCGTTATTAAGGCTCTTCCGTCTTCAGACGGGCGTAGGCCTTTACTCTGTCCTGTTAGAGCACTACGTATCTATAAACAGAGATCTCAGTTTATCAGAAAGGGACGGAAACGTTTCTTTCTGTCTTTGATGCCTAATAGAAAGGACATTTCAGTCCATTCTATTGCTAGATGGATTCAGTTAACTATCCGTACTGCTTATGAAGATTTATCTTCTTCTCAGCAGTCTGTGCTTAAGATTTCTGCTCATGAAGTAAGAGCTCTTTCTACTTCCTGGGCTTATGCTAATAGTGTTGCTATTACAGATTTAATGAAGGCTGCTTATTGGTCTCAGCCATCCACATTTACGAATTTTTATCTCAGAAATATTGAGTCCATTTCTGGAGACCTGCATTGTTTAGGTCCGTTATCTGTTGCTCAGAATGTCGTCCACTAAACAGTTGCAACTATAGTTATGCAGGCTTTCTGTTCCGGCAGTGACTCCGTCCGGCTGCCCTCTTCGCTCTGGGCTATTTGACCCAGGGCAAGGGGAAGGGGGGGGGGGGGGGCGGGTGTTCCCTTAGGTCACCTGCTTTATAGTGAAAAGCAAGGGAATGCCTCCTCCAAGTCAGTATTTCTGAGTCGCTTCCGGGATGGTTTTAAAGTGTAATATTAATGTTTAAATTCATTCATGTCTTATTTTTAAAGTGTAGCTCGGTGTGAAGCATTTGTATATGTCAAGTGTCAAACGGGCTTTAATATACAATACTCGGACACTTTTAAATGATTATAAAGAGTCTCAATTCTCTGGACTACTTTATTTATTGGCTTGCTTTAAAAATAATTAGTATAAGGGTTATACTGGATGTTAATAGAGAACATGAATGTTATTGTGCTCAATTATTAAGGGTAGTGTATCTTTCTAATTTAATATTAAATAAGAAAGATACATGTAAAGCCTAATACTCCTTTTCTCCTTAAGGGGTTACCTCTTTACTATATAATTGAGCTTATTGGATTTTCCTCTATGTCCTAGGCCCTCCAGCCTGTTTACTATTCAGCTAAGTCTGGGTCATTGGTACAGTATAAAAATGTTAAAAAATTTATAGTAATTTATATATTTTTTATACTTACCAATGACCCAGACGGGGATGGCCCTCCCTGGAGTTGGGAACTCTTGCCTCCCCGCTGAGTACATAGCGCTGACCAGGCACTGCCAGTAAGAATGATAATTGGCGCCAATTTCGGGACGACTGCGTCACTGCGCATGCGCAGTAGAGACGTACTATGGAGGTCCTTTAGGACATGATTTCTTTTTGTTTTGGATGCAAATTTTGGGGATTGGGGGGCAAAATTTGTGTTTGGCCCTGGTTTTGTTGGAGTTAGCACCAGCTAAGTCTGGGTCATTGGTAAGTATAAAAAATATATAAATTACTATAAATTTTTTAACTTTTCACTACTCAAGAAATTTTTGTTTGGCAAGTGTCAGGTTAGTGAATGGTTAACCAGCATTCTGTGGTGCATTTTAGAGATCTGATACCAATGTGTCCAATTGTCCCTTGCAACAAAATGCATTTTTTATTCCCCAACTGTTAATTTTTCTACCTTATCAATCCAAGTGAAAATTAGTTCATTTTTTATTAACAAATATTGATTTTTTTTCAGTGAATCCCACTTAATTGAATATATCTAAACTAAGTAATTCTGTTAATTGAATTTAACTTTCAAACACAAAACCATTAACTATACTTTCAATACAAATTTGACCTGTTAATTGCATATGGAGTATAGAGTACTCTTCTGGTAATTGAATAAAAAATCTTGCACTGTGTCGAAGAAGTACTCTGACGTCCACTGAATTATCCCTGGGGCGCGGTGGCATTGCAGTAACCAGTTCTTGTCAGACCACCAAAGTTAAGCAATGTCGAGCCTGGTTAGTCCTTGGATGGGTGACTGTCTGAGCGATCGATTCGCACTCCTGCATTGTGTCCTTGGGCAAGGCACTTAACTCTGATTGTCCATATGGGGGCATGATGACTCTGTGTACTAAGGTGTACTGCACGTCGATGGTGCACATGTCTTCAACCAGTCGATGGTGCACATGTCTTGCTGCAGTGCAGAGTTATGATGTTGGGGAGCTGGCAGCTGCTCGTCGTTGCTCGGTGGCTTCCTCCACCTGTAAATTATGCTGCATTATCCCACATTTATACACAGTTTTAGTCTAATACATCAAATATAGGCATTTATTCTATTTTATCTTGTTTCAAATGAGCTCTGTCAAACAAGATATAATAGAATAAATTCTCATTTTATAACTGAAAGATAGGAAAATTCCCCAGTTCATTTTAATTGTTTACTCCTGTTAATTAAATATTTTTCCCTTCTAAAGTGGCTTTTCAATTAACAGGATTCCACAAGAGGTCCCGAGTTCTATCCCTGTCCAGGACGACCCACATTGTGTCCTTGGGCAAGGCACTTTATCCCAGTTGCCTACATGGGGACACGATGACATCATGTGCTAAGGCGTACTGCACGTCGATGATGCACATGTCCTCAACCACTGTAACCCTGCTTGAGTGGAGCTTGAACAGAGTTAGAATGTTGAGGAGCTGACAGTTGCTCATCGATGCTCGGTGGTCCTCTCTGGGTACTCTGGCTTCCTTCACCCGTAAAACTGTCATGGTCACAATTAGCCATCATGCAGTACGTGATCTTAAACACCAATTAATAAATAACAGGATTCCACTGTACAGGTTTATTTATGAATGATAAAGCATTTTACTTTATCAAATCACAACTTTAACCCTTTACCTAACACATTATTTTTAAAAAAGAAATTAAATTTCACATTTTTCGAAAAC
Source organism: Pictodentalium vernedei (assembly GCA_031216915.1). Classification (NCBI taxonomy): domain Eukaryota; kingdom Metazoa; phylum Mollusca; class Scaphopoda; order Dentaliida; family Dentaliidae; genus Pictodentalium; species Pictodentalium vernedei. The sequence goes on along the minus strand of CM062288.1, from coordinate 50,876,325 downwards.
AAATTTCGTAATTTTTCAATAGAGCCATACAAATATGGATATCATAAGAACCAGCTCGTCGAGCTAGTTCTAATGATATTCATATTTGCATATTTTTATTGAGAAACATCTGAGATATTTTACACTGTGGTAGCTTTTTCTGGTTAATTTTCTGTCTGTTTTTGGCCGCTATGTTAGGTAAAGGTTTAAAATATAAGGCATTTTACCAAAGAGGTGCGGTAAGAAATTTAGTTTTATAAAGAATTTGCTCAGCAGGATATACATCCGTCAAACATGACATTTTGTTAATTACTATTTTTCAGAAGAAGGTGCTGAAGGTAAAGTTTCATCATTCACGTGCCAGCATGTATCAGCTAGGCATAAATAAACAAAAAATTCAAGCTGTCACTCAATAACATAATAAGCTGTGCATGCCTGTGACAATAACTTAATATATAACTTCTCAATATATTTCTTCAAATACTTCCATGATGGAGTTTTGACTCTGCACACAATGTATTGCTTTGTCCACTAGGTGGTAAGTTAGTGGGAATAATGTAAATAACAATGCTAGATTTACTGAATAACTTGTACTTTAACCCTTCGAATCCTGGTGGTATATTCCATATCTGTTCAAATGAAGCAATTGGAAGAGTCCATATTCATTATTTGGGGTAGACCAATCGATATTTTCAGCATGCAGCCCCAAGGCTGCAGGTTGAAAATATTGATTGGTCTACCGACACATTCTCTAAACAGCCATCCTACTTAATGCAATTATGATGTATCATGTTCCTAGGCTGGAAAAGTGACCCCTCGGGTTCAAAGGGTTAATATATATTGTTTTCATTTCAATGAGTACATAATTTACTTGTGGATACCTGATAGTAAGAGCCCAAATTGACCCTGGAAAGTGAAGCAGTGCTTGTTTACTGCAGTAAACAAGTTCTGCTTGACTGGTAAAATAGGACCTGGTAACCAATGCCTGGAGTAGAAGTCGTCTCAAGTGGGAAGCACGGGAATAAATGAGTGGTTAAACTTGACTTCATACCTTTTTAATTGTCATGCTGTAACCATAGATGCTGAAAGTGACCTTAAATACTATTAAATGAATAGATAGCCTCAATTGAGTTTCGGAAGCATGTATTTGGACTCCATTCTGATGTGTAGATGCTGCTCTTGGAGGAAGTTTAACCCTTTGCCCAACACCGAGAATATCAAAATTTATTATTTTAATTGCTATTTTTTTTAAATTTTTGAAACAAATTTCAACAAAACCATATCGTGTGACCCCTCATTGGAACGAGCTCATCGTGCTCGTTCCTATGAGGGGTCACATGATATGGTTTTGTTGAAAATGTTTAAAAAAATTATTTTTTTCAACTGCTCAATTTGCAAATTATGTGCTCGGATTCGGGCGATTCGTTAGGTAAAGGGTTAACTCACAAAACTATTGGTCATAAAGTTCATTCATTTCACAGAAAAATTTTGATTCAAATGCCCAGATTAAACCTATTCTAGTAGTATAAGATTTGCTGCCATGGACAGGACTATCTGCTAGCAGCATGCAGGGATTAACCCTTTACCTAACATAGCAGCCAAAAATGGCCAGAAGATTTACTAGAATAAGCCTACCAGAGCCTAAAATATCTCGGAAATTCCTCAATCAGACCATACAAATATGGATATCATTAGAACTAGCTCGTCGAGCTGTTTCTAATGATATCCATATTTGTATGGTCTTATTGAAAAATTATGAAATTTTTTTTTGAAAAATGTGAAATTTCATTTTTTTTTTTTTAAATACTGTGATGGGTAAAGGGTTAACTGTTTACCTAACCAGTCGGCCACATACATCCACTTAATTTACAAAGTTAGCAGTTGACAAATACAATATTTTTCAAAACTTTTTTAATAAACTTATATCATGTGACCACTCAATGGAACTAGCTTGTTCATTCAAATGAGTGGTCACATGACATGGTTCTGTTGAAAATTTTTGAAAACAAGAATTAAAATAATATATTTTGATATCATGTGTGCTGGGTAAAGGGTTAACAAGTCTCAAGGAAACTTTTTGTTCAACTCTCAATGTGACCATCATGATCTCTTTCAATAATATGATAAAATTGCTGTATCTGTGCATTTGGTGATGGAATACTGCTGAAAAAAGTTAAAGATTTTTCAAACATATATGAAACAAATCAAAAGAAACTGAAGCCATCGTTATATTACTTAAACATTTCAACTGACTCCTGATATAAGTTTTTATTAGTGTTGAAACGACTCTGGGTTTCTGGAGTCAATTAGTTGACACCCAAAAGTCAAGTTGAAGTTGATTAGCACCACTTTCTGCCGCTAAGATTTACATAGCAATACCTCTGCAGTTGAATATTTTTCTCCACTTGCACACTTTAATGATGCCAGTTGATAAGTAATAAATTAAATGGCATGGGAATCTCTCTATAATAGAAATTTTATTGTATGGAGACAAGTCCAAATAACTATGACGTTAACAGTATTAAGACACATGCTGTGCGACCACTTTTGGTGAAGGAGCCAACGCAACACAGTTAACTTTCACATCTACTTTGATCTCAAACTCGGTGTCAGTTATCTCATTGTTTGTGTTGCTAATTTCACTCTCTGAACAGATCAACCCAGGATTCCCACGCAGGTCCTACTACCTTGAAAGTCCTGGAATTTGGCTAAACTATTTGGTTAAAACTAGAAGTCCTGTCACGAACTTTGCACTTATCTAGGCTTAATTGTGCATAGGAATTGCGTGCAATTGCCATATCGAATGGCATTCAAAGCATAGCAGGTTCTCCTGGTTTACCCGGAGGTCCATTGGCTGAAACATTGCTTGTGCACAGGCCATATGTACAGAATTTGGTAGCCTTACTATGGTCATAACGCGTAGATTGACGCACAGATCGGCGTGGTATTTGTGTGCATTTCATGACAGGACTTCTAGTTTTAACTTTACCAATAATAACTCCCAATACCCCTGCAGCTTAGGATTTGCGCGCAATTGCCATATCGAATGGCATTCAAAGAATAGCAGGTTCTCCTGGTTACTCATAGCAAACACAGGCAATGTTTCTGCCAATGGACCTCTGGTTTACCCGGAGGTCCATTGGCTGAAACATTGCTTGTGCACAGGCCATATGTACAGAATTTGGTAGCCTTACTATGGTCATAACGCGTAGATTGATGCACAGATCGGCGTGGTATTTGTGTGCATTTCATGACAGGACTTCTAGTTTTAACTGTAGCAATGATAACTCCCAATACCCCTGCAGCTGAATATTCTTCTCCACGTATGCCTTTACTGATGCTGGTTGATAAGTAATAAATTAAATGGTATGGGAATCTCTCTACAATAGAAATTTTATTGTATGCAAGTTCAAGTAAGTACGCTGTTAACAGTATTAAGACACATGCAGAGTGACCATTGTCAGTGAGTTAACAGGAGTCGATGCACATAGTTAACTTTCATGTCTACTTTGATCTCAAAGTCTATGTAAATTATCTCATTATTAGTGTTGTTGATTTCACTCTCTGAACAGATCAACTGACAATCGTTTTAACTCTTCCTCAGTTGATCTTACATCGGAATTGTGTTAGATTGTAATGTTTTTATAGCAAATACTACATGTTCCAACTAGTTGATGTTGAAATCTCGAGTCGATGTTAGGATATACAGTGGAGCCCACTTAATTGGATATCTCTTAATTGTATATCCCTGTTAATTGAATATAATTTTCAAACACAAAACCATTTACCATACCTTCAGCACAAATTTGATCTGTTAATTGCATATGGGTTGTAGAGTAAGCTCCTGTTAATTGTATATAAATTTTTGTAATATGTCGAAAAAATTTCTGTGATACGCACCAAATTCCCCCTCTTTATCAACCTTTTTGGCCTCATACATCCAATACAGACATTTATTCTATTATATTTTGTTTGACAGAGCTCTATGAGCTCTGTCAAACAAGATATAATAGAATAAATGCCCAGTTTACCTCCAGAACACAGGAAATTGACCAAATCCCTGTTAACTGTATACTCCTGTTAATTGAATAATTTTCACTGACAAAATGGATATTCAGTTAAGAGGATTCTACTGTATCAGCGTTGATATCGACTAGTCAACTAATCGTTTCAACACTAGTTTTTAGCATTGGAGACTACTGATAATTAACACTTTGTCTTATGAAATGGTCATAACTTGCACCATTCACAAAAATCAATCAGAATTTATTTCTTTTTCCAATTTTTTCTCCACATATATCTTGTTGATATCTTTTCAATGAAGGGTCATCAGCTGTGTTTTGGAGACAAAAAATGAAATTTTTACTCAACCCTCTACTGAACAAATTGGCTGCTACTAGCCACGTAATTTGCACAATGAGCAGTTGAACAAAATTTATTTTTCAAACAATTCCAACAAAATCATCTTATGTGAAGAAGTAATTCTCTTCAGTTCAAAATAAAGTGGACAGTCATTTTCCAGGTAGAATCTGATAACTTCACGACTCCCATATCTTTCTGTTCCGATATACAAAAATGATGTATCCATGTTGTTTGCAAAAAAGATGCATGTGAATGTGAACTTTATGGTGATGTCAATGTAAGTTTAACCCTTTACCCAATGCAGATGATATGAAAATTTGTGATTTAAAAAAAAAAGAATTTTTTTTCAAAATTTTCAAAATATTTTAACAAACCCATATCATGTGATCCAGCATTGGAATGAGCTCGATGAGTTCGTTCCAATGAGTGGTCACATATATAGTTTTGTTGTTATTTTCAGAAAATTTTTTCTACTGCTGAATTTGCATTTTTCATGCCCAGATGTGGCTGATTGATTAGGTAAAGGGTTAATTAGAAGCTAGAAGCTTAGACTGGGTTTTTTTATACAATAGAGAAAGCTAGTGAAATGTTCTGATGCATTGTTTATTTCAAATAACCAAGGTAAATTTGGGCAACAGAAGGCAGGCTGAGTGAAGAGCACTTTTTGCTGGCAGAGATGTATTCAAATTAGAAATTTATAAGTTTTGTTGAAGGAGTGTAATGAATGTTGAAAAAGAGCATTTGAAAATGGTTCCTCAAAAACACTGAAATAACTGTTAAATTGTGTCTAATTACATATTATGCCAACTGATGGCTGGCCTATTGTAAACCTCTGTAGACTGATGTCAAAATACTGAAATTTCAAATGACAAATTTGACCCATAATGCAACTGTGAAGTTAGCTGGTAGAGTGCTGAATTTTTTTCATTGTCAAAATTTGTTCACAAGTGTTTGCCTTGTTACAATTTATGGGAGAGTGCCTATACTCTCCCATAAACTGTAACACGGCAAATTCATACACACGGAAATTATTTCACTTCAAAGATAATATGAAGCACATCCACAGAAGCCTTTAAATTGTGGTACCTGCACTTCAGAATAAAGCCCAAATATGGGCATTCAGCACTCTACCAGTAAACCTATTCAAGTTTGTTTGACAGAGCTGGATAAGCACTGTTAAATTTCATAGTTGTGTATGGATAAAATTTACAACTTGAAGTATTGATATTTTAACCTCAGTTTGCAGAGTGCTAAACTTTCACTGAACAAATTTGTTAATTATACCTAGGAAAAAAGTTCTAATAGAAATTTTTTTTTTAATTATTTTTCTTTGATAACATTGCTTATGCCACCTCACTGGAATGAGCTTGTTAACTCTTAACCTACGAGTATTATCTAGATTTTTTTCATGAAAACTAGTCATGGATGCTGTAAAGCAGCCATGACTAGATTTGATGAAAAATTAATGGAAATGTAACACCAGAAATCATTGGTGAAAAAATCCATTCAATTTGTATTGGACAAATACGATTAAATGTGCCCAACTTGTACTTATTTCTTGAGTTAAATTTAGATTAATTTTTCATCAAATCTAGTCATGGCTGCTTTACAGCAGCCATGACTAGATTTGATGAAAAATATTTTGAAAATAGTCTGTGGGTTTAGAGTTAAACTCATTCCCATGGAGGTGGTGTGGGGGTGTCATAAAGTATCTTTTGGAACAAAAAACAAGAATTTCAAGTTATTTCCCAAATTAGTGCTCTTTGTCTGTCAAATGTGTTACCACAATGAATGTGTATAGTATTGGTCACAAATAGTTATTTATTGTAAAATGTCTATCCCGTGGAAACAGGGCAATAGATAATACTTCCCATGTGCCTTAGCTTGTCCTGTTTTGTAACTTGACAGTGACATGGCTAAAAACAATTTTGTTTTTACTTGAAATACTTTAGAAACATTTTTAGAGAGCACCATGAGATGATATTTGCTAATTTATGATAAAATTTATAATGATGAACAGAATGAAATATCAAATTTATGAAACCATGTGCAATGCACATGACATGAAGGTTTCAAATGATCATTGTGAATTAATATGTTGCTAAGACAGTTAAGCACTGTAGATCTGAGAATAAAATTCTGCAATTAGGATATGTTCTAGTGGAACTGGTTGGGAAAATTATATACTCATAATTTTGATTTAAAAATTGACTATTAGGCCTAAAGAAGTCAAAAATATGTTTCTCAGGCCCTACTGCATGGTCCTTTTGGCTGTTGCATGCTCTTGTTCTATAACCAATGCAAACTTAGAAAAATAATAATTAAATGGTTTATGTCTGATATTTTACCCAAGTTAATAAAATTGTTAAATTTGTCCTTTGAGTGCAATGAGGTTTTGCAATGCTTTAGTATTGCAAAACCTTTTTGCACACTTAAGGGACAAAATACACCACCACCCATGCTATTCTGTTGATTATGAGGCCTAAAACATAAAACAAACCAAAAACATGAACTTTTGATGGCAATGCAATAATTACGAAAATAAAAAATAGAAATAAAAAAATGCCAGGCCACATGCAGTTTTACAACAAATTACCTGAGAAACAGAAGATCTACTTTGAGGGTTCTTAGCCTTTCTTTCAATAACAGAATTATTTGGTTCTGAACTTTCACAAATATTACTTTCAGGAGAATAATTACATGCTTTTATCTCCCAGAAGATTTTATATGGAGTAGCTATTACCCCAAAAATTGGCCACATGAACCAGAATGAGAGTTGGTCTCTGGGGTTGGATTTTGTTACCTTTTTATTTTTTAAAGCATTCAGTATTTCATAAACCTCACACCACTGCACATGTTCAGTATGTTCAGACCTTAAATACCAATAAATAAATCTGATTTTTTTTATTTATCCAAGAAATTTTGTTTCAAGTGTTGCCTGTACCTCAAATTAAGCAAAGAGATAACCAGTTACCTGTTGAGAAAAAAAAAAATTAATTAAAAAATTGAAAAATATGGAATTTAAATGGTGACTTTTGCATATCTTTGGCAACAAAAATATCTGATTTTTTTTGGAATATTTTTTTTCCATTTGAGGGCTTCAAAAGTCTCCAAAATAAATTAAATTAGAAAAATATTAAGATATTATATTGTGTTATTACTATTTTTACTGTCAGATGTCATTTTTAACATGATACTAAACTGATACGGAAATTCTTGTGTTTGTGAATATATAGTCATATTTAATACCTGTAGATCGCTTTTATGTTTGCAGTGTGTGACTTTTACATACATTGATTTCTGAAGTGTCTAAAGCCGCCATATGATATACCCCATATAAAAGGCATGTTACAATGTCAGATCCAAGTGTTTGAATTTGGGGAGTTTGGGAGGACACATTTCAATCATGGATTCATGGTTTATGATGCAAAGCTTTCCCCAATAGGCATAGCAGCAAGTTGAGGGTGAGCACAGGGAGAAGATGACACGTTCTACTTCCATTGGTTGGGTCTGGGTGTCTCCCGAGGGACAATTCGGGAAATGGAAAGTCAGTGTGTGTCTCTAGTGGTTTCCTTGTCCCAGCTATAGTGGTTTGCATAAGGTATGATATCAACCATGAGAACACTTGGACATGCACTACTAGTGGATGTCCATGTGTTCTCATAAATATTACCATATGCCTGGTCTTGGTGCTTGCGAATACAATTGAGTTACAAAAAAGGGAGTGGGGACAAGTGTTCAAATACACAAAAGCCATCCAATAGAAGTCAGGTTCGAACTCTGCCTTTGCATTCTTAATAATCTGGAATGTCTGATAGCTACTGCCATGGGTTGGAGCCTCTCTTCAGGTACTTTGGCTATTCCAACTTGTATAATTCTCCAGTACAGCATTTGTGATTCTGGCAGTTAAAATTGTTGTTAAACCTTTACCTAACGAATTGCCCGCATCCGCCCACGTAATATGCAAATTGAGCAGTTGAAAACTTAAAATTTTTATACTGTACCAATGACCCAGACTTAGCTGGTGTTAACTCTAACAAAACCAGGGCCAAACACAAATTTTGCCCCCCAATCCCCAAAATTTGCATCCAAAACCAAAAGAAATCATGTCCTATAGGACCTCCATACTACGCCCCTACTGCGCATGCGCAGTGTCAAGGACATCCCGAAATTGGCGCCAATTATCATTCTCTGTTTGGCCCTTCATCAGTCAACATCTCACTGATCTTTGTGCTTGTAAATCTCAGTTTAAAGGATGCCAGACACGTAATTTTTGGAGAAATGGTGATTCTAAGGAGGATATAGAAGGAGGAGAGGAAAAAGAAGTGACAAAAAATAATCAGGGCTGTACTTAAAATTTTTTATGAAATTATGTTAAGTTGCCTATTTTCGAGGCATGGGCCTCTTGTTGTCATTCTTGGTAAAATGTTGCACTGCTTATTCAGTGTTTCCTCTCTCCTAGCCTTCTAAGTCCCCCCTTGCAATTCTCCCATGCTTTTGGCATATTTTTGAGAAAGTTCATTTCTAAAATTTTCTTGGGAGAGTTGCTTGGATACAGAATGTTTTCTGTTATTTTCCCCATAGTTACGTTTTCACCCATGGGTGTATAAACGTTGTGTTCTGCATCTTCCATCTGATGTTCTGCAGATTCTCCCCTGGGAGTCTCTGTCTTGCATCAGATAGAGTGTAATTTTGATGACTGATTTCGGGCGAGTTTTTTCAGTGCCTGGAGTCATGTTTTCTGGTGTTTTACACTGTTTGTTTACATTGGCAACAGCCTTTTTTGAGGGGGGCTGTTTGCCTTTGGTGTAGTTTATCTCACTATAAGATACATTTATATTATCCATAAATGTCTCATTAATTTTTTAATATAAATTTAAAATTTTTGACCACACTTTGCCATCGGATCCATTGGGGCTCAACGTTACTTTTCAGAAACTTGGGCTTCGCTGAAAAAATATTTATTCAAAATTATTTTGATTTGCAGTTGTTTTTTCATTTATTAATGGATCATGTTATTATGTATCTTTGTGTCAGGGGTTTGTGCGAGTAACTAGGACTTGTTGTTGACTTTTCACAATGAAAGGATATTGTTCAAATTGTAATGGGAAGAAATCTTCCTCTGACTTTCATGATCATTGTATTAATTGTAGTCAGTGTTCTCGCACTAATCCCTGTTCTATATGTCAATATTGGGATGACAAACATTGGAAACGTGTGTCACGGTATGTTGTTACTGGAGAAAGGGCTTTGCCGGCTCTTTCTCCGCAAGGTCACTCTACTCTCTCAGTTTCTATTTCAGAGGAACAAGAACAGGGTGATGTTTCCATGTTATCTTCTTCAAGTGTGCGTCCGTCGTCACAAATAAATTCAGAGCTAGCGGCAAAAGTGCTCATGGAGATTAGACAAATGTCGTCCGCTAGCTCGCCCGGTGTAACGTCCATTCACCGAATGGTTCGGCAGCCGGGTTTGTCCGATGCGGTCCAGGAGGAATTGTTGGGTGATGCGAGCACTATAAACATTCAATGTGCACACCCAGTGACGGCGGATAGTAAGCGAGATCGGAGGAAGCCTTTGAGTCCGGTTCCTAGCTCGTCCAGGTCCAGCCGGGCCGCGAGCGAGAGAGGCCCCTCTCTCGTACAACAACATCTGGGACCAGATGTTGTGGTACAAAATGTGTCGCAAGCGGAGCATACGTCTGTCGCTCGGGACGCTCCGTTGTATAGGCAATCCGCGGAGACTGCTAAGGCTTCTTCTTCTCGTCAGCGCACACGACCGCACCTTGGCTGCGTGACCGCCGATATCTTACCAGCTTCACCGATCAAGGATTCTTCGGCGACCAGGTCACACCATCCGGCAGCCAGGGACACGAGGCCGATGGACTCCGGACATTCGCATAGAAAAAGTATGCGGGAGCCTTGTGATGCGGAGCTGCCCTCGGCGAAGCAGCGAAAGACTGCGCCTCCGCAGGTCTCGACGCCGGACATTCTTGTGCAGATAGCACAGCTTATCGCAGCATCCCAGCAGCCGACAGAAACGGTGTTGGATCGAGAATTATCCGACGGCGCTGGGTCGGTACGCTCCGCCGAAGCATCGGGGGCGGACGACCGGGAGCATCATGAGGTCCGACCGGATGGTGAAAGGGATACGGATGATTTGGAGCTATCCCTTTCGGAACAACATAAAGCTGCCGTGGACTTCATTCGGCACTTTCTCCCTCAAGTTGTTCCGTCGGGCCAGACTGCTGCGGTTCCGGACAAGAGGATTATAGCGTCATTGGACTCTGAATTTTTTTAGCGGTTCAGGGACATCGCTCCCGAGTTTCCGTCGCAGTCCAATAATGTTGCAAGAACATTTGAATTATTGAACGACGCTATATTTAAACTTGCTTCCAAGACGGGGAAAGCAGGTTTCTTGTCCGCCAATACTCTCAACCTGCCTTTCATTAATGCAAGGAATAAATTCGACACAGCAGGACAGGGTATTCCGAGAGTTCCTCTGCGTATGGACGACGAGGCGGAAGACTTAGAGCTATCATTACCGTCGTCGGCTTCTATTCCAACCGCGGTGTTGGAAACAGCTATTTCGTCTAACAGAGCCAATTTAGATGCCTTATCTTACGCAGATCACCTTACTAAGGCGTTATCACTGCACCTTCAAGGGAAAGAATTTCAGGATATACAATCCTCTTTAAGACTTCTTTCAAGGGCAGTAGCTTATTCCACGTGTAACTCCGCCCTTTCAGTGGCAAATCTGGAGTTGGTTAGACGTGACGCAGCCCTAGCTACATCCACACTCGTGGATACTAAGGTGAAGAACTCTCTTAGAGTCGCTTCGGTCTCCGGAGAACTTCTCTTTGACGGCAAGCTTTCTGCTATTTATGATCAAAATTACAAAGAAAGCTTCGGATTCTCTGTTGTTCAAATCTGCTTCTAAGAAGTCGGATACAGCAGACAAGAATAAGACAGGCACTTCTGGGTCTAATGCGCCCAAGAGAAGTTCCTATAGAGGTTCCGGTGCGTCCTCTTGGTCTTATTCGAGAGACCGTCAGGGTAGCGACTCTCGTTCGGGACGTCCTTCGGGCCGGGACAACCGGTCGGACGCCCCGAGGTCGACGGGACGAGGTGTGGGTCGTGGAGGACGTGGTTTCTCCTACCGCAGGCCTCGCAGGTCCAGGAGGTGATGGCTTAAACCTCTATCGCGTACCGGTTGGCGGAAGGTTGTCGAGCTTTTCACAAGAATGGGCGTCGATTACGGACGACCCTTGGGTGAGAGGAGTGACTTCGGAAGGCCTAAAGATATCCTTCAAACGAAAGCCTCCATTAACTCGAAGTCCAAAGTGGACTCAACTTCCGTCAAATCCGCAGAAAAGAGACGCTCTGTTATCAGAGGTGCAGTCTCTTTTAATGAAGAACGCGGTAGAGGTCGTAGAAAACCAGGAGACTCCGGGATTCTACAGCCATCTGTTTCTGGTTCCGAAACCAGACGGCTCGTTCCGTCCAGTCATAGATTTGAGCTGGATAAACAAGCTGATCGTCGCTCCGAAATTTTATATGGAGACGATTCGGTCGGTCAGAGCGAGTATTCGGGTGAACGATTATGCAACAAGCATAGATCTCAAAGATGCGTACTTTCACGTCATGGTACATCCGACATTCAGAAAGTATCTACGCTTCGCAGTCCTAGGAGTGGTGTATCAATTCCGGGCGATGTGCTTCGGACTGAATCTAGCACCCTGGGCTTTCACTCGGGTAATGAACTCGGTAATGATCTATTTCCGAGCTCATTCGTCTGCGGTAACGTCGGCCTACCTGGACGACATTCTTCAGAGGTACGGCAACGAGTTAACGCTTCAGAACGATGTTCAGAATTTACTTCTATTGCTCCGACGTCTCGGTTTTATAGTAAACGAGGAGAAGTCGGATCTGGTGCCGTCCAAGTCATTCACTCATCTGGGAATGAGCTTCGAGACGCACAACAATCTCGTTCGTCTGCCGTTAACCAGAGCGAAATTAGTCAGTTGTTACGCTCGCTATTGTCTGCACGCAGACAAAGTCACGGCGAGAGAATTTATGAGACTGATAGGTCCTTCTGTTTGCGCTAGAACATCAGGTTCTTCTTTCAGTTCGTCACATACCGGGTCATCTGAATGTGCTAGCAGACTCCCTTTCATGAAAGGGTCGCTTGTTGCCGTCGGAGTGGACTCTCAACAAACAAGTATTCAATCAGATTTGCTACCAATGGGAACGGCCAATGATAGACTTATTTGCGACACATCTCAACAATCAGTTGCAAACGTATGTGTCTCCGTGTCCGGATCCAAGAGCATTTGCAGTAGACGATCTGTCGATCCCTTGGGACGGAATGATAGGATATGCGTATCCTCCAGCGCCGTTAATTCAACAAGTATTGCTAAAGATAAAACAATCTCAATGCAAGATTCTGTTGGTAGTATCTCTGTCGCCACAGAGACCGTGGATAAATCTACTCAGGTGTCTGTTGTGGGACCTACCGCGAAAGCTTCCTCCACGGGAGGATCTTCTTTCGCAGGGGAAATCGCATCAACTCCATCACAACCCGCAAGGTCTCAACCTTCACGTTTTTCCGTTGTGCGGTCCTTCTTGCATGGCAAGCACTTTACAGGATGAGCAGTGGACGCGATTTCTAACTGTAGGAGGACCTCCTCTTCGCTAAACTATGCGGCTAAGTGGAAGGTTTTTCGTCGTTGGTGTAGGGATCATTCTGTAGATATTTTTGATCCCTCTATACCAGACATTGCAAACTTTCTAGTATACTTGTTTGACGAAATCAAACTGCAGCCTGTTACTATTAAGGGTTATAGGTCTATGTTATCTGATACCTATGCACATCATGATAGTTTACAAATTGGATCTAATGTCTCTTTATCTAAGTTGGTTAGAAACTTCTCGATAAATAGACCCAGAACTCTTAGATTAATTCCTAAATGGAATTTAGCTTGGGTTCTTCTTAAATTGAAGGAAAATCCATTTGAACCTCTTGGGACAGTAGATTTCAAATTCTTATCTTATAAGACAGCTTTTCTCTTAGCTTTCTCTTCTGCTAGAAGAGTCAGTGAGCTTCATGCACTGTCGGTGGATGATTCTCACTATCGTAGTGTCGGGAACACTATCACCTTCACTACTAATGTGGGTTTTTTAGCTAAGAATCAGGCTCCTAATAAATATCCGGAACCTATTGTTATTAAGGCTCTTCCGTCTTCAGACGGGCGTAGGCCTTTACTCTGTCCTGTTAGAGCGTTACGTATCTATAAACAGAGATCTCAGTTTATCAGAAAGGGACGGAAACGTTTCTTTCTGTCTTTGATGCCTAATAGAAGGGACATTTCGGTCCATTCTTTTGCTAGATGGATTCAATTAACTATCCGTACTGCTTATGAGAGTTTATCTTCTTCTCAGCAGTCTGTGCTTAAGATTTCCGCTCATGAAGTAAGAGCTCTTGCTACTTCTTGGGCTTATGCTAATAGTGTTGCTATTACAGATTTAATGAAGGCTGCTTATTGGTCTCAGCCATCCACATTCACGAATTTTTATCTCAGAAATATTGAGTCCATTTCTGGAGACCTGCATTGTTTAGGTCTGTTATCTGTTGCTCAGAATGTCGTCCTCTAAACAGTTGCAACTATAGTTATGCAGGCTTTCTGTTCCGGCAGTGACTCCGTCCGGCTGCCCTCTTCGCTCTGGGCTATTTGACCCAGGGCAAGGGGAAGGGGGGGGGGGGGGGGTGTTCCCTTAGGTCACCTGCTTTATAGTGAAAAGCAAGGGAATGCCTCCTCCAAAGTCAGTATTTCTGAGTCGCTTCCGGGATGGTTTTAAGGTGTAATATTAATGTTAAAATTCATTCATGTCTTATTTTTAAAGTGTAGCTCGGTGTGAAGCATTTGTATATGTCAAGTGTCAAACGGGCTTTAATATACAATACTCGGACACTTTTAAAAGATTATAAAGAGTCTCAATTCTCTGGACTACTTTATTTATTGGCTTACTTTAAAAATAATTAGTATAAGGGTTATACTGGATGTTAATAGAGAACATGAATATTATTGTGCTCAATTATTAAGGGTATTGTATCTTTCTAATTTAATATTAAATAAGAAAGATACATGTAAAGCCTAATACTCCTTTTCTCCTTAAGGGGTTACCTCTTTATTATATAGTTGAGCTTATTGGATTTTCCTCTATGTCCTAGGCCCTCCAGCCTTTTTACTATTCAGCTATGTCTGGGTCATTGGTACAGTATAAAAATGTTAAAAAATTTATAGTAATTTATATATTTTTTATACTTACCAATGACCCAGACGGGGATGGCCCTCCCAGGAGTTGGGAACTCTTGCCTCCCCGCTGAGTACATAGCGCTGACCAGGCACTGCCAGTAAGAATGATAATTGGCGCCAATTTCGGGACGTCCTTGACACTGCGCATGCGCAGTAGGGGCGTAGTATGGAGGTCCTATAGGACATGATTTCTTTTGGTTTTGGATGCAAATTTTGGGGATTGGGGGGCAAAATTTGTGTTTGGCCCTGGTTTTGTTAGAGTTAGCACCAGCTAAGTCTGGGTCATTGGTAAGTATAAAAAATATATAAATTACTATAAATTTTTTAACTTTTTCAAAATATTTCAACAAAACCATATCATGTGACCCCCTCATTGGAATGAGCTCATTGAGCTTGTTCCAGTGAGGGGTCAAATGATATGGTTTTATTAAAAAAAATTGAAAAATTGAAAAAAATGATATTTAAAATAATAAATTTTGATATCGTCTGCATTGGGTGAAGAGTTAAATGCCAGTATACAAGCAAACAGTACCAGAGTTAGGCCTAAAAAAGTTACAAATCTGTTTCTCAGGCCCTCCCACATGGTCATTTTGGCTTCCATATGCTCTCTTTTTATCACCAATGCAAACTTAAAAAAAAACTAAAAAACTAAATGCTTTATGTCTGATATTTTTCCTAAGTAAATATTATTGATAAATTTGGTCCTTGAGTGCAACAAGGCTTTGCATTGCTTTAGCAATATACCACCACCCATGCTATTCTGTAGATAATGAGGCCTAAACATAAAACAAACCAAGAATATGAAGTTTTGATGACAAAGAAATAATTACAACAATAAAAAATAAAACAAAATACTGCCTGCCCGTCTGCCCACATGCAATTTTACAAAAAATGGCCTGAGAAACAGAAGATCTACTTTGTGGGGACTTATAAAACATTTTTTATGCCTCTAATCTTCTCAAATTGCAGTTATAAATATCTAAATTAACACCAAATCTTGTCAGTGATTAAAAAAAATAATGATTATGATATATGTACAGTACATTCATATTAATATTATTGTTATGTTTGCATTACAATGTTTAACTGTTTTGCTGTTTAATTGAATGATCATTTAATAGGAGTTCCAAAATTCTGTAGTTTATGATATAATGGATCAATTTAAATTTTCAAAATATCCAAATCTGGTCAGTGCTATTCACAGAATCTGCCATTCAAATTGGATTTTTTTCAATTTTTTCCTGCAAAGTATAGCTTATGACCCATGAGAATAATTGTAGCAACAAGATCTTGAAATGATTATCAAGCTTGTTCTCATGAGGGGTGATAAGCAATGTTTGGGAGGCAAAAATCTTTTGGGTCTTTTTTTGTGGGGGGGGGGGGGGGGGAGGGGTAGGGGGGGGGCACTGGCTCAGTAGGTAGAGGTGCAGGTGACAAGCCAAGAGGTCCTCTGTTCCAATCCCACCTGCAGTAACCATGTTGTATCCTTGGGCAAGACACTTCACCCCATTGCCTATGTGGAGGCACTGTGATGTGTATTAAGGCGTACTGCACGTCAATTGTGCTCTCATCTTCAACCAATGCTAACCTTTCTTGTGTGGAGTTAGTATGTTGGGGAGCTGATTTTGGCTCAACATTGCTCAGAGGTTCTCTGGATACTCCAGCTTCCTCCACCTGTAAAACTGGCATGGTCATGATTAGCCATTGTGTATGTGACCTTAAATACCAATAAATAAATCTGATTTTTTTTATTTATCCAAGAAATTTTGTTTCAAGTGTTGCCTGTACCTCAAATTAAGCAAAGAGATAACCAGTTACCTGTTGATTTGGTTTGTATAAAGTTGAGCAGTGTTTAACCCTTTACCTAACGAACTCTCCACATATGCCCATGTAATATACAAATTGAGTAACTGAAAAAAAAATTTTCACAATATTTCAACAAAACCATATTATGTGACCACTTATTGGAACAAGCTCATTGAGCTTATTCCAGTGAGGGGGTCACATGATATGGTTTTGTTGAATTTATGTGTCGCCGCCCCACGAAGTGGGGAGCGACATATAGGGATTACTTTTGTCGTCTTGCGTCGTCCGCGTCACACTTTCTCTTATCCGCCACTCCTCTTTAAGCTATGAATGGATTTTGATGAAACTTTCAGTGATTCTTTATCACATCATGGCATTGTGCACCTCCTGTTTTATTTTTTGATCCGCTGTATTTTTTCCAGAGTTATGCCCCTTTTCCACTTAGAATTCTGTCTGAAATGCCAGGCTTCTCTTATCCGCCACTCCTCTTTAAGCTATGAATGGATTTTGATGAAACTTTCAGTGATTCTTTATCACATCATGGCATTGTGCACCTCCTATTTTATTTTTTGATCCGCTGTATTTTTTCCAGAGTTATGCCCCTTTTCCACTTAGAATTCTGTCTGAAATGCCAGGCTTCTCTTATCCGCCACTCCTCTTTAACCTATGAATGGATTTTGATGAAACTTTCAGTGATTCTTTATCACATCATGGCATTGTGCACCTCCTATTTTATTTTTTAATCCGCTGTATTTTTTCCACAGTTATGCCCCTTTTCCACTTAGAATTCTGTCTGAAACGCCAGGCTTCTCTTATCCGCCACTCCTCTTTAACCTATGAATGGATTTTGATGAAACTTTCAGTGATTCTTTATCACATCATGGCATTGTGCACCTCCTATTTTATTTTTTGATCCGCTGTATTTTTTCCAGAGTTATGCCCCTTTTCCACTTAGAATTCTGTCTGAAACACCAGGCGACACACGTCTTCCATGGAAGACTCACATCTAAGTTTTTAAATAAAATATAATTAAAAAAATAACAAATTTTGATATTGTGTATGTTGGGTAAAGGGTTACTAATTATATGATTTTGGGTTAAGGGTAACTAACTGGTTGAGGGCTAGATTATTTTAGGGGGTCTGAATTTGTTATTCAACATTTGTTGTATTACAAATTATTGGAGAGTGCCTGTTGGCACTCTCCAATAATTTGTAATAAAACAAATCTATATAAACAAAATATCATTTGCCTTTAACTGAATATGAAACACAAGCAAGGAAAACGTTGGCTTTTGCGCTGGTACCCTCATTTTTTGAAAGCACTAATAGTGGTTTCTTGCACTCTACGGGCTAATGATATGATTTTTCATATATAGGGGGCATGGTGGCTCAGTTGGTAGAGGTGCAGGCTGCAAGCCGAGAGGTCCTTGGTTCAATTCCCACCTGCGGCAACCGCTTTAGGACCTTGGGCAAGACACTTCACCCCCCCCCCCCCCCCCCCCATTGCTCATGTGGGGGCACAGTGACGCAGTGTACTAAGGTGTACTGCACGTCGATGGTGCACCTGTCTTTAACCAATGCTAACCCTGCTTGTATGGAGTTGGTATGTTGGAGAGCTGACAGTTGCTCACCATTGCTGGGTGGTTCTATCCGGGTACTCAGGCTTCCTCCACCTGTAAAACTGTCACAGTCATGGTTAGCAATTGTGCAGAAATATGTGACCTTAAAACACCAATAAATAAATAAATAAATAAATTTCATATGTAACGGGGGAGAAGACTGTGGATAACTACCACTTCAGGTGTGTAACTTGTACTTTATGACATTGTCTATCTTGAAGCATCATGTATATATATATTATAAATACAATTATAAATACAATTATAAATACAATATGCTTTTAACACCAAATAGAATGTGTAGATGTAATGCATTTCCCACATATAATCACATAATCCTGTAGAACTATTGACCATATAATACTGCATGTATATGCATAACTGCCACTCCAGGTGTGTAACATGTACTTTATTTGTCTATCTTGAAGTGTCATAGATATACTTTATAAATACAATATGCTTTTAACACAAACAGAATGTGTAGATGTAATGCATTTCCCACATATAATCACATAATCCTGTAGAGTTAGTGACCATATAATTCTGCATGATCCTAGTATAGTTGAGTAGTAACCCAAGGGATCTTAATATTGCATGCACCATAACCATATTTTTAATTTCAGAATTTTTATCTGCATTTCAAAATTTTAACATATGTACATCACCTGTTAACTGGTTGCATGCTTAATTATTTTTATATGCCCGTTTTATAAAAACAGTTGTATTATGTTATAGCATTGGCATCCGTCTATCCGGAATTGTATTCCAGACTTTTTTTTTGTTATGGATGGACATATTGAGAAAATATTTGGTATGCAGCTTTCTTATGGATACATACAGAGCAAGTTCTAATTTTGTTCTGCTCAATTGATTTTTGGTGCAGTTACTGCCCTTGAATTTAGTTACCGTTTTCCAGACTTTTTTTCATTATGGATTGACATTATTGAGAAAATTTTCTATCTGTAGATTTGTTATGGATACTTACAGATCAAGTTCGAATTTCGTTCCACTCGGTTGATTTTTGGTGGAGTTACTGCCCTTGAATTTAGAATTTTTAGAGTTTTCCAGATTCTTTTTCTTTTTCCTGACTTTTTTTCATTCTATTGAGAAAATGTTTGATATATAGCTTTGTTGTAAATACATATCAAGTTCAAATTTCATTCCCCATCTGTCCGTCTGCCCGGAATTGTTTTCTGGACTTTTTTTCCTTATGGATGGACATATTGAGAAAATATTTGGTGTACAGCTTTGTTATGGATACTTACAGATCAAGTTCGAATTTCATTACGTTCAGTTGATTTTTGGTGGAGTTACAGCCCTTGAACTAAGTTACCATTTTCCGGACTTTATTTCGTTATGGATTGACATATTGAGAAAAATTTTTATATATAGCTTTGTTATGGATACTTACAGATCAAGTTCGAATTTCATTCCGCTCAGTTGATTTTTGGTGGAGGTACTGCCCTTGAACTTAGTTACCATTTTCCAGACTTTTTTTCGTTATGGATTGACATATTGAGAAAAAACTTTATATATCGCTTTGTTATGGATACTTACAGATCAAGTTGGAATTTCATTCCACTCGGTTGATTTTTGGTGGAGTTACTGGCCTTGAACTTGGAATTTTTAGAGTTTTCCAGATTTTTTTTCATTTTTTGGTCTTTTTTTTCGTTATGGTTGGACATATTGAGAAAATGTTTGGTGTATAGCTTTGTTGTAGATACTTACAGATCAAGTTCGAATTTCATTCTGCTTGGTTGATTTTTGGTGGAGTTACCCGTGAACTTAGAATATTTTTATACTGTACCAATGACCCAGACTTAGATGGTGCTAACTCTAAAATATCTAGGGTCAAATGCAAATTTGACCCCCCAATCCCCAAAATTTGCATCTAAATGGTCCTCCATACTTTTACTCCACTGCGCATGCGCAGTGTCAAGGAGGTCTCGAAATTGGCGCAATTATCATTTTTTGTTTGGCCCTCAATAGAGGTACACTTCACTGTTATTTGTGCTTGTAAATCTCAGTTTTAAGGATGCCAGACACATAATTTTGAGAGAAATGGTGGATATCAAGAGGAAATAGAAGGAGGAGAGGAAAAAAACAGTGGAAACAAATGTTCAGGGCTGTAACTTATAATTATTTTACGAAATTATTCATGTTACCTATTTTCGAGGCATGACCTTGTTGTGGTCATTCTTGCTATGAATGTTCCATTGTTTAATCAGTGTTTCCTCTCTCCCTTTCCTTTATTCCCCCCCTAGCTATTCTCCTATGCTTTTGGCTTATTTTTTGTAATGTTTATTACTAAAATTTCTTGGGAGTTTTGGCTTGGAAACAGAATTATTTTCTGTTGTTTTCCCCATGTTTTCGTCCTCACCCTTGGGTGGTTAGGCATTTTGGTCTGCATCTACCATCTGATGTTCTGCAGATTCTTCTCTGGAAGTCTCTGTTTTGCATCAGATAGTGTTTAAATTGGTAACTGATTTCGGGCCATGTTTATCAGTGTCTGGAGTCATGTTTCCATTTTTTTTACACTTTTTGTCCATGTTGACAATGTTTACTTCTTATAGTGATTACTTGTCCTCTGCTTAGTTCAGTGCATAGCAAGATACATTAATATTGTCCATAAGTGTTACATTAATTTTTTGAAATGATTTTAAAATTATTGTCCACACTTAGGCTTTTTTGGGATCCATTTGGGCTCATTGTTCCCATTGGGAACTTGGGCTCTTCTGAAAATTCTTTTTTTTTCTTTTTGAAATTATTTTCTTTTGAAATGTTATAATGGATTATAATATATTATGTATATTTATTTCAAGGGTTAGTGCGAGTAATATGACTGGGTATATTTTTTCATTTTGAAAAAATATTCTTCAATTGTAATGCGAGGATATCTTCCTCTAATTCACAGTTTCATTGTGTTTCTTATAGTCAATGTAGTCGCACTAATTCTTGCTCTGTGTGTGCTGATTGATATGACAATGTTGGAGACGTGTGTCACGGTATTTTCTTAGTGGTGAGGGGTCCATTTCGGTCCTCTCTCCGTAGGGTCACTCTATATTATCAGTTTCTTTTTCAGAATTCAGAGTGATGTTTCTGTGATGTCTTCAACAAGTGTGTCTCCATCGTTGCAATAGTAGGCCTAGCGGGAAGTGCTCAAGGTATTACGACAATTGCCGGGAGTTCGCTAGTTCGATTGAAGGCATTGATTGCCCGCTAGTCCGCCCGGTGTTGCGACCATTCACCAGGAAAGAATGGCTCAGCACCCGGGTTCGTCCGTCACGGTCCAGGGAAGCAGATTGGGTAATGCGAGCACTATAAAACATCAGATGTGCACACCCAGCAACGATGGATCCGAGGATAGTACTGAGGAAGCCTGTCAGTCCGGTAGCTAGCTCGTCCAGGTCCACTCGGGCCGCAAGCGAGAGAGGCCCCCTCTCTCTTGCCTCAACATCTGCGCCGCGATGTTGTTGTATGTTTGTTCGCTTAGTCGGAGCTTACGTCCACTCCTCTTGCTCGGGACGCTCCGTCGCATGACAGTCCGACGTGGCTGTTATATTGGCTTCCTCATCCTCGTCAACACACACGACCGCACCTTGGCTATGTGACCACAGATTTCCAGGGGACGTTCGCATATTATATAAATGCAGGATTGAATGTCCCTGGTGCTGCTGCTTTGCCGACCAAGGAATACACGTCGACCAGGTCACTCCACTGCTAGCCAGGGATACGAGACCTTTCCAGTTGGGACATTTGCTTATTATATAAATGTAGGAAGGAACGTCCCGGGAGCTCACAGTGGATTATTCACGTAGGACCGCGGCTCCACAGGTCTCATAGAGTAACATGAACAAGGTCTTGTTACCATGATGTCTTCGTAAGGTGTGCTTCAGTCGTCACAGGCAAATGAAGAGCTAGCGGCAAAAGTGCTCATGCAGATACGTCAATTACCCGGGAGTTCGCAAGTTCGATTGAAGGGTTTGACATCCGCTAGCTCGCCCGGTGACGCGACCATTCACCGAATGGCTCAGCACCCGGGTTCGTCCATTGTGGTCCAGGAAGGAAATTTGGGTAATGCGAGCACTATAAAATACAAGGTGCACACCCAGTGACGACGGATACGAGGATGGTACGGAGGAAGCCTATTAGTCCAGTTCCTAGCTCGTCCAGGTCCATCCGGGCTGCGAGCGAGAGAGGTTCCTCTCTCGTATTACAACATCTGGGCCCAGATGTTGTGGTACAAAATGTTCCTCAGTCGGAGCATACATCCACCGCTTGGGACGCTCCGCTATATAGACAGTCCAGAGAGACTGCTCTTTTGGCTTCCTCATCCTCACGGCAGCACACGCGACCGCACCTTGGCTACGTGACCAGTCATATTCAACCAACATCGCCGACCAGGGATTCTACAGCGACCAAGTCATGCCATCCGGTAGCCAAGGATACGAGGCCTTCATACTCCGGACGTTCACATATTAGAAATATGCAGGAATCAACGTCCAAGGAGCTTCTAGTGGCTAAATTCTGTAAGACCGCAGCTCCATAGGCCTTTGTTATGGACGTGCTATCGCAGATAGCACAAATTATCGCAGCACCCGACAGTAACTCTGTCGGATTAAGAATTATCCGAGGAAGCTGGGTTGGTACTTTCCGCTGCAGCTTCAGGCACGGACGACCAAGAATTACAAGTGGTCCGACAGAATGGCGAAAGGGATAGGATGAGTTGTATTTTCCCTTCCGGAACAACATAATTGCTGTAGAGTGCTTCCGGCATTATCTTCTGACGTTGTTCCTCCGGATCAGTAATTGCTGCGTTGCCGGATAAGAGACTGATAGGGCCGCTGGACTCAGAATTCTTATTGGTTTAGGAACATCATCCCTCAGTTTCCGACATAGTCCAGATATGTCTCATGGACATTTGATGTGTTGAATGAAGCTATATTTATATAAATTGCTACCTAAATGGGCAGGTCAGGTTTCTTATTGGCAAATGCTCTACATCTGCCTTTCATCAATTAATGGAATATTTTGTAATGGCAGAACAGAGCATTCTGACAGTTCTCTGCATCTAGATGACCAGGTCAGGACCTAGGATTGTTTATACCGTCGTCTATGTCAATTCCAACCACGATGTTGGAAACGACAATATTGTCTAGCAGGGTCAGCTTAGACGCATCATCGTACGCAGATCACCTTACCAGAACGTTATCATTACATCTCAAAAGAAAAAGAATTCTAGGATATACAACCTCCTTAAGAGTTCTTTCAAGGGCCTCACGTAAAACTCTGTCCTTTAGTGGCAATATGGAGTTGGTTAGACGTGACGCGGCCCTGGCTTCATCCACATGTGTGGAAAGTAAGGTGAAAAACTCTCTCAGAGTCGCTCCGGTCTCCAGAGAGTTTTCTTTGACGGCAGGCTTTCCGCAGTCTATGATCAGATAACTAAGAAAGCTTCAGACTCTCTGCTATTCAAATCCGCTTCCATATAGTCGGATTCAGCAGAGAAGGGTAGGATAGACACTTCTGAGATGAATACATCCAAGGGAAGTTCCTATAGAGGTTCCTATGCGTCCTCTAGGTCTTACTCTAGAGACCGTCAGGGTAGCGGCTCAGGTAGGGGCCGTAATTCTGGCCGAGACATCTGGTCAGATGCCCCTAGGTCGACGGGGCGAGGTACGGGCTGTGGAGGACATGGTTTCTCCTTCCGCAAGCCTCGCAGGACCAGGAGGTAATGGTATTAACCTCTATCGTGTACTAGTGAGCAGAAGACTGTTGAGTTTCTCAATTAATTGGGAGTAGATTACGGACGTCCCTTGGATTCAAGGGGTGATTTCGGAAGGACTAAATTGTCCTTCAAACGAAAACCTCCGTTAACTCGGAGTCCAAGATGGACTCAGCTTCCGGCAAGTCAGCAAGAAAGAGGCTCGCTTCCATCAGAAGTCCAGTCTCTTCTGGAATGATTGCGATAGAGATCGTAGAAATCCAGGAATTTCCAGGTTTCTACAACCATCCTTTTCTGGTTCCAAAACCAGACGGCTCGTTCCATCCACTCATAATTTTGAGCTGGATAAACAAGCTGATCGTGGCTCCAAGTTTATATATGGAGTCCATCCGATCAGTCAGAGCGAGTATTCGGGTGTACGACTATGCTACATGCATAGATCTCAAGATGCGTACTTTCACGTCATGGTACATCAGACATTCAGAAAGTATCTTCGCTTCTTCATCACAGGAGTCGTGTATCAGTTCAGAGCAATGTGCTTCGGTCTGAATCTAGCCCCCTGGGCTTTCACTCGAATAACGAACTCGGTAATGACTCATTTCCGAGCTCATTCGTCTGCGATAACGTCGGCCTACCTGGACGACATTCTTTAGAGGTACGGCAATGAGTTAACGCTTCAGAACGATGTGCAGAATCTGCTTCTATTGCTCCGACGTCTCGGTTTCATAAGTAAACGAGGAGAAGTCGGATCTGGTATCATCCAAGTCATTCACCCTCCGAGGGATGAGCTTCGAAACGCACAACGTTCATCTGCCGTTACCCAGAGTGAAATTAATCAGTTGTTATGCTCACTATTGTCTTCGCTCAGACAAGGTCTCAGTGAGAGATCTCATGAGACTGATACGTTTGTGTGGAGCTGCCGCGATTTTATTCCGATGGGGCAGTTACGCACTTGTCCTCTCCAATTTCTTCTGATCCAGAATTGGAGGGTGAAGATTTTTTCGCTCGATACGGACATCTTCTTGTCAATCAAGTGAATAAGAGATTCAGACTTGGACAGGTTTTCAGTGGTTAACTCAGGGAGTTCAATGCAATTGCCGGATCCGAGTTTTACAGTCTTGACGGATGCCAGTCAAACAGGTTGGGTCGTATCATTGAGCCCAACGGATTTGAAAGGCCAGGGTCTTTGGGATCCGTAGTTCCTAATTCAGCACATTAACATCAAGAATGATGTCATTTTGGCTTGCGCTACATTATTGGATGAACGTTATTCAGAATGCTCATGTGCTAATTCTGTCCGACAATTCGACGGTATTAGCGTATTTTCGGAACTAGGGAGACAATCATTCCATTCTGTTATTCATGTTAACAGAAGGAATCTTTCTGTTTGTACTAGAATATCAAGTTCTCCTATCGGTCTGTCATATGCCAGGTCGTCTGAACGTATTAGCGGACTCCCTTCACGGAGGCGCTGCTTGTTGACACCAGAATGGACTTTCAGCAAATGAGTATTCAATCGGATTTGCTACCAAGGAGAGCGGCATATGATTGACTTTTTCGTGATGCATCTCAACAATCAGTTGCAGAAGTATGTGTCACATACCTCCCTTGGAGTCAGTAATTCCGAGTTGGTACCAGGATGGTTTTAAAGTAAAGCTAATGTTTATTTAATCTTATTTGTTTTACAAGGATTGGCGAACAAGTTATGCAACTTATATTAACGCCTCTCCTTGGCCCAATGGTGTAGGTTTGTGGGATGACCTTCATAGCGGCAACTTCATGGCCTAGCTCTTCTCGAATACTATGAGGGGATCTTTAGCCTGCACAGAGTGTGTCTCTCTCTGCACAGAGGACAGCCATTTTACGTCCCCACCCGATAGGACGGTACGCTGTGACAGCATCAACCCCACAATTGATGCTGACAAAGAGTGTTCGGACACCGAGAGAACTTTCCCCGACCAGGGATCGATCCCGGGACCTCAGTAATGTTTACTCATCTATGTAATATTTTTCAAGTGTTGCTCAGTGTGAGACATTTGTATATATCACGTATTAATTGGGTGTTAATATACAATCCTCGGACACTTTTATATGAGTATATAGAGTCTCATTTTGCAGGACTTCCTTATACATTGGCTTTTCTTTAAAAAATATTAGTATAAAGGGTTATACTGAATGTTAATAGAGATCATTGATGTTATTGCGCTCAATTACAGAATGGTATTGTGTCTTTCTTTTTGATACAAATAAGAAAGATACATGTAAAGCCCATCTCTCATTTTCTCCTTCAGGGGATAGTTCTGTTATATGTAATTGAGTCTATTGGATTTTCCTTTATGTCCTAGGCCCTCCAACCTTTTTACTATTCAGCTAAGTTTGGGTCATTGGTACAGTATAAAAATGTTAAAAAATTTATAGTAATTTATATATTTTTTATACTTACCAATGACCCAGGCGGGGATGGCCCTCCCATAAGTTGAGAACTCATACCTCCCCGCTGAGTACATAACGCTTACCAGGCACTGGTTGTAAGAATGATAATTGCGCCAATTTCGAGACCTCCTTTTCGGTTTTAGATGCAAATTTGGGGGATTGGGGGTAAAATTTGCATTTGGCCCTAGATATTTTAGAGTTAGCACCAGCTAAGCCTGGGTCATTGGCAAGTATAAAAAATATATAAATTACTATAAATTTTTTAACTTTTACCATTTTCCAGACTTTTTTATATGCCTGCATACCGGTAATGTTTTATAATTTCTGGAAGTATCGGCATATAATGCACCGTCCAGCGGTGTCCTCTGGTTCAAAGGTGATTTGAAACATGGGTATTTTTTCAAAGATACTTTGCTACCAGCAAGAAGAGCCATAGTTTTGCAAGATTTTGTTCTTAATTAACTCTCCTGATTTCACTTAGAGACTCAGTTTTGATGTCCAATCTCCTACCCTCATGGTAGCATCCTATTTTCACCTGCTTTGACATTTTTAAAAATAGTTATTCAGTCCCATACAAAGTTGTTTCCTTTCCGAAATTAATCAACTTTTTAAATAAATTTTAATATGTATTGTTTTTATTCTTTTAAACTCTACTCTTAAAGTCTCAAATCATCAGGTTGATTTTATAACGTATTAACTATACAGTGGAGCCCACTTAATTGTATATCTCTTAATTGTATATCCCTGTTAATTGAATATAATTTTCAAACACAAAACCATTTACCATACCTTCAGTACAAATTTGATCTGTTAATTGCATATGGGTTGTAGAGTAAACTCCTGTTAATTGTATATAAATTTTTGTAATATGTCGAAAACATTTCTGTGACACGCACCAAATACCCCTCATTTATCAACCTTTTTGGCCTCACTACATCCTATACAGGTATTTATTCTATTATATCTTGTTTGACAGAGCTCTATGAGCTCTGTCAAACAAAATATAATAGAATAAATGCTCAGTTTACCTACAGAACACAGGAAACTGACCAAATCCCTGTTAATTGTATACTCCTGTTAATTGAATAATTTTCACTGGCAAAATGGATATTCAATTAAGAGGATTCTACTGTATCAGTATTATCCCTCATTACAGTTCAAACTACTCCTGTCTTTATCATTATTCCATTGTAATAATTTCCTGGGTTTTTTAAATCAGTCACTTTCCTTCATCATTTGACAATGATGTATTTTATTTACTACCGTTTTCTTGGCACAATATAGTCTTATCTGCTGGAGGCTTTAACCCTTTACCCAACGTAACGGCAAAAACTGGCCAGCGCTATTCACAAAAATCGCCAATTAATTTTCATTATTTTTTTTCATTTTTTGTCTCAAAAACATAGGTTATGACCCCTCGTTGGAACGAGCTCATCAAGCTCGTTCCAATGAGGGGTCATAACCTATGTTTTTGAGACAAAAAATGAAAAAAATTAGTTATTCAAGAATTTTGTTTGCAAGTGTCGTCTGCTTTTCATGTTAGGTGAAGGGTTAAGCACAAATAAGTAAATAATAAATAAGTTATTCAGTAATCCATCACATTTTTCTGTACTTACAAAAACTGAAATTCTGGATTCAAGAGACTAGAGAAATGTGTATGAAATGTCATCACTGACATCCGCTTTTTTGTCTTTCTTGAACACATTCCAGACATATTTGTGTGTGACATACAAATAATTCAGTTACAGCATGGACTACTTGGCATGCTACATGCCAAAAATATGAAATATATCTCTTATCATCACTTTTCAAAGAAAATCATTCAAGAGTTTTTTTAAAAATTAATGAATAGCTTTTTGGTGATAAGATCATGAATGGGATTGTGATGTGTCCAATTATTTCTCCATGAGTTATAATTAGAATTTACCAATTTAATTGAAAACCCATATTTAATGCATACCTTTTGGGTGATGATTTCATGACTAGGATTGCGAACCAGCAATGTCCAAGTATTTCTTCAAGAGTTATTGCCCTTGGTGGACTTAGAAATTCCCTGTCATCACTTTACCATTTCTTGTTACTACATTTCAAAGAAAACCTTTCAAAAATGCTTTTCTTAATCTATTTAATATGTAGCTTTTTGGTGATGAAATTGTGAAGGGGATTTCAAACTAGCCTTGTCCCAAGTATTTCTTTGAAAGTTATTGTCCTTGTTGATCTTAGATGGCTGGTGATTGGCCATCCCACGCCATTGCTCTTGTTTATGACTTATTTTTCTCAGATAAGACTTGGAATGGTTCCGGTACTCAGTGAGTTCTGTCAAAGAAGACACATTTCTTTAATCTGCAGTTGTAAAAGTCTGTTGCTAAAAACAATATTATTTTGATATAAGCATGCAGTGGGTGAAGGTTTGGGTCAAAACCAAGCCAGAAAATAAGCAGACTGACATCTGCAACTTGAGGTCTTCAGAGGGTGAATTTAGTGATGCTACCCTGCACAACAGGGTAGCATCATTAAATTTACCCTCTGTGAACCTCAATCTGAATCAGGGTCTCATAACCAAACAGAAAAAGGTACCCAGAGGATAAATTGGCCCACTGTATGGGATAGCATCATCAAATTCACCCTCTGGAGACCTTTTTCTGAAAATGTCAGACTACTTATTTTCAGGTCTGGTCAAAACTTTGTTTGGAATGAGAATAGAAACAATAATGTAGAAATACTGTTAAGTCATCTACAGCTGTGTACATGTATGAACAGTAGTTATTATTGTAAACCTGTACAGGCAGCCAACAATAATGTAGAAACACTGTTAAGTCATTTACAACTGTGTACATGTATATATAGTAGTTATTGTAAACCTGTACAGGCTGCCAACAATAATGTAGAAACAATGTTAAGTCATCTACAGCTGTGTACATGTATATACAGTAGTTATTATTGTAAACCTGTACAGGCAGCCAACAATAATGTAGAAACAATGTTAAGTCATCTACAGCTGTGTACATATATATACAGTAGTTATTATTGTAAACCTGTACAGACAGCCAACAATAATGTAGAAACACTGTTAAGTCATCTACAGCTGTGTACATGTATATACAGTAGTTATTATTGTAAACCTGTACAGGCATCCAACAATAATGTAGAAACAGTGTTAAGTCATCTGCAGCTGTGTACATGTAAAAACAGTAGTTATTATTGTAAACCTCTACAGGCAGCCATCAATAATGTAGAAACACTGTTAATTCATCTACAAATGTGTACATGTATATACAGTAGTTATTGTAAACCTGTACAGGCTGCCAACAATAATGTAGAAATACTGTTAAGTCATCTACAACTGTGTACATGTATATACAGTAGCTATTATTGTAAACCTGTACAGGCAGCCAATATTAATTTAGAAACACTGTTAAGTGATCTGCAGCTGTGTACATGTATATGAGGTAGTTATTACTGTAAAATTAATCTGACTTGAGGGTTAATCTGTGATATCTTGTTTGTTTCAGCTCCATAATAGAATAGATATTCAGTTTGTGGTAAACATTATGGCTCAGTGGGTACGGCTTTGGACTGCTAACCAAAAGGTCCACGATTTGATCCCCACAAGGGGTAACTGCATTGTGTCCTTGGACAAGGCAATTAATCCTGATTGCTCTTGTGTGGGCATGGTGGCATTCTGTACTATATGTTAATGTTGCACTTCAATCAGTGCTAACCCTCCTTGTGCGGAGTTAGTATGTTGAGGAGTCGGACAGTTGCACATCGCTTCTCGGTGGTTTACTCTGGGAATTCTGACTTCCTCCACCCATAAAACTGTCCAACATGAGGTGAGCCTGTCAAAAGTGTCATTCAACCCCACACAGAGAGTTGTGGCCAAGAAGTACCTGGATCGATCCTTGGTTGGGGAAAGTTCTTGAGGTGTTCAAATACTCTCTGTAAGACCGACCTATCAGTTGGGAACATAAAATGGGAGTCCTCTGTGTGGAGAGACACACTCCCTACAGGCTAAAGATGCTTTCATATTATACGAGAAGAGATAGGCCATGAAGTTGTCTCTATGAAGGTTATCCCACACACCTGCGCCATTGGGACAAGGAGAGGTGTTAATATAAGTTTGAATAACTTGCTCGCCAATCCTTGTAAAAACAAATAAGCTAAGAACAAAGTAAATAGAAAAATCTTGGCAATGTTTCTACATCATTGTTGGCTACCTGAAGAAGATCATTTTGCTAAGGGAATGTTGTAATGAAGCTTTTATTCCTCTGCACTCTGATGTCAAAATACCAAAATTTCAAGTGCCAAGTTTTTCCAATAAAGCAACTAGGAATTTAACAAATTTAATCTTGTTTGACAGAGCTCAGTGTGCTTTGTCAAACAAGATTGAATTGGTTAACTTCCTGATTAGGGACATGGTGGCCCAGTGGTTACAGCATTTGACTTCAAACCAAAAAGTTCACAGTTCAGTCCCCACTAGGGGTAAATGTGTTGTGTACATGGGCAAGGCACTTAATCCCGAATACAAATGTGGTAACGATGGTGCTGTGTACTAAGGCACACTGTCAATGATGCACTTGTCTGCTAACCCTGCTTGTGTGTAATTAATATGTTGATCACTGCTACTCGGCAGTTCTTTCCGGGTGCTCTGGCTTCCTCCACCTGTAAAACTGTCTGACACAAGGTGTCTCTTGCCATCGAAAGTTTTGTTAAACTTCAATGAGAGAAAAAAAGAAAACAGAACTTCTTGTTTGTAGAATGGGAAATGTTGTAACTTTGAAATGTTAATATATTGACATCAGTCTGCAGAGGGTTAATTCAATACATCTTGTTTGACAGGCCTCAAAATTTGCCATCTGATTTTAAATTAGGGCCCAGCAAAGCTTTATTTATTTATTTATTTATTTATTTATTTATTTATTTATTTATTTGTGTTCACAGTCACATACTTATGCACAATGGCTAATCGTGACCATGACATTTTTACGGGCGCAGAGAACCACTGAGCATCGACGAGCAACTGTCAGCTCCTCAACATTCTAACTCTGTTCAAGCTCCACTGAAGCAGGGTTACATCAGTTGCAGATGGTCAACATCGACATGCAGTTTGCCTTAGTACATGGCATCATTATGCCTCCATGTAGGCGACCGGGATAAAGTGCCTTGCCCAAGGACACAACATGGGTCATCCTGGATGGGGATCGATCTCAGGACCTCTAGCACAGAAGTCCAACAGTCTACCACTGAGCCACCACGCTCCCTCAGCAAAGCTTGGAGATTCAATTAGAGTTTGAATCTTGAGTTGCTATTCAGTTTGATTCGAATCCACTGCACGATTCATTTTCATTTCAATCTTTTCACTGGAATATTGCTTGGCATCAATCATCTTCGTCTTCTTACAGTATGTATAGTTCTGGTGGAAATTGTACATAAATAGTATTGAAAATAAAGACTGAGTGCAGTTTCCGCTATCTAAACAGAAACTACAACTGTACCTATGCCACCAACCAAGCTAGTCTCACTAGATACTACTACTATTGAAAGAAAATTTGGAGCTTCCAGGCAATAACGATGATATGTTGCTAATGGCTAGCCCTCTGTAGTACCTAGTACTGATGAAGGCATGCCTTGGTGATGCAGTTGGAATATTTTATCAGTCGGGACTTGAGCTATCACTGTTAGAACAAATCAGGTTTACAGAACACCCTAACCCCCTCCCCCAGTCGGTCATCTTCAAGAGACCCCTGATTCAATTCCAATTCAAATAATAGACCCAATTGGATTCAAGATCCGATTTGAAGCAAAAATGTGTGATTTGCATGGTCCTATTTTAGATATGAAGTAAAATACTAGATTTTATCCTCTCTACTCAGGATTCTGTTTTATCCCATAAATGGCTGTTCATTCGAACAATAAAAGCCTTGGATACATTTTTGCTTTATTCACCTAGTAGGGTGATAAATTTTCCCCATAGGTTTAACACTGAAAGAATTTATTCCTATAGTAGAGATGGACTTGTTGACTACTGACCTCTACAGCATTTGTGTAGTATAATTAACAGTTCAATTGTTGTTTTCTTTAAACCTTTTTGAAAGTATTACACAATACCAGTAGAAAATAATACACATTGTTCATTTAACAAAGTATTTTTGCAAGTTTAGCTCAGGTTTGTAGGGGAATTATTTTTTTAGACAGAAATGTATCACTGTTTATTTTTGGCAGTTTTGCTTGTCGATCAACTTGGACCAATGTGCTCCTCACTTCTTGCAGTGTTTTGTAGCGAGTAACAGCACGATTTTGCCACGACTGCCCTGTAAATGATTTATGGGATAAACAACATAAATGTATAGTCTTTTCAAGTTAAAAATTTATTCTGATCATAGGATTAAGAATGAAACCGACGCGTCAGAGGCTCGTCGGTTTCATTCTGAATCTTACTCGTAGAATAAATTTTTTATTTAAAACACTATACGTGAATTCTATATGTATCATGTGCATGCAGTGTTGTGATAAAGGCAGTTGTATGGCCAACTTTTGCTAAGTTGTGTCTTGTGACAACCAGAAATATCTATTCACATTTATGGATACTTTGATTTTTGTGTGTAAGCAGAATATAACTATTTTGTGTTTTAATAAAATTTGCTTTGGGCCTAAAAAAATAAAAAATCTGTTTCTCAGGCCCTCCCGCATGGTCCTTTTGGCTGCCGCATGCTCTCTTTTTATAACCAATTTAAACTTTAAAAAATTAAAATTAAATGGTTTATGTCAGATATTTTACCCAAGTTAAAAAAACTGATGAATTTGTCCCTTGAGTGCAAGAAGGCTTTGCAATGCTTTAGCATTGCAAAGCCTTCTTGCACTCAAGGGATGAAATACACCACCACCCATGCTATTCTGTAGATTATGAGGCCTAAAACTTGAACAAAGAACATGAACTTTTGATGGCTAAGAAGTAATTGCTGAAATAAAAAATAAAATAAAAAACAGCTCGCCTGCATGCAATTTCATGAATAGTGGCCTGAGAAATAGAAGATCTACTTTGCATGGCCTTGAGTCTGGAAGCTAGGGATTAATAAAAAGAATTATTTTTGTAGGATCAGATGATGAGAGTGAGTCAGAATCAGAAGACGAGTCAGATTTGGATGAATCAGATGAGGAGTCCGAGTCAGAATCTGGTGGATATGATCTAGATGTTTGTCCATCAGGCTGTGATCAGGTACATAGAGGATGTCTAGTGTTTTTGAGAGGATACCGAAAATTATCTCCTGAATGACCGAGTCAAATGTTTATTTTTCATGAGCGCTTGCGTGAGCGAAAATAACCATTTGTCTCAGTCACAAGGGAGATAATTTTTGGTATCCACTCAAAAACACTAGATTTTCTTTTCATTATATGCTTTTTATAAGAATCTGATAATTCCACTTGTTTCAACCTTGAATTGATGCATGATAGTAAACAACGCATTGAATCATTGATACGCAGAAGTGATTTGACATATAATTGGTACAGACAGCGTCTTGCAATCTGATTCAGCTGGCGGATTTCTAGTCCAAACATGGCCTGAAAGTCCATAATATAAGTTTTGGGTTTGGTACATCCTTTGAAAGGACGTACATGCATGTACCAAACCAAAAACTTATATTACAGACTTCCAGTCCATGTTTGGACTAGCGGATTCATGTATCAATTCAACTTGAAGGTGAATACGTGTTGAATTATTGCTGGAATGATCGGTATCCACTCAAAAACCACTAGATTTTCTTTTCAATATACATTTTTAGAACAAACTGATCATTTCCTGTGATAATTTGACTCGTATTCACCTTGAAGCAGGGTTCGTACGTGGGTCTGGAAAACTGGAAAAAGTATGGAAATTTGGGGCGGTTTGGAAAAGGTCTGGAAAAGGTTTGAAAATATGTGTGTTGAGCCTTGGGGTCTAGAAAAAGTATGGAAATTACTGTTTTTAACAAAGGTGTAATCATTCTGAGTAAAAAGAACCAGCATACAAGAATTATTATTTGTCAACGCCCCGCATTCGATAACAGCAAAATTCGGATCGGAAAATTTCGCGCATTTTCAATGGAATACAACCGAGATATCACAGGTGTTTCAAAGCCGAATGCAGCTCGGAATTACGGAGAATTCCGAAGGTCAAGTCACATACGCACTATGTTTTATTGTCTTTGAAATTTCCAACGTGAAGGTCATTTGTTATTTTTGTATTTGTTTATCATGGGGAAGTGTGTTTTTTCGCCGAAATGGGAAACAGACACTAGATTCAAACAATGGATTTCTCAGGACAAAACTTTGAATAAAAAGGCAATGTGCACAATATGCAAAATATCATTTGACGTATCGAATATGGGTGAAGCGGCCCTTCTAAGTCACATGGCAGGTAAAAAACACGCTGCCTTAGTGAAAATGAAACAACAACAAAATCATATGTAAGGATTTTTTTCCGAAGCTACGAGAATAGGTAAGACTCATCTGACACCTGGCAATGATCCTCACGGTGTTTCTTCAAAACAAAAACTTGACGCATTGGAAGTGTCTCATGAACATAGTCATGGAGCCACTGGCACTGGGGGCATTTCAACCCTTGGAGACTTTGTTACCGACAAGAGTGTTTTAACAGCAGAAATTTACTGGACTTTGAATATGATGGAAAAACACCATTCTTACAAGAGTTGTCAGGGTGTTTCTGACGTATTTCGCCTCATGTTTCCTGATAGTCAGATTGCTTCAAAATTTTCTTGTTCAGAGACAAAATCACGCTATCGTACAACTTTTGATATATTCTGGCACACAGACTGTCTTGTGGTAAGTTAGACGTTTTTACTCTTATGATAAAACAATGTCAAGAAATTTTTATTTAATCTTGAAGTCCATATGTTGTCCAGAACTACCCATTCATATAACAACAAACCAAGTGCTCTCTAAGAGAGAACTTGCTTTATTGTTATATGGGTGGGACACATTCCTTATAGATGTACACTGAACACCGTATGAAAACAGATATTTTTATACTGTACCAATGACCCAGACATAGCTGGTGCTAACTCTTAAAAATCTAGGGCCAAACACAAATTTTGCCCCCCAATCCCCAAAATTTGCATCTGAAACCAAAGAAATCATGTCCTGAATGGCCCTCCATACTTCACCTCTACTGCGCATGCGCAGTGTCAAGGACATCCCGAAATTGGCACCATTAATCATTCTTTGTTTGGCCCTTCATCAGTTAACATCTGACTGATCTTTGTGCTTGTAAATCTCAGTTTAAATGATGCCAGACACATAAATATTAGAGAAATGGTGGTTCTAAGGAGGATATAGAAGGAGGAGAGGAAAAATGAGTGACAGAAAATATTCAGGGCTGTAACTTAAAATTTTTTAATGAAATTGTGTTAAGTTACCTATTTTCAAGGCAACGGCCTGTTGTGGTCATTCTTGCTATAAAGTTACACTGCTTGTTCAGTGTTTTCCTCTCTCCCTTTCCTTTAAGTCCCCCCTTGCTATTCTCCCATGCTTTTGGCATATTTTCTGTAATATTATTACTAAAATTTCTTGGTAGTTTTAGCTGGATAACAGAATGAATTCTGTTCTTTTCCCCATGTTTACGTCTTCACCCTTGGGTGTTTAGGCGTAGTGTTCTGCATCTACCATCTGATGTTCTGTAGTTTCTTCCCTGGAAGTCTCTGTTTTGCATCAGATAGTGTATTATTGGTAACTGATTTCGGGCCATGGTTATCAGTGCCTGGAGTCATGTTTCTGGTGTTTTTACACTTCTTGTTTACATTGACAACAGCCTCTGTGTGAGGGGGATTTCTTGAAAATAATATCTTGATGTTAGTTTAATCATAACTAGATACATAATTATTATTCGTACGTGTTGCATTAATTTTTTCAAATATTTTAAAAAAATTTTGTCCACACTTAGGCTTGGGATCCATTGGGGCTCAACGTTACTTTTCAGAAACTTGGGCTTTTCTGAAAAAATATTTTTTCCAAAAATTTTTTGATTTCAATTATTTTTTCTATGTTAATGGATCATGTTGTTATGTATTTTGATTTGCAGGGGTTGGTGCGAGTACTAGGACTTTGTTTTCTTTTCACAATGAAAGGATATTGTTCAATTGGATTAAGAGGAAATCTTCCTCTGACTTTCATAATCATTGTATAAATGTAGTCAGTGTGCTAGCACTAACTCCTGTTCAGTATGTGTTATTTTTTATGACAACATGGGAAGCGTGTGTCACGGTATGTTAGCGGGGAAATGGCCATGCCGGTCCTTTCTCCGCAGGGTCACTCTAGTTTATCAATCTCTATTTCAGACGATCAAGAACAGGATGATGTATCCGTGATGTCTTCCAAAAAGTGTGCCTCCGTCGTCACAATTAATGAAGAGCTAGCGGAAAAGTGCTCTTGGAAATACGTCAATTGCCTAAGAGGTCCCTAGTAGGATCGACGGCCTTTGACGTCCGCTAGCTCGCCCGATGTAGCGTCCATTCATCGAATGGTTCGGCAGCCAGGTTCGTCCGTTGCGGTCTAGAAAGGAGTTTTGGGTGATGCGAGCACTATAAATCAACCAAGTGCACACCCAGTGACGGAGGATTAGAGGAGAGAACGGAGGAAGCCTATTAGTCCAATTCCTTGCTCGTCCAGGCCCATCCAGGCTGAGAGCGAGAGAGGCCCCTCTCTCGTACAACAACATCTGGCCCCAGATGTTGTGGTACAAAATGTTTCGCATTCGGAGCATACGTCCGCCGCTCGGGACGCTCCGTTATATAGACAGTCCGGAGAGACTGTCAATAAGGCTTCCTCATTCTCATGGCAGCGCACATGACCACACCTTGGCTACGTGACCTCGGATATCCAGTCAACTTCACCAATCAGAGAATCCACGGCGACCAGGTCACGCCATCCGGTAGCCAGGGACACGAGGCCTGTAGACTCCGGACGTTCGCATAAGAAAAGTATGCAGGAGTCAACGTATACGGAGCTTCCAGCGGCAAAGCATCGTAAGACCGCTACTGCACAGGCCTCAGTGACGGACATGCTATCCCAATAGCACAACTTATCGCAGCATCCCAGCAATGACAGAATCTCTGTCGCATCATGTAATATCCGACGACGCTGGGTCGGGACGCTCTGCTGAAGCATCAGGTACGGACGTCCGAAAAATTCATAGGGTCCGACAGGATGGCGAAAGGGATTCGGAGGATTTCGAGCTTTCCCTTTTGGAACAACATAAGCTGCTGTATATGTCATCCGGCTTTATCTTCTAGAGGTTGTTTCGTCGGACCAGAATGCTGCGATGCCAGATAAGACACTGATAGCGTCGGTGGACACAAAAATTTTTGGATCGGTTCAGGGACATCGTCCCTCAGTTCTGACACAGTCCAGCAATGTCACAGGAACTTTCAAATTATTGAACGACGCTATTTATATATATATGCTTGCTATTACAAGCAAGTCTGGTTTCTTGTTCGCAAAGTTACTGAGATGTCTTTCAAAAGTGTGCCTCTGTCGTCATAGTTAAATGATGAGCTAGCGGCAATAAGTGCTCATGGAATACGTCAATCGCCTAAGAGGTCCCAAGTAGGATCGACGGCGTTGACATTCGCTAGCTCACCCGGTGTAGCGTCCATTCATCGAATGGTTCGGCAACCGGGTTCGTCCGTTGCGGTCCAGGAAGGAGATTTGGGTGATGCGAGCACTATAATAGACAATTGTACACACCCAGTGACGACGGATTAGAGGAGAGATCGGTGGAAGCCTGTTAGTCCGGTTCCTAGCTCGTCCAGGTCCGTCCGGGCTGCGAGCGAGAGAGGTCCCTGTCTCGTACAACAACTCTGGGACCGGATGTTGTGGTACAAACATTTCGCATTCGGAGCATATGTCCGCCGCTCGGGACGCTCCGTTATATAGACAGTCCGAGAGACTGTCGATAATGCTTCCTCATCCTCACGGCAGCGCACACGACCGCAACTTGGCTACGTGACCTCGAGTATCCTGCCAGCTTCGTCATTCAGTGATTCCACGGCGAACAGGTCACGCCATCCGGTAGCCAAGGGACACGAGGCCTGTACACTCCGGTCGCTCGCATAATAGAAGTATACACGGGGTAACGAACACGGAGCTTCCAGCGGCAAAGCATCGTAAGACCGCTTCTCCACAGGCCTCAGTGATGGACGTGCTATCAAAAATAGCACAGCTTATCGCAGCATCTCAGCAAACAACAGAATCTCTGTCGGATGAGGAATAATCCGACGACGCTGGGTCGGTTCGCTCCACTGATGCATCAGGTACGGACGACCGAACACTTCATAGGGTGTGACAGGATGGCGAAAGGGATTCGGACGATTTCGAGCTTTCCCTTTCGGAACAACAGAAGCTGCCATACATTTCTTCCGGCATTATCTTCCAGAGGTTGTTCCGTTGGACTAGAATGCTGCGATGCTGGATAAGAGACTAATAGCATCATTGGACACAGAGTTTTTGATCGGTTCAGGGACATCGTCCCTGAGTTGCCGACACAGTCCAATAATGTCACTAGAACTTTCAAATTATTGAACGACGCTATATATATATAAGCTTGCTACCAAAACACGCTAGTCTAGTTTCTTGTCTGCAAATGCTCTAATCTGCCTTTCATCAATTCTAGGAATAAATTTGAAATGGCAGGACAGGGCATACTGATAGTTCCTCTGCGTCTAGACGGCGAGGCTGAAGGCTGGGTATTGTCTTTTTCGCCGTCTATGTCAATTCCAACCACGATGTTGGAAACGACAATGATGTCTAATAGACTTAACTTAGACGCTTTATCATATGTAGACCACCTTACTGAGGCGTTATCATTACGTCTTCAAGAGAAAGAATTCCAGGATATGATTCTTAATGAGATTTCTTTCAAGGGCAGTAGTTTTCCACGTATAACTCCGCCCTTCAGTGGCAACCTGGAGTTGGTTAGACATGACGTAGCCCTAGCTACATCCACGCGCGTGGATAGTAAGGTGAAGAACTCTCTCAAGAGTCGTTTCGGTCTCGGAGAAGCTTCTCTTCGACGGCAACCTTTCAGCAATCTATGAATTGCTCGATATACACGTTCTCTTGTCAATCAAGTGTAACAAGAGATTCAGACTTGGGCAAACATTCGGTGGTTGACTCAGAGAGTTCCACTGTAGTTGCCGGATCCGAGTTTTTCGATTATGACGGATGCCAGTCAAACAGGTTGGGGCACAATATTGATCCCAACGGATTCGAAGTGCCAGGGTCTTTGGGTTCCGCAGTTTTTAGGCAAGCACTTAACTTCCAAGAAATGATATTATTTTGGCTTGCACTACGTCATTGGATGAACATTATTCAGAAACGCATGTCCAAATCCTGTCCGATAATACAACAGTAGTTGCGTATATCCGGAACCAGGGAGGCACTCATTCGGTTCCGTTATTGAATTTAATGGAAAGAATCCTTCTGTTTGTTATAGAACACCAAGTTCTGTTTCGGTCCGTCATATTCTGGGTCGTCTGATTGTATTAGCAGACTCCCTTTCACGTAAGGGTCGATTGTTGCCGTCAGAATGGACTCTCAACAAACAGGTATTCAATCAGCTTTGCTACCAATGTGAGCGCCCAGTGATAAATTTATTTGTGACACAACTCACCAATCAATTGCAGACGTATGTGTCACCATGTCCGGATCCCCGAGCATATGTAGTTTACGCTCTATCGATCTAGTAGGACGGAATGATAGGATATGCGTATCCTCCAGTGCTGTTCATTCAGCAAGTATTGCTAAGATAATACATTCACAATACAATTCTGTTGGTAGCATCTCTGTCTCCACAGAGACCATGGATAAATTTACTTGGGTGTCTGCTGTGGGACTTACCGCGAAAACTTCCCCCACGAGAGGATCTTCTTTCGCTGGGGAAATCGTGTCAACTTCATCACAACCCAGCAAGGTCTCAACCTTCACGTATTCCGTTGTGCGGTCCTTCTTGCACGGCAAGCATTGTACAGGACGAGCAGTAGACGCGATTTCTAACTGTAGGAGGACCTCCTCTTCGCTATACTATGCGGCTAAAGTGGAGGGTCTTCCGTCGTTGGTGTAGGGATCTTTATGTTGATATTTTTGATCCCTCCATACCAGACATTGCAAACTTTCTAGTATACTTGTTTGACGAGATCATCTGCAGCCAGTCACTATTAAAGGCTATAGCTCTATGTTATCTGATACCTATGCACACCATGATAGTTTACAATTGAGTCTAATGTCTCTTTACCTAAGTTAGTTAGAAACTTTTCGATAAATAGACTTAGAATCCTTAGATTTATTCCTATACGGAATTTAGCTTGGGTTCTTATTAAACTAAAGCAACCATTTGAACCTCTTGAGACAGTAGTTTCAAATTCTGGCCTTTTAAGACAGCAATTCTTTTAGTCTTCTCTTCTGCTGAAGAGTCAGTGAGCTTCATGCACTATCAGTGGACGATTCTCACTTTCGTAGTATCGGAAACTCTATTACCTTTACTACTAATGTTGTATTTTAGGTTAAGAATCAGGCTCCTAATAAATATCCGGAACCTATTGTTTTTAAGGTCCTTCCGTCTTCGAACGGGCATAGGCCTTTACTCTGTCCGTCTAGACCTTTGTGTATTTATTAACAGATCTCAGTTTACCAGTAAGGACGTAAAGCTTCTTCTGTCTCTGATGCCTGATAGAAAGGTCATTACGGTCCATTCTATTGCTAAATGCATTCAATTAACTATCGGTACTGCTTAGGATAATCTATCCTTAACTCAGCAGTCTGTGCTTAAGATTTCGGCTCATGAAGTAAGAGCTCTTCTACATCTTGGGCTTACGTAAATAGTGTGCTATTATAGATTTAATGAAGGCTGCATATTGGTCTCAGCCATCCACATTCACGAATTTTTATCTCAGAAATATCGAGTCCATTTCTGGAGGCCTGCATTGTTTAGGTCCATTATCGGCTGCTCAGAATGTTGATCACTATCAATTGCAACTATAGCTATGTAGGCTTTATGTTCCGGCAGTGACTCCGTCCAGCTGCCCTCTTCGCTCTGGGCTATTTGACCCAGTGCAAGGGGAAGGGGGGTAGGGTGTTCCCTTGGGTCACCTGTTTTATTATGAAAACAAGGGGATACCTCCTCCGGAGTCAGTAATTCTGAGCTGTTACTGGGATGGTTTTAAAGTGAAAAGTTTATGTTTTTTAAAATTCATTCATGTCATATTTTTAAAGTATAGCATTTGAATATGTCACGTGTCAAACGGGCGTTATTATACTATCCTCGGACACTTTTAAAAGAGTATAAAGAGTCTCAATTCTCTGGACTAACTTTATTTATTGGCTTACTTTAAAAATAATTAGTATAAGAATTATACTGGATGTTAATAGAGAATATGGATGTTATGATGCTCAATTATAGAAGGTATTGTGTCTTTCTAATTTATCATAAATAAGAAAGATACATGTAAAGCCTAATACTCCTTTTCTCCTCGAGGGGATGACTCTATTTTATATAGTTGAGCTTATTGGATTTTCCTCTATGTCCTAGGCCCTCCAGCCTTTTTACTATTCAGCTATGTCTGGGTCATTGGTACAGTATAAAAATGTTAAAAAATTTATAGTAATTTATATATTTTTTATACTTACCAATGACCCAGACGGGGATGGCCCTCCCAGGAGTTGGGAACTCATACCTCCCCGCTGAGGACATAGCGCTTACCAGGCACTGATTGTAAGAATGATAAATGGCGCCAATTTCGGGACGTCCTTGACACTGCGCATGCGCAGTAGAGGCAAAGTATGGAGGGCCATTCAGGACATGATTTGTTTGGTTTTAGATGCAAATTTTGGGGATTGGGGGGCAAAATTTGTGTTTGGCCCTAGATTTTTAAGAGTTAGCACCAGCTATGTCTGGGTCATTGGTAAGTATAAAAAATATATAAATTACTATAAATTTTTTAACTTTCTGCTGTAGGAATTGTACATTTTCATTGGCTGAATACAAACATGTTTACAGCTAATCAACATGTAGAATCACTGCCAGTTTAGCTACCAGTACCACTTTGTTAGCATATATGTACATGTAGTAATGAACTTTCAAGGGTTGCGGCCCTAGATTCCACTTGAGACGTTGCCTGTGCCTTCGGCATGATGGTAAATGATGCGATTTGAGTCTGGAAAAATGGTACATCAGGTCTGGACAAGGTATGGAAAAAGTATGGAAATTTTTGGCCAAAAAAGTGTAAGAACCCTGTTGAAGTGATGCTTTGAAAGCCACCATTTTGATTGACAATGGGAAAGTGAAAATTTCTGTTATCTTCACAATGGGGGATATGATTTCTATCTTTCCACAATTCGATAATCTATCGTTTAGCGTATAATAAATAATCTTATTCATTTACCGCACTCAGTTTCTTGATGGTGGTCAATGGAATCCTGCATTATTTTTTACTGAAGAAAGCATTTTATTCTGAATACAATTTTTTCTGGCATTGGGTAAAATTGTTTTGTTACTGTTTATTGAAGGAGGATGCCTGCAGACAACCTCCAATAGATAATATTAAACAGAACAATTAAAAAAAAGGTTAAGTCTTTACCTAACAAATCCAAAGCATCTGCCTGCATAATTTTCAAATTACACATTTCCAAAAACTATATATTTTTATACTGTACCAATGACCCAGACTTAGCTGGTGATAACTCTAACAAAAACCAGGGCCAAACACAAATTTTGCCCCCCAATCCCCAAAATTTGCATCCAAAACAAAAAGAAATCATGTCCTAAAGGACCTCCATACTACGCCTCTACTGCGCATGCGCAGTGACGCAGACGTCCCGAAATTGGCGCCAATTATCATTCTCTGTTTGGCCCTTCATCAGTCAACATCTCACTGATCTTTGTGCTTGTAAATCTCAGTTTAAAGGATGCCAGACACGTAATTTTTGGAGAAAATGTGATTCTAAGGAGGATAGAAGGAGGAGAGGAAAAAGAAGTGACAAAAAATAATCAGGGCTGTACTTAAAATTTTTTGATGAAATTATGTTAAGTTGCCTATTTTCGAGGCATGGGCCTCTTGTTGTCATTCTTGCTAATTGTTGCACTGCTTATTCAGTGTTTCCTCTCCCCTAGCCTTCTAAAGTCCCCCCTTGCAATTCTCCCATGATTTTGGCATATTTTTGAGAAATTTCATTTCTAAAATTTCCTGGGAGAGTTGCTTGGTTACAGAATGTTTTCTGTTATTTTCCCCATAGTTACGTTTTCACCCATGGGTGTATAACGTTTGTGTTCTGCATCTTCCATCTGATGTTCTGCAGATTCTCCCCTGGGAGTCTCTGTTTTGCATCAGATAGAGTGTAATTGATGACTGATTCCGGGCCAGTTTTTTCAGTGCCTGGAGTCATGTTTTCTGGTGTCTTTACACTGTTTGTTTTCATTGGCAACAGCCTTTTTTGAGGGGGGCTGTTTGCCTTTGCTGTAGTTTATC
Source organism: Pictodentalium vernedei (assembly GCA_031216915.1). NCBI lineage: Eukaryota > Metazoa > Mollusca > Scaphopoda > Dentaliida > Dentaliidae > Pictodentalium > Pictodentalium vernedei. The sequence goes on along the minus strand of CM062288.1, from coordinate 50,832,576 downwards.
TCACTATAAGATACATTTATATTATCCGTAAGTGTCTCATTAATTATTTAATATAAATTTAAAATTTTTGACCACACTTTGCCATCGGATCCATCGGGGCTCAACGTTACTTTTCAGCAACTTGGGCTTCGCTGAAAAAATATTTTTTCAAAATTATTTTGTTTTGCAATTGTTTTTTTCATTTATTAATGGATCATGTTATTATGTATCTTTGTGTCAGGGGTTTTTGCGAGTAACTAGGACTTATTGTTGTTCTTTCACAATGAAGGGACGTTGTTCAAATTGTAATAGGAAGAAATCTTCCTCTGACTTTCATGATCATTGTATTAATTGTAGTCAGTGTTCTCGCATTAATCCCTGTCCTATATGTGAATATTGGGATGAGAAACATTGGAAACGTGTGTCACGATATGTTGTTTCTGCAGAAAGGGCGATGCCGGCTCTTTCTCCGCAAGGTCACTCTACTCTCTCAGTTTCTATTTCAGAGGAACCAGAACAGGGTGATGTTTCCATGTTATCTTCTACAAGTGTGCGTCCATCGTCACAAATGAATTCAGAGCTAGCGGCAAAAGTGCTCATGGAGATTAGACAAATGTCGTCCGCTAGCTCGCCCGGTGTAGCGTCCATTCACCGAATGGTTCGGCAGCCGGGTTCGTCCGATGCGGTCCAAGAGGAAATTTTGGGTGATGCGAGCACTATAAACATAATAGATGCACACCCAGTGACGGCGGATAGTAAGCGAGAACGGAGGAAGCCTTTGAGTCCGGTTCCTAGCTCGTCCAGGTCCAGCCGGGCCGCGAGCGAGAGAGGCCCCTCTCTCGTACAACAACATCTGGGACCAGATGTTGTGGTACAAAATGTGTCTTTAGCGGAGCATACGTCCGTTGCTCGGGACGCTCCGTTGTATAAGCAGTCCGCAGAGACTGTTAAGGCTTCCTCTTCTCGTCAGCGCACACGACCGCACCTTGGCTGCGTGACCGCCGATATATTACCAGCTTCGCCGATCAAGGATTCTTCGGCAACCAGGTCACACCATCCGGCAGCCAGGGATTCAAGACCGATGGACTCCGGACGTTCGCATAGGAAAAGTATGCGGGAGCCATCTGATGCGGAGCTGCCCTCGGCGAAGCAGCGAAAGACTGCGCCTCCGCAGGTCTCGACGCCGGACATTCTTGTGCAGATAGCACAGCTTATCCCAGCAGCTGACAGAAACGGTGTCGGATCGAGAATTATCCGACGGCGCTGGGTCGGTACGCTCCGCCGAAGCATCGGGGGCGGACGACCGGGAACATCATGAGGTCCGACCGGATGGTGAAAGGGATACGGATGACTTGGAGCTATCCCTTTCGGAACAACATAAAGCTTCCGTGGACTTCATCCGGCACTTTCTCCCTCAAGTTGTTCCGTCGGGCCAGACTGCTGCGCTTCCGGACAAGAGAATTATAGCGTCATTGGACTCTGAATTTTTTGAGCGGTTCAGGGACAGTTTCCGTCGCAGTCCAATAATGTTGCAAGAACATTTGAATTATTGAACGACGCTATTCTTAAACTTGCTTCCAGGATGGGGAAAGCAGGTTTCAGGCCGGGACAATCGGTCGGACGCCCCGAGGTCGACGGGGCGAGGTGCGGGTCGTGGAAGACGTGGTTTCTCCTACCGCAGGCCTCGCAGGTCCAGGAGGTGATGGCTTAAACCTCTATCGCGTTCCGGTTGGCGGAAGGTTGTCGAGCTTTTCACAAGAATGGGCGTCGATTACGGACGACCCTTGGGTGAGAGGAGTGACTTCGGAAGGTCTAAAGATATCCTTCAAACGAAAGCCTCCATTAACTCGAAGTCCAAAGTGGACTCATCTTCCGTCAATTCCGCAGAAAAGAGACGCTCTGTTATCAGAGGTGCAGTCTCTTTTAATGAAGAACGCGGTAGAGGTCGTAGAAAACCAGGAATCTCCGGGATTCTACAGCCATCTGTTTCTGGTTCCGAAACCAGACGGCTCGTTCCGTCCAGTCATAGATTTGAGCTGGATAAACAAGCTGATCATCGCTCCGAAGTTTTATACGGAGACGATTCGATCGGTCAGAGCGAGTATTCGGGTGAACGATTATGCAACGAGCATAGATCTCAAAGATGCGTACTTTCATGTCATGGTACATCCGACATTCCGAAAGTATCTACGCTTCGCAGTCCTAGGAGTGGTGTATCAATTCTGGGCGATGTGCTTCGGATTGAATCTAGCACCCTGGGCTTTCACTCGGGTAATGAACTCGGTAATGATCTACTTCCGAGCTCATTCGTCTGCGGTAACGTCGGCCTACCTGGACGACATTCTTCAGAGGTACGGCAATGAGTTAACGCTTCAGAACGATGTTCAGAATCTTCTTCTATTGCTCCGACGTCTCGGTTTTATAGTAAACGAGGAGAAGTCGGATCTGGTGCCGTCCAAGTCATTCACTCATCTGGGAATGAGCTTCGAGACGCACAACAATCTCGTTCGTCTGCCGTTAACCAGAGCGAAATTAGTCAGTTGTTACGCTCGCTATTGTCTGCACGCAGACAAAGTCACGGCGAGAGAATTTATGAGACTGATAGGTCTGTGCAGAGCCGTCGCGGATCTCATTCCGATGGGGCGGTTACGCACACATCCTCTTCAAATTTTCTTGACTCAGAATTGGAGTGTGAAAATTCATTCGCTCGATGTAGACGTTCTCTTGTCAGATCAAGTGAAACAAGAGATTCAGACTTGGGCAAACATTCAGTGGTTAACTCAAGGAGTTCCGCTGCAGTTGCCGGATCCGAGTTTTACCGTTATGACGGATGCCAGTGTCAAACAGGTTGGGGTGCATCATTAATCCCAACGGATTCGAGATGCCAGGGTCTTTGGGATCCGCAATTCCTGTGCAAGCACATAAACATCAAGGAAATGATGTCAATTTGGCTTGCGTTACGTCACTGGATGGACATTATTCACGATGCTCATGTCCAAATCCTATCCGACAATACGACAGTAGTGGCGTATATACGGAATCAGGGAGGCACTCATTCAGTTCCGTTGTTCAATCTAACGGAAAGAATCCTTCTGTTTGCACTAGAACATCACGTTCTTCTTTCGGTCCGTCACATACCGGGTCGTCTGAATGTGCTAGCAGACTCCCTTTCACGAAAGGGTCGCTTGTTGCCATCGGAGTGGACTCTCAACAAACAAGTATTCAATCAGATTTGCTACCAATGGGAACGGCCAATGATAGACTTATTTGCGACACATCTCAACAATCAGTTGCAGACGTATGTGTCTCCGTGTCCGGATCCAAGAGCATTTGCAGTAGACGCTCTGTCGATCCCTTGGGACGGAATGATAGGATATGCGTATCCTCCAGCGCCGTTAATTCAACAAGTATTGCTAAAGATAAAACAATCTCAATGCAAGATTCTGTTGGTAGCATCTCTGTCGCCACAGAGACTGTGGATAAATCGACTCAGGTGTCTGTTGTGGGACCTACCGCGGAAGCTTCCTCCACGGGAGGATCTTCTTTCGCAGGGGAAATCGCGCCAACTCCATCACAACCCGCAAGGTCTCAACCTTCACGTTTTTCCGTTGTGCGGTCCTTCTTGCATGGCAAGCACTTTACAGGACGAGCAGTGGACGCGATTTCTAACTGTAGGAGGACCTCCTCTTCGCTAAACTATGCGGCTAAGTGGAAGGTTTTTCGTCGTTGGTGTTGGGATCATTCTGTAGATATATTCGATCCCTCTAAACCAGACATTGCAAACTTTCTAGTATACTTGTTTGACGAAATCAAACTGCAGCCTGTTACTATAAAGGGTTATAGATCTATGTTATCTGATACCTATGCACATCATGATAGTTTACAAATTGGATCTAATGTCTCTTTATCGAAGTTGGTTAGAAACTTTTCGATAAATAGACCCAGAACTCTTAGATTAATTCCTAAGTGGAATTTAGCTTGGGTTCTTCTTAAATTGAAGGAAAAGCCATTTGAACCTCTTGGGACAGTAGATTTCAAATTCTTATCTTATAAGACAGCTTTTCTCTTAGCTTTCTCTTCTGCTAGAAGAGTCAGTGAGCTTCATGCACTATCGGTGGATGATTCTCATTATCGTAGTGTTGGGAACACTATCACCTTCACTACTAATGTGGGTTTTTTAGCTAAGAATCAGGCTCCTAATAAATATCCGGAACCTATTGTTATTAAGGCTCTTCCGTCTTCAGACGGGCGTAGGCCTTTACTCTGTCCTGTTAGAGCATTACGTATCTATAAACAGAGATCTCAGTTTATCAGAAAGGGACGGAAACGTTTCTTTCTGTCTTTGATGCCTAATAGAAAGGACATTTCAGTCCATTCTATTGCTAGATGGATTCAGTTAACTATCCGTACTGCTTATGAAGATTTATCTTCTTCTCAGCAGTCTGTGCTTAAGATTTCTGCTCATGAAGTAAGAGCTCTTTCTACTTCCTGGGCTTATGCTAATAGTGTTGCTATTACAGATTTAATGAAGGCTGCTTATTGGTCTCAGCCATCCACATTTACGAATTTTTATCTCAGAAATATTGAGTCCATTTCTGGAGACCTGCATTGTTTAGGTCCGTTATCTGTTGCTCAGAATGTCGTCCACTAAACAGTTGCAACTATAGTTATGCAGGCTTTCTGTTCCGGCAGTGCCTCCGTCCGGCTGCCCTCTTCGCTCTGGGCTATTTGACCCAGAGCAAAGGGAAGGGGGGGGGGGGGGGCGGGTGTTCCCTTAGGTCACCTGCTTTATAGTGAAAAGCAAGGGAATGCCTCCTCCAAGTCAGTATTTCTGAGTCGCTTCCGGGATGGTTTTAAAGTGTAATATTAATGTTAAAATTCATTCATGTCTTATTTTTAAAGTGTAGCTCGGTGTGAAGCATTTGTATATGTCAAGTGTCAAACGGGCTTTAATATACAATACTCGGACACTTTTAAATGACTATAAAGAGTCTCAATTCTCTGGACTACTTTATTTATTGGCTTGCTTTAAAAATAATTAGTATAAGGGTTATACTGGATGTTAATAGAGAACATGAATGTTATTGTGCTCAATTATTAAGGGTAGTGTATCTTTCTAATTTAATATTAAATGAGAAAGATACATGTAAAGCCTAATACTCCTTTTCTCCTTAAGGGGTTACCTCTTTACTATATAGTTGAGCTTATTGGATTTTCCTCTATGTCCTAGGCCCTCCAGCCTGTTTACTATTCAGCTAAGTCTGGGTCATTGGTACAGTATAAAAATGTTAAAAAATTTATAGTAATTTATATATTTTTTATACTTACCAATGACCCAGACGGGGATGGCCCTCCCTGGAGTTGGGAACTCTTGCCTCCCCGCTGAGTACATAGCGCTGACCAGGCACTGCCAGTAAGAATGATAATTGGCGCCAATTTCGGGACGTCTGCGTCACTGCGCATGCACAGTAGAGGCGTAGTATGGAGGTCCTTTAGGACATTATTTCTTTTTGTTTTGGATGCAAATTTTGGGGATTGGGGGGCAAAATTTGTGTTTGGCCCTGGTTTTTGTTAGAGTTAGCACCAGATAAGTCTGGGTCATTGGTAAGTATAAAAAATATATAAATTACTATAAATTTTATAACTTTTCAACAAAATTTCGACAAAACTCTATCAGGAGACCCTTCATTGGAATGAGCTCATCAGACTCATTCCAGTGAGGAGTTACATGATATGATTTTGTTGAAATTGTGGGGAAAATCTAAAAAAAAATAATTAAAATAATGAATTTTTATATTCTTCTTGTTATGAAAAGAGTTAATAATATTAACTGGTAGAGTGCTGAATTACTTTTGATTCTCAAAATTTGTTCACATGTCGTTGCCTTGTTGCAATTTATGGGAGGGTGCCTACAGGCATTCTCTAATACATTGTAACAAGGAGAATCCTTACAGACGAAATAATTTTACTTCAAAGATAGTATGAAGCATATCTGCTGAATATGAAGCCCTTACGTTGCAGCACTTGTACTTCTGAATAAAGCCCAAATTTGGGCTTCCAACACTCTTCTGAGAAGTTAACTGGTAGAGTGCTGGAAGCCCATATTTGGGCTTTACTCTGAAGTGTCAGTACCTGCACTTAAATTCATATTTTGGGGATGTTGTTTAACCACCTTTGAAGTGAATTATTTAGTCTGTTAGGATTTGCCTTGTTACAATTTATTGGAGAGTGCCCATTGGCACTCTCCCATAAATTGTAACAAGGCAAACATATGTGAACAAATTTTGATGACCAAAAATAATTCAGCACTCTACCAGTAAACCCTTTTAATGTCAGATTAAGTAAATTTTATGCATAAAAATTTCCCCATAATACAACTTGGAATTTAACCAAATCAATCTTGTATGACAGAGCCTGTTAATTTCTGTCAAACAAGGTTGAATTGGGTAAATTCCTAGTTGCATTGCATTATGGGAAAATTTGAGATTTAATATTTTGATATTTCCATGTTAGTCTGTAGAGGGGTCATGTGTGGAACCTCCATTTTTAATTCCACCAGTTTTCTGGAGTTCTGGTAGTAGTTGCTGCTAATACCATGACATGTCATTTTTCTATGTGGTAGAAGTAGTAGTAGTAGTTGCAGCATTGAACTTTATACACAGAAAGACAAGACACACGCATGTGAATGGATTAATCGATAAGGCATTAGTGCCAGTGCAGGAGCATAAAATGAGAATACACAGGCCTCAAGTTTTATCCTTCCACGATGGCACAAGTTTCATTTTGATTAACCCATTCACATGCGTGTGTCATTCTGTGTTTATTACATGCCTTCATGTCTTTAAAAACAATTATTAGGACACTCAGCAATTGACACCTTTATACACAGAAAGACACGCGTGTGAATAGGTTAATCGATAAGGCATTAGTGCCAGTGCAGGAGGATAAAACGAGAGGCCACAGACCACAGACTGAGGTTTAAAATCATCAGCCAAAATGTCTGATGCCAAAATTATCAAGGAGGTTCAGTGATCAGAACATCATGCATGCTGGAAATTATGTACATAACTAGCAAGCCTAAAATTAATGATTATTGTGATTTCTGGCCCTGGCATGTTGGGAAGTGTGCAGAAAGTGACTGCACAGCTCATCAGTATTAACAGCATGTGAAGGAATATGATCTGATATAGCCATACATGTATCTAAATTATGTCTGAAGGGTAATTCAGTTCCAATTCAGAACGAAACCAATCATACTTTGTTTGGCAGGGCTCAATGAGCCCTGCCAAACAAGGTATGGTTGGATGAATTCTGAGCAGTTTTAAGATGGAGGTACATGTACACCCTGAGCACATTAGTTCGATTACTCAAACTCCATTCTGTAATATGTCAGATATCATTCTTAAATGACAGACATGATTTATTTGGTGTCTGACATTTTGTCTAGAAGCACAATGAAAATTATTTTCAGGCTTGGAACCCTTGTTACTATTTCGTCCCCTGAATTCCAAAGTGTTCTATGTGCCTACTGGTAGCCTACATTGGAACTCAGGTGACGATTTTCATCTATTGCTAGGGATTCAAATTGTAATTGCGGTGCACGATTTGTAGAAAATTCCAGTGACATTTCGCTGCTATTTAAAAAATGTCCATCAATGATTTCCATTATGCACATATGTATGGAACAGATTTTCTTTTTCTGCATGGTTTAGTGTTGCTGTAGATGGGGATTACAAAGAACAGGTGTGTGATAAAAACTGAGATTATCCCCGCCCGGGCTAACTGTGTTGTGTCCTCGTGCAAGACACTTTATCCCGATTGCCCATGTGGGGGCACGGTGGCATTGTGTACTAAGGCGTATTGCATGTTGATGCTGCAGATGTCTTCAACCAATGCTAACCCAGCTTGTGTAGAGTTAGTACATTGGGGAGTTTGACAGTTGCTTGCCATTGCTCAGTTGTTCTCTCCAGTTACTCCAGCTTCTTCCACCTGACAAAACTGTCCGACATGAGATGACCCTGACTGTCAGAAGTGTCATTAAACCCCAATAAATAAATATTTCTATGTTGTCATTAATATTGTACATGCAAGCTTAGTCAACATAGCATAACTTTTCTGTTTCTCCCACTGACCCACATGTTTATTTTTGCCATGCCTGCAAGCTTTTTTTTCAATGTAGTAATTGGTTTATGTCAGATAGAAGAGCCTCAAAAGTATTAAAAATTGGTGAAATATATCCCTGCCATATTTCATATCATACTCCGTAGGTTCTGAGCCATGTAAACATAAAATGAACCAAATAATCAAGTATCTGAATCTCTGGGTAGAAATTAATGAATGAATTTTTGTAAAACAAAGTGGCTTGAGAAACAGAAAATCAACTTCAAGTGGTCTTATTTATAGAATCATGCACTTTGGCTTGCCAGCTCTGAAATACGGATGAGGAAAATTTATTTGGATTATAAAGAAACTGAAACATTTTAGATCATCATTCTCTGTTCTGAACTTATGGTAGAAACCTCTGACTAATTTGAATCTTTTTCTCTTTTGCTTCCCTTTCCTTTCCCCCACCCAACAAAAAATCCTATCATTTCTTCTTTTTATACACCCATTTGAAAAGTGGTTGTATTATGTAAGTTGTCCGTCCATCTGTCTGTCCATTAACATTTTGGGATTCCACTGGATACCTCCAGTTTGGATTATTTGACCTCAATCAAAGTTGGTATGTGAATTGCCAAGCTAGTAATACAGGCCAAGTTCAAATATGGGTTCTGTCCAATTATTTTTACATTAGTTATAGCGCCTTTTCGACTCGACCAAAGTTGGCACAATTCAAAATTTCTAACAGGGCACACTTAGCCATCCCTGGCGGTGCTCTTGCTATCCATCTGTGTGATGGGACTTAACACTTTAACACAGTTAGAGTGGGCACTTGCCATTTTTTGTCCTGAGTACCTAAACATCAGTTTTTGCTTTGAATGGATTTTACCATGATTACTGTGTGTGATAAACATTACCCGATACATTAGAGACATCGAAAAATACAGTAGAATCCTCTTAATTGAATATCCATTTTGCCAGTGAAAATTATTCAATAAACAGGAGTATACAATTAACAGGTATTTGGGCAGTTTCCTGTGTTCTGGTGGTAAACTGAGCATTTATTCTATTATATCTTATTTGACAGAGCTCATAGAGCTCTGTCAAACAAGATATAATAGAATAAATGCCTGTATTGGATGTTCTTAGGCCAAAAAGGTTGATAAATAAGAGAAACTTAGAGCGTGTCACAGTAATTTTTTCGACATATTACAAAAAATTATGTACAATTAACAGGAGTTTACTCTACAACCCATATGCAATTAACAGATAAAATTTGTACTGAAGGTATGGTAAATGGTTTTGTGTTTGAAAATTATATTCAATTAACAGGGATATACAATTAAGAGATATCCAATTAAGAGGGCTCCACTGTAAACAATATACCCATAGTAGCTTGGTGTATCAAATGTTTGAGTGGTGAAGTGGTGTAAACCAAGAGCATTCGGTGCATGGTTAACACCACTTCACCACGAGTGATGAACATTTGGTACACCAAGCTACTTTGGGTATATTTTATTTATATCATGATTGTCAGATTATTAAGAGTTTAAATGCTAAATAATACAATATTTTTCGATTTTACTGAGCAGCAGATGTAGACACGTACGAATCTGTTTTTGTTTACATGAGCACTGGTGGGCGGTACTTCTGCTGTCAATTTTATTGCCAAAACAAAATGGAAAAAGAAACACGCAAACCACAGGTATCTTTTTTTATTTTAATAACATAATAACATACTATTTCGAGTTATGGATGCTTTATGAACATGAGACAACACATGTTTGTTAGTTTTGGGTATCTTATGAGGTAAACTTGCTTTCATTTCACTCTTCGTGAGGCATCAAATGATAAATTTAAGTAAGTTTGCATTCAAGTCGAGGTCACCAAAGGTCAACTTTGAATGTAGTTCCACAGTAGGTGTAAATTTTAACAACTGAAATCCCATTGCATTTTTTTCTCGAACAGAAATTATGCAAATTAGATGAATTTTGATTTATTCAGTGCTACTTATACTCGATAAGTGCACATGTCAATATGGCTCGGGCTAGAGGCTGTATTTATGAACCGATCTTCACGAAACTCCATGTGTTCACCATGGTTGGTGTGTAAGGCTAAAATTTATGTCAAAGGCTTTTTATATACAGTGGAGCCCACTTAATTGGATATCTCTTAATTGTATATCCCTGTTAATTGAATATAATTTCCCAACTCAAAGCCATTTACCATACCTCCAGTACAGATTTGACCTGTTAATTGAATATAGGTTTTTGAGTAAACTCCTGTTAATTGAATAAAAAATCTTGTAACTAGTCGAGAAATTACCCTGGCTCTCCTCAGTTTTCCTTTATTATACCTATTTGGTGTCAGTACATCCAATACAGGCATTTAATCTATTATATCTTGTTTAACAGAGCTCATGGAGCTCTGTCAAACAAGATATAATAGAATAAATACCAAGTGTATCTCTAGAATACAGGAATGTAACACAATCCCTGTTAAATGAAAACTCCTGTTAATTGAATAATTTTCTTTGGCAAAGTTGCTATTCAATTAACAGGGTTCCACTGTATAGTAGAATAGGTAATCATGGTATAAATGAAAATATACACTCACTAAGGCTGTAAAAATACATAGATATAAAAGGTATAAATATAGAACACAACTCGGATAGAGTATGGAGGAAGGGTAGAGGAATCGCCAACCCTTGTTGGATTTTTTTCCTGTATTTCATGCCTATCTTTGGCGCTTATGAAATACAGGAAAAACTCAACTCTTGTCATCGATTCCAGCTCCCCGTAGTCAATCATCGTTGTGTTCTGTCTTATCACTTATGCCTCTTCATTGAAACAAGTTTGATGAGCTGGAGTCATAGGCTCTTTGTTTTGGAATTAAAAAGCAAAAAAAAATCACAAAATTTGCTTAGGGATTTTTGTTATTGCATCTGGTAGATTTCACCCTCTGCACACTGATGTCGAAATATCAGAATTTCAATCTCCCTTTTTTTCCAATAATGTAACCAGGTATTTAACCAATTAAATCTTGTGTGACAGAGCTCTTTGAGCTCTGTCAAACAAGATTGAATTGGATCAGTACCTAGTTGCATTGTGGGAAAATGTCTGTGCTTGAAATTTCAAAATTTTGACATCAATAGTTGTTGTATGATTAGTTTTCTCAGTATGTATATCTGAGTAAATGTGTTCAAACTATTCTGCTATGGAAACCCTGGGAAGTGAAACAGTGTTTTTTTTAACTGTTGTTAACAAGCTCTGTTTTACTTGTAAAATAAGACTAAGTTACCAATGCTTGCGGTGGAAGTCCTTTAAAATGGGCAACATGGGTATAAACGATTGACTCAAAATTACTTGATCTCCATGTTGCGATCACGATTAGTCATTATGCAGAAGTATGTGACCATAAACATAAAGACCTGACTAGAACATGCTGCAAAGCAATTGGATATGTTCAGGTTGTAGTCTAGTGGAAGTTCAGGACAGGTGCCCAGTCCATTGAGGGTTAGCATGGCTCAGTAGGTAGAAGTGCAGACTGCAAGCCGAGAGGTCCTCGGTTCGAATCCCACCTGCGGCAACCGCGTTGTGTCCTTGGGCAAGACACTTCACCCCCCATTGCCCATGTGGGGGCACGATGACGCCATGTGCTAAGGCGTACTGCATGTCAATGGTACGCATGTCTTCAACCAATCTAACCCTGCCTGTGCTGAAGTGCGGAGTTATGATGTTGGGGAGCTGGCAGCTGCTCGTCGTTGCTCGGTGGTTCTCTCCGGGTACTCCGGCTTCCTCCACCTGTAAAACTGTCACGGTCATGATTAGCCATTGTGCATAAATATGTGACCTTAAACATCAATAAATAAATAAATACATTGAGGGTTGGCTAAACTGAAAAGAAAATCAGTCACTTCTTTCAATGCCTCAACAGTGACTTACAAATCATGAATGTAGGAAAATTTGAAAATGCAGATGGAATAAATAAATAGTGTTCAGATTATTCTATTTGAATTTTGTAGACTCTTTATGACAGTACATGTCAACTTCGAGAGAAACGGTTGGATATTGAAGAAGATCTGACAGAAGAGAAGAAATTGAATGAGGCACTGAAAAAGGAGCTTGAGAATTTGTCCAAGAAGGCAAAAGTGATAGAATCTGCATTAAAGACTGCACAAAATGATCTGGAGGCTTTCCAGGTAATCTAACACCAATCTTAATTACTAATTTCGCAAATTCAGGGTAGCTAAAGTTTCTAGAATTCCTTGAATGTCATTGTGTTGTCTCTTAATGTCATTGAACTTTTTTGTGCCCTGAAAAAATTTTCAGGCCTGTTAAAATAGCCAGTGTCCATCCATCAGTCTAGCCATGCATGCGTTGGCCCATGCATCTGACCTACTTTAGTTTCCCGATGACAACTTAGTTATAGTTGTCCAAATGAAATGAAATTTGGTGTGTTGGTGCATCAATATAAAATACAGGTCAAGCTTAAATCGGGGTTTGGTCCGACATTTTTGGCCAGAATTATGTCCCTTTTTTGACTTAAAAAATTCATTTTTTTCAAATACCTTGAATTGCACACTTTTTTTTCGGGGGACGTGTGGCCGAGTGGCCTTTTCTTTCTTGAAAAGCTCTTTTTGAGAGCTTTCTAATGAATGTGCTGATATTGAGGTTTTGAATATCAGATGCACAAAATTGCCTTTCATCATCCTTAGAAGATGTTGTGAGAGAACATTTATGACTTGCAGAATGTTGAGATGATGTAGGCAACTGAGGGTGAGGCGATTACCCCCCCCCTTTCTCCCCTCGAAAAGTGTGAGTGAAGTATGTACATGATAAAACAGTCCGTAATTGTGTATGTAAAAAAATAATTTCTGAGTGAAGTGATACACAGTGTGTAGGTGAAATGGCCGCTGACTGATTACTAGTGATGAACTGATTATCAAAACTTACTATAAACCGATTACCGGTTATTTCTCTGTCGTTTATGCCGATTCTGATGGCTGAAGTAGAACACTAAAGAAAATCTGTTGGTTGCTGTTATACTACAGAATTTCATTGTTAAATCATCAATTACGAAAGCTTAATACCACATAAGTTCTCAGAGTATGCATATTTCGTGCTGGGAAAAATTAGCCAAAATAATATTTGCATTTTGGTTGGGGTGTGGGGAAAAGATCGTCATTAACGATACAATCACACAATATTGTTCTCGTGAAGATTGTGCTTTATTCCGGTAAATAGTGTAAATACGGTTTTGTGTAAGGATACAATACACTTGGCTGCATTAACCAGGAATATACTGAGCACACATACTTTGTGTCTTAAATGAATAATAATTTTAATGTTAATGTGTGTTGTGAAGTTGTATGACACATGGTTTACACATTTGTCAGAAGGTATTACCGGTAGTCAGTGTTCTTTTTTCAACTTATTACCTCCCTTCATGTGTTTCTCTAATGTTTTCATGAACTCTATAATCTTCAGGAAATGTTGGCGTTCTCGTACCGATTGCAGTTGGTAAATTCCGTTATATCTCTGCTCTGCAAATCCCTCAATTTTCTGCTATGCACTACACACGTTTTTAATGGGGAAACTTTATTGAAATGGTCAGATATCAAAGGGATTTTTAATAGTCAGTGTTAAATATAGAATAACCGGAATCTACCGGTTTTTAACTGCTGGTTGTCATAATCGTCCGATGCCCCATAACCGGCCGGTTCTGATTGCCAATTCCGATTATCGGTTTCCACTACCGATTACAGGTTATTTGAGCTCACAATCGGCCGATTCTGATGCCGATTCCAATTGTAATACCGTGCACTACTAGACAAGTCAAGGCTCGAAAGAACAACATTAAATCGAACTTATTTTATGGCTTTACAGTTCGTTCACTACTAGATAAGTCGAGACTTGAAAGAACTACATTAAATTGAACATATTTCAGTGTTAAACTGTGTTGACTCCGGTCCAGTAAAATTACCGGTCGCACACACTTGGGCGTTAAACTTGGCTCTCACCCAAATGCACGCAACTGGTAATTTTACTGCAGCCTGAGTTAATGGAGTGCAACCTTCACTTTTCCGGAATGAACTGGAGATTGCCACAAGTACACTCAATTGTATGCGTTACATGTCATTTAAATTGTATATCCCGTAAAGAGGTGTCTAGAGAGATTAAGAATAGACATTATGGTGGATCTTCAACTTTATTGAATGGTATCATTGACAACATTTTACATTAACAATTGAACAATTGCACAAGATAATAAAATGCGGTTTATGAGTCATCACCAAATGCTTGGCAACAATCTGTTGAACTGATGTTCCAGGAGCCGCTGCCATTGTCATGCGATTGCCCACAATCGCCCGATTGTTGTGGCCTGTTCCGATCATCAGTTGAACACTATAGGTGAGACATTAGTGTTTGGTGAATTTTGTGTTGTATTTTGAGGCTTGTCACCAAAGTTCTTTGTGCTCTTTGTGTATACATATTGACTGTGTTGAGAAGTATGTTTGTATGGGAACGGATGTGTGCCTTGTGTATACATATTGACTGTTGAGAAGTATGTATGTATGGAGACGGATGTGTGCCTTGTGTATACATATTGACTGTTGAGAAGTATGTATGTATGGAGACGGATGTGTGCCTTGTGTATACATATTGACTGTGTTGAGAAGTATGTATGGGGATGGATATGTGCCTTGTGTATACATATTGACTGTGTTGAGAAGTATGTATGTATGTATGGGGATGGATGTGTGCCTTGTGTATACATATTGACTGTGTTGAGAAGTATATATGTATGTATGGGGATGGATGTGTGCCTTGTGTATACATATTGACTGTGTTGAGAAGTATATATGTATGTATGGGGATGGATGTGTGCCTTGTGTATACATATTGACTGTTGAGAAGTATGTATGTATGGAAACGGATGTGTGCCTTGTGTATACATATTGACTGTGTTGAGAAGTATGTATGGGGACGGATATGTGCCTTGTGTATACATATTGACTGTGTTGAGAAGTATGTATGTATGTATGGGGATGGATGTGTGCCTTGTGTATACATATTGACTGTGTTGAGAAGTATATATGTATGTATGGGGATGGATGTGTGCCTTGTGTATACATATTGACTGTGTTGAGAAGTATATATGTATGTATGGGGATGGATGTGTGCCTTGTGTATACATATTGACTGTGTTGAGAAGTATGTATGTATGGGGACGGATGTGTGCCTTGTGTATACATATTGACTGTGTTGAGAAGTATGTATGTATGGGGACAGATGTTCGCCTTGTGTATACATCTTGACTGTGTTGAGAAGTATGTATGTATGGGGACGAATGTGTGCCCTGTGTATACATATTGACTGTGTTGAGAAGTATGTATGTATGGGGACGGATGTGGGCCTTGTGTATACGTATGGACTGTGTTGAGAAGTATGTATGTATGGGGACAGATGTTCGCCTTGTGTATACATATTGACTGTGTTGAGAAGTATGTGTGTATGGGGACGGATGTGCACCTTGCGTATACATATTGACTGTGCTGAGAAGTATGTATGTATGGGGACAGATGTTCACCTTGTGTATACATACAGTAAAACCTGTCTTGAGAGACCACTGTCTTGAGAGACCACCTGTCTTAAGAGACCACATCTGCCAGGCACCGATTGGTTTTACTCTATAATGGACCTGCTATGGGAGACCACCTGTCTTGAGAGACCACTGTGACCTGGTACCAACTTGTATTTTTATGCCATAATGGACCTGTCTTCAGAGACCGCTCCTTTGAAGACTGAAACCATGACAAAAACGTTTTACCTGTTCTGGAGTTGGAAAATCCATTGTGGTTATACTAACATAATTAAAAGTATTGAAAGCTCTTAATTGGGTTTCAATTGCTAACTCATTAAAGATTGAGATGTTCTTATAAGACCCCTGTGAAAAGATTAGGATTATTGCTGAATAAACAATTTCATACACACCTGAAATGTGACAGGAATAAAAATAAATTTGTGTTGAAAATCTTTTTGTAACAAATTGAAATGGACTATTATAAAAATTATAAAAATAAATTAGTGTTGAAAATCTTCAATGAAGATTTTCAACACTAATTTATTTTTATAATTTTTATAACAGTCCATTTCAATTTGTTACAAAAGCTTCATAAAAAAGAACAACTACAAAGTAATTACAAAAATCTATTCTCCATTTCTGAATTTTGTGGTTGGTTACTCACTGACTTGAGAAAACCTGAAACCTGTTATGAGAGACCACCTGTCTTGAGAGACCACTTTTGTGTGGCCCAAAGGGCGGTCTCTCAAGACAGGTTCTACTGTATTGACTGTGTTGAGAAGTATGTATGTATGGGAACAGATGTGCGCCTTGTGTATACATATTGACTGTGTTGAGAAGTATGTGTGTATGGGGATGGATGTGCACCTTGTGTTTACATATTGACTGTGTTGAGAAGTATGTGTGTATGGGGACGGATGTGCACCTTGTGTATACATATTGACTGTGCTGAGAAGTATGTATGTATGGGGACAGATGTTCACCTTGTGTATACATATTGACTGTGTTGAGAAGTATGTATGTATGTATGGGAACAGATGTGCACCTTGTGTATACATATTGACTGTGTTGAGAAGTATGTGTGTATGGGGACAGATGTGCGCCTTGTGTATACATATTGACTTTGTTGAGAAGTATGTATGTATGTATGGGAACAGATGTTTGCCTTGTGTATACATATTGACTGTGTTGAGAAGTATGTGTGTATGGGGATGGATGTGCGTCTTGTGTATACATATTGACTGTGTTGAGAAGTATATATGTATGGGGACAGATGTTCGCCTTGTGTATACATATTGACTGTGTTGAGAAGTATGTGTGTATGGAAACAGATGTGTGCCTTGTGTTTTCATATTGACTGCTTTGAGAAGTATGTGTGTATGGGGATGGATGTGTGCCTTGTGTATACATATTGACTGTGTTGAGAAGTATGTATGTATGGAAACAGATGTGTGCCTTGTGTATACATATTGACTGTGTTGAGAATTATGTATGAGAAGGGATTTATAGTCTTCAAATACTTCCTTCCAAGCTCCTATAATTTAGCATTATAGCTTTGATAACACATAATTTGTCTGCTTGTTTGGCACATAATTGGCATCAGACTTCATGAACTGTCTTGTTTACTATTACACCATTCCAGGTATTCCATGTGGCAAAAATTGACAATGCAGTTCTCTTTTATCATTTCTATTTTTTTTTCTTAGTTTATACCACAAAAATAAGTCATGCAGGATGTCAACATTAGTGATGAAAGTTGTCTGACATAATTGGAAAGGACTGGCAATTCCTCCGGAGAATTACCTATATCCATACAAGCCAGAAAATAAGCAGACTGCCATCTGCAAAATGAGGTTCCCAGAGGGTGAATTTACTGGTGCTACCCTGCACAGCAGGGTAGCATCACTAAATTTACCCTCTGTGAACCTCAATCTGAATCAGGGTTTAAAAACTAAATAGAAAGAGGTACCCAGAGGATAAATTAGCCCACTGTATGGGATAGCATCATCAAATTCACCCTCTGTTGACCTCATTCTGCATGTGTCAGACTGCTTATTTTCAGGCATGTATCCATATCCATATTAAAAAGTGAACACCCATATGATAGAATGGAACGGTGTTATTATTTCTTATTTGTGAAGAATATCGACTGAGTTGGGCGATACTGATACTTTCATATGTGTGAAATTGACTTTTATCATCCTCAGAATATGCCACAAGGAGGGTGTTTACCGCCTGCTGAATTTTTAGTTTATGTGGACGACTAAGGGTTAGGGCAATCACTCACCTGAAAATGACAAGCCTGAAAATAGCCTCACTTATGGAGGTCAAGTTAGGGCCGCACGATATTCAAAACTGAATACCGGTATCGGTATTCAAAAAAATACTGCGGTATACTGGTATATCGAAAACTGTTCAAATATATGAACACAAGTACCACAATCGAGACTCAAGGCATCACAGTCAGAATGAATTAGCATGCCTTGATGATGCAGTTTGGAAAACCTTTACCCAACGCAGACGATATCAGAATTTATTATTTTCAAAATTAGTTTATCAGATTTTTCCCAAAAATTTCAACAAAACTATCTCATGTGACCCCTCATTGGAATGAGCTCAACGGCGGGGTCACATGATATAGTTTTGTTGAAATTTTTTTAAATTATTTTTTCAACTGCTGTATATTACGAGGGCACAAGCAGACAATTCCTTGGATAAAGGGATAATGTTATTCATTCCGGGCTACAGTTAAAAAGCTCAAGATATCTTAAAAATTAAATTGTGGGTAAATAAATAATGACGATACACCAATATTTTTGTAATTACACCGGTATTCAATCGATATTGGTTTGAATACCAGTGTATATTGGTTTTTCGATATACCGTGCAGCCCTAGGTCAAGTCTATGACATTTCTGCATTCAATTTATGATGTAATGCATCACTATCCATCTTTGTGGCATGTAGTGATGCTGTGCATCAATAATTTATCTCATCAGAAAAAGCTATCTATGCTAGAGACCATCCTATCTGGAGTTTTAGTTACATATTTTCTAATGATTGATTTTGTTTTAGCTTGAGAAACAACAAAAATTGAATGAACTGGATGTAGTTGTAACATTACGCCTTCATCAGATACAGTATATGATTAATGGTTTCCTGCCGCAAGACTTGTCATCCACTCTTGTTTTTGAAGCCTGTGGCGTAACACGTCTCCAACACAGAATCAAAGAACTGGAACATGAGAAGATTAACCAGAAAAAACAGATGAAGTATGTTTGTTTAAATAAATTAATTAAAACCAAAAATTACTGTACCAAGTTTTTCCCTTATTGCAACTAGGAATTTATCCAGTTCAGTCTTGTTTGACAGAGCTCATTGAGCTCATTAATCTCTGTCAAATATGATTGAATTGTTAAATTCCTAGTATTACAAGGAAAAATTACTGCTTGAAATTTTAGTATTTTGAAAAAAATATTGTTAAAAGATCCAGCAATGCGCTATTCCAAAATAAGAGTATTTTTATACTGTACCAATGACCCAGACATAGCTGGTGCTAACTCTTAAAATATAGGGCCAAACACAAATTTTGCCCCCCAATCCCCAAAATTTGCATCTAAAACTAAAG
The DNA here is from genome assembly GCA_031216915.1 of Pictodentalium vernedei. Lineage (NCBI taxonomy): Eukaryota > Metazoa > Mollusca > Scaphopoda > Dentaliida > Dentaliidae > Pictodentalium > Pictodentalium vernedei. The sequence goes on along the minus strand of CM062288.1, from coordinate 50,813,283 downwards.
AAAACATGTCCTGAAAGGCCCTCCACACTTCGCCCCTACTGCGCATGCGCAGTGTCAAGGACGTTCCGAAATTGGCGCCATTAATCATTCTAAGTTTGGCCCTTCATCAGTTAACATCTGACTGATCTTTGTGCTTATAAATCTCAGTTTAAATGATGCCAGACACATAAATATTAGTGAAATGGTGATTCTAAGGAGGATAGAGAAGGAGGAGAGGAAAAGAATGTGTGACAGAATATTATCAGGGCTGTAACTTAAAATTTTTTAATGAAATTATGTTAAGTTACCTATTTTCAAGGCAGCAGCCATTTTGTTGTCATTCTGATTATTTAGTTACACTGTTTTTTATGTGTTTTCCTCTCTCCCTGTCCTTTTAAGTTCCCCCTTGCTATTCTCCCATGCTTTTGGCATAGTTTTTGTAATTATTATTACTTAATTTTCTTGGGAGTTTTAGCTGAATAACAGAATGAATTCTGTTCTTTCCCCATGTTTACGTCTTCACCTACGGGTGGTTAGGCATTGTGTTCTGCATCTACCATCTGATGTTCTGCAGTTTCTTCCCTGGAAGTCTCTGTTTTGCATCAGATAGTGTATTTTTGGTAACTGATTTTGGGCCTGGGTGCCTGGAGTCTTATTTTAGTGTTTTTACACTCATTGTTTACTTTTACAACAGCCCTCTGTGTGAGGGGGGGATTTCTAAAAAATAATATCTTGATGTTATTTTAATCATAACTAGATACATTATTATTGTTCGTAAGTGTTGAATAAATTGTTTAAAATTTTTTTTTTAAATTTTTGTCCACACTTAGGCTTGGGATCCATTGGGGCTCAACGTTACTTTTCAGAAACTTGGGCTGTTCTGAAAAAATATTTTTTCAAAATATTTTGATTTCAATTATTTTTTCTATATTAATGGATCATATTATTATTATGTATTTTGATTGCCAGGGGTTAGTGCGAGTACCAGGACTTGTTTTCTTTTCACATTGAAAGGATATTGATCAATTGTTTTAAGAGGAAGTCTTCCTCTGACTTTATTATCATTCTATATGTGGTCAGTGTACTCGCATTAACTCCTGTTCTGTATCGTATGATTTTGATGACAATATGGGAAGCGTATGTCACGGTATGTTGTTGGGGATTTGGACACTCCGGTCCTTTCCCCGCAGGGTCACTCTACTTTATCAATTTCTATTTCAGACGATCAAGATTAGGGTGATGTATCTGTGATGTCTTCCAACAGTGTGCCTCCGTCGTCACAATTAATGAAGGGCTAGCGGAAAAGTGCTCATGTAAATACGCCAATTGCCTAAGAGGACCCTAGTAGGTTCGACGGCCTTTGACGTCCGCTAGCTCGCCCGGTGTAGCGTCCATTCACCGAATGGTTCGGCAGCCGGGTTTGTCCGTTGCGGTCTAGAAGGAATTTTGGGGTGATGCGAGCACTATAAATTAACCTAATGCACACCCAGTGACGGCGGATCGGAGGGAGAACGCAGGAAGCCTTTTAGTCCGGTTCATAGCTCGTTCCGGTCCATCCGGACGGCAAGCTAGAGAGGCCCCTCTCTCGTTCAACAACATCTGGCCCCAGATGTTGTGGTACTAAATGTGTCGCAAGCGGAGCATACGTCCGTCGCTCGGGACGCTCCGTTGTATAGGCAGTCCGCTGAGACTGCTAAGGCTTCCTCTTCACACGACCGCACCTTGGCTGCGTGACCGCCGATATATTACCAGCTTCGCCGATCAAGGATTCTTCGGCGACCAGGTCACACCATCCGGTAGCCAGGGACACGAGGCCTGCAGACTCCGGACGTTCGCATAGGAAGTGTGCGGGAGTCAGCGTACACGGAGCTTCCGGCGGCAATGCATCGTAAGACCGCTACTGCACAGGCCTCGGGAACGGACGTGCTTTCCTTAATAGCACAGTTTATCGCAGCATCCCAGCATCAACTGAATCTGTCGCATATATTTTATCCGACGATGCTGGGTCAGGACGCTCTGCGGAAGCGGGTACGGACGTCCGAAAGTTTCATCCGGTCCGACGGGATACCGAAAGGGATTCGGAGGATTTCGAGCTTTCCCTTTCGGAACAACATATGCTGTTGTGTATGTCATCTGACTTGGTCTTCTACAGCTTCTTTCGTCGGACCAGAATGCTGCGATGCCGGATAAGAAACTGATAGCGTCGGTGGACTTAGAAATTTTTGGTTCGGTTCAGGGACATCGTCCCTCAGTTCCGACATAGTCCAATAATGTCACACAAACTTTCGAATTATTGAACGACGCTATATATATTATTATTTTATGCTTGCTAACCAAGCATTTCTGGTTTCTTGTTCGAAGAGTTATGGAGATGTCTTTCAAAAGTGTGCCTCTGTCGTCATAGTTAATGAAGAGTTAGCGGCAATAAGTGCTCATGGAATATGTCTATCGCCTACGGAGTGACATTCGCTAGCTCACCCGGTGTAGCGTACATTCATCGAATGGTTCGACTGCCGGGTTCGTCCGTTGCGGTCTAGGAAGGAGATTTGGGTGATGCGAGCACTTTAATTACTTTAGTACTCACCCAGTGACGGCAGATTGAGGACAGATCGGAGGAAGCCTGTTAGTCCGGTTCCTGGCTTGTCCAGGTCCGTCCGGGCTGTGAGCGAGAGAGGTCCCTCTCTCGCCCAACAACATAGGGGACCGCATGTTGTGGTTCAGATATTTTACATTCGGAGCATATGTCCGTTGGTCGGGACGCTCCGTTATATTGACAGTCCGAGAGACTGTCTTTAATGCTTCCTCATCCTCACAGCAGGGCACACGACTGCACATTGGCTACGTGACCTCGAGTATCCGATCAGTTTCGGCATTCAGTGATTCCACGGCGAATAGGTCGCGCCATCCGGTAGCCAAGGGACACGAGGCCTATACACTCCGTTCGCTCGCATATTGGTAGTATGCACGGGGTAACAATCACGGAGCTTCCAGCGGCAATGCATCGTAAGACCGCTTCTCAGGCCTCAGTGACGGACGTGCTATCCGAGTTAGCACAGTTGTTTCGCAGCATCCCAGCAATTGACAGTTTCTCGGTCGAATCAGGAATTATCTGACGGCGCTGGGTCGGTGCGGTCCGCGGTTGCATCAGGTACGGACGACCGAACGCTTTATAGGGTCCGACAGGATGGCGAAAGGGATTCGAAAGATTTCGAGTTTTCCCTTTAGTAGTATCGGAAGATGCCTTTCATATTTTCTGGCATTATCTTCCAGTGATTTTTATTTCGGACTTCATTGCTGCGATCTTGGATAAGAGACTTATAGCGTCATTGGACTCGGATTTTTCGATCGGTTCAGGGACATTGTCCCTGACTTACCGACGCAGTCCAATATTGTCATTACAACATGTGTTTTATTTTTCGACGCTATATATATATATATACAAGCCTGCTACTAAGCATGATAGTTTAGTTTCTTGTCCGCGTTGCTCATTTCTGCCATTTTATCATTTATACAAATAGTTTATTTTGGCAGAGCAGGGCATACCGAGAGTTCATATGCGTCTAGACGGTGTGATTAAAGACTGCATATATTCTTTTTCGCCGTTTATGTCTTTTCCAATTTCAATGTTGGGAACGACATTATGTATAGTAGACTTAACTTAGACGCTTTATTATACGTAATCCGCCTTACTGAGGCGTTATCATTACGTCTTCAAGAAAAGATTTACGGGATATTATTCTCAATGTAATTTCTTTTGAGGGCAGTAGTTTGTTCACGTATAACTCCGCCCTTCAGTGGCTGATTGGAGTTAGTTAGACGTGACGCAGCCCTAGCTACATCCACACGCGTGGATAGTAAGGTTAAGAACTCTCTCAGAGTCGCTTCGTTCTCGGAGGAGCTTCTCTTCGACGGCAACTTTTCGGCAATCCATGAATTGCTCGATTTACACGTTCTCTTGTCTATCTAGTGTTACAAGAGATTCAGACTGGGGCAAACATTCGGTGGTTGACTCAGAGAGTGCCGCCGCAGTTGCCGGACCCGAGTGTGGCTGTTATGACGGTTGCCAGTCAAACAGATTGGGATATAATACTGATCCCTACGGATTCGAAGTGCCAGGGTCTTTGGGTTCCGCAGTCTTTTAGCAATCAGTTTTCTTCCGCGGAATAATGTTTTTTAGGCTTGCTTTATGTCATTGCATGAATATTATTCAGAAACGCATGCCCAAATTCCTGTCCTTTAATTCGACAGTAGTGGCGTATCTCCGGAACCAGGGAGGCACTCTTTCGTTTCCGTTATTCAATTTAATGGAAAGAATCCGTCTGTTGGTTATAGTACACCAAGTTCAGTTTTGGTCCGTCATATTCCGGGTCGTCTGATTGTTTTATCGGACTCCCGTTCTCTTACGGGTCGCTTGTTGCTGTCAGAATGGACTCTCAACAAACAAGTATTCAATCAGATTTGCTATCTATGGGAGCGCCCAATGATGATTTATTTATGACACAGCTTGCTAATCAATTGCAGACATATGTGTTGGCTTGTCCAGATCTCTGAGCTAATATTGTTAACGCTCTATTGATCTATAGGACGGAATGATAGGATACGCGTATCCTCCGGCGCTGTTGTTTTAGCAGGTATTGCTAAGATAAACAACCACAATACATTTCTGTTGATAGCATCTCTATCTTCACAGAGATCATGAGTAATTTACTCTCTTGTCTACTGTGGGTCTTAACGTGAAATCTTCCTCTATGTGAGGATCTTTTTCACTGGGTAAATCGTGTCATCTTTATCACAACCAGCAAGGTCGCAACCTTCATGTATTCCGTTGTGTGGTCCGTATTGCATTGTAAGCACTGTACTGGACGAGCTTTGGACGCAATTTCTTACTATAGGAGATCCTCTTCTTCGCTATTCTATGCGGCTAAAGTGGAGGCTCTTCCGTCGTGGTGTAGGGATCATTATGTTCATATTGTTGATCCCTCCATACTACTCATTGCTATTTTTTAGTATACTTGTTTCACAAGATCTACTGCAGCCTGTTATTATTTAGGTTATAGGTTTATGTTACCTCATACCTATGCACTCTACGATAGTTTACAATTGAGTCTTTTGTCTCTTTATCTAAGTCAGTTAGTAACTTTTTGATAAATAGACTTAGAATCTTTAGATTAAATTCCTATACGGATTTTAACTTCGGTTCTTATTTAGCTAAGTAATCATTTGAGCCTCTAGAAACAGTAGTTTTCAAATTCTGACCTTTTAGACAGTAATTCTGTTGGTTTCTCTTTTACTGTAGAGTCAGTGAGTTTCATGCACTATCGATGGATGATTTTCACTTTCATAGTTTCGGAATCAATACTTCCGTTACTATTTAGGTTGGATTGTTGCATAAGAGTTAGGCTCCTATTATCCGGAACCTATTATTTTAAGGTCCTTCCGTCTTCGTATGGGCATAGGCCTTTACTCTTTCCGGGTACAGTTTATGTATTTATAAACAGATATCTGTTTATTACAAAGGGCGTAAGCTTCTTCTGTCTTTGATGTCTAGTAGAAGGACGTTACGCTCCATTTTATTGTTAATGGATTCTATTAACTATCGGTACTGCTTATGGTATATCATTGACTTAGCAGTTGTGCTTAAGATTTCGGCTCATGAAGTAAGAGTTCTTCTACTTCTTGGGCTTACATTAATAGTGTCGCTATTATAGATTTTTGAAGGCCGCTCATTGCGCTCAGCCATCCACATTCATGAATTTTATCTCAGAAATATCGAGTCCATTTCTGGAGGCCTCTATTGTTAGGTCTATTATCTACTGCTCAGAATGTCATTCACTTAACAGTTGCTACTATAGCTAGGTAGGCTGTCTGTTTCGGCAGTGTCTCCGTTCGGCTGCCCTCTTCGCTCTGGGCTATTTGACGCAGGGCAAGAAAAAGGGGGGGGGGGAGGGTGTTCCCTTGGGTCACCTGTTTTACTATGAAAACAAGGGGATACCTCCTCCGGAGTTAGTAATTCTGAGCTGTTATTGGGATGGTTGTTTAGTGAGAAGTTTAGGTTTTTAAAATTCATTCAAGTCTTAGTTTTTAAAGTATAGCTTTGAATATTGCATATGTCAACGGACATGATTATGCAATCCTCAGACACTTTTAGGAGTATAAGAGTCTCTATTCTCTAGACTTACTTTATTTATTGGCTTACTTTAAAAATTATTAGTATAAGGATTATATTGGATATTAATAGAGTACATGGATGTATGAAGCTCAATTTTGGAAGGTGTTGTATCTTTCTAATTTATCATAAATAAGAAAGATACATGTAAGGCCTATTACTTCTTTTTCCCTACAGGGGATGACTCTATTTTATTTTATTGAGCGTATTCCATTTTGCTCTATGTCCTTGGCCCTCCAGCCTTTTTACTATTCAGCTATGTCTGGGTCATTGGTACAGTATAAAAATGTTAAAAAATTTATAGTAATTTATATATTTTTTATACTTACCAATGACCCAGACGGGGATGGCCCTCCCAGGAGTTGGGAACTCTTGCCTCCCCGCTGAGTACATAGCGCTTACCAGGCACAGGTTATTAGAATGATTAATGGCGCCAATTGCGGAACGTCCTTGACACTGCGCATGCGCAGTAGGGGCGAAGTGTGGAGGGCCTTTCAGGACATGTTTTCTTTAGTTTTAGATGCAAATTTTGGGGATTGGGGGGCAAAATTTGTGTTTGGCCCTATATTTTAAGAGTTAGCACCAGCTATGTCTGGGTCATTGGTAAGTATAAAAAATATATAAATTACTATAAATTTTTTAACTTTCCCAGACTTTTTTCCCCATACATTAAGATAATAATTGGCTGATTTCTGATATGTGGCTTTTTTCATGGGTACCTACTAATCAAGTTTGAGTTTGGTCCTAGTCAGATGATTTTTTGCAGAGTTATTGACCTTGAACTTTGTTTATGAAAACTCACAGAATCAGTTTTCCAGACATGTACTGACACATTAATTCTAAATATATTTAGAAACAATTTGCTAGATTATTGCCCTTTTTAACCCTTTACCCAAAATAACGTCCAAAACCGGCCAGCGCTATTCTAAAAAATCGCTAATGAATTTTCATTATTTTTTGATTTTTTGTCTCAAAAACATACGTTATGACCCCTCGTGGGAGCGAGCTCAATGACACATCAATGAGCTCGTTCCAGTGAGGAGTCATAACCTATGTTTTTGAGACAAAAAATGAAAAAAGTCATCTGCTTTTCATGTTAGGTAAAGGGTAATCCTGGCATTGTTGAGAGGTGAAACATTTGAAAACACTCTCTCTTGAATAAATAAATTATGAGCTTGTCGTTTTTTCGTGTGGTACCAGCTGGTGGTACAGGGCCTAAAGCTAGCTGAAGTATAGTAATCAATATTGGAATCCTCCCTCAAAACCTGCGTTAGTTAAACCTGCATTAGTTAGATAAATGTATGTGTGATATTCAGGCTACTGTTGTTTATTTTATTTATTTATTTATTTATTTATTTATTTATTTATTTATTTATTTATTTATTTATTTTTTTTTATTATTTTATTTATTGGTGTTTAAAGTCACATATTTCTGCACAATGGCTAACCATGACCGTGACCGTTTTACGGGTGGAGGAAGCCGGAGTACCCAGAAAGAACCACTGAGCAACGGCAAGCAACTGTCAGCTCTCCAACATACCAACTCCACACAAGCAGGGTTAGCATTGATTGAAGACAGGTGCACCATACGCCTTAGTACACAACGTCACCATGCCCCCACGTGGGCAATGGGGGTGAAGTGTCTTGCCCAAGGACACAACGCAGTTGCCGCAGGTGGGATTCGAACTGAGGACCTCTCAGCTTGCAGCCTGCACCTCTACCAACTGAGCCACCACGCCCCCTCAGGCTACTGTTACTGGTTTGTAACTAGCATCTCCACCATATGGTTCAACTTTCAACTTTTATCTCTAGAGCCTCTCTTATTTCCAAGACTAACCTTTCCCCACAAACCTGTTTCAACCTTGTTTCACATAAAGACTTAGAAAAGTGTGGATATGAGCATCACATCTTTTCCCATCACTATTTTTATCTCCAGTGATGAACATTTATTGTGGCTGTACAATACTGTGTGTCAAAACAATTGTTTTATCCCAAGAGCATTGGTGAGTGGATTAACTGTTTGTGCTAGGAGCCACTATCATGCCTCTATTGAATTGTGCTGAAAGCCACGTTAGTTGCTTTCCAGTGTATGAAAACCTTGTTGATAGCTCAGCAGTGGAATATTATAATCCCTGATGGGTATGGGTGTGGGATGGGAAAATCTCAGCCGAGGGCAAGATATTTTGGCCAGACACAAGGCTTTATCCGAGGGCAAGATATTTTGGCCAGACGCGAGGCTTGCCGAGTGTCTGGATCAAATATCTTGGCTCGAGGGTGAGATTTTCCCATCCCACACCCGTACCCATCAGGGATTATTTTTCTCCCCCCACAATACAGTGGTTACCTTAGCCAGAAGTAATCGGAGATCTCGCGCTGATATAATCATTTCATTTGGTATTCGTTGTTTTGAAAAACTAATGACACCATCGGAAAGAGCATGCAAACGTTATATATATACCAAAGGTATAGACCATGAAATCTATTAGGAACAGTGGCATCTTGGGGTTTACAGAGTTTTAGAGCATCAAACTTTGATCATACGGCATTCTGACGATGTCAATATGAATTAGTTGGTAGCAAGAAACTGATACGATATGCATAACGTCATAATAACGTTATAAATGTATAACGTCACATGGGTTGGGTGAGATACATCTGTCTCTCCCTGCTATCTCACCCTGGACAGACATATGTTACACATGTAGTGGGGGAAGAAAAAAATATTTGTATAAGTTTGTTTTAGCACAATATATTGGAGAGTGCCAATGGGCACTCCCCAGTATTTTGTAGCAAAACAATTCAGGCTCTCCTTGCTAAGGCTTCCATGGTTAGACAAAATTGTAAATGTTTAAACGACTGTCTGTAAACGAAACGGAAATGTTTACACGTACTAACAATGCAAGTAGTCAATATTTGATAGAAGTGTGTAATAATACACAGTAAGTTCATCATATCTTTGCGTACAGGGCATACAATTTATGTTATTGAGACAGCCGATTTACAGTTCGTCCAAAAACGACGTAGACGAACGATCACAGCATGCAGATGCCGAAGACAAAGTCGCTCAGTCTATGGGGGGGGGAGGGGGGGGGGGGGGGGGCTGGGGGATTCTTCCCCAGGTAAATTTTGAAATTTATGGGGGTCTCTGAGCTCATTCTGGTGGGTTCGGGATGAAATTCCTTGTGTTTTTTCAAACAGTAATGTTGGAGCGAGTTGCCATGGCACACAATAGTGACAATACCGGACTTGAGAGTGGAATGCAATGTCGCAAAAATAAACAAAGTCTACAAACCATGCAGGGGAATCCAAATTTTCAAACACCGCAAGTGCCAGTCTGTCTGTCAAACTCCATAAATCGATCCTAAGATCATCCCATGTGTGAATAATAAATTGATAATCCATGTCAGGTGAACGAAATCATCGAGAACAATTGTGTATCACTTTGGGAATATACATGTAAATCCGAATAAACTAAAACATCCCACACATGTTTTGAAGGAAACACCAAAGATAAGCACGTGCCATGCGGCTCACGTGACTGTGTCACATATGATATCACATGATTTGAAGATGATTTTGTTCGGTTACTGTGGCGGCGGCGCCAGTCAGAACCAGTACACAGTTTTTCTGAAGCATTACCAAAATATTGCATTGCAAAGTTGGAAATTTTTTTTTTGTTTCTTTGACTTTCTGCATTAATCTGCAATTTTGAAATTACTCTATTAAAACTTCATTCCGTGTACACGTTTACCAGAACTGTAAACGTTTAATGCCCATAAACGAAACGTTCACGTTTACACATGTAAACGTGGAAGCCTTACTCCTTGCTGGTCATATGACTTCTTTGCAAAAACTACTTGTGTTACAAATCATGTTTGAAAAATACTTTAGCACTTGACTGTTTAAAAAATTAATGCTTTGAGTAGGATAAAAACTTATTTATTGATAGAAAGGTACTTTCTGTTTTTCACAACTGTTGAAGCATTATTTCATACAATGTCTAAGGAATGACTTTACTTATTTATTTATTGCTGTTTCACCCTTTACCTAACATGAAAAGCAGATGACACTTGCAAAAAAACATCTTGAATAATTAATTTTTTTTCATTTTTTGTCTCAAAAACGTAGGTTATGACCCTCATTGGAATGAGCTTGATGAGCTCATTCCAATGAGGGGTCATAACCTATGTTTTTGAGACAAAAAATGAAAAAAATAATGAAAATTAAGTAGCGATTTTTTAGAATAGCGCTGACTGGTTTTGGCTGTTATGTTGGGTAAAGGGTTAAGATTATATATTTTCTGCTCAATGGCTAATCATTACCACAACATGGCAATAAAGTCAATCATTTATAGCCATGTTACCCATTTTGGAGGACTTCCACTCCAAGCATTGGTGACTGGGTCCTATTTTATCTACCTCAGTTAACAACCACTACTTCACTTCCAAGAGTTCCTGCAGGGAAAAAGATATTGAATTAAGCGCTCAGTTAATCTCTAGAAAGTGACTGAATCCGTGTTGATTACAGGGTTCCAGCAGGTAAGGACGGATAAAAGTCAAGCCTATTCAAGGCCATTTCTTGACATTTTTCAGCATTTTTAAGGCCCTACAATAGTCAAATTCAAGGATTTTCAAGTCTGCACTTTTTTTAGTCCTAACTAGGGCCTTCTGGTCATTACCACCTCTTCCCACTTCCCTTTTAGGGAAGTGGGAGGAGGTGGTAATGACCAGAGGGTCCTAGTCAGTACTATGCCTCCACAAATTCTGGCATAGAACTATATAGTTTACGCACTTCATCAACAACTTTATTTTCTGAATATTCAAAGCCTCCTAGCCTATTTTTCAGGTTTCCAAGGTCTTGAATGGCCCATAGTCAAGTTACCCATTTTAGAGGACTTCCACTCCAAGCATTGGTGACTGGGTCCTATTTTATCTACCTCAGTAAACAACCACTACTTCACTTCCAGGGGTTCCTGCAGGGAAAATGATATTGAATTAAGCACTCTGTTAATCTGTAGAAAGTGACTAAATTCGTGTTGATTACAGGGTTCCAGCAGGTAAGGATGCATAAAAGTCAAGCCTATTCAAGGCCATTTCTTGACATTTTTCAGCATTTTTAAGGCCCTACAATAGTCAAATTCAAGGATTTTCAAGTCTGCACTTTTTTTTAGTCCTAACTAGGGCCTTCTGGTCATTACCACCTCTTCCCACTTCCCTTTTAGGGAAGTGGAATGAGGTTGTAATGACCAGAGGGTCCTAGTCAGTACTATGCCTCCACAAACTCTGGCATAGAACTATATAGTTTACGCACTTCATCAACAATTTTATTTTCTGAATATTCAAAGCCTCCTAGCCTATTTTTCAGGTTTCCAAGGTCTTGAATGGCCCATAATCAAGTTACCCATTTTAGAGGACTTCCACTCCAAGCATTGGTGACTGGGTCCTATTTTATCTACCTCAGTACACAACCACTACTTCACTTCCAGGGGTTCCTGCAGGGAAAAAGATATTGAATTAAGTGCTCAGTTAATCTGTAGAAAGTGACTAAATCCGTGTTGATTACAGGGTTTCAGCAGGTAAGGACGGATAAAAGTCAAGCCTATTCAAGGCCATTTCTTGACATTTTTCAGCATTTTTAAGGCCCTACAATAGTCAAATTCAAGGATTTTCAAGTCTGCACTTTTTTTTAGTCCTAACTAGGGCCTTCTGGTCATTACCACCTCTTCCCACTTCCCTTTTAGGGAAGTGGGAGGAGGTGGTAATGACCAGAGGGTCCTAGTCAGTACTATGCCTCCACAAACTCTGGCATAGAACTATATAGTTTACACACTTCATCAACAATTTTATATTTTTATACTGTACCAATGACCCAGACATAGCTGGTGCTAACTCTTAAAATATAGGGCCAAACACAAATTTTGCCCCCCAATCCCCAAAATTTGCATCTAAAACTAAAGAAAACATGTCCTGAGAGGCCCTCCACACTTCGCCCCTACTGCGCATGCGCAGTGTCAAGGACGTTCCGAAATTGGCGCCATTTATCATTCTAAGTTTGGCCCTTCATCAGTTAACATCTGACTGATCTTTGTGCTTTTAAATCTCAGTTTAAATGATGCCAGACACATAAATATTAGTGAAATGGTGATTCTAAGGAGGATAGAAAAGGAGGAGAGGAAAAGAATGTGTGACAGAATATTATCAGGGCTGTAACTTAAAATTTTTTAATGAAATTATGTTAAGTTACCTATTTTCAAGGCAGCAGCCATTTTGTTGTCATTCTGATTATTTAGTTACACTGTTTTTACAAGTGTTTTTCCTCTCTCCCTGTCCTTTAAGTTCCCCCTTGCTATTCTCCCATGCTTTTGGCATAATTTCTGTAATTATTATTACTAAAATTTCTTGGGAGTTTAGCTGAATAACAGAATGAATTCTGTTCTTTCCCCATGTTTACGTCTTCACCTACGGGTGGTTAGGCGTTGTGTTCTGCATCTACCATCTGATGTTCTGCAGTTTCTTCCCTGGAAGTCTCTGTTTTGCATCAGATGGTGTATTTTTGGTAACTGATTTCGGGCCTGGGTGCCTGGAGTCTTATTTTAGTGTTTTTACACTCATTGTTTACATTTACAACAGCCCTCTGTGTGAGGGGGGGATTTCTAAATAATAATATCTTTATGTTATTTCAATCATAACTAGATACATTATTATTGTTCGTAAGTGTTGAATAAATTGTTTAAAATATTTTTAAAATTTTTGTCCACACTTAGGCTTGGGATCCATTGGGGCTCAACGTTACTTTTCAGAAACTTGGGCTGTTCTGAAAAAATATTTTTTCAAAATATTTTGATTTCAATTATTTTTTCTATATTAATGGATCATATTATTATTATGTATTTTGATTGCCAGGGGTTAGTGCGAGTACCAGGACTTGTTTTCTTTTCACATTGAAAGGATATTGATCAATTGTTTTAAGAGGAAGTCTTCCTCTGACCTTATTATCATTCTATATGTGGTCAGTGTACTCGCATTAACTCCGGTTCTGTATCGTATGATTTCGATGACAATATGGGAAGCGTATGTCACGGTATGTTGTTGGGGATTTGGACACTCCGGTCCTTTCCCCGCAGGGTCACTCTACTTTATCAATTTCTATTTCAGACGATCAAGATTAGGGTGATGTATCTGTGATGTCTTCCAACAGTGTGCCTCCGTCGTCACAATTAATGAAGGGCTAGCGGAAAAGTGCTCATGTAATACGCCAATTGCCTAAGAGGACCCTAGTAGGTTCGACGGCCTTTGACGTCCGCTAGCTCGCCCGGTGTAGCGTCCATTCACCGAATGGTTCGGCAGCCGGGTTCGTCCGTTGCGGTCTAGAAGGAATTTTGGGGTGATGCGAGCACTATAAAATTAACTTAATGCACACCCAGTGACGGCGGATCGGAGGGAGAACGGAGGAAGCCTTTTAGTCCGGTTCATAGCTCGTTCCGGTCCATCCGGACGGCAAGCGAGAGAGGCCCCTCTCTCATTCAACAACATCTGGCCCCAGATGTTGTGGTACAAATGTGTCGTTAGCGGAGCATACGTCCGTCGCTCGGGACGCTCCGTTGTATAGGCAGTCTGCTGAGACTGCTAAGGCTTCCTCTTCTCGTCAGCGCACACGACCGCACCTTGGCTGCGTGACCGCCGATATATTACCAGCTTCGCCGATCAAGGATTCTTCGGCGACCAGGTCACACCATCCGGCAGCCAGGGATTCGAGACCGATGGACTCCGGACGTTCGCATAGGAAAAGTATGCGGGAGCCATCTGATGCGGAGCTGCCCTCGGCGAAGCAGCGATAGACTGCGCCTCCGCAGGTCTCGACGCCGGACATTCTTGTGCACATAGCACAGCTTATCGCAGCATCCCAGCAGCCGACAGAAACGGTGTCGGATCGAGAATTATCCGACAGCGCTGGGTCGGTAGCCGGGGACTCGAGGCCTGCAGACTCCGGACGTTCGCATAGGAAGTATGCGGGAGTCAACGTACACGGAGCTTCCAGCGGCAATGCATCGTAAGTCCGCTACTGCACAGGCCTCGGGAACGGACGTGCTTTCCTTAATAGCACAGTTTATCGCAGCATCCCAGCATCAACTGAATCTGTCGCATATATTTTATCCGACGATGCTGGGTCGGGACGCTCCGCGGAAGCGGGTACGGACGTCCGAAAGTTTCATCCGGTCCGACGGGATACCGAAAGGGATTCGGTGGATTTCAAGCTTTCCCTTTCGGAACAACATATGCTGCGATGCCGGATAAGAAACTGATAGCGTCGGTGGACTTAGAAATTTTTGGTTCGGTTCAGGGACATCGTCCCTCAGTTCCGACATAGTCCAATAATGTCACACAAACTTTCGAATTATTGAACGACGCTATATATATTATTATTTTATGCTTGCTATCCAAGCATTTCTGGTTTCTTGTTCGAAGAGTTATGGAGATGTCTTTCAAAAGTGTGCCTCTGTCGTCATTGTTAATGAAGAGTTAGCGGCAATAAGTGCTCATGGAATATGTCTATCGCTTACGGAGTGACATTCGCTAGCTCACCCGGTGTAGCGTACATTCATCGAATGGTTCGGCTGCCGGGTTCGTCCGTTGCGGTCTAGGAAGGAGATTTGGGTGATGCGAGCACTTTAATTACTTTAGTACTCACCCAGTGACGGCAGATTGAGGACAGATCGGAGGAAGCCAACAACATAGGGGACCGCATGTTGTGGTTCAGATATTTTACATTCGGAGCATATGTCCGTTGCTCGGGACGCTCCGTTATATTGACAGTCCGAGAGACTGTCTTTAATGCTTCCTCATCCTCACAGCAGGGCACACGACCGCACATTGGCTACGTGACCTCGAGTATCCGATCAGTTTCGGCATTCAGTGATTCCACAGCGAATAGGTCGCGCCATCCGGTAGCCAAGGGACACGAGGCCTATACACTCCGTTCGCTCGCATATTGGAAGTATGCACAGGGTAACGATCTCGGAGCTTCCTGCGGCAATACATCGTAAGACCGCTGCTCCTCAGGCCTCAGTGACGGACGTGCTATCCGAGTTAGCACAGTTGTTTCGCAGCATCCCAGCAATTGACGGTTTCTCGGTCGAATCAGGAATTATCCGACGGCGCTGGGTCGGTGCGGTCCGCGGTTGCATCAAGCTACGGACGACCGAACGCTTTATAGGGTCCGACAGGATGGCGAAAGGGATTCGAAAGATTTCGAGTTTTCCCTTTAGTAGTATCGGAAGATGCCTTTCATATCTTCTGGCATTTCTTCCAGTGATTATTTTTCGGACTTCATTGCTGCGATCTTGGTTAAGAGACTTATAGCGTCATTGGACTCGGATTTTTCGATCGGTACAGGGACTTTGTCCCTGACTTACCGATGCAGTCCAATATTGTCATTACAACATGTGTTTTATTTTTCGACGCTATATATTTATATATATATACAAGACGGCTACTAAGCATGATAGTTTAGTTTCTTGTCCGCGTGGCTCATTTCTGCCATTTTATCTTTTTTTACATATAGTTTATTTTGGCAGAGCAGGGCATACCGAGAGTTCATATGCGTCTAGACGGTGTGATTAAAGACTGCATATATTCTTTTTCACCGTTTATGTCTTTTCCAATTTCAATGTTGGGAACGACATTATGTATATTAGACTTAACTTAGACGCTTTATTATACGTAATCCGCCTTACTGAGGCGTTATCATTACGTCTTCAAGAAAAGATTTACGGGATATTATTCTCAATGTAATTTCTTTTGAGGGCAGTAGTTTGTTCACGTATAACTCCGCCCTTCAGTGGCTGATTGGAGTTGGTTAGACGTGAGGCAGCCCTAGCTACATCCACGCGTGGATAGTAGGTTAAGAACTCTCTCAGAGTCGCTTCGTTCTCGGAGGAGCTTCTCTTCGACGGCAACTTTCCGGCAATCCATGAATTGCTTGATTTATACATTCTCTTGTCTATCTAGTGTTACAAGAGATTCAGACTGGGGCAAACATTCGGTGGTTGACTCAGAGAGTGCCGCCGCAGTTGCCGGACCCGAGTGTGGCTGTTATGACGGTTGCCAGTCAAACAGATTGGGATATATACTGATCCCTACGGATTCGAAGTGCCAGGGTCTTTGGGTTCCGCAGTCTTTTAGCTATCAGTTAACTTCCGCGGAATAATGTTTTTTAGGCTTGCTTTATGTCATTGCATGAACATTATTCAGAAACGCATGCCCAAATTCCTGTCCTTTAATTCGACAGTAGTGGCGTATCTCCGGAACCAGGGAGGCACTCTTTCGTTTCCGTTATTCAGTTTAATGGAAAGAATCCGTCTGTTGGTTATAGTACACCAAGTTCAGTTTTGGTCCGTCATATTCTGGGTCGTCTGATTGTTTTATCGCACTCCCGTTCTCTTACGGGTCGCTTGTTGCTGTCAGAATGGACTCTCAACAAACAAGTATTCAATCAGATTTGCTATCTATGGGAGCGCCCAATGATGTTTTATTTATGACACAGCTGGCTAATCAATTGCAGACGTATGTGTTGGCTTGTCCAGATCTCTGAGCTAATACTGTTAACGCTCTATTGATCTATAGGACAGAATGATAGGATACGCGTATCCTCCGGCGCTGTTGTTTTTAGCAGGTATTGCTAAGATAAACAACCACAATACATTTCTGTTGATAGCATCTCTATCTTCACAGAGATCATGAGTAATTTACTCTCTTGTCTACTGTGGATCTTAACGTGAAATCTTCCTCTATGTGAGGATCTTTTTTCACTGGGTAAATCGTGTCATCTTTATCACAACCAGCAAGGTCGCAACCTTCATGTATTCCGTTGTGTGGTCCGTATTGCATTGTAAGCACTGTACTGGACGAGCTTTGGACGCGATTTCTTACTATAGGAGATCCTCTTCTTCGCTATTCTATGCGACTAAAGTGGAGGCTCTTCCGTCGTGGTGTAGGGATCATTATGTTCATATGGTTGATCCCTCCATACTACTCATTGCTATTTTTTAGTATACTTGTTTCACAAGATCTACTGCAGCCTGTTGTTATTTAGGTTATAGGTTTATGTTACCTCATACCTATGCACTCTACGATAGTTTACAATTGAGTCTTTTGTCTCTTTATCTAAGTCAGTTAGTAACTTTTTGATAAATAGACTTAGAATCTTTAGATTAAATTCCTATACGGATTTTAACTTCAGGTTCTTATTTAGCTAAGTAATCATTTGAGCCTCTGGAAACAGTAGTTTTCAAATTCTGACCTTTTAGACAGTAATTCTGTTGGTTTCTCTTTTACTGTAGAGTCAGTGAGTTTCATGCACTATCGATGGATGATTTTCACTTTCATAGTTTCGGAATCAA
Source organism: Pictodentalium vernedei (assembly GCA_031216915.1). NCBI lineage: Eukaryota > Metazoa > Mollusca > Scaphopoda > Dentaliida > Dentaliidae > Pictodentalium > Pictodentalium vernedei. The sequence continues at coordinate 50,795,740 of CM062288.1, read as the reverse complement.
TACTTCCGTTACTATTTAGGTTGGATTGTTGCATAAGAGTTAGGCTCCTATTATCCGGAACCTATTATTTTAAGGTCCTTCCGTCTTCGTATGGGCATAGGCCTTTACTCTTTCCGGGTACAGTTTATGTATTTATAAACAGATATCTGTTTATTACAAGGGCGTAAGCTTCTTCTGTCTTTGATGTCTAGTAGAAGGACGTTACGCTCCATTTTATTGTTAATGGATTCTATTAACTAGCGTACTGCTTATGGTATATCATTAGCTTAGCAGTTGTGCTTAAGATTTCGGCTCATGAAGTAAGAGTTCTTCTACTTCTTGGGCTTACATTAATAGTGTTCTATTATAGATTTTTGAAGGCTGCTCATTGCGCTCAGCCATCCATTCATGAATTTTATCTCAGAAATATCGAGTCCATTTCTGGAGGCCTCTATTGTTAGGTCTATTATCTACTGCTCAGAATGTCATTCACTTAACAGTTGCTACTATAGCTAGGTAGGCTGTCTGTTTCGGCAGTGTCTCCGTTCGGCTGCCCTCTTCGCTCTGGGCTATTTGACCCAGGGCAAGAAAAAGGGGGGGGGAGGGTGTTCCCTTGGGTCACCTGTTTTTACTATGAAAACAAGGGGATACCTCCTCCGGAGTTAGTAATTCTGAGCTGTTATTGGGATGGTTGTTTAGTGAGAAGTTTAAGTTTTATAAAATTCATTCAAGTCTTAGTTTTTAAAGTATAGCTTTTGAATATTGCATATGTCAACGGACATGATTATGCAATTCTCACACACTTTTAGGAGTATAAGAGTCTCTATTCTCTAGACTTACTTTATTATTGGCTTACTTTAAAAATTATTAGTATAAGGATTATTGGATATTAATAGAGTACATGGATGTATGAAGCTCAATTTTTGGAAGGTGTTGTATCTTTCTAATTTATCATAAATAAGAAAGATACATGTAAGGCCTATTACTTCTTTTCCCTACAGGGGATGACTCTATTTTATTTTATTGAGCGTATTCCATTTTGCTCTATGTCCTTGGCCCTCCAGCCTTTTTACTATTCAGCTATGTCTGGGTCATTGGTACAGTATAAAAATGTTAAAAAATTTATAGTAATTTATATATTTTTTATACTTACCAATGACCCAGACGGGGATGGCCCTCCCAGGAGTTGGGAACTCTTGCCTCCCCGCTGAGTACATAGCGCTTACCAGGCACTGGTTATTAGAATGATAAATGGCGCCAATTTCGGAACGTCCTTGACACTGCGCATGCGCAGTAGGGGCGAAGTGTGGAGGGCCTCTCAGGACATGTTTTCTTTAGTTTTAGATGCAAATTTTGGGGATTGGGGGGCAAAATTTGTGTTTGGCCCTATATTTTAAGAGTTAGCACCAGCTATGTCTGGGTCATTGGTAAGTATAAAAAATATATAAATTACTATAAATTTTTTAACTTTTTGAATATTCAAAGCCTCCTAGCCTATTTTTCAGGTTTCCAAGGTCTTGAATGGCCCATAATCAAGTTACCCATTTTAGAGGACTTCCACTCCAAGCATTGGTGACTGGGTCCTATTTTATCTACCTCAGTACACAACCACTACTTCACTTCCAGGGGTTCCTGCAGGGAAAAAGATATTGAATTAAGTGCTCAGTTAATCTGTAGAAAGTGACTAAATCCGTGTTGATTACAGGGTTTCAGCAGGTAAGGACGGATAAAAGTCAAGCCTATTCAAGGCCATTTCTTGACATTTTTCAGCATTTTTAAGGCCCTACAATAGTCAAATTCAAGGATTTTCAAGTCTGCACTTTTTTTTAGTCCTAACTAGGGCCTTCTGGTCATTACCACCTCTTCCCACTTCCCTTTTAGGGAAGTGGGAGGAGGTGGTAATGACCAGAGGGTCCTAGTCAGTACTATGCCTCCACAAACTCTGGCATAGAACTATATAGTTTACACACTTCATCAACAATTTTATTTTTTGAATATTCAAAGCCTCCTAGCCTATTTTTCAGGTTTCCAAGGGCTTGAATGGCCCATCGTCAAGTTACCCATTTTAGAGGTCTTCCACTCCAAGCATTGGTGACTGGGTCCTATTTTACCAGTAAAACAGAGCTTGCATGTTTACCACAATACACAAGCACTGCTTCACTGCCTGGGATTCCCTAGGGTAGGGAATGATGTTAGTGGTATACTATAGGTATAAACTTTTTCGTTGTTAAAACTACATTGGAAATATATTACCCTAGCATGGGAATTTAGTAATAATTTCTCTCTGGCTTGTTATCCATCTAGTAGACAGTTGGTTTGGGGATAAATATTTCTATACTCTTTTTAAACCTACATTGTTCAGTCTACATTGGAAAGTTATTACCCTAGTATGGGAATAAAGCAGTAACTTATCTCATTATTGCTATCCATATGATAGATCGATACAAACTCCCATGTTGTGTCCTTGGGCAAGGCACTTAACCCTGATTGTCCACATGGGGGCACGATGATGCTGTGTTCTAAGGCGTACTGCACGTTGATGGTGCACATGTCTTCAACCAGTCTAACCCTGCCTGTGCTGCAGTGTGGAGTTATGATGTTGGGGAGCTGGCAGCTGCTCATCATTGCTTGGTGGTTCTTTCTGGGTACTCTGGCTTCCTCCACCTGTAAAACTGTCACGGTCATGATTAGCCATTGTGCATAAGTATGTGACGGTAAAAACACCAATAAATAAATTATCCATATGATAGACAGCTGGTTTTGGATAAATATTTTTTTTTTTTTTTTTCATTTTAGAGAGTCAAGAAAAACCCATGTACAACTTATTAAAGACAGAAGGTTGTTTGATAACAAAATAACAGAACTCGAAGACCAGTGCAATCAGATGATGATTGGAAAGTTTGGAAGAATTGTTGACCTTGAAAAACTGGAAACTGTTACAGTGCATAGACAAATAGAAGAGATAAAAGAGAAATTGAGGGTAACAGATATACAGTGTTCTGAGGAAATTGTTGATTGGGATGTAAGTATTTGGTATGGTACAGTGAAGCCCACTAATTGGATATCCCTTAACTGAATAACCCTGTTAATAGAATATAATTTCCCAGCACAAAACCTTTTACCTATCTCCAGTACAAATTTGACTGGTTAATTGAATATTGGTTATAGAGTAAACTCCTGATAATTAAATAGAAATATTGTAACCTGTCAAGAAACTACCCTGACTCTCCTCAATTTTCCTTTGTTTATGGACCTATTTAGCCTAAGTGCATCCCAATACAGGCATTTAATCTTTTATATCTTGTTTGACAGAGCTCATGGAGCTCTGTCAAACAAGATGTAATAGAATAAATGCTACGTTTATCTCAAAAATACAGGGAAGTAACACATTCCATGTCAAACAAGATATAACAGAATAAATGCTAAGTTTATCTCTAGAATACAGGAAAGTAACACAATCCCTGTTAATTGAATACTCCTGTTAATTGAATAATTTTCATTGGCAAAGTGTTTTTTCAAATAACAGGGTTGTATATGAAATAAATAGACAGAACTGCACAAGCATTTGAATGGGTTAATGTTTATCGCACAAGTTTGGTTGGGCGCAATAATACCACGAGAGGCAAAGCCTCGAGTGGTATTCTGCACCAAACCAAACGAGTGCGATAAACATTAACCCATTCAAATGCTTGTGCAGTTCTGTATTTATTACACACCTTCGCAAATTTCTAAAACAGGCCTTTTACAGTAATACTAAGTGAGAATTAACCTATCCTTCTGAGAAGTAAAGGAAATAAAATAAGACAAAAATCCAAATTATTCTTCACAAGCAGGAGACCAGTCTTATTGTTATTTCGTACGCTAATTGAACTTTCATTCATAGTTTCAACTTGCAAATTGTAATGCGTCACCACTTCATCGATGAAACACTGTTCATCTGCAATACAGTTCACCGTCTTTTTGTGCCTCAATTTTACAGCACGAATTCTGAACGGTTGATGTGATCCCCACCAAAAAAGTTACCACACATTCACAAAAAACAATAGGTGTAAATACGGAAAATTCATCAATGACAAAATAATAAAAAAAACTCACATGTTTATCTGACTTCCAAATTCCCTGCGACTGTTGTTACTCGACTGGTTGACAGACCAGTTAAGATTTTAGTCAAGATTACAGTAGCCATTGTCAATTCATCCCATGTAAATTAAATTTATATCCTTATTGTCCAAGAGAAATTATCGTATTGTTCACTATTCCTGCTCAAAATGTATTAAAGTTCGTGTTATAGCCTTTAACAGGAGTAGAGAATCCATACGAATTCAAGTGAATATCGACAGGCAATTTGTTTTGGATTTCGATTTGGTGACCTAGAAATTTGCTCGCGCAACGTCATTCATTCGAAATGACGTCACTCGTAGATGCTTTCATATTCTGTCTACATTGTTCTTTAGTTTGAACTGTATATCAGTCATTTCCATGTCATACTTTAACCCATCGGGTTATTTAATCAATAGTCAGGCAGTATTGTTCACGTTAAGAAAGTTTCTTTTGATGGTCGGACAGTCATTACTACATGAATTTCTTCAGAAACAATATAAACGCAGATACCTATAGACTGCGAACATCCACTTTACAACATCAAAATAAATGACCCATCGCATCGAAACGGGCCCATGTACTGTATCCCCAGAAATATGACTGGTTCCATTCTTACATTAAAAAAGTGCCAAAATCTGTATCCCACACGTGTGCAATAAAAGTTTATTTTTATCACACATCCTAGAATGTCGTGAACAAACTTTAATTTTAAATGGGTGTGTAATAAAAGTGTCAGTGACACTGCAGATCAACTTCACTGTAGTGTTTCATGAAAAGGATAAGGTTCAGTGTTTATGAAAGGATTATGAAACAAGATAAGAATTGTGATAATTGAGAATATGTTAAATTCTGTACCCTACATGCTATGTTTTCAACAAGAATAATTTGAGGTGCAGACTGTACTAAAGAACCGAGGCCTGGGTTGATGTGGCCCTCACAGTTAAAGTAGGTCAACTAAAGTTACCAATTTGTAAAATCATTCCAAAACATGTCATTCTACCAAGTTACAATGAAATAACTTCATAAATATGACTCATAGACATTGTGAAACAAATCTAGGTCATGTGGCTATCCAGCAGTCACATTGACCAATCGCACCAAAAATAGGACACTCATCTGGATATCATACCTAGTCATCCTACTAAGTTACAATGAAATCGCTTCATAAATATGACCTGTGAACAGTGCTAAAGTCATGTGCCCAAGTGGCGATAATGACTGACCGATCATGACCAAAATAGGATTGTCTCATCTAGATATAATAGCGAGTCATCCTATCATGTTACAACGAAATTGCTTCATAATTATGAACTGTACACTGTGCTAAATAAATCTAGGTCACATGGCCATGAAGCCATCACGGTTGACTGATCACAATCAAACTAGGATGTTCTAATCTAGACATTATACTGAGTCATCCTACCACTTTACAATGAAATCCATTCATAAATGCAACCTGTAGACTGTGCTAAAGGAATCTAGGTAATGTGCCCCTGTGGCCATCATGGTTGAAGGAACCAGACCAAAATTGGACATTCTCATCTAAACATTATACAAAGTCATCCTACTAAGATACAATGAAATCCCTTTATAAATATGACTCGTAGACTGTGCTAAAGGTTTTTGGGTTTCAAACCCATGCAACCATCACAGTTGACCGATCGCGACTGAAATGAAATGTTCTCATCTAGACATGACCTTGAACTTGCACGTGAAATGTAGTGAATATCAGATGAGAAGTACAGGGTGTAGCCTGTACCTAAGAAATTGAACAGACTCACAGACTAACAGACTTGCAGACTCACAGACTAACAGACTTCTGCACGAGTGATGGCAAGAGCTTATCTTCACTTTGTCAAGTTAAGCTAAACGCAAGTTAACTGTTTTATAATTACTGGGGCTATGTGGTGTTGATATTTTTCTACCCTGTCTACTACATTTTAATGTGGTAGAAGTACTGAATTCAGCATGTTTTTTTTTTTCAGTTTGTACAGTGAAACCGACTTAATTGGATATTTCTGAAGTGAAAATCCGAGTTAGTGGTGGCTCATTGGTCAGAGCATTGAACTTTAAACCAAAATGCAGATGGTTCAGTCCAGATCAGCATTAACTGCTTTGTGTCCTTGGGCAAGACACTAAATCTCGACTGAGTGCTCTCTCGAGTTGCACAGTGACACTGTGTACTCAGGTGTACTGCACGTCTATGTGCACTTGCCTTCAACCACTGCATGTGGAGAGTCTGACAGTTGCTTGGCATTGCTCAGTGGTTTTCTCTTGGTACTACAGCTTCCTCCACCCATAAAACTGTGTGACATAATATGAGAGGGGATACAGTGGTGCTGTGTCAGGCCTGCCGATTTGAGGCGAATGGCCATTTGGGTTACGTGGAGGTTACCTAAAATGAAAATCATTTGAACGAAAAATGAGTTGCTCTAAATTGTCATTGGGTCACGCAAAATTTTTGCCAAGTTGAGTGATCTAGTATGAGTAAATGGTGGAATGATGTTGAGCATCAGCCAGTCATCAGCTGCATAGGTGTTGCATCTGCCTGAACTATAGCTGCTCTGTTGGCCCATGAATGGCCAACAGAGCAGCTATACTTCAGACAGATGCAAGTTTAAGCTGATGATTGGTTGATGCTAACCATCATTTTAAACTGTTGATCATCTTAAGATGTAACATAGGAACAAAATCAGGAAACGGCAATAATTCTTGTCTCTGCCACAAATAGTGATTATTGATGCCATACTCTTCTGCAGCATGCTAAACCATGCCAAGATTAGGCTATAATTGCAACTACATGTAATTTGTATCTGAATTGCTGCAACACAGCCACATCTCTGTTCATGAGGATATTGCTATAGGAGCAACAACTTGCCTTTGATACAACAGCTCATATATCAAGATAGTTGCAATACATTTATCAACCACCCACTATCCCCGTTAACACAACAGATTGTATCCTTGTCTCGCACCTATCTGTCTAGACGGATTTATCTTCACTGGCCATGCTGATACCAGTGCCATCTTAGCCTTTGTATACTACTCAAAGTTTGCTAAGCACCAAATATTTGACACATCATTGTGAAATTTGCTTGTGACATATATTTGCGATATTTGTGGTGGATATGATTGAGGAATGTATTGAGATGGTCCCCAGTGTTTACATAAGCTCTCTTGACAGGCAGACTTTTCATGACAGTCCTGGAAAGCATGTATCCCTTGATTTCCATGATGTTTTCGTGTACTGTCTACATGTTCATGACATGTGTAGGGTATTCAGTCTTCATTTCAACACAAACCCTTGTGGTTTAATGATTGAATATGGCAAATGCAAATATAAGAAGACATTTGTCTGAAGCAGACATGTGGCAGGCTGTAGGGATGGTGGAGCGAGGGGCTACCCATCGCCAGGTTGGTGAAGCCCTTGGTGTGCACCATACGTTGATCACCAGAGCCTGGGCAAGATTTCAGCAGTATGGCACACCAGTAAGACGGCATGGTGGTGGCAGAGACAGGGCAACATCTGCAGCTGAAGACCGGTTTTTGATCAATCAGGCCCATAGGAACCACTTTGCCACAGTAACCCAGCTTTACTGTGACCTTCAGAATGCATCCAGGGTAAATGTTTCGACGCAGACTATCAGGGCAAGGTTGCAGGAAGGTGGTCTCCGATTGAGAAGACCATGTATTCGCATTCTGTTGTCCCAGAACCACCACCAGGCATGATATGAATGGGGCATGGACCACGTTGGATGGACCAGAGAAGATTGGTGACCTGTCCTTTTTACAGATGTGTCAAAGTACTCCCTAGACCACACAGATAGGCATTCTAGGATATGGAGAATATCAGGAGAGCGATTCCATGCAGCCAACATTGCTGAGCATGACCGCTATAGGAGGGTCAGTCATGGTCTGGGGGGGTATCAGCAGGGATGGACATACAGAGTTCTGTGTCCTTCAATGTGGTACATTGACTGCACATCAGTATATTGATGAGATCCTGGATGTCCACATCAGATTGTATGCAGGTGCAGTGGGTGATAGATTCATTCTGATGGACGATAATGCCCATCCTAATCTTGCCCATGCTGTCTGGGAGTACTGACAGAGGGAGGGGATTGAGCGTATGGACTGGCCAGCAAGATCCCCTGACCTCAATCCAATCGAACATGTCTGGAATGAGTTGCAGCTTGCAATTTCAGCCTGTCCAGTTCATCCAAGAAGTGTCCAGGAGCTTGGTACCATGCTGGTCCAAGAATGGAACAACATCCCACAAAGGACCACCAGGAACCTGATTGGGAGCATGAGAAGGCATTGTCAAGCTGTAATTAACAGTAATGGGTCTCATACTCGATATTGAATCCATACCAGTTGGCTCCGTCAACTCTTTGGCAAATTTGAAAAATTTCCTCTTTTACCAGTAATATCCATATTTTTATACTGTACCAATGACCCAGACTTAGCTGGTGCTAACTCCACAAAAACCAGGGCCAAACACAAATTTTGCCCCCCAATCCCCAAAATTTGCATCCAAAACAAAAAGAAATCATGTCCTAAAGGACCTCCATAGTATGACTCTACTGCGCATGCGCAGTGACGCAGTCGTCCCGAAATTGGCGCCAAATATCATTCTCTGTTTGGCCCTTCATCAGTCAACATCTCACTGATCTTTGTGCTTGTAAATCTCAGTTTAAAGGATGCCAGACACGTAATTCTTGGAGAAAATGTGATTCTAAGGAGGATAGAAGGAGGAGAGGAAAAAAGAAGTGGCAAAAAATAATCAGGGCTGTACTTAAAATTTTTTGTTGAAATTATGTTAAGTTGCCTATTTTCGAGGCAAACGCCTCTTGTTGTCATTCTTGCTAATTGTTGCACTGCTTATTCAGTGTTTCCTCTCCCCTAACCTTCTAAAATCCCCCCTTGCAATTCTCCCATGCTTTTGGCATATTTTTGAGAAGTTTCATTTCTAAAAATTCCCTGGGAGAGTTGCTTGGTTACAGAATGTTTTCTGTTATTTTCCCCATAGTTACGTTTTCACCCATGGGTGTATAACGTTTGTGTTCTGCATCTTCCATCTGATGTTCTGCAGATTCTCCCCTGGGAGTCTCTGTTTTGCATCAGATAGAGTGTAATTGATGACTGATTCCGGGCCAGTTTTTTCAGTGCCTGGAGTCATGTTTTCTTCTGTGTTTACACTGTTTGTTTTCATTGGCAACAGCCTTTTTTGAGGGGGGCTGTTTGCCTTTGAGGTAGTTTATCTCATTATAAGATACATTTATATTATCCGAAAGTGTCTCATTAATTATTTTATATAATTTTAAAATTTTTGACCACACTTTGCCATCGGATCCATCGGGGCTCAACGTTACTTTTCAGCAACTTGGGCTTCTCTGAAAAAATATTTTTTCAAAATTATTTTGTTTTGCAATTGTTTTTTCATTTATTAATGGATCATGTTATTATGTATCTTTGTGTCAGGGGTTTTTGCGAGTAACTAGGACTTATTGTTGTTCTTTCACAATGAAGGGAACTTGTTCAAATTGTAATAGGAAGAAATCTTCCTCTGACTTTCATGATTATTGCATTAATTGTAGTCAGTGTTCTCGCATTAATCCCTGTCCTGTATGTGAACATTGGGATGAGAAACATTGGAAACGTGTGTCACGATATGTTGTTTCTGGAGAAAGAGCGATGCCGGCTCTTTCTCCACAAGGTCACTCTACTCTCTCAGTTTCTATTTCAGAGGAACCAGAACAGGGTGATGTTTCCATGTTATCTTCTTCAAGTGTGCGTCCGTCGTCACAATTAAATTCAGAGCTAGCGGCAAAAGTGCTCATGGAGATTAGACAAATGTCGTCCGCTAGCTCGCCCGGTGTAGCGTCCATTCACCGAATGGTTCGGCAGCCGGGTTCGTCCGATGCGGTCCAAGAGGAAATTTTGGGTGATGCGAGCACTATAAAAATAATAGATGCACACCCAGTGACGGCGGATAGTGAACGAGAACGGAGGAAGCCTTTTAGTCCGGTTCCTAGCTCGTCCAGGTCCAGCCGGGCCGCGAGCGAGAGAGGCCCCTCTCTCGTACAACAACATCTGGGACCAGGTGTTGTGGTACAAAATGTGTCTTTAGCGGAGCATACGTCCGTCGCTCGGGACGCTCCGTTGTATAAGCAGTCCGCAGAGACTGTTAAGGCTTCATCTTCTCGCCGGCGCACACGACCGCACCTTGGCTGCGTGACCTCCGATATTTTGCCAGCTTCGCCGATGAAGGATTATTCGGCGACCAGGTCACACCATCCGGCAGCCAGGGATTCGAGACCGATGGACTCCGGACGTTCGCATAGGAAAAGTATGCGGGAGCCATCTGATGCGGAGCTGCCCTCGGCAAAGCAGCGAAAGACCGCTCCTCCGCAGGTCTCGACGTCGGACATTCTAGTGCAGATAGCACAGCTTATCGCAGCATCCCAGCAGCCGACAGAGACGGTGTCGGATCGAGAATTATCCGACGGCGCTGGGTCGGTACGCTCCGCCGAAGCATCGGGGGCGGACGACCGGGAACATCGGGAGGTCCGACCGGATGGTGAAAGGGATACGGATGAATTGGAGCTATCCCTTTCGGAACAACACAAAGCTGCCGTAGACTTCATCCGGCACTTTCTTCCTCAAGTTGTTCCGTCGGGCCAGACTGCTGCGCTTCCGGACAGGAGAATTATAGCGTCATTGGACTCTGATTTTTTCGAGCGGTTCAGGGACATCGCTCCCGAGTTTCCGTCGCAGTCCAATAATGTTGCAAGAACATTTGAATTATTGAACGACGCTATTTTTAAACTTGCTTCCAGGACAGGGAAAGCAGGCTTCTTGTCCGCAAATACTCTCAACCTGCCTTTCATTAATGCAAGGAATAAATTCGACACGGCAGGTCAGGGTATACCGAGAGTTCCTCTGCGTATGGACGACGAGGCGGAAGACTTAGAGCTATCATTACCGTCGTCAGCTTCTATTCCAACCGCAGTGTTGGAAACAGCTATTGCGTCTAACAGAGCCAATTTAGATGCCTTATCTTACGCAGATCACCTTACGAAGGCGTTATCACTGCGTCTTCAAGGGGAAGAGTTTCAGGATATACAATCCTCCTTAAGACTTCTTTCAAGGGCAGTAGCTTATTCCACGTGTAACTCCGCCCTTTCAGTGGCAAATTTGGAGTTGGTTAGACGTGACGCAGCCCTGTCTACATCCACACTAGTGGATTCTAAGGTGAAGAACTCTCTTAGAGTCGCTTCGGTCTCAGGAGATCTTCTCTTTGACGGCAAGCTTTCCGCTATTTATGATAATATTAAAAAGAAAGCTAGTGATTCTCTGTTGTTTAGATCCGCTCCTAAAAGGTCGGATACAGCAGACACGAATAAGGCGGGCACTTCTGGGTCTTATCCGCCCAAGAGAGGTTCCTATAGAGGTTCCGGTGCGTCCTCTAGCTCTTATTCGAGAGACCGTCAGGATAGCGACTCTCGTTCGGGACGTCCTTCAGGCCGGGACAATCGGTCGGACGCCCCGAGGTCGACGAGGCGAGGTGCGGGTCGTGGAAGACGTGGTTTCTCCTACCGCAGGCCTCGCAGATCCAGGAGGTGATGGCTCAAACCTCTATCGCGTTCCGGTTGGCGGAAGGTTGTCGAGTTTTTCTCAAGAGTGGGCGTTGATTACGGACGACCCGTGGGTGAGAGGAGTGACTTCGGAAGGTCTAAAGATATCCTTCAAACGAAAGCCTCCATTAACTCGAAGTCCAAAGTGGACTCATCTTCCGTCAAACCCTCAGAAAAGAGACGCTCTGCTATCAGAGGTGCAGTCTCTTTTAATGAAGAACGCGGTAGAGGTCGTAGAAAACCAGGAATCGCTGGGATTCTACAGCCATCTGTTTCTGGTTCCGAAACCAGACGGCTCGTTCCGTCCAGTCATAGATTTGAGCTGGATAAACAAGCTGATCGTCGCTCCGAAGTTTTATATGGAGACGATTCGATCGGTCAGAGCGAGTATTCGGGTGAACGATTATGCAACGAGCATAGATCTCAAAGATGCGTACTTTCACGTCATGGTACAACCGGCATTCCGAAAGTATCTACGCTTCGCAGTCCTAGGAGTGGTGTATCAGTTCCGGGCCATGTGCTTCGGATTGAATCTAGCACCCTGGGCTTTCACTCGGGTAATGAACTCGGTAATGATCTACTTCCGAGCTCATTCGTCTGCGGTAACGTCGGCCTACCTGGACGACATTCTTCAGAGGTACGGCAACGAGTTAACGCTTCAGAACGATGTTCAGAATCTTCTTCTATTGCTCCGACGTCTCGGTTTCATAGTAAACGAGGAGAAGTCGGATCTGGTGCCGTCCAAGTCATTCACTCATCTGGGAATGAGCTTCGAGACGCACAACAATCTCGTTCGTCTGCCGTTAACCAGAGCGAAGTTAGTCAGTTGTTACGCTCGCTATTGTCTAAATACAGACAAAGTCACAGCGAGAGAATTTATGAGACTGATAGGTCTGTGCGGAGCCGCCGCGGATCTCATTCCGATGGGGCGGCTACGCACACGGCCTCTTCAAATTTTCCTGACTCAGAATTGGAGTGTGAAAATTCATTCGCTCGATGTAGACGTTCTCTTGTCAGATCAAGTGAAACAAGAGATTCAGACTTGGGCAAACATTCAGTGGTTAACTCAAGGAGTTCCGCTGCAGTTGCCGGATCCGAGTTTTACCATTATGACGGATGCCAGTCAAACAGGTTGGGGTGCATCATTAATCCCAACGGATTCGAGATGCCAGGGTCTTTGGGATCCGCAATTCCTGTGCAAGCACATAAACATCAAGGAAATGATGTCAATTTGGCTTGCGTTACGTCACTGGATGGACATTATTCACCATGCTCATGTCCAAATCCTATCCGACAATACGACAGTAGTGGCGTATATACGGAATCAGGGAGGCACTCATTCAGTTCCGTTGTTCAATCTAACGGAAAGAATCCTTCTGTTTGCGTTGGAACATCACGTTCTTCTTTCGGTCCGTCACATACCGGGTCGTCTGAATGTGCTAGCAGACTCCCTTTCACGAAAGGGTCGCTTGTTGCCGTCGGAGTGGACTCTCAACAAACAAGTATTCAATCAGATTTGCTACCAATGGGAACGGCCAATGATAGACTTATTTGCGACACATCTCAACAATCAGTTGCAGACGTATGTGTCCCCGTGTCCGGATCCAAGAGCATTTGCAGTAGACGCTCTATCGATCCCTTGGGACGGAATGATAGGATATGCGTATCCTCCAGCGCCGTTAATTCAACAAGTATTGCTAAAGATAAAACAATCTCAATGCAAGATTCTGTTGGTAGCATCTCTGTCGCCACAGAGACCGTGGATAAATCTACTCAGGTGTCTGTTGTGGGACCTACCGCGGAAGCTCCCTCCACGAGAGGATCTTCTTTGGCAGGGGAAATCGCGCCAACTGCATCACAACCCGCAAGGTCTCAACCTTCACGTTTTTCCGTTGTGCGGTCCTTCTTGCATGGCAAGCACTTTACAGGACGAGCAGTGGACGCGATTTCTAACTGTAGGAGGACCTCCTCTTCGCTAAACTATGCGGCTAAGTGGAAGGTTTTCCGTCGTTGGTGTAGGGATCATTCTGTTGATATATTTGATCCCTCTATACCAGACATTGCTAACTTTCTAGTATACTTGTTTGACGAAATCAAACTGCAACCTGTTACTATAAAGGGTTATAGATCTATGTTATCTGATACCTATGCACATCATGATAGTTTACAAATTGGATCTAATGTCTCTTTATCGAAATTGGTTAGAAACTTTTCGATAAATAGACCCAGAACTCTTAGATTAATTCCTAAATGGAATTTAGCTTGGGTTCTCCTTAAATTGAAGGAAAAGCCATTTGAACCTCTTGGGACAGTAGATTTCAAATTCTTATCTTATAAGACAGCTTTTCTCTTAGCTTTCTCTTCTGCCAGAAGAGTCAGTGAGCTTCATGCACTATCGGTGGATGATTCTCATTATCGTAGTGTTGGGAACACTATCACCTTCACTACTAATGTCGGTTTTTTAGCTAAGAATCAGGCTCCTAATAAATATCCGGAACCTATTGTTATTAAGGCTCTTCCGTCTTCAGACGGGCGTAGGCCTTTACTCTGTCCTGTTAGAGCACTACGTATCTATAAACAGAGATCTCAGTTCATCAGAAAGGGACGGAAACGTTTCTTTCTGTCTTTGATGCCTAATAGAAAGGACATTTCAGTCCATTCTATTGCTAGATGGATTCAGTTAACTATCCGTACTGCGTATGAAGATTTATCTTCTTCTCAGCAGTCTGTGCTTAAGATTTCTGCTCATGAAGTAAGAGCTCTTTCTACTTCCTGGGCTTATGCTAATAGTGTTGCTATTACAGATTTAATGAAGGCTGCTTATTGGTCTCAGCCATCCACATTTACTAATTTTTATCTCAGAAATATTGAGTCCATTTCTGGAGACCTGCATTGTTTAGGTCCGTTATCTGTTGCTCAGAATGTCGTCCACTAAACAGTTGCAACTATAGTTATGCAGGCTTTCTGTTCCGGCAGTGACTCCGTCCGGCTGCCCTCTTCGCTCTGGGCTATTTGACCCAGGGCAAGGGGAAGGGGGGGGGCGGGTGTTCCCTTAGGTCACCTGCTTTATAGTGAAAAGCAAGGGAATGCCTCCTCCAAGACAGTATTTCTGAGTCGCTTCCGGGATGGTTTTAAAGTGTAATATTAATGTTTAATTTCATTCATGTCTTATTTTTAAAAGTGTAGCTCGGTGTGAAGCATGTATATGTCAAGTGTCAAACGGGCTTTAATATACAATACTCGGACACTTTTAAATGATTATAAAGAGTCTCAATTCTCTGGACTACTTTATTTATTGGCTTGCTTTAAAAATAATTAGTATAAAGGTTATACTGGATGTTAATAGAGAACATGAATGTTATTGTGCTCAATTATTAAGGGTAGTGTATCTTTCTAATTTAAATATTAAATAAGAAAGATACATGTAAAGCCTAATACTCCTTTTCTCCTTAAGGGGTTACCTCTTTATTTTATAATTGAGCTTATTGGATTTTCCTCTATGTCCTAGGCCCTCCAGCCTGTTTACTATTCAGCTAAGTCTGGGTCATTGGTACAGTATAAAAATGTTAAAAAATTTATAGTAATTTATATATTTTTTATACTTACCAATGACCCAGACGGGGATGGCCCTCCCTGAGTTGGGAACTCTTGCCTCCCCGCTGAGTACATAGCGCTGACCAGGCACTGCCAGTAAGAATGATATTTGGCGCCAATTTCGGGACGACTGCGTCACTGCGCATGCGCAGTAGAGTCGTACTATGGAGGTCCTTTAGGACATGATTTCTTTTTGTTTTGGATGCAAATTTTGGGGATTGGGGGGCAAAATTTGTGTTTGGCCCTGGTTTTTGTGGAGTTAGCACCAGCTAAGTCTGGGTCATTGGTAAGTATAAAAAATATATAAATTACTATAAATTTTTTAACTTTCCATGGTTATCGTATTCAAAAGCTAAAAAATAATGTCAAACACACATAAAATCTTAATTTCTGTACTTAAATCATTAAAGATTTAATTAAATAAAAAACATATACACTTTTCATTAGAATATTTCAACTAAAACGTAAAACAGGAAGTTGGATATACTTGGTGCTTAGCAAACTTTGAGTACTATATATTTAGGTTACCTAACGTGTTACCTGAATCAAGTACAGGGAAACAAACGACAGATTACCAAAGCACAGACCAGGTGAAAGATAAATGGGTTATGCAAAGCTTTGAAATCTACTAAGGCATTCTGCATGTTATTAGTGCTCTTGCCTTCAAGAATTGTAAACTGGAGAGTCTGACAGTTGCTTGGCATTACTCAGTGGTTCTCTCTGGTACTTCGGCTTCCTCCACAATATGACTCTGGCTGTTGGAAGTGTCATCAACTGGTTGGTGGCAAGATTATTTTTGGTGGTCTGAATTTGTTATTCAATATTTGTTTTATTACAAATTATTGGAGAGTGCTCATAGGCACGTCCCACAGGCACTCTCCAATTAATTGTAATAAAACAAATTCATATAAACCAAATATTATTTATGTTTGATTGAATGTAAAATATGAGCAAAAAAAATGTTAGCTTGTGCTCTGGTACTCTAATTTTTAGCTCACCAACTTTAGTTGTGTGAGCTTATGGCATGGCTCGATCGGTCGGCGTCGGCGTCGGCGTCAGCGTCAGCATACGTGTCCAATAATGTTAAAGCTTCTGTTTAGGTCACTCACTCACCCTATTTCCATATCATGGCCTTTATAATGCTGCTATATGATGATTATTATCATTATACCATGATTTAACCCCTCATACCCTGCATTTTAAACATTTTTCTTGACATTTTTAGTTGCGTTTAGTTTTCTGTTTAGCTCAGAATTTCATGTTTAACTTAGTGTTTAGGTCAGCTGCTGTGCTCCTTCTCTTCCAATGGCACTTATATTCATCATACATGTTCCTCAGTATCATTGTTCCATGATTAACCCCTCATACCCTGCATTTTAAACATTTTTCTTGACATTTTTAGTTGCGTTAGTTTTCTGTTTAGCTCGGAATTTCATGTTTAACTTAGTGTTTAGGTCAGCTGTTGTGCTCCTTCTCTTCCCATGGCAATTATTTTCATCTTACATGTTCCTCAGTATCATTGTTCCATGATTAACCCCTCATACATTGCATTTTAAACATTTTTCTTGAAATTTTTAGTTGCGTTTAGTTTTCTGTTTAGCTCGGAATTTCATGTTTAACTTGATGTTTAGGTCAGCTGCTGTGCTCCTTCTCTTCCCATGTCACTTATATTCATCATACATGTTCCTCAGTATCATTGTTCCATGATTAACCCCTCATACCCTGCATTTTAAACATTTTTCTTGACATTTTTAGTTGCGTTTAGTTTTCTTTTTAGCTCAGAATTTCATGTTTAACTAAGTGTTTAGGTCAGCTACTGTGCTCCTTTTCTTCCCATGGCACTTATATTCATCATACATGTTCCTCAGTATCATTGTTCCATGATTAACCCCTCATACCCTGCATTTTAAACATTTTTCTTGAAATTTTTAGTTGCGTTTAGTTTTCTGTTTAGCTCGGAATTTCATGTTTAACTTAGTGTTTAGGTCAGCTGCTGTGCTCCTTCTCTTCCCATGACACTTATATTCAGCATACATGTTCCTCAGTACCATCAGTCCATGATTAACCCCTCATACCCTGCATTTTAAACATTTTTCTTGAAATTTTTAGTTGCGTTTAGTTTTCTGTTTAGCTCGGAATTTCATGTTTAACTTGATGTTTAGGTCAGCTGCTGTGCTCCTTCTCTTCCCATGTCACTTATATTCATCATACATGTTCCTCAGTATCATTGTTCCATGATTAACCCCTCATACCCTGCATTTTAAACATTTTTCTTGACATTTTTAGTTGCGTTTAGTTTTCTGTTTAGCTCAGACTTTCATGCTTAACTTAGTGTTTATGTCAGTTTCTGTGTTTTACTTTTAAGAGGTTGTGTTTAGGTAAGCTTTGTCACATGTTATGAGCCTGTTTGATACAGTTCTTGTGTTTGCCAAAGTTACTATCAAAGAGGAATGTTGGTGAGCTATAGGGCGTTGGCGTCCTTCTTGTTCTAAAAGCCCTCATAGTGGCTTTTAGAACTCAACCAGTTAAACTCCAATAAATAAACAAATACAGTGGAGCCCACTTAATTGTATATCTCTTAATTGTATATCCGTGTTAATTGAATATAATTTTCAAAGACAAAACCATTTATCATACCTTCAGTACAAATTTGATCTGTTAATTGCATATGGGTTGTAGAGTAAACTCCTGTTAATTGTATATAAATTTCTGTAATATGTCGAAAACATTACTGTGACATGCACCAAATACCCCTCATTTATCAACCTTTTTGGCCTCACTACATCCAATACAGGCATTTATTCTATTATATCTTGTTTGACAGAGCTCTATGAGCTCTGTCAAACAAGATATAATAGAATAAATGCCCAGTTTACCTCCAGAACACAGGAAACTGACCAAATCCCTGTTAATTGTATACTCCTGTTAATTGAATAATTTTCACTGGCAAAATGGATATTCAATTAAGAGGATTCTACTGTAATTGAATACTGCATAAAATTTTTAAACATCAAACTATTTGCCACACATTCAAATCAAATTTGACATGTTCTTTGCATATACATTTATTATTCCATCCTGATTTTCAGTGAGTCAGAAAGTTAGTTTGATAAGAAACTTGCTGCACTGTGACCAAATCAATGCAGATCTGTCAGATTTCTGTGATTCTATGTTTATTTTTTCTCAGTCTTTTTTAAAAACTGAAAAAAGATTGATAAAAAACACTAAACCATCTTTCTGATTTGGAGAGCTGCCTCCATGTCATATCATTTTATCTGTCCTACTTCCATAATGCAACAGTAGGTTTGTAAAATTTCCCTGGACTCACTGAGAGAGCTATTAATTTGCTGCCACAATGCATTACACACCCTAAATTTCCTTCATACAGAAAAAGAATGGAAAGCAACAGAGGGCAAAATGGATCAGATTTAATGGCTTACATAGAACTAGTGCAATCTTTCTGGTTGTGACTGGCAGTACTTTGTTAATGTTAAAAATGTTTCTGAGGACATGGTCTTTTTGGCTGCCGCATGCTCTTTTCTTATAACCAATACAAACTTACAAAAATAAAAATTAAATGGTTTATGTCTGATATTTTACCAGAGTTAAAGCATTGCAAAAACACGAACATGAACTTTTATGGCAGAGAAATAATTTCAAAATTAAAAATAAAATAAAAAACCACCCGACCACATACAATTTTACAAAGAATGGCCTGAGAAACAAGATCTACTTGGTGAAACCTAAAGTTGGCCTTATAGATTATACATACAGCCTTTGAAACAAACTCATGCGACAATTTATAAAAGGCCAAAAATTAGATCATGTGCATGCCTGAAAATAAGCAATCTGTCATTTGGAGTATGAGTTCCCCAGAAGGTGAATTTGCTGATGCTCTCTCATACAGTGTGCCAAATTATCCTCTGAGTACCTCTTACTGTTTAGGTTTGTGACCTTGATTTGGATTGAGGTTCACAGAGGGTAAATTTAGTGATGCTATTCTGCTGTGCAGGGTAGCATCACCAAATTCATCCTCAGGGGTCCTCATTCTGAAGATGACAGTCTGCTTATTTTCAGGCTTGGTCATGTGACTGATGCAACCTGATCAACATTACATGACAACTTTAGACAAAAGCACTGTCAACCAACTATGATACTTTAACAATCTGTAATCAGTCCTCTCCACTCTGTCAGGATCACCTCATCACTTATTTTATTTAGTCTGTTTGTCTTCTTTGCCTCCATTCAGGCCTGCACAACACTAGAAATTTCAGTATGGCCACCATGGACTGGTCACGAGTGAGCAATATTTCCACAGACACAATAATATTAGATTCTAAACCCCTATTTGTAGGAATATCCAACAAACATTTATTTGACTGGTAGAGTGTTGGAAGCCCATATTTGGGCTTTAATCTGAAGTGCAGGTAAGCCATCTTAAAGACTTCACATTCAGTGGATGTATTTCATATTATCTTTGAAGTGAAATTATTTAGTCTTTGAGGATGTGCCTTGTTGCAATTTATGGGAGAGTGCCTATGGACACTCTCCCATAAATTTTAACAAGGTAAAGACATGTCGATAAATTTTGAAGCCCAAAAATAATTTAGCACTCTACCAGTTAATGAATCACAACCCGGTGCTTCAGTAATTGAAATTTTGCTGATGATGATTTTTATTACCTGGTAAACACATTTGTGGACATAACTGCACATCCGTAGTAGATTATGATCAGTCCGTGGCGACATGGAAACTGTTTTGTAAGGTGACCATAAAATAAGTCACCTTAACTTTTTTAAGGCAACCATGTTTTTCAGATAAACCTTTGTAGATTTTTAAACAGTAGACAAGCTGAATAAAGAGGAAAAATGCTAACGTTATGTATACCAGTGTTAGTATTAACCCTTTACCCAACGAATCGCCCGCATCCGCCCACGTAATATGCAAATTCAGCAGCTGAAAAAATATTATTTTTCGAAAAATTTCAACAAAACCATATCATGTGACCCCTCTTTGGAACGAGCTCATTGAGCTCGTTCCAAAGAGGGGTCACATGATATGGTTTTGTTGAAATTTTTTGAAAAAATTTAAAAAATGGTATTTAAAATAATAAATTTTGATATCGTCTGCGTTGGGTAAAGGGTTAAGGCAGGCATGACAGGAACTTTCAAGAAGACTGCAGTTTACTTTGAGAGTTTCCGTCAGCAATCCGATGATACGCTGTGATATAAAAAATGCGGTTGGAAAGGGCTCAATGAGTCCTTTCCAGCAGCGTGTTATATCACAGTAGTTCATCTTCATTTTCAAAGAATGCTGGTTATGGGAGAGTAAATACTTTAATAAAATAGCAATTTGAGTTAAGATCTTTGTCCAAGCTCTAGTAAAGTAAATAAACACTAAATCAGTCTCCCTCTGCAACAAACTGGGAGAGGGGGTTATACTGGATTTGGCTTGTCCATCTGTTGATGTGGCCATCTGTTCATCAATCCATCTGTACATCCGTCTGTGGAAACAATTTTGTCTGCAGCTATTGTTCGTCAATTATGAATCAGTTTTTTTATATCCCCTCCCACATCAAAGTTGTAGAGGTATATGTCCATCTGTCTGTGGACACAATTTTGTCTGAAGCTTTTCTTGGTCATTTATGAATCAATTTTGGCATATTTGTTAACTACCATGGGAACCTGTGCATCTGTGATTTTGAGATTGAACAGCCATGTCATTGCAGATTTATTGCCCTTTTTGACTGAGAATTTGTCATCCACAGACACAAATTTGTCCAAGCTTGTATTTCTTCATTTTCCAGTCAATTTTTTTTAAAACTTGGTAAAGAGATTTACAAACATGGACACCTTGCACCTGTGGTTTTGAGATCGATTGGACTTATTTTGTCATTGCCAGAGCTATTGCCCTCTTTTGACTTGGAGTTTTTTTGCAACCTTCATTATTTTGTCTGTATTTATTTGGTCATGTTTTTAAAAACTTAGATGATATGATGATTCAACTTAAAGAACTTGTTTCTTGCAAATCATTATGAGAATTAGATTTTATTGGGCTAATTTCATGAGAATCCATTTTACAGGATCACATAAAAGATAAGAAGACCAAAATAACAGAGTTGATCAAGGAAAATACAGACAGACTAGACCAGCTGTGTATGTTACTTGGAGAGCGGAAAACACTAGAAGGCTCTCTAGATTCAAGGCAGAAAAATCTGGTGAGTTTTTTTTTTTGCAGTTTACTGTTCATTATGCACAGAGAGACATGGTATTTTACCACCTCACTGGTGGGCATCTGCATGTGCCCTAACTTGTATGTCCAGTAAATATTGTGAACACAATAAGAAAATTTTGAGTTGAGTCCATGTACCACTGGGTGGACAATCCAATGATCAACAAACTTAAAATTTGCTTGGGTTCTGAAACTTCCACTAAATGTGTAGTTTAACCCTTTGATACTTTTCTATGTCTTATGACGTACACGATCAAACAGCACCTTGATATATTGTGGTCATTTATTTTGTTATTATTTTTCGATTTTTTAAAGTTTTAACCTCAATTCCTATTTTCTCCCGAATAGTGTTTATTGACAACTGTTGAGCCAAATATCGCAGTGTAAAATACTAATATAATCCTGCTGTCAAGACTTCTTAATTGGTTGAGTGCAAGAAGCCACTATCAAGGCTTTCAAAAAATGAGGAAACTAGAGCAAAAGCCAACACTTTCCTTGCTTATATTTCATATTCAGTCAAACACAAATAATATTTTGTTTATATAAATTTGTTTTATTACAAGTTATTGGTGAGTGCCTGTAGGCACTCTCCAATAATTTGTAATAAAACAAGTTTTGAATAACAAATTCAGACCACCAGAAATAACCTAGTCCTCAACCAGATAATGACGAATGTGAAAAATATCTTGTTATTTGTACTTTACGACGTTTGACGTCACATTTTGAAAAATGTTGAAGAAACTGAATTCCCAGTGACGTTTGAACGTCAGGATAATTAAAGTCTCAGAGGGTTAAGATATTGGAGGATGTACATCCACCAGTTGACTGAGTTTCAAATCTTTCTTGATACTGTTCCAGGTGTTCTAGACATCTTTCTTGATACTGTTCCAGGTGTTCTAGACATCTTTCTTGATACTGTTCCAGGTGTTCTAGACATTTAACTTGTAGAGTGCTAAATTATTTTTCAAAGGTGAATTGTAACAGGAGTACTTTTTTTTTTTTAATGCCACCATCGTGAGGAAGCTTAGTTTTGCAAGATTTTGTTCAGAAATAATTTTTTTGTTGCAATCTATTGGAGAGTGCATGCTGGCACTCTCCAATGAATTGTAACAAAACAATTATGTATAAAAATTGTCTTCCTACAGCCCAACAAACAACAAGCTAATTCATAAAGTGGGAAGCTGCTAAAGTGGCTTCCAACACTTTTCAAGAGAGCCATGATAGTGGCCTCTGGCACTCAACCAGTTAAGACAATCAGTGTTGGTCACCCATGCAATAAAATATTGATTTGTTGCACATCCTATCTGCATATTTATTGAAATGCTTTATGGGAGTGGTCATATAATTTGAATCATGAATAGTGCAGGCATATTTCTTCTTTTAGTTTTTTTTTTAATTTTTAGTGGGTTTAATGACACTTTTGACATCCAGGGTTACCTTTATCAGATAGTTTTACATGTGGAGGAAGCTGGAGTACCTGCAGTGAACCACCGAGCAATGGCTAGCAACTGTCAGACTCCCCAATGTATTACCTCCACACAGGCAGGGTTGGCGTTGCTTGAAGACAAGTGAACCATTGACATGCAGTATGCCTTATTACACAGTGCCACTGTGCTGCCTCGTGGGCAATTGGAATTAAGTGCCTTGACTAAGGATACAGTTCAGTTACCCCTGGTGGGGATTGAACTGTGGACCTTTGTTTTGAAGTCCAGTGCTTAGCCAACATGCTCCCAGATTTCTTATTACATCACAAAAGGGGTGTAAATTCACTCAAAGATATACATGAAATTTTCTGAGGATTGCAATTAGAACTACTTAGAATAGAATAACTTAGTTAACACTTACCCAGTGCACACAGCACCAAAACATTATTTTAATTATTTTTTTTCTCAGAATTTCAACTAAACCATATCATGTGACCCCTCATTGGAATGAGCACAATGAGCTCCTTCCATTAGGGGTCTTCTATGGGTTTGTTGAAATTTTTTGATAAGTTTGTTTTTTTTCAAGTGCTCAATTTGTATGTTACATGGGTGGATTCAGCTGATTCATTAGATGAAGGGTTAATTGACTTTTGATTCTGAATGTTCTATTGGGCAAATGTTTTGTTGATCCCAAAGTTTGTGCCAGCACATCAAGTTAACATGTGAGTGAACTTCTATCTCAACATTGCAGCCCTGGTAATTCACCCTCAGCAATCAGCAGTGCCAAGGAAAATGCCGAGGAAACGAAAAATATCCACAGCAAAAATACTGCCGAGGATGGCTTCTTCAGAAAGCATTGTGGTGGCAGAAATTGCACAACTTCCAGGTTACACAAGGAATAAAACCATGTGGATTGCACTACGCTGTATTGCTAATCTTACAATTTACAGTACAAATTGCAGCATAACCACTAGAAACTATGTGTTCTGCTTCTTCTGTGTTGATAACACCAGAATCTGACATCAGTTTCTAGAAAGCTCTTACAGAATATGGTTATGCTGCATATTATTTTCACTCATACTATACATATTGAGCAAGTCACCTTCTTAATTCTAAGATTTTTTCTCAGCATTCACATGGTTCGTGATATTGGCATGATCCAATTGAGTGAAAGATTCTGCACATTGATTGTGATTATATACTCATGTATCTCGAACTACTTTCACATGTTAAAGTTACGTGAAAGTTTTCACTTCACCGCATACTATATGTGCATGGCAAGTGAGACTATGTCCTGTCCCCTGATGATTTTTACACACTCGAACAGGCTTCACAGCAATTGCTGTAGAAGCACCAGTTTTCCACAGCTATTTTTTTGCCGATTAAACAAGGATGAATTACCAGGACTGACATTGACTGAATTCCATCTTACTCATGCATTCAAAAGGTTTAGAACTTTTGCAGCAAGGTAAGCCTCATCAGCTCAGAATATAGAAACTTATTCTTTGAGATTTTTTGTAATGCAGACAATTTGGTCTCAAACGATACATTATTAGAAGGCACAAAGGAAGCTCATTACTACAGTGATTGTCCCCACACCCCAAAATAACAGTTTTTCAGGGAGCTATAAAAACAACCAGTGTCTGCCCATCCATATGTGAAAACATCCAGGCACACCTTCACTACCTTATGTGGTACAAGGTATATGACCTTTCACAAAAGATCTCCATTGTATGCATCTCGGAGATTATTGGAGCAAGCTGGCTTATTGGTTAGCACAGTTGACTCCGGAGGTGTGTGGAGGCTCAGTGGTTACTGCATTGGACTTCAAACCAAAAGACCCTCTGTTATGCTGTATCCTTGGGCAAGGTACTTCATCCTGATTCTCCACAAGGTGGCACTGTGTACTAAGGCATACAGCATGTCGATGGTGCACTTACCTTTAACCCTTTACCTAACACACTATTTTTGAAAAATAAATTAAATTTCACATTTTTCAAAAATAAATTTCACAATTTTTTAATAAAATCATACAAATATGGATTTCATTAGAACCAGCTAGATGAGCTGGTTCTAATGATATCCATATTTGTATGGTTTTATTGAGGAAAAAACTTCCGAGATATTTTAGGCTGTGGTAGGCTTATTCTGGTTAATTTTCTGGCCATTTTTTGCTGCAGTGTTTGGTAAAGGGTTAACCAAAGCTAACCCAGCCTATGCAGAGTTTGTACATTGAGGAGTTAGAATGCTGCCTGGAGATAGATGAGCTTTTTCTTATGAGGGATCACATGATATGGCTTTGGTGAAATTTGTTTTTTTGTTTTTTTTTTCAACCTCTCAGTTTTTAATTTATTTGGTAAAGGGTTAAAATAGGAAATATTAAGTACAAATTCCTTCGGCTTACATGTTCATGTAACTATTTATAGCTCTTTGGAAAGTCTTCCTTTATTTTTGTCTCAGAACATCCTTGAAAATCCTTTGTCTTCTCATCCCAAGATCTTTGAAAACTTGAAACTATACCAAGATGGTCCTCAAAACTCCTTAAATTGAGTACTCTTTAAGTGTAGGAACCTGGTTTATGAAAATTGTTAAATGGATGATGTTTTCTTTGAAATAAAAAAAAAAACTTGCCTAAGTTACAGAAGAAATATAGACCACAGGGGAAAAAAATGTGTGTGAATCTTTCTACCTTTGTTGGTTATGTATTTCAATATCCAAGATATGGGACTCAAATTAAGCTTTTCAAGATAAAAAACATTTTCTCTGCTTCCCCCCAAAAAACATTGGCCCAATGTAATTTTCACATAATACAGAGCCAAAAAGTGGTCTCCAATATAGGATTACACATTCTACAAATGATCCAGATTCGCTCTTGGAAAACTTAGTGATGCAGAATTATTTTCTTGGGGGGATTGGAGGTCTAGTCCTAACTTGGACCCTCCAATCAGTACCCCTTCCTCCCACTTCCCTGAAGGAAAGTGAGAGGAAGGGGTATTGACCACATTGACCAGAGGGGACTAAGACTAAGGGGAGGGGGGGGTGGCATCCCCCCCACCACCACCACCAGCCTTTCAAATATCATGTTACTGGCTAGTGCATCCCCTATAATAGAATCCTGGCTGCGCACCTGCCCATACAGTAAGAATATGTCTCAATGATTGAATTTAGCATCATATTTCAGATGCAATGCCAGGCAGTATGGCTAGTGTTCAATGAATTCAGTTTTGAATGTTTATATTACAGGGCGTAGAGTATACTGGTCAAAGAAAGGCAGATGTGAGAGAAAAACAAAGACTTATACAATTAGTCCAACTACAAGCTCAAGAAATTGATGCTTTGAAGGAAGAGATCATGTTGTTATCACATAAAGGAGGACATATTCTACCACCAGCTCAACCTCCACTTCCAACAAGTCCCCAGAATATGACAATGTGAAAAAGCCCAGTAACCCAAATCACTTAACATTTTTTATTTCATATTGTTGAATAAATATGGAACATGTATTGTGTACATTATCCAGGGGATGATTTGATACTTGCAAACTCAATCGATAGGCATGTATGCACATTATTACTCACAAGATCATGTAATCCATAAGGGCTTAATTCTGACTTGGATCATTTTTACTGCATTTGAACTCAGGTTGGGCGGTATTGAAATTTCAAGTTCTGTTTCAGAATTGGTATTTTTTTTTAATGATTTACCTCGGTATCGGTACGGTATTCAGTGTCAACAACTTACATGTACTCACACTGATACCAATATCCGATAGTATTTTTGGTATACTGCCCAGCTATTGTTCACTGTTTTAAAGCAGACAAAGCCACCAAAGTGTCAAAAGTGTTGGAAGCAACATGGACACTAACAGCCATCAGTCATTTGATGTAAAAAAAATGCTGAGAGAAAATACCCTTTGGGTATTTTCTCTCAGGATCTTTGTTACATAAAATGATCGGTGTGATGACTGCCTTTTGACATACGCAGTCCATGGGCTCTTCTTGTCATGAATTATGCTTCATTTTCTGTTGTTATACTTTCATTTTTAACTTGTGTCGGAAATATTTTTTCAGCCCCTGTAATTAGCAAAAATTCCCTCGGCAAAAACTTTGTCGACGATAAATGAGTATCCTCGGCAAAAATTTTCCTCAGCAATTTTTACAGCATGACTATTTCATGTAAATAACTACTGGGGAAGCACTGTGTGTCAGTATGCGTTCTCGGACGTACAGCCTGGTGTGTCTTGGAGATGTTGTATGTTTTTTAGGGGTAATAAACTCACATTTTAAAGAGATATCTCAAAGGTGTATAATATTGTGCCACATGCACTCCAGTATATCCACATAAAGGCCACAAACATGTTCAAGAACGACGAAAAATTTGCTCGGCCTACTACTCTTCTATTGTTGTAATCAGTTTTTAATCGTCATTACTAACGTCACTCAAATTGTCCTCGGCAAAAAAACTCCCTCGGCAACTCGTCGGCAATTGCCATTGCTGTGGACGAATTACAGGGGCTGTTTTTTCATACCAAAATTGTGGTATTTTGAGATTCCCTTGGTATGGTAAATCAGTACTCGTTCGACACCGATACTGAATGGCATTTACGGTATATTGCCCATCACTAATTTGAACAGGTGCCCAACATGGCATCTCTAGGTAAACTTGCAAGTTACATGCTAATTAGCATGGTAGTTGTTTCTAGGCAAGTCTTGATAGACTGTATATGCAACCAGGGCTTGCCCAGAAACAAAGTAGTGAAGCCTAATTGCTCAAAAATGTTTTAACCCTTTACCCAATGCAGACGATATCAAAATTTATTATTTTAAACATCATTTTTTCAAATTTTAAAAAAAATTTCAACAAAACCATATCATGTGACCCCTCATTGGAACGAGCTCAACAAGCTTGTTCCAACGAGGGGTCACATGATGTGGTTTTGTTGAAATCTTTTGAAAAATAATATTTTTTCAATTGATGAATTTGCAAATTAGGCGGGCGGATGCGGGCGATTCGTTAGGTAAAGGGTTAAAGTCTCCAGGTCTGTAAGGGTTAAAGAATGCCAAATTAATTTTCAAAGGTGATTTGAAACATGAGTGTTATTATCTGAACACCATGCTACTGGCAAAGGGAGCCTTAGATTAAAAAGATTTTTGTTTGTAAATATGTGTTTTGTTCTAATTTATCGGAGAGTGCCAACTGGCACTCTCCAATAAATTGTAACAAAACAGTTTAATATAAACATTTTTTTCCTACTGCTCTGCAAACAACAAGTTTACAGTGTATAGCAACTAAAGTGGAATTCAGCACTTTTCAATAGAGCATTGAATCTGGCTTCTGGATCTCAACCATTTAAAATTGACATGACAAAAAGCAAATTTCTGTTCATGGACCTGTTGCTTATCGACCTAGTGTAATGATTGCCAAGTTTGCACTGAAATAGCTTGAAAGAATACGGGAGGATGTTGACTGACTGGTTGGAAGTGTATAAATCACCCTGTTGGTACTGCACAGATACTGCTGTTATCTAGACAGATAAATAATAATAATAAAAGTGTCTTAGCATGCAGTAATAATAAAAGATACAACAGGCTTGTTGTCAGAAAATGCCTTTGTTTTCATTTTTGGAACTGATAACAATTTTGTGTTGATATACAGAATCCTATTTCAATATAAACGAAAGAAATTGATAGCTATAAGCAAAAGTAAATTCAACGGAGAAGAGTTAATTGGTATAATGGAATTCTGTGATTTTGTATGATGGAACATTTAATGAACTGATACATTCCATTGTTGGTCCCACAAAATTATTTCATTTGATATGTACTGCAAGACAGTATGCTACAGAAAAATTATAGAGTGAAGCCCACTTAATTGGATATCTCTTAACTGAACAACCCTGTTAATTGAATATAAAATCCCAACACAAAACCATTCACCATACCTCCAGTACAAATTTGACTTATTAATTGAATATAGGTTATAGAGTAAACTCCAGTTAATTGAATAAAAAATCTTGTAATCTGTCGAGAAATTACTCTCCCCAGTTTTCCTTTGTTTATAGACCTATTTGGCCTCAATACATCCAATACAGGCATTTAATGTATTATATCTTGTCTGACAGAGCTAATGGAGCTCTGTCAAACAAGATATAATAGAATAAATGCCAAGTTTATCTTTAAAATACATGAAAGTGACAAATTCCTGTTAACTGAATACTCCTGTTAATTGAATAATTTTCAATGGCAAGGCCTAAAGAAAATAAAACTCTGTTTCTCAGGCCCTCCCGCATGGACCTTTTGGCTGCCGCATACTCTCTTTTTATAACCAATGTGAACTTAAAAAAAATAAAAATTAAATGGTTTATGTCGGATATTTTACCCAAGTTAAAAACATTGATAAATTTGTCCCTGAGTGCAAGAAGGCTTTGCAATGCTTTAGCATTGCAAAGCCTTCTTGCTCTCAAGGGACAAAATACACCACCACCACACATGCTATTCTGTAGATTATGAGACCTAAAACATAAACCAAGAACATACATTTTTGATGGCAAAGAAATAATTACAGATATAAAAAATAAAATAAAAAACCGCTCGCCCGCATGCAATTTTACAAATAATGGCCTGAGAAACAGAAGATCTACTTTGTATGGCCCAAAGTGACTATTCAATTAACAGGGTTCCACTGTACTGCAATAACAATACGCCTAGTGACATTATTCCATTGTTTTGTTTTTACTGTGTTGTCATATTATGTTATATTTCTGTTGAATTTATGTAAATTATTAATTTTATAAATTAAACTTTTCAATAGAATATACAGTATGGCCGCTGTGGACTGGTCACTTTCCACGCGTGGGCAATATTTCCACAGATGCAATAATATTAGATTCCAAACACTAATTATAGGAATTATCATCAAAAATTTAATTAATGAAGCAAATTTTGCTGATGATAATTTTTATTACCTTGTAAACTCATGCATGAACATCACGGCCCATGCATGGATTACTCGACCAGTCTACAATGACTGTACTGTTGGTTTGCACATTCACTTGATGAAAAATAACCAATGAAATGTGGCATTTCTAAGGGTAACTTGCTTTAAAAACATGAGTATCTCCACCCATTTTTTTACAAGTGGAAGGTTAAGGAGATGGGGTGTGAGACCATATAATTTCTGAAAGAAATGTGTGATGAAATTGCAATTATCTGTTGAGAATTTCATTGTCTCAACTGCCACTCCCAAATCAAGAAGATTTCTCCCTGTAGAATCATTTCAGAAATTGATAACTTAAGGGCCTGATATCCTTAACCCAAACTGACTGTCTGCAAAAGTGTGACTGAAGTATTGTTACCTGCTGGTGAGATAGGGGCAGGGAGGGGGAAGTGAAAAGATTTAAAACTCATTTCAGAAAAATAGCACATGGCATTTTGTCATTGCAGTATATTATTGCGATTGCATGGTCCTGGGACATATTTTTCTGTGGCATAATCTTTTGTATTTTAGTGTTTTTTTTCCCCAAAAATAATTTTGAGTATTGTAGAGTCAAGAGCATGGCAAAGGGGATTTAGGTTGATCTGACACTATTATAACCCCCCCCCCCCCCCCCCCCCCCCCCCCCACCAAGTAATTTTTCAGGGAGGAATATTTTCATCTGGAATGGAGTCCCCAAGATATCAATTTCCTCCTGCTAATAATCATGTTCTTTATTGCTGGACTAGATTCGATACTTGGACGTATGTCACATACACAGAGCTGGCCATACAAATTGGAGTTCTGTGGTACTCGATTTGGGCTGTTGAGGGCCCAGCAGGACCAATTTGGAGTATGGTACATGTTACATGTTCTTAAATAAACTGGGTAGCCCATGTACCACATGTACTACATGCATATTTTATTTATTCACAAATAAATTTCCACAAAGTCTTTACTTTTTTAACTATAATCCCTGTTAAGGTCTAAAAAGTTTGAAATCTGTTTCTCAGTCCCTCCCGTATGGTCCTTTTGGATGCCGTAAGCTCTCTTTTTACAAACCATTCAAATTTAAAAAATTAAAAATTTAATGTTTCATGTCTGATATTTTACCAAAGTTAATAGAATTGATACATTTTTGCCTTGAGTGCAACAAGGCTTTACAATGCTTTACCATTGCAAAGCCTTGTTGCACTCAAGGGATGAAATACACCACCATCCATGTTATTCTGCAGATTATGAAGCCTAAAACATAAAACAGACCAAGAGCATTTATTTGTAATGGTAAAGAATAACTACAAAAATAAAAAACTGCAATCCCACATGCAATTTTATAAAAAAAATGCCCTGAGAAACAGAAGTTCTACTTTGTGCCACCTAAATAATACTCTAACAGCATTAAGGCAGGCTTTTCATCAGTTGGAACTTGAGCCATCACTGTTGGGACAAATCAGGTGTACACCCCTCCTGTTGGTCATCTTAGTGAAGCCCATTCTTGTCATCGAAATTTCTTGAATATAACAATAACATGACTTTGGAGGGCATTGTGGTTTATTAACAGCCCAGCAGGTGTGAATAACAGCTCGACAGCTTATAAAAGGCCCAAGACTAAGTCAAGGGCCATTAATAAGCTGAAGGGCTGTTATTCACACATGTTGGGCCGTTAATAAACCACAAGGACCAACAAAGTCTTGTTATTACTATTATTACCACTGCGATTCTGAGAAAGTTTTGACTCTGTACCTTACATGACAGCTACAAACAGTCAATTGGTCTTCATTCAATTCACTTGATTGAGACGTCTTTAATGTTTTCAATTTTGGCAAATGATATTATCGTCTGTTCTCAAACAATCTCTGGTGTCACATGATTATCACATGATCGGCACCGGTTCTCTTTCAATTGCAACGAAGTTAGGAAACTTAAAAACAGACCCAATATTTACCACTTTTAAGTCAGGAATAAAGGCTTAAAATGTCTGCAGACTTACTTACTATATACAGCTGCTTGTTCTTATGGGACTAACTTTGCTGGACATTTTACATATTTAATAATTTAAATAAAAATCACATTGTTTACTAGTTGAAACCATTTCTGGAAACTGTTTTCATTTTCGAGTGTACGACAGCGAGGAACAGAAGTCACTTGACGTGTCAGGCTGTTAACTGGTAAAGTGCTGAGTTTTTTCTGACAACAAATTAAAGCTCATCATATTCTGCTCTATTACATTTAATTGGATAGTGCCTTGTAGGCACTATCCAATTAAATGTCAGAGAGCAAGGTATTGTATAAAAAATCTGATTCATATCAGGGACAATAAAGGCTTCCCCGGGCATAATGTAGCCGCAGACAGTTATTGCCTGTCACTTTTAGTAAAGCCCAAAATAGGGCTTCCAGCACTCTGCCAGTTAATGAGATGTTCAACTCATTAATGGCCTGACATATTACATGTCTTTGTAAGTTGAGCGTTACATTCTTGTAATGCCCTGTTAAACTTTGTTAATGTACTAGGGAACGCCCCATAAATTGGTAATAATTTACCATAAAATCCAGCCATAGCTGCTTGACAGCAATGGTAACTTGGTTTTATGAAAAATTCAAAGAAAATGGTGTCAGAGTTAAAATCAATTCTGCTCTGTTCTTATTGATGTTAATAAATAAATTATAGATGATGAAATCAGAGTTCATACAGGTCATGGAATCCTAGAAAAGTCATGGAATATTGAGAAAAAAAATTAAAGGACCTTGAAAAGTTTTGGAAAATGGGCTGGAAGGGTTAAAGTTTTGGAAAAGTCATGGAATTCATAATCAGGTTTAAAAGGGATTGATTTTGTGTAAAAATTATGCGCGACTTGTGCAAAAATTATGCAAAAAATGAAGCTTTTCTGTTTGGGTGCGAACTAACCCAGTCATGGAATTTTGAGGAAAAATTTTGGAAAAGTCATGGAATTTTATTGTCTGAAAAGTGTATGAACACTGTGAAATAACCTCATTCACTGCATATATGTTTGTTTTTTGTAGTGGTTACTTGGTCCTTAGAATATCTTTGTAGGGCCCACCAAATAACACATACATGTTTGTGATTCAAATGGAATGTTGAATTGAATTGGGTCCATCATTTCAAATCAAATCAAACCTAGAATCGAATCAAGAGTGTCTTGAAAACGATTTGTTCCAACAGTGATGGCTCAAGTTATAACAAATAAAATATTTCAACTACATCATCTAGGCACGCGTTCATCAAAGGCATGCCTTGATGATGTAGTTGGACTATTATCCAAAATGAATTTTAGTTCAAAAATGGGAATGGGTGTGAGAATTACCAGTACTAGGCACTGTAGAGGGCTAGCTGCTAGCAAAATAGCTCATTGTCAACATTGTTTAGAAACTGTTTTTTCAACAGTGGTAGTGACCAGTAAGGCTGGAAATAGCATGAGGTGTGGGTGAAGATTCTATTTATGTTTACCCTTTATCCAATGCAGACGATATCAAAATTTATTATTTTAAATATAATTTTAACAAAATTTTCCAAAAATTTCACCCAAGCCATATTACATGATCCCTCATTGGAACGAGCCCAACAAGCTCTTTGCAAAGAGGGGTCACATGATATGGTTTGGTTGAAATTTTTTTTCATTTTTTCAGCTGATGAATTTACATATTACATGGATGGATGTGGCCAATTCGTTGGGTAAAGGGTTAATATAGCAGAAATTGCACTCTGTCTTTATTCTTAGCACCAGTTATGTGTATGTACAATATTTCCATCTGAACTTCACGCTTTGTGAGCTGACATTTAGGACTTATACAAGGCCTTTTTTGTGAAAAGATTTGAAAGTGAACAATTCAGGAAGCTGATTCTACATTGAAGTGAATAGAAAGTCAAGATTCTAAATCAAAAGAAATCTAAAATCTTTGCAGGGTCCTCCATTGTTATTATCCAACCTCAGTAGGGTTGAAATGCCATACAGTAGTCTGTTTTATTGCTGATAAGTCAGTGAACATAAGGTGCATCAATTCAAGGGCTGTGATCAGTAAATATATAATTTACTGTCTGTGTGATATATTATGACACTTAACATCCAGTTATGACAATTTGATGTTGTTTGTTCAACAGAATGTACAAAAATATGAAATTAATAAATTATTTATTTCTATACATCAGATTTGAAAGTTTTATGTAAGTCTTTGTACTTTCCAGTCGAGTGGCATTCACTTTATTAAATATCCCTTTAGAAGCATAGCCTTTTTGCCACAGTAAACAAACACTGCTTTACATATCGAGGTTCCTACAGGCATGTTAACTGAATAAAAAATCTTGAAATCTACAGTGGAATTACTGAGACAACCACTCAATTCTGTATTTATCCTCCATTACCACTTGCCCAGACATGCTGGTACTCTATTCATCAGGATTCAGACCAAATGCTTAATTCTGAGCCCCCCCCCCCCCCCTCCCTAAATTAAGCCAAATCAATTACAAAAAACAGAATCCTGTACAGACCTCGAAAGATGGCTTTTGTGCATGCATCAATTCCCAACAATAACCATTCTTTTGTTTGGCCTGGTGTAAACAAGTTTTGTTTCTTAGCTTCCTGAAATTTCTGTGTTTTCCTGGCTTCATATGTTGGATCAAAGAGAAGGGTTATGCCTTGACTGGTAGAGTGCTGGAAGTCCATATTTGGGCTTTATTCTGAAGTTTTGGTACCACAATTTAAAGGCTTCATATCCTGTGTATGTGCTTCATATTATCTTTCAAGTGATATTATTTTACCTGTTAGGATTGCCTTGTTACAATTTATGGGAGAGTGCACTCTCCCATAAATTGTAACAAGGCAAAGATGCACAAAGAAATTTTAAGGACCAAAAATAATTTAGCACTCGATCAGTTAAGAAGATGGGGATTCTCTGTCGTTTCCCATCCAATCTCATCAGGTGACAGAAGTTTTTAAGAGAATAAATTCTCTTGTGCAGAAAACCGATACAGCTTCCTTCTTATCACCAAAGGATTTAGTTTACGGATTTAGTAAATCAAAGTCTTTCATTACGGTTGGTCCATCCATTCAGCCTACACCGTTTCAATTGGGTAGAAACTCTCAGGATCTGAACATACAGTTTCTGTCTCAGTCTACCATTCGTTCATCCCTTCTGGATCAAACTATTGAATCCTCTAGCTGCTTACTAAATGTTCTATCCTTTGTCCATCATATAATACGAACTCTGGATAAAGATGAGTTTGAAGATATACTTTCTCCATTGAGAGTGTTGTCGCACTACATTGTGGCTTCTATCCATACAGCAGCTTGGACCTATGGTCACTTTGAGCTGATTAGACGTGAGAATGCCTTGCTGACATTGTCTAATCTAGACAAAACTCCTAAAACTTCTCTTAGAGCAGGTCCACTGATGGGGGTCTTCACTCTTTAACGATCAAGTCACTTTTGTACACAAAGAAGTTACCAAACAAGCCACAAGTAATCTTATTTTTTGTCAGATTGCTCCAAATGTCACTAGTTCCAAAAACGTAGGTATTCTGGTTCTATTAAATCTTTTGGCTCGTCGCATTCGAAATCTTCAGCTTCTCATAACTAGTCTCGGTTTCGTTCATCATCGATGTTCACAGTCCTGTAGAGGCAAGTGCAAGTCAACTACGGAAAACAAGGTTTCGCTAATCGGAAGCCCTAGGGAGATCCAAGTTGTGGCTTTCAGCCTCTATTATCTTCCAGTCGGTAGAAGACTTCCACTTTGTAGAAAATTGGAAGAAAATTACAAAAGATCCATGGGCTCTACAAGTTATTTAGAAGGACTAATGCTTTCAGAAGAAAGAAAAACCCCTTTGTCGAGAATTCCCAAATATATGCAAATCTATGCCGACCTTACCAAAAGAAACTATCTTCACGAAGCAGTAAGCTTGATCATATCCAAGAATGCAAGAGAGGTTGTAGAGAACATTTCGTCTTTTGGTTTTTATTCGAGAATCTTTCTGGTGCCGGAGCCGGACAGTTCCTTCCGACTGATCAAAGATTTGACCCGGATCAACAAGCTTGTCCTCGCTCCGAAGTTCTATTTGTAAACCATCCGGTCGGTAAGGAACAGCATTCGAGCGAACGACTTTGTGGCAAGCATCGACATCAGGGACGCTTCCTTTCGTGTAATGATTCATCTTTCGGTCAGAAAGTCCTAGAGGTTTGCCGCAAACGGAAAGGTTTATCAATTCCGGGCGATGTGTTTCGGATTAAGCCTTGCTCCATGGGCCTTCACTCGAATTATGAACGCCGTCATGTCTCACTTCCGAGCTCATTCGACGGATCAGAAGTCGTCTTATCTGGATGATATCCTCCAAAGACATTTCCACAAGGAAACTCTTTGTCGGGATGTTCAGGTGCTTCTAAATCTACTGCAGTCACTGGGCTTTCTCGTCAACACAAACTGGGCTTTCTCGTCGACACAAGGAAGTGGGATCTAACCCCTTCATCGACCTTTCGGCATTTGGGAATGGAATTTCAGACTCGCCTGAATCTTGTCCGTCTTCCCCTTGTCAGAGCACGTCTCATAAGAACTTTCTTCCTCTGTTTATTCAAGCGGGGACAGTGACTGCGGGGGAGTTCATGAGACTTCAGGGCCATTAAGGAGCAGCAACAGACTTGATTCCGCTCGGCCTTTTCCCGTTTAACTTTATAGAAAACTCGAAGGCTGTGGTCAACACTCTGGATCATGCACTTTGCCTTTCTCTCTCCGGCTATCAAGGAAAAAATTCAAATTTGGACAAACTTGGAGTGGATGACGCAGGGGATACCGTTAGCCCCCCCCCCCCCCCCCCCCCCGCCCCAAGTCATTCACTCTAATGCCATGCAAGCGGTCAAGGATGGGGTGCTATCTTGATTACGGAGAATTTTAATGGCAATGGTCAATAGAATCATCAGAGGTACCTTCTACACAATCAGAAGGAGATGTCGGCTAGTCTTTCTCACTGGATCAAACCATTTCTCTTTTAATCCGCAGCATTCCTGGTCGGCTCAATGTGATCGTGGACTCGTTCAGGCGCGGGCTTATTCTTCCATCAGAATCGACCCTCAACGGGAAAGCATTTTAGCTATCAGCAACCTGTGGGAACAAACAGCTCCAAACATTCGTCTCTCCGTGCCCCAATCCGTTGGCCTTTGCAGTAGACACTCTTTCAACACTCCGGAACGGAGTAATCGGCTATGGCTTTCCTTCTACTCTGTTAATACTTCAGGTGCTTCAAAAAGTCAAACAAGCAACTTGCAATATCAATCTGGTAGCCCGTCTGTCTCCTCGGAGATCATGGTCAACCGACTTCTGTTACTCAACATTCCGTGTCGGTTGCCTCTGTGGAAGGACCTTCTGTTTCAAAGCAAAACGTCACGGCAATCTGACAGATCTCTACCTTCACGTCTTTCTGTTGTCGGTAACCAGTCACACTTAACCCATTTTATGTGTGTAACTCACGGCCCTCACAGACAACAATGCAGACTTTGAAGAGTTGTGAGTACAAGCTTTTCCCGGAGGTGAAACCCAGAAACCCCTCTACTACTACGGGAGGGGGACACTGCCCCCCCCCTCCCAGAACCGCGTGCCGCATTGACCTTCGCTATGCATTGAATCCCTTCCAAACGGAAGGCGCCCAATGCGTAGCGATGGCCCACACGGGGCGTCCCCCTATTTCTTAATTCCCAAACCCACAAGGACAAGCCGGATTATCTTACATAAATCTTTTGTACTTGTGTACATTGAGATTGCTGAAACGTAAACGCAACTGCGAGTGTATTATCTTACTCCCCCGGCTATCATACTCATAATCTGGAACAGTTGGATCATCTCTCAAAACGCTCTTAAAAATATTAATATTGTCGCTGTCACGAACATCCAACCCATTCTACAGCCTCACGGGAAACGGCAGGAAAGAGTCGGACAAAGTCTTGAAATGAAGAAATGTTGTTACCAAATACTTTATTGCAACGCTCGCATCGCGTATGGAGTGTTTAGCTTTATTTTAGGCCTTTATTACTGAAAAAGATAGGTCTCATTTTTTAACCATTCATTCATTCACAAAAGGTGTATCTGAAGCTGAAAAAACACCATGTTCGAATGGATTACTTTATGGATTATATATATATACGGTAAAACTGAAAAGTGAAAATAAAATGTACAATAAAAGTTTATTCATTCTTAACATAAAATCGAAAAAGAAAAGACACCAACGAATTAATTTTTCATTTATATTTCCATATCAATCCAAAATAAGGAGTAATTCTCCGCCGATCAGACAGCTCCATGACGCTCATTTGACAATAAAACTTAACTTCACGGAAAGCGCTCTTTTTCTGAGGTGAAAGGAAGCAGCAAAAAAAACGTTCTCACAACCTTATTATTTTTAGCTTATTATCTTAAGTATTTATTGCGAATTACTAAATTAACGCACCTAAAACTTGCGACAAAAATTCAAAAAATTCTGCTGTAAACACACCAGGGGTCGACTATTTTCGTAAAATTTACTAATGTTATACACAATTTTAGGACCATTTTTAAACAGAAAGGGGAAGCAATAAAAAATCATTCAATAAATAACATGAACATTGCACATAAAACTATAAACATTGAAATAAATGGACATGACACGTTAAATATTTCACCTCAACTCGTTCTTTGTATAAATGAAAGTGTCAATGACACTGTAGCTCAAGTTGTCAAGACATGTACATGTATAGTATGTGACACATCAATGACAAACATCTAGGTAATGACCTGATTACAAAGGTACATATAAAGTATTGTAACGGCCTGTACATAAATACTGACCGCAGCCTGTAACAAATGTATAGGTAAAGTATTGTAAAGGTGGGTGACAGTCAGATGCTAAACTAGAAAAGAAATCTTTAAGTCCCAGAGTGGGTCTGACTGAACCCCAAAATATTTGTTCTCATAGCACAGTGATAACAAAGGCACCCCAACACACATTCATTCCTATCCCAAGGTGAAAACAATGGTACCCAAGAAGTTTCGTGAAGATCATAAATACGAGCTGAAAAGAAGTTGTGACAAAAAACTAATTGGACCTAATTTCGGTACAAAATGGCCACTGGCAGCCATCTTGAATTTTGGACCGCACTCAGAAACACTCGTTCTCATTCCAAGGTGATAACAAAGGTACCCAAGAAGTTTCGTGAAGATCGGTTGATAAATACAGCATCTAGCCCGAGCCGTATTGACATGTGCACTTACAGTGTATAAGTAGCACTGAATAAATCAAAGTTCATCTAATTTGCATAATTTCTGCACGAGATAAAAACCCGTACTCTATGTGATGTATTCCATGTTACTAAACATTCATACAAAAATTTATTCAAATCAGACCTTTCATCCAGAAGTTCTGTACAAAAGACTGATTGCACTAATTTTGGTACAAAATGGCTGCTGGTGGCCATCTTGAATTTCGGACCACACCCAAAAACACTCGTTCTCATTCCACGGTGATAACAAAGGTACTCATGACGTTTTGTAAAGATCGGTTCATAAATACGGCCTCTAGCCTGAGCCGTATAGAAGTTGTGTACAAAAAACTGATTAGACCCAATTTCGGTACAAAATGGCCACTGGCAGCCATCTTGAATTTCTGACCTCACCCAGAAACACTCGTTCTCGTCCCAAGGTGATAACAAAGGTACCCGAGACAATTCGTGAAGATCGATTGAAAAATACAGCCTCTAGCCTGAGCCGTATTGACATGTGTACTTACTGTGTGTAAGTAGCACTGAAAAAATCAAAGTTCATCTAATTTGCATAATTTCTGCACGAGAAAAAAACCCGCATTATATGTGATGTATCCCATGGTACTAAACATTCACACACAAAATTATTCAAATCAGAGCTTTCATGTGGAAGTTCTGCGCAAAAATCTGATTGCCTCTAATTTTGAACAAAATGGCTGTCAGCGGCCATCTTGAATTTCGGACCGCACCCAAAAACACTCGTTCTCATCCCACGGTGATAACAAAGGTACCCAAGAAGTTTCGTAAAGATCGGTTCATTAATACGGCCTCTAGCCCGAGCCGTATTGGCATTTGCACTGACAGTGCTGAAAGTAACACTAAATACATCAAACTTAGTCTAATTTGCATAATTTACGTACGAGAAAAAAACCCGTATTATATTTGATGTATCCCATGGTACTAAACATTCATACAAAATATTATTCAAATCAGCGCTTTCATATGGAAGTTCTGTGCAGAAAACAGATTTCTGCATCGTCGGTACAAAATGGTGGCTGGCTGCCATCTTGAATTTCGGACCGAACCCAAAAACATTCGTTCTCGTCCCACGGTCATAACAAAGGTACCCAAGAAGTTTCGTAAAGATCGGTTCATAAACACGGCCTCTAGCCCGAGCCGTATTGAATTGTTGACGGACAGACGGACGACTGGCCATGGCATAAGCTCAAATTTGGCTTCGCCAAAGTTGAGCTAAAAATGTATCAATTATTTTTTTCGGTAGGCCTCAGTGTAAAAATTTAGACGACGTTTTCCCCGAAATGTTGCGCATGCGCATCCAACATCACACGAGCAGTTGGAAATGATCTGGGAAGGTTGAGAGATGGGAGATTCACCGCTCCTTGGTCCCCACCCCCTTCTTTGCGCTTCAGTCTATCAGCCTATTGAGGGTTGCGGGCGCATTAACTGTTCCATATGTTATAACACTGAACTCATTCTGGGAATCCCAGGAAGAGGAGCAGAGCTTGTTTGCTTCGGTAAACAAGTTACCGCTGTAGTGGTATAAAAGGACTCTGAACCCCACCATCTTTAGTGGATGTCCTCTAAATTGGGTAGCATAGCTAAACCATTGACTTAACTTTACTTCATCCCTATGTTGCCGTCACGAGATAGCAAAGAT
Organism: Pictodentalium vernedei; assembly: GCA_031216915.1. NCBI lineage: Eukaryota > Metazoa > Mollusca > Scaphopoda > Dentaliida > Dentaliidae > Pictodentalium > Pictodentalium vernedei. The sequence continues at coordinate 50,754,894 of CM062288.1, read as the reverse complement.
ACTGAAAGCGATCTTAAACACCAATGATGAAATATACATATATTTGTATGGAAGGCAGAGTGCACATACATGTCTGTCTATCTATAGGTCCATCCAGAATATGGTCAGTAGTAGTGCTCGCACGTTTCAGGGATCATTGGCCGGACCTCGGTGCCTGACATCGGAAGTAACGTCATGTCACGTGACGTAGTGGCGCCATGTTGTGTTGTCATGGTAACCCGCGTGAGCGGCCATTTTGTGACGTCATCTCCATACTGATACGTGTTGTTAGTGCGCATGCGCAGCGCGTGTTGTTAGGTTGATACGTGTTTCCGTCGTCCATTTTGTATACTGGAGGCCGCCATCTTGGTTTCTATGGTAGCACGTGATTGCTATGTTGCCTAAGGCCTACAATAGGACAGGAGTATGTTCGGAGGGTATGTTCGATTGTAGAAGAGTAAATCTAATTACCACAAACAACCCGTCAACTTGTATTATTTCGAATTCTTCCAGAATTCTCTGCTTCTATCTATATATGCAATAGTTATCGTTTATCTGGCCATGTTCCTTTATTCCAGAGTATACCCCAGTAGCGTAGAAGAGCCTATTAGTTGGAACAGTTTTGCTTATTATTACTATATTTAGCTATTTTGGTCTATTCTTGTTAGTTCTGACCCTATTCCAAGTACTCTTATTGTTTCATTTATCTAGATCATTTATAACCAATCAGATTGCTTGATTTCCCATAATCTGTATACAGAGTTATCTCCCTTCTATATAATAAAAGACTATATCCAATGGCCATATCCCATGGAATCCCATTTTTTGCAAAACACCTGTGGCTATGAAATCCTTTTTTGTCGTATGAGGCCATGAGGGCTATGTAAAAGCCCTCAATGAGTCCTCATTTATTATCCCTCATACCCTCATTGAATTTTGAGGTTATGAGGACCTTGAAAAATCCCTCAATGAGGTATAATTTACTACGACTCTTTGCCTCATTTCAGTATTTAACAGGTATATCCTGGGGAATCCCATTTTGGAAAACGCCTGTGACTGTGGAATCCCTTTTTGTCGTATGAGGCCATGAGGGCTATGTAAAAGCCCTCAATGAGTCCTCATTTATTATCCCTCACATCCTCATTGAATTTTGAGGTTATGAGGACCTTGAAAAATCCCTCAATGAGGTATAATTTACTACGACTCTTAGCCTCATTTCAGTATTTAACAGGTATATCCTGTGGAATCCCATTTTGGAAAACGCCTCTGACTGTGGAATCCCTTTTTTGTCGTATGAGACCATGAGGGCTATGTAAAAGCCCTCAATGAGTCCTCATTTATTATCCCTCATAGCCTCATTGAATTTTGAGTTTATGAAGACCATTAAAAATCCCTCAATGAGGCATAATTTACCACGACTCTTACCCTCATCTCGGTATTTGAGGATACCTATCGAGGATACCTTTTATAGGATACTTATCTGAGGATACTATATAAGCTGTACATATCCCTATAGGTCTCTTGCTGGCCCTTAGTACTATTAATCCACCTGATGCTTTATGTTATCCTATGACTGGTATAGGTAGTATGCAATGCTAGGCATAGGGGTATTGTGGGTAGGGGTACTGCCTGGTAATTTAGAACGGTACTATAGTATGGCGGTATATACACCTATAGGCCCTGTTAGTACTTGGTACTATTAACCAACGGATTGCTTTGTTTTATTATATGGCTGGTATATGTAGTACGTTATGGTAGACCTAGTGATTTTGTGGGGGTTGGGGTAATGCTTGGTAGTTTAGAACGGCAGTATAGCATAGGCTGTACATAACCCCGTAGGTCTCTTGCTGGCCCTTGGTACTACTGATCCACCAGGTGCTTCATATTATTGAGCGGTATTCTGGGGTAGGGTCAATGCCTGGTAATACAGAACGGCAGCAGAGTATGGTTGGTATATTCCCCTATAGATCCCATCCTAACCGTTGATAGTATTAACCTACCAAATGCTTTGTATCATCCTGTTACTGGTAAAGTGGTACGTAATACCAGTAGTTCCTACCTTATTCCGAGTACTCTTGTTGTTTCATTTATCTAGTTCATTTATATAAATTATAATTAACCAATTAGATTGCTTGATTTCCCATTACCTGTACTTAATCGTACAGAGTTATCTCCCTTCTGTATAATAAAAACCTATATCAATGGCAATTTCCCCGGCACCCCAATTTCGGCACCCCTTTTTTTGAAAAGCATATGGCTGTCGGCACCCTTTTTTCTGAAATGAGGATAAGAGTCGTATTAAAAATCCCTCATTGAGGGATTTTTAATACGACTCTTATCCTCATTTCAGAAAAAAGGAGTGCCGAAGGCCATATGTTTTTCAAAAAAGGGGTGCTGAAATTGGGGTGCCTTCTGGAGAATCCCTTTTTTGTCAAATGAGGATAAGAGTCGTAGTAAATCAGACCTCATTGGGGGATTTTTAATACGACTCTTATCTTCATTTGACAAAAAAGGGATTCTCCAGAAGGCACCCCAATTTCGGCACCCCTTTTTTGAAAAACATATGGCCTTCGGCACCCCTTTTTTCTGAAATGAGGATAAGAGTCGTATTAAAAAACCCTCAATGAGGGATTTGTAATACGACTTTTATCCTCATTTCAGAAAAAAGGGGTGTCGGGGAAACAGGATGATACAAAGCATTTGGTAGGTTAATACTATCAACGGTTAGGATGGGATCTATAGGGGAATATACCAACCATACTCTGCTGCCGTTCTGTATTACCAGGCATTGACACCACCCCAGAATACCGCTCAATAATATGAAGCACCTGGTGGATCAGTAGTACCAAGGGCCATCAAGAGACCTACAGGGATATGTACAGCCTATGCTATACTACCGTTCTAAACTACCAAGCATTACCCCCACCCCCACAAAATCACTAGGTCTACCATAACGTACTACATATACCAGCCATATAATAAAACAAAGCAATCCGTTGGTTAATAGTACCAAGTACTAACAGGGCCTATAGGTGTATATATGGCCATACTATAGTACCGTTCTAAACTACCAGGCAGTACCCCTACCCACAATACTCCATTGCCTAGCATTGCATACTACCTATACCAGTCATAGGATAACATAAAGCATCAGGTGGATTAATAGTACTAAGAGCCAGCAAGAGACCTATAGGGATATGTACAGCTTATATAGTATCCTCAGATAAGTATCCTATAAAAGGTATCCTCGATAGGTATCCTCGATAGGTATCCTCAAATACCGAGATGAGGCTAAGAGTCGTGGTAAATTATGCCTCATTGAGGGATTTTTAATGGTCCTCATAACCTCAAAATTCAATGAGGCTATGAGGGATAATAAATGAAGACCCATTGAGGGCTTTTACATAGCCCTCATGGCCTCATATGACAAAAAAGGGATTCCACAGTCACAGGCGTTTTCCAAAATGGGATTCCATAGGATATACCTGTTAAATACTGAAATGAGGCTAAGAGTCGTAGTAAATTATACCTCATTGGGGGATTTTTCAAGGTCCTCATATCCTCAAAATTCAATGAGGGTGTGAGGGATAATAAATGAGGACTCATTGAGGGTTTTTACATAGCGCCCTCATGGCCTCATACGACAAAAAAGGGATTCCATAGCCACAGGTGTTTTGCAAAAAATGGGATTCATGGGATATGGCCATTGGATATAGTCTTTTATTATATAGAAGGGAGATAACTCTGTATACAGATTGTGGGAAATCAAGCAATCTGATTGGTTATAAATGATCTAGATAAATGAAACAACAAGAGTACTTGGAATAGGGTCAGAACTAACAAGAATAGACCAAAATAGCTAAATATAGTAATAATAAGCAAAACTGTTCCAACTAATAGGCACTTCTACGCTACTGGAGTATACTCTGGAATAAAGGAACATGGCCAGATAAACGATAACTATTGCATATATAGATAGAAGCAGAGAATTCTGGAAGAATTCGAGATAATACAAGTTGTCGGGTTGTTTGTGGTAATTAGATTTACTCTTCTACAATCGAACATGCCCTCCGAACATACCTCTGTCTTATTGTAGGCCTTAGGTAACATAGCAATCTCGTGCTACCATAGAAACCAAGATGGCGGCCTCCAGTATACAAAATGGACGACGGAAACACGTATCACCCTAACAACACGCGCTGCGCATGCGCACTAACAACACGTATCACTATGGAGATGACGTCACAAGATGGCCGATCACGCGGGTTACCATGACGACACAACATGGCGCCACTACGTCACGTGACATGACGTCACTACCGAGGTCCGGCCAATGATCCCTGAAACGTGCGAGCACTACTACTATGGTCCATCCATCAATTATTTGCTTGTCAACATTACAGATAGCTGTGTGAGGTATATTGCTGGACACACCAAAATCACAAGCATTAAATGTTTGAACTAAAAAAACCCCCAGGAATTTAATAATTTCAATCTCGTTTGACGGAGCTCATTAAGCTCTGTCCGACAAGACTGAACTGATTAAGTTCTTAGTTGCATTATGGAAAGATTTACAATTTCAGATTTTGACATGTTAAATTATGTATAATGACCTGCTCCACACTGCTCACCAGATATACATAGAACGACTCGCGTGTGTGAATGGGTTATTCGATATGGCATGAGTGCCAGAGCGGAAGGATAGAACGAGAGGCCACGAGTGCCAGCGCGGAAGGATAGAACGAGAGGCCTCAGGCCTCGAGTTTTATCCTTCCGCGTTGACACATGTGCCATATCGATTAACCCATTTACACACGCGTGTCGTTCTGTGTTTATTACACGCCTTCGCGTCCATAAAACAATTATTAGAAGGACACTCAACAATTCATTTGATAATTATCACCAAAAAGAACACATTTTGTCGCCAACCAAACTTCCGAGGGGAACTTGTGTTACTCTTTCGTCCTCTGAGTTCCAATGTGTTCTATGTGCCTTCTGGCACATAGAACACATTGGGACTCAGGGGGCGACTTTTAGTTATCGCTAGGGATTGAAATTGTAATTGCGGTACACGATTTGTAGAAAATTCCAGTGAAATTTCGCTTCATTATAAAATAGTCCGTCAACGATTTCCGATCCACACATGTACGGAACAGATTTTTATTTTCCGCACTGTTTAGTGTTGCTGTAGATAGGGATTTCGTAGAACATGCGTAATAACATGTAAATCTACACTGACTTCAGTGATAACTCAATGTAAGGTTTGACCCTTACTTTTGAGTTGTGTATTACAGATATTATTTATTTATTGGTGTTTAAGGTCACATATTTATGCACTATTGCTAATCATGACCGCGACAGTTTTACGGTTGGAGGAAGTCGGAGTACCCGGAGAGAACCACCGAGCAACGACGAGCAACTGTCAGCTCCCCAACGTACGAACTCCATACAAGCAGGGAGAGCATTGGTTGAAGACAAGTGCACCATCGACGTGCAGTACGCCTTAGTACACAACGCCACCGCGCCCCCACGCTGGCAATGGAGATGAGGTGTCTTGCCCAAGGACACAACGCGGTTGCCGCAGGTGGGATTCGAACCGAGGACCTCTCGGTTTGCAGCCTTCACCTCTACCTACTGAGCCACCGCGCTCCCGTGTATTACAAACAGAGCTGATGAAAGATTAACATGAGACTGTGAGGGTGGGAACACCAATAAATAAATTAATAAAAGCTCTGAACACAAACAACCCACAGCATGTGACAAGCACTTCCTTTAATGTTAACCCCTATCTGCCAACTCCCAGAACACAATCCAGAGTACTGAACCACTGTGATCCCATTAAACCATCTAGTGAATCATCAATTAGAAGAAGTGAGTTAGCATCTTCAAAATCGAAGCTCTTGCTTTCAAATGTCTTTTGAACAAGAACTTTACCAGGTGTCCCGGAATCATTTGATGCCTGTATGATTTGTCTCTCGCTCTGTCGCCTTTATGCCTGTCTGTCTTATTATTTTGCACGGACATACACTTTGGGGCTCAGGGACGCGGAGACGGGAAGTTATTGATCAAGGGGGAGGGGCATACGTGCCCACTCATGTGGATTTAATAACGCACATATCATCAGCTAAATTGTTCCAGTGGTCTGGTTTTTGCAACGTTGAAAAGATTTATTGTTTAGTGTACTGTTTTGAACAGCCAAGCCTCTGGACAGACAGACCCGGGATGCCTTCTGTGCGCATAATCAGGCGTCCATGTCCCTGTCTGCGCAGAGCGACTACGTCACCAGTTCTATATTAAGCGTAAATTCAATCTCAAGACATACAGTTGTCTCAGAGAAGTTGCCAAGAAGTCTCGCTATTCGACGTTAGATACTGATGCGTTGAATTAGGCCTTGCGAACGTGATCAACGGCCCTTGGTACTACATGTATCCATTTGGAATATTCTGAGGTCAGGTCAACTTGAACCAAAGACCACTCGGCACAAGACCAGTCGGACCAGTTTTGAAGACAACTCGGACCTGTTTTTAAGACAGCTCGGGTCTGTTTTGAAGACAATTACTCGCACCAACATAAAAGAAAAGTCGGACCAATGTCAACTCTGACCAGTTTTTATGAGAACTTGGACCGACTCTGGGAGTAAGGGGATAAAAGATAAAATACTGTTTAAAATGTCAAAATACGCAAATAAAACTTACTTATACTGATATTTTATACACAATTTGTTTATACTGAAAATATAAATATATAAATACAAAGTGGATTTAACCCTTTACCTAACACCACATTTAAAAACATTTTTTTGAAAAGTATTCGCAGTATTTCAACAAACCATACAAATATGGATATAGTCAGAAACGACTCGTTGATTATTATATCCATATTTGTACGGTTTTATTGAGTAATTCGTATGGCTTATACGGTTTTATTGGGTAATTTGTATGGTTTGTACGGTTTTATTGAGTAATGTGTATGGTTTATACAGTTTTATTGAGTAATTTGTATGGTTTGTACGGTTTTAGAGAGTAATTTGTATGGTTTGTACGGTTTTATTGAGTAATGTGTATGGTTTATACGGTTTTATTGAGTAACTTGTGTGGTTTGTACAGTTTTATTGAGTAACTTGCAGGATATTATTGATATTATACCCAGGCCGTTTTCAGATGATGCCGGGTTGCTCAACTCAAATATCGAATGTTCCCCTGTTGAATATCATGCGGTGTCTGTTGTCCCACAAAAAAGTAACATTTCGTGCATTCGGTACTGTGTTGCTATTCATGTCGCCGCATCCCGAGTCATTTTCCTGGATCTGATGAATGGGTTTCGTGAAAAGTTGATGAATTTAATTTAATGCTCTCGTCATATCTGTATGAGGGCATTGATTTCTGTAGTTTGCTGTGATTGCTTGCAGTCATTGCATGTAAAGAAAATGCCAGTCAATTCCTTAACCATTCATTGATACTGGTTTCGATTGATACCGGTATTGCACGTGCGATGTTGCCACCTATTACATCCATCACAAAGTATAGCTTCTTGTCGAGGACGTACTGAAACTATCAGTGACAGTCATAACACTCTAGAAAAACAATTATTGTTAACCCTTTACCAAACGCAGACGATATCAAAATTTATTATTTTAAATATCATTTTTTTTTTAATTTTTCAAAACATTTCAACAAAACCATATCATGTGACCCCTCGTTGGAACGAGCTCGTTCCAGAGAGGGGTCACATGATATGGTTTTGTTGAAATATTTTGAAAAATGGTATTTTTTCAACTGCTCAATTTGCATATTACGCGGGCGGATGTGGCCGATTCGTTGGGTAAAGGTTTAACATTATTAAATAGATTACAAGTTGATCATATGTGAATGGGCTCATAATCTTTAAGAACTGATCGCGCCGTGCAATCACTTAACAAATCTTACAGCGTTCCAACGCATGAGTCTTTTGTACAAACAAGACCCAAGGTGTTTACAAAAGCGTCGAGAAACTAGAGAAACAGAATTTACTGCCACCAGTGAATTCAAGTCTGTGTGAAAAGGGTTAAAGTATCAGGAATAAACTATAAGGAAAGAGAAATCATGGAGGCTTATTTTTCAGGAGTAAAATATTTTTGAACGAACCAGAAATGGGTTTTCATTAGCAGTATTTACAGATATTCATACAGGAATCAGAACATTTTTATAAGAAACCAGAAATGGCATATATGTGACCAGCATTCAACGGGTTTGATACACAAATCAGAAATGAACATTTTTGGCTCTGCCCACTAATTTGAGTGATGAAATACGTTCATAAACTTTAGAAATGCATTAATCTGTAATAAAATGGATTTCCCAGTCTTTCTGAATAATGCCCCCATATTAAAATCTTCAGAGGGTTAACATATTCCCTTTAAATACTCCATTTTAATCCTCTAAATGTGGGCGTAGTGGCTCAGTTGGCAGAGGTGTAGGTTGCAAGGCGTGAGGTCCTCACTCTGTCCTTGGGCAAGACACTTCACCCCATTGCCCACGTGGATGCATGGTGGCGCTGTGTACTAAAGCGTACTGCACATCGATGGTGCACCCATCTTCAACCAATGCTAACCTTGCTTGTGTGGATTTAGTATGTGGGGATCTGACAGTTGCTCGTTGTTGCCCGGTGGTTCTTCCTGAGTACACCGACTTCCTCCACCTGAAAAACTGTCGTGGTCATGATTAGCCACTGTGCAGAAATATGTGACAATAAACACCAATAAATAAATAATCCTTTAAAAAATAATCTCAATCCAATAAAGGGTCATAAGCTATGTTTTTCAAGCAAAAATGTAAAGGTAATTAAAACTGAATAGACGTTTCTGTGAATAATGTTGACCAGTTTTCGCCATTATGTTGGCTAAAGGGTTAAGAATCCCTTACTTTGGAAGGCACACTGAAAGGGTGTCCCATTCCACATAGAATTAAATGTTAAGAAAATAAAGCGAAAAACATTATGTTTCTCAGCTGAGAGTACCTGCTTTTGCACTCCGGGGGGGGGGGGGGTGGAACGGCACAAATCAGAGACATTCTCCTAATGACACTTTGGCACCAAAGGTTTCTGCACTCTCGGTGAGACCGAGCCGAGCACAGTGAAAGACTATAGAAATCCTCTAAAAAATTAGTTTTAAACAGTCATAGCACTAACACAGTTAACAGTACAGTCGACCATGTCAGAATTGCATTGTTACCGGCACCCTGACAGTTTTGTGACAGGTTCCAACAATTATTCAGTGCAGTTTTATGGAAAGGGTTAACTTTATTCTGCCTGAAATAAAATATGTGCAATCCACATTGAAGTCCTGAAAGGGTTAAAAGCATTGAACTGAATAAGATAGGTTTTAACAAATTTTACAATTATTCAGAGCAGTTTTATGGAAAGGGTTAACTTAATTATGCCTGAAATAAAATATTTGCAATCCACATTGAAGTCTTGAGAGGGTTAAATGCATTGAACTATTGAACTGAATAAGATAGGTTTCAACAAATTTTACAATTATTCAGTGCAGTTTTATGGAAAGGGTTAACTTTATTCTGCCTGAAACAAAATATGTGCAATCCACATTGAAGTCTTGAGAGGGTTAAAAGCACTGAACTGAATAATTTGTAATTTATTTCCTTGCAAGACAACGGGTTTCTCTCGGTGAGACCGAGCCGAGCACAGTGAAAGACTATAGAACTCCTCTAACAAAATGAGTTTTAAACAGTCATAGCACTAACACAGTTAACAGTACAGTCGACCATGTCAATATTGATAGGTTTCACCAATTATTCAGTGCAGTTTTATGGCAAGGGTTAACTTTATTCTGCCTGAAATAAAATATTCCATGGCTATTCCATGTCAGTATTGCATTGTTACCGGCACCCTGACAGTTTGGTGATAGGTTTCAACAATTATTCAGTGCATTTTTATGGAAAGGGTTAACTTTATTCTGCCAGAAATAAAATATGTGCAATCCACATTGAAGTCTTGAAAGGGTTAAAAGCATTGAACTGAATAAGATAGGTTTCAACAATTATTCAGTGCTGTTTTATGGAAAGGGTTACCTTTATTCTGCCTGAAATAAAATATATGCAATCCACATAGAAGTCTGGAGAGGGTTAAAAACAGTGAACTGAATAATTTACAATTTATTTCCTTGCAAGGCAAAGGGTTTCTCTCAACAAAGTTTCAGGAACTAACATCCCATTATGACGACAAGGTCAAGATTTCATTTTGACAGCTTACTCCACTGGTGTCTCCAGTGTGAACATAACATCGTATTGCTTGGGGAGAATTTACTGTATCAGGAAATTGGAGGCTGTGAAAAACCCTGTGGCCTACTGGGCCATACTCAATGGCCCTAGCGACTTGTAAAACATAGGTGGCCGAGAAGTTGTGAATGTCTACCAGTATGCCAAAAATCAGCGAGATGGGACAATTTGTTTTCGAGTTATCGTGAGGACAAGGAAGTGCATAGAAGAAGAAGAAGAAGAAGAAAAAAAAAGAAACCGTACAAAACAATAGTCTGTGTGTTCATACAGACTAATAACTTTAAAAAATCATACTATTGAATTCTAAAATTCTAAAATTAGCAAGAGTAACTTTGGAAAGTGGCGCGATTCGTCTTTGATGTTGGTCCGAGTTCTCTTCAAAACATAATATTCTCACCCTCTGTTTCCCTAACAAGTTTGTTTGCCACGTCACGTTGACCTTCCAGTCTCTCGGTGTCACTGTTGGGGCTCCATTTTAGTGAGGCCCTGAACACTGATTTTTATCTTTATCAATTCGACCCAACTCGCTGTCAAGACTTTGCAAAATGATCTTGATATCGTTAAAACTTTGAACATTCAGTCGCTGCAGAGCCAGTTCGTTGAACAGTCTGGTAGCTGCTCACCGCTGGCCGGCGATTGTCTCCTAACTCAAAGCAGTTATCTCCCTTCGTATGGTTTGAGCCTCGCGAAGAGCGACGACTGCTTGGAGTTTGATTGTCGTCGTGTTTTTTCGACACTTCACTACAGTCCGCGAAAACCCTTCCCTTACCAAATGGACAGATTTAACTCATTAACACTTACGCTGCCGAAAGCGACTATTGTCACTTATTTTATGATGATTATCTGTACGTCCTGGTATGCACAGATCTAACCTACCAGCTGATGAAGTGTTGGAAAGGTCTCTTTTTAACAATTAATCACATGACAGAGTTTCAAGTTTGTCACAAATTTTATTAAACTTCTCGCATACAGGCATACTTAGAGGTCCTCCATATATGGCTAAAGTGGGCGAGGCAGTGAACGGGCCATTTGCCGTAAAACTGTTTCACTGCTGATTTATCGTTTCAAGGAGACTAACGTTTTCTGGATCCGGTTCCAGATCCGGAAAAAATTCATTTTTCAAACTATCTTTGTCGAGTGAATTTCTGGGCAAAAACATTATTCAACCCTTTGCCCAACGTAACGGCAAAAGACGGCCAGTGCTATTCACAAAAATCGCCAATTAATTTTCATTATTTTTTCCAATTTTTTGTCTCAAAAACATAGGTTATGACCCCTCTTTGGAACGAGCACGTCGAGCTCGTTCCAATGAGGGGGCATAACTTATGTTTTGAGACAACAAATGAAAAAAGTTAGTTATGCAAAAATTTTGTTTGCAAGTGTCGTCTGCTTTTCATGTTAGATAAAGGGTTAAAAGTCATCACGAGACCTCTTAAATATAAATCTGATATACGCCAGTCAGTGGAGAAATCGGTAGCACCTGATTTATGTGCCATATAACACAAAACATAAAATATATTTAAAGACAAAAGAAATGTTTCTAAAAGCAGCAGTAGTTTTAAATAACTACCGTCCAATTTCGTTGGTAACTCCCCCAGTAAAGTTTTCGAACAATGTGTCTTTATTAAACTCTTAAATTGAATTTCTCTAGTCGAGTGAAACAATTTTTTGTGTAAGTTTCAAGTTGGGTTTGCTCCTAATGACTTCACGTTTTCCAACTGTCTGACATTCATTAAGCAATGTTTTCAGAATTGGGCAGCCAAAAAAAGTTCGGATTTTATTTTACGATATCCCACGTTGGAACCCAGGGAAGTGAAGCAATGCTTGCTTGACCTTTTACCTAACTTGTAAAGCAGACGACACTTGCAAACAAGATTCTTGAATAACTATTTTTTTTCATTTTTGGTCTCAAAAACATAGGTTATGACCTCTCATTGGAACGAGCTCGTTCCAAAGAGGGGTCATAACCTATGTTTTTGAGACAAAAAATGAAAATATAATGAAAATTAATTGGCGATTTTTGAGAATAGCGCTGGCCGGTTTTGGCCGTTACGTTAGGTAAAGGGTTAATGTGATAAACAAGCACTGTTTCTCTGGTAAACTAGTACCCAGTCACCAGTGCTTGAGATGGAAGTCCTCTAAAATGAGTAACATGGGTATAAACGCTTGACTTAACTTGACTTTATCCCCATGTTGTGATCACGATTAGCCATTGTGCAGAAGTATATGGCTTTAGGCATCAGTAAATAAGTAAAGTCTACCATATCAGTGTACTTATCTAACTACCATCCAGTTTCTGTTCTTAGCTTCTCAAGAAATGTTTTTGAAAAATATGTCTTTATTAAGGCTTTGAATTACTCAAGACAAACAATATTTTATCTAAGTTTCAGTCAGAGTTTACTCCGAATGACTCCACACTCCACTGTTTACCAACTGATAGACATTTATTTATTTTGGGATTTAACGACACTTTCGACAGCCAGGGTCACCTCGTGTCGGTCATTTTTACGGGTGATGGAAGCCGGAGTACCCGGAGAGAACTACAAACCAACGGCGAATAAATGTCAGACTCCCCAACGTACTAACTCCACATAAGCAGGATTAGCATTGGTTGAAGACAAGTGCTCCATCGACGTGGAGTACGCGAGTACCCCTTAGTAGCGCCACCGTGCCCACATGGGCAATCGGGATGAAGTGACTTGCCCAAGGACACAACGCAGTTACCCCTGACGGGGATCGAACCGTAAACGTTTCGGTTTGAAGTCTTATGCCAAACCACTAAACCACTGCCAACAGATATTTATGGATCAATGTTTCAGCATTGGACAACCAAAAAGATATTAGTTTTTTATTTTTCGATATTAGAATTCTTTGTGATAACATATGGCATGAAGGTATAATCTGTAGCTAGGAGAGCATTGGTACAACGGGATCTCTCCTGGAATAAGAGTTTAAATCATATCTCAGTAAAAGGCAGCAAATGGTAGTTACAGACTCGCACTTCCCCAGTTAGTAACATATACACACTGATGTTCCTCTTGATTCCATTCTCTTCTAATACATATCAACGAATTTGTCGAGGATTTACTCTGAAATCAGTTGGGTTAAAAATCGACCCAAATCAACCAGGCTGAGTGAATGTGAAGCCAATTGGTTTCTTATCCACTCAACACAGTTGATTTGGGTTACTTTTTAACCCAGAATTGAGTTCATATTTACTCAACCCATTTAATTTGACTTGATTTTTAACCCAACTGAATTTAGAGCGTATGGACTCTGATTTAAGGAAATTTGTTTATGATACACCACTCACCTTTTCATCGGTGAACCGAATCAGTTCCGAAAACATATCGTCAAAAAATATAGAACAAATAGAAAGGTGGTCCATAATTGAATTGTGACATTCAATCCCCCAAAACAGTGACTATGGCAGTTTCTGGGAAATGCATTTCCCCAATCTAAAGATCCTGAGGGTGTTTAATTAACCTGTCCAAGAACTTACTTCACATGAGAACCTGGGTTTGACTTTTAATGGTTGGGCGCGGTTTCGTTGCGGTAACCGGTTCTCGACAGATCACAGAAGTTAAGCCACGTCGAGCCCGGTTAGTCCTTGGATGGGTGACCGCCTGAGCAATCGATTCGGACTCCTGCGTTGTGTCCTTTGGCAAGGCACTTCACCCCGATTGTCCACATGGAGGCACGATGACGCTGTGTGCTAAGGCGTACTGCACGTCGATGGTACGCATGTCTTCAACCAATCTAACCCTGCCTGTGCTGCAGTGCGGAGTTACGATGTTGGGGAGCTGGCAGCTGCTTGTCGTTGCTCGGTAGTTCTCTCCGGGTACTCCGGCTTCCTCCACCAGTAAACCTGTCACCGACACGATATGACATTGGCTGTTAATGCGTCGTTAAACCCTAATAAATAATTAAATATAACTTTTAATCATCATTGAAAATGGAATGATCATGTTAATAACATAACATTTAAAGCATCTGAGGACTAACTTTTTTGCGGATCCGAAGCAGATTCGCTCATTATTTGGAGCTTTCTTGTGGATCCGGATTTTTAGATGAAATAAAGACCAGAAAAAATCATTTATCAAACTTTTTTATTGAACACATCTCAAAACAAATGTTCTTTTCATTTTACTCACAGACTGTCGTTTCGAAAGTTCCAAAACATAGAACATAAATCTGGGGCACCGTAGGTGGGAACAGATTGCAATATTTATCCCATGAAATTCAAAATGAAATAAAAATATAGAACGAAATTCAATGAATATGAATTGTAATTCAATTAAAAAATAAAATTTATTCAATAACAAGTTGAACTTATTTAAATTTTTAAAAATGTTTCCTTTTGAAAAAAGGAACGTTGAATTGCGTGCGGATACTAAATTGCGCGCGGTTTCTAAAAGTTTCCTTCAAGTTAAATTTTATAAAATATGAAGGTCAAATTTCATATTCATTTTATCACTGACAAGTCAAATGATTAATTCTATGCGTTGGTTACGATTGCCGAGATTTCCATTAAAGGATTAGTATTCATTCATTCACAAGACTCGCCAATTGCAATTAAGTTCTCTGACTACCGTTATATGACGTAACTTAAACGGATTAACTTAGGTGCTTATTAACCCTTCAAATACGGAAGACCTTTATTCATGACAAGAATTATATTACATCCGAATTTCATCATGTAAATGGTTATAAATTAAGTTTGTATGGCAGATTAATCAATCGTCATTTGACACGTCATTCGAGGTGCTAACAACTCGACAATGGAGCTCCCACCTGTTGAAGCCCTCAAAGCTGAAAAACAAGCCAACTGGGAAAAGGTAACAGCCAACTTAAATGGGGTCCAAGATGCTAAAAAATTCTGGGACTCTTTCAAGATCCTAACGGGGCAAAAGAACAAAGGCGGCAAAGCCGCTGCCAAACCTCTTAAAAGGGAAGAAAAACGCATCACCCTTATCAAGGATCGGGCAATGATGACGCCGTCATAAACGCAATTGACGACTTCATCAACGAACACCCTAATATCTACCGTGACCCCAAATTCGATAATGAGCCAGAAGACGGGGACGACGATAACCTCGTCACCCCCATCACCAATGACGAAATCATCAACGTCATTAAAAAATGCAAAAATTCGTCCTCACCCGGAGAAGACGAAGTGAGCTACAAAATTCTTAAACAAAGCCCAAATTCCCTAATTGAAAAACTAAACAAACTGTTCAACGCTTGTCTCACCCATGGCTACTTTCCCAAATGTTGGAAAAAAGCCATCGGTGTCATGATACCAAAACCTGACAAAGACCTCTCCGATCCGGCCGGTTACCGCCCAATCAGCCTCATCAGTTGCATTGGCAAGGTATTCGAACGAATCCTTACCAATCGACTGAGGAGGCACCTCGAAGACAACGATTTTTTCAATAAATGGCAAAGAGCCTATAGAAACCGTAAAGAAGGCATCGAGCATGTATACCGACTAGTAACCCAAATGAAAACCGCCATCAACAATCAACAAATAGGCGCGGCTGTTCTGCTTGACGTAGAAAAAGCATTCGACTCTGTCTGGCACAACGGAATACGCCTCAAATTATCTAAAATGAAACTCCCAATGAAACTACTTAGACTTCTTTCCTCCTTCCTAAATGATCGTGAAATTAAAGTCAGAGTTAACAACGAAATGTCCGACAGTGTCCCCCTAGAAGCAGGCACTCCCCAAGGGTCTGTCCTCAGCCCCCTCCTGTACATCATCTACGTCAACGATCTTAAATTCACCGAGGATCGAGTTCAAGTCTCGCGATTCGCGGACGATAAGGGCCTCTGGGACTCTAATACTACGGCCTATCTACTCCAAAAACCTCTGCAACGCGCTCTCGATGACCTAGAACAATGGTGTGCCAAATGGAGAATAAAACTAAACGCCAATAAAACCCAACGAATCACCTTTACTCGCAAGACAACTAAACGGGATTTTGACCTAGAACTTATGGATAAGACCCTCCCAGAATGCAAAAAAGCGAAATTCCTGGGCATCACCATTGTTCAAAAACTGTCCTTCAACAAACATACCGACGACATGGCGAAAAAAGCTACCAAATGAATTAACTTACTGAAAATGCTTAAGGGAACTTCATGGGGAGCCAACCAGTCCACCCTACTCAAACTATACAAAGCCTTTGTGCGCCCAGTACTCGAATACGGTGCAATCATACTAACTGACCTCAACCAAACTAATATGGGAAAACTCCAGAGGGTCCAAAATCACGCGCTTAGAGTTGCCCTACGTGCCCCATGGGACACACCCATCAAAACAATCCACGACAGGGCCGATATCCCCACCATCAGAGACCGCCTAGCCACCCTGGCCGCGAAAAATCGTGACCGGTTAGCCGACAGCGAACTAATCTCCGAACTTGGAGCAATTTGTGAAAGCCAACAAAAGCCCAAAAATTGTAACCAAAACTAAGACCGCTCGAATAAAAACTAGGGAGTTTCAAGGTGAACTGCGATCCCCGACGCCCCCGAATACCCCTAAACTAAATTTAAAAAAAAAGTCCGCAATCAGCGAAGGGTGCAACAGGAAAGAAACACCCTCGGGTGTGGTCTAGTGTGCTAGACCTGTTGCCCTCCCGCTGACAGCCTCGGAAGCTCAATCCGCATTAAACGATCGCGATCCCCGGCACCCTCAACTTCAAATAAACTTAAACTAAACTAAATAAGGCCACTTCCAGCGAAGGACACAACAGGAAAGAAACACCCTCGGGTGTGGTCTAGTGTGCTAGACCTGTTACCGTCCCGCTGCAAACTTGGAAGTTCAGCCCACTTAAAATGCTCGCGATCCCCTGCACCTTAAAACTAAATAATAAATAGGGAACGATTGGGGTCCCAAGCACGAGAGTATGTTACTGCTCTTACGAATGTAAAGATTCGTGCATTTCATACTCTCCCCCATAGCGACAAGCACACACACAGCACAATACCACACGAGAGTATGTTACTGCTCTTACGAATGTAAAGATTCGTGCATTCCATACTCTCCACACACACACAGCAGATACCACAAGGACACGCAACTAAAGATGTGCTACTTTTATCTTTACAGTTTACATATTCTAATGAAAACTAATTCTACCT
This sequence comes from Pictodentalium vernedei, assembly GCA_031216915.1. NCBI lineage: Eukaryota > Metazoa > Mollusca > Scaphopoda > Dentaliida > Dentaliidae > Pictodentalium > Pictodentalium vernedei. Next base: position 50,737,498 of record CM062288.1, on the reverse strand, counting down.
TCTTCTTTTAAGCAGGTACACAGAAGATGTTTTTTGACCAGCACCCCAATAACCGCTACAGACAGTCTAACCGTTATGGAAACAGTCACCCCCACGGTTCCTGAACATCCTCCGCTCCATCCCTAAAAGTGGTCAACCACTTTAAGGGAGGCGAGCGTTGGTCCTGCGTCCCGCCTCTGCCCCTTTTTGTAAGCGCAATGCGCATCTTTTGTCCCAACCCAATAGGTTTACAATGCAGGCCTGCCCCCGAACCAGGGAAGTTCGGGTCTTCTTCTTGGTGGTCCCCGAAAGGGGTCGTTGTTGTTTTCCTCCAAAGAGTCCAACTATAACAGAGACAGCCTGAGGCAGATTATACTTGCCAGTGATGGCCATCACTCATTATCATCCTCGAAGCGGCAGACTATACTTGCCCGAAAATCAAGAACGACTGCACCCTCGGGGAGAGGTAGTACCTTTGTGAGTGGACCCAACCTCCCACACTGGTCCTCACTCGAGGGTTCAACCGACATCTGCCAATGATACTACCCATCCACAACTGGACACTACTGAAGACACCTGCTGAGTACCGGGTCCTTTTCCTCCTTCAACACGCCTTGACATGTGAAAGCCATCCTATACAGTCACAGAGGGTCGAAAGGGGCTTGTTCCCCAAACCGTCCCTGCGCGCCTTCGGCGCGCGAAATCATCATTTCGATTCCCACCTGTTATCCAAGAGACACTTGTCAGAGTGAAGGCTACCCTTGCCACCACCTGGAGTATCCAGGTGCTCAAGGGTAAAATTCACCTGACAGTGGATTTTGAGAGAGAATCGGAACCGCCGTCCTTAGAGAGGTGTAGCACCTTTCGTGAGGGGATTTCCCCTCACACTGGTCACCCTCCTAGTGACGCGGACAAGCTGGATGAAGGCCGCCGGAACAATACAGCCACCTAGAAGAAGAAGAGGACGAGAAAGAAGGGACCCTCCGCCAGACAACGTGATGCCCGCCGAATGACGGAGTTCCTGGAGAAGAAGAGGAAGGAAAAGGAAGAGAAGGAGGAAAGTGAGGGCGTCAAAGGGACGACTCCTGTCACCCCTGAACAACCTCTGTCCAGCCCGGTACCCCCCCTTCCAGGAAGAGGGTCCGGAGGACTGTGGGTCGTCAGGCGACAGCTCATTCTCCAGCTCATCAGACTCTTCATCTGAAGAGGAGATGGAGGAGGATGCTCTGTCAATGGTGCAGGAAGCTGTCTCAGATGATGCACCTTCCACCCCTCCTGCTCTTGCTTTTCCAGCTTCTTTGGACCAGGAGTCCGACCAGGAGGAGAGCTTCCCGGAGTCCGTGGAGGCATTCCTTGGGAAGGAGATTCCAAGCGAGTTCTTCCGAAGCGTGATCCAGTCTCAGTACGACTTCTTCCAAAAAGAAAAATTCTCAGCAGACGCCATCAAGAAAATCCTCATGCCGTGTGTCCCAGGGTCCAAAAAAGAACATCAAGAAACAGCAGCAAGGATCAGGCCGTACAAAGCTAAAGAAGAACCAACTCTTCCGCCTGATCCGACCACTCCACCAACTACTATCTCTCCAACACGCCCTCCTCCTCCAAAGAAGAACCGCAGGAGGCACTGACGCCGCTGATTACCTTAACTCTTCCTACTTTTTCACGTCCAGACAAGCCAAAAACTAAAGTCAAAATCACAGACAGTCACCGATGGTTGAAAAGGGTTTGTCCCCCAAATCGTCCCTGCGCGCCTTCGGTGCGTCAAACCATTTCGTTCCATTAATCAATATTCTTTTCCCTCCTGGTTCACTGGTTCACATCATTCGCACCTCTGACCTCAGAGTGTAAACACCTTGATTGTTATCATGGAAAATTTGGAATTACCAACTAGATTAAAGAAAGCCATCTAAGCTCTGGGCGTCTCTCGTCCCATCTCCTGGACTATCCAGGAAATAGGCAAGATCGTCCAACTGACGCTGGAATTTAATGTTGAGGAGAACACCACAACACCACCCTCCCCGGGGAGAGGTAGCACCTTTGGTGAGAGGATGCCCCCTCAGACTGGTCCTCACCCGATGGAGCATGGAGGCCCTGAGAAGAGTAAGAAGAAGAAAAGAAAGAAGAGCCCGTCAACCAAGCGTAGGGATGCCCGACGATTGGAAGCTTTCCTGGATAAGAAGAAGGAAGGGAGTGAGGGGGTGGAGGTTCCGGAGACAGCCGCCAGTTTCCTCCTAATCCCACAGGCACACCCAACCAACTACCTGCTCCCCAGCCGGTACAGTTGGATGAGGAACGTCCTGCGGAGATTGAGGAGGAACTCGAAGTTGCTTTTCCGCCACCTCCTACCCCTCACCCCCCCCTCTTCCTTCGTTCCCGCACAACCAGGATAAGGAACTAACATCTAAACAACCATCACTGGCTTCACAGACAACATCCAAAGAGCATGCAGTCCTTCTATCAGAACACCAGCAATTTCATGGCTAAATGCGAAGAAAACGATAGGCGCTCCGCCGAAATCACTAGACTAGCATGGGAATTTATCAATAAACAAAAACAAACGACAGACACAGCAAATTGCTCAACAACGTCAACCATCACTTCCACGGTCTCTCCATCACAGCCACCTCCTTCAAAGAAGTCACGAAGGAAGCACAAACGCGGATAAGCTGCTTCCCTCTCCTTTCCTCCTTTACCGCGCCCAGACATAACACAAATATTATACAGCTAATGAGCTTCGAAAGGGGCTTGCCCCACAGCTTCCCTGCGCGCCTTCGCCGCGCAAAAAACATTTGATTTAGATTAATCAATATTTTCAACGTACAGCCTCAAGGCTGCAGTAGCAGAAGTAGTAGTTGCAGAAGTCTTCAAATATGTATGATATATACTCAAAACGTGACACTAATAATGTATACTACTTATAATGCTGAAACTTCTACTTCTACTTGTAATGTTTCATTATGTCTGGGTCTTTGAATTATCAAATCCGACTGTATACGCCCTTGGTTGTTGAAAGTGTCGTTAAATCCCATTAAACAAATAATTTGAAGTAAAATATAGTGTGGTCATTATAACATATCGGTAACAGATTCATTTGAAGGAAGAAACGTCCAGCGAGACTCCTGGAATTTGAACGAATCTTGTTTTGATATTGTACAAAATGCGGTGGGGCTTTTCCACTCGATGAACAATTCTGATTTCAAAGAAATGATCCTGAGAGTTACATCCAATAGCAAACTTCTTGCTTGTATCTGAAAAATAACCCCAAAATTTGTAGGATCGAAAAGCTACAGGACTGTAGTTTAGTAGTAATCCACTGTCATTGTACTGTGTGTCAAAACATATTTTGCGGCATGGAAATGTTAATTTTACAAATAGTCACCTGAAAAGCCTCAATTGTGGGATCGGGAAGATTCGTCCCCGAGAATATTCGTCCCCGGGAATATTCGTCCCCGCTTAGTGGGAATATTCGTCCCCGAGAATATTCGTCCCCGGGAATATTCGTCCCCAGTATATGAAAAGTATTAAAAGGTGAGTGCAAAAGATAAAGGAACTAATGGCTCAAGAGAAATATTTGATTTTTTAATAGTCACAAATTTATATATAAAAGAATAACAAACATTTAATGATTTTAACATAAATGAGAGTGGTAACATATAATTTTTTTATGTTTTAACGTTCATTTCACAGGTACAGAATTGGATTTTAAAATAAATGAGAGAGGTGACATAATATAATTTTTTATGTTTTAACGTTCATTTCACAGGTACAGAAGTTGATTTCAACATAAATACGAAAGGTAACAGAATGTGATTAATTTTATGATTTACAATACAGAATTCAATACTTATTTCTTTGTCTGCCCCAATTTATACACATTGTTGATTTCAAGAAGAAATTCTGTGGTTCTGGTGTCATTATTCCTGTATTTCGTCCATAGTTGGTCAATTTCTTTATAAATTTTTGTATATTTTCTTCTAATTTCTGTCTCCAGATCTCTTGCTTCCACTGATAGCTGGACGAGTTCTGCTTCCTGTTTCAAAACGAGAACCAATTTATAAAAAGAAAGTCTTGTGCCTTTCGAATTCATTCTACGGTGCCAAGCTGAAATTAAAAAATAACAAAATTATTAGCTATCACATTAGCGGGACAAGATTCAACTATTCGAGCGAAGTAATTTTAGAATTGAAACGAAATCAAGTTATTTTTAATTTTTAAAGTCTTACTCACCTTCTATGTGATTATTAGTGCGTATAGTTCTGTCGAATATACACCATGCTGAAATTTCAAAGTGCTCGCTCTTGATCCACTGATCCTGTACATAGTCTACATATTCCTTCAACATGTCACTATTTGCTTTAGTTGCTAGATGGTTGAAAGTTTCTCTGATATGCTCCTCTGGTAGAAATGGCAAAGCCAAAAACTGTTTAATGTATTTCTTCACTGCTGGATTGGTGTTATAGGCTGTCTGTAACCCAATGCTTGCCGCTTTCCCGAACACTGCTTTCGTCCAGTGGAATACACAACCTTTTATTTCCTTTTCCGGGAAAACATGTCGTATTGCCTGCCATGCAGCTGAAAAGATATAATATTATTTAGGTAAATTGTTACGAAAAGAGATAAAAGGGATATAAACTGGCGTCGTTAAACTTTATTTTGATACCTAATTTTTTTAATTAATTTTAACCGAACTTACCGATTTCAAAGTCACTGACGAAAAGAGATAAAATGGATATAAACGGGCTTCGTTAAATTTATTTTTATACCTAATTTTTAAATTAAATTTAACCGAACTTACCGATTTCAAAGTCACTGACGAAAGTCTCAACGTCTGGTTCTCCAATCTTTTCTAATATTGCCTCAAGGACTTCCACATAATCTGTTCGTCGACGGCGTGTCATTATTACAAAAACCATTGGGAACTGTTTCTTCTTCTCTCCGTCGGTCACAAACGAGTTTATAGTCCATAACTGTGCGTTGGTGCCGAATGGCTTACCTACGATCTGAAACGAATTTAACATATATTTAGACGGTAAGTCAAATTTGTGAGACCCACAACCCCATTAACCAAAATAAGCGTGAAGCTTTCTTCCAAACACCGCACTTACCGACATAGATGGAAAAATACAAATATACTAACCTTGAAAGTGCCATCAATGAACCAGCGCTTAGCTTGTTGTAAAAGATTCAACTGAAATGGTGAGCTAAAAATCATATGGCGATATGCATTCATATGTATATCAGCGACAAGAAATTCGTCGAGGTGCAGAAAGTCTCTGTCTATCTGGAAAGGGATATCGTCAGGTGTTGGAGGTCGTGATTTTGCCCTGTGTAAATTTGTAACTCTTTTGATGTTCATATTCTTGGGCTTGAACTGTGAAGTTGAAGGTGTGACGGTTTCTCGAACAGCTTCCTCAACAATATCCGACGCTGGTCTAAACATGCTGTGTCTGGCGGCGTCCTAAACCTAAAAAAAATTATTAGTATAATTATTATTATATTATTTGAAAGTAGCGTTTATTAATTAATCATCATTTTTTCATTTATCATTTTAAAAAAAAATATCCTTATTATGTATTGTTTATTAATATCAATTATTTTTTTCATTAATAAATTAAAAAAAAAATACCTTTGAATAAACTGTTTTTTTTACTTGTAGAGATGGGTCTGCTGGATGATTGTGCTCCGTGTCATTTCTAGTGAAAGATTCTCCAATTTGTACAACACATGCCAAGCATTGATTATTCTTTGGTCTACAAGTGCATCTCCATCGTGTCATGCCGTCTTTCTGGGTCTGTAAAGAAAAATATGTAGCATTAAAGATACTGTTACATTTTATTGAGTTTGTTTTATTTAATTTAAAGTTAGCTTCGAGTGAACTATCATTATGGAATTTACTGAATGAAGATATGATTAGGGATTATCGTTTTCTTTGTTTGATTTAATCTCTAAATGAAGCCCAATTGTAAAACGTAAGTCACACCAACCTTAATGCCATAGTTGTATCCATCATTAGTTACGAGTAGAGGTTTGCCACGTTTGCTGCCATTTGGTAACACTGTGTATGTCGTTGGTATATCAGATATATCATCGTCTGGTAGATTGTCAGTCAGTGGTGTTTCTGCTGATTCTGTATGAGTGTTGAATTGGCGTTGTGAAATGTTGAAAGACACGGACAGACTATCATTAACATTTGAAGCGGCTCCAACAGGCCTGGCATCACTAAAATATAAAATACAAAGGTTTTTTTATATTATGCAATAAAACAAACAGTAAAGTTTGAAAAAAAGATTTTACACCAAACTGCACCCCTCACCCCCCCCCCCCCACGGCACCCCCCTCCCATCCGACACACCTAACTTTAATTTGTCAGAAATAATTACCTTTCATCAGTTGTTTGGAGTGGTGTTTCATTTTCACCGTTGTCATCAGGTGCTTGAACTGGTGTTTCGTTGCTAGTGATGGGCGCAGTTTCATTGTTGTCATCAGGTGCTTGAACTGGTGTTTCTTCAGTGGTGAGCGGCGTTTCAGCCGTATCCATAGGAATGTCAGGACGAGTTTCTCTGTAACGAGAGAAAACATTGTTTTAATAAAAATATTTAGAAGTAAAGAAAAAAAAAAAACATGAAATTAAAAAAAAATCTGACCCTTCACCCCCCCCCCCCCCCAAAAAAAAAAAAACCGAAAGTAAAAGCAACAAAAATGTATATCTAGTATATCTACCTGTCATCTTGGATGAAATCAGCTGCGGTGTGACCAGTTGGCTCATCATAAATGTAAACTGCTGAACAGACTCCTGACTCATTGCAATTTTTGCAATTAAAAAATATTGTACATTCAGACCTTCTCGCTTCATTGTAGATTCCTGCAACACTAGTGTTGAAACGGTTGGGGATTTTCAGGAGTCGACTAGTCGACAGAGGTAATCGAATACTAGTCGATTAGTCGGACCCCTCCCAAAATTTTCCATGTCTGTGCCTACACTGGCTACAGTATGAAATGGGCAGTGTGGCATTGATATTTTCATAAGTTATGAGTATCTACAAACTCTGCGTGTCAGAACGTAACATTCAAATGCTAAACCGACACAATTGAAAGTGGTTAGTCATATATTTACTTTGCATAAGCAGTTGTGTTTGGTCACTTATAAACCAATAACGGGCAGCTTACTGGCTGATATCATAACATGGGTTTTTAAAATCAGCTGTTCACCATGCATACACAAAACTCAAAACGAGGCCATTCAACGAGATTCTACACTGGTGCTGTTATAGTGAAACCTTTGCATAGAACATGAGCTACATGTCAAGATAGGACAGGTTCTATCATACCCTACCAAGTAGTCCCTGACCCTTGATTATGCTTGCATCAAAGGCAAATGCGGTACGTGCCACAGTGACAAGTTTGATGTATCAATCAGATGAATTGCATCACAGCAAAATAAACAAGGTCAAGGTCGCAGTTGGCACGATATGTAATCAACGATTCAACATAAAACAATGAAACTGCAGAGACACTTGTCTTTGAAGTTTGAGACTTTGAGTTCAGTTCGGGTCACCGAGTTCACCCCACAGACTGTCAGCAGTGGCAATCATCAACACAACAATGCATTGGGGCTTTAACAAATTTATCATGTGTCCCGATAACGTTCAACGGCACTGATGACCTGATTGCATGGAGGTGGTGGTTTTTCCCGACTAATCGACTAGCAGATTTCTAGATCGACTAATTTAATAATTGCGTCGACTCGGATTAGTCGGATAATCGTTTCAACACTATGCAACACAAAATATGGGAGACTCAAAGGAGAGGGTTAATATGCTAATCGGAGAGATTGGGAAGAATGGGACAAGGGATATCATCAAGCAGTTCGTCTCCGAGTGTTGGGAGGAGAGGAGAAGCGTGGGAATAGGGAGGCAGTTGGGAGCACAGGGGTAACCATGGCCTTCTCGTCCGAGAACCGCGACAAAACAGCGGCTGGCCAAAGTGTTATTATATTATATTAAACTCATAGAAATGGAAATGAGGTTCAGACAAAGTCAGATGAAACTGTCAGATTCATGTTAATTCTAGTTACAGGTTTTATTTCTATTGAAAATTAATTAATAAATAATTATTGATTGCTCGATTGATTATGATGAAAGGTTTGTGATTGAACCCCCTAATATACTCCTGTGAGCTTGATGAAGCCATGATGAGTTTTCTCAAGTCGGCACTTTCCAGTGTAAAGAAACAATGCGGCGAATTTATCCACTGAAACAACATAGTAGTATCTCACTCACTCTAGTTAAATTATAAAAACAGCGGCACTGATATATATTCTAATTTGTTGAAAAAACATCTTAAGATCTCCCAGTTAATATTTATATCAAAGTATAATCAAACGAATATTAAAAAAAACTAACAACTCAGTCACTGAATCAATCGGTTATAATCACTGATATAAATTTTTAAAATTCCTTGGGTGGGCGCGCTAAAACTTTTCATTCATTCGGGTGGGAATATTCGTCCCCGTCAGGTGGGAATATTCTCAAAAACCCGGGGACGAATATTCCCGGGGACGAATATTCTCAAAAACCCGGGGACGAATATTCCCGGGGACGAATCTTCCCCGACCCTCAATTGTCAACACTTGTTGAATGTTTTTTTGGCGTTACGGGAAACCATTTTAGCATGGGGCGTGACGACTGGATGGGGTGGTGTCTTCCACCATCCAATTTTACCCAAACTTTTTGCTAGTAGATATGTCAAATCTCATATCATCAACGGTTAATTTCATACCATATGGAAGCAGATTTCGAGGTATTTTATATGTTTCTGCGTCCGTTCTGACAGAGTTTTAGTATTTTTTCCTGGTTTTTCAATCAAATTTCATAGATTTTCTCACTTGAGCTAAAACAATTCATGATACAGGAATAATCAGATAATTCCAAACCGCATCTGGAGTATCCGTGCATCCAAGTCGGATTTCCTTATTAAGTTGTATACATGCTGTAAAAAAGATGGATAAAATCCTTTTGAACTATCTTGTTTTAGCGACTTTAAAGCAAAATCAGAATGAATTTTATCACTGCTATGGCAAATTTGCTTTTAGTTTGGAAATCACTCTATATATACGTATAGCGAATGGTCCTTATGCAGTCTTACATTTGTATACAGAATCAAATTTGCATGCAAAATAGCATAACAACGCTAAATTTGGGCTCTTGGAAAAATTATATGGCATGCAAGAACAGGACGATCTGGAAAAACTGGTGCGATTGAGCATCTTACTGGCTTTCAATCGTACCGTCTTCCAAACACTGTGGTCTCCCATATAATCATGATATTGATCTTTGTTACAAAAATCAACCGTTCATTAATACCTATAGAGTGGAAAGGATGTTCATTCCTACATAACTGATGGGCTCATTCGGTTGACCTATATTGTGGATACTTTCTTTAAAACAACATAAAAATAACTAACGGTACGACGGAATATATAACGAATATTTTTATATAAACATATTCTCTCAAAATAATACTTGATTTTTCTGTTCATTGGGTTGGTCTATTATGGGCACTTTCTTTAATATTACATCACCATGACGACAAAATATATATAACGCATATTTATAGGGAAAATCATAAATCTCGTCAATTTATTATGTTTTCACGAGTGGGACGAAAGCACGTTGGGCTGATATCATTAGGTAGTTTAGCTAGTATCCATTAACTTGAACGGAAGTGACTTCTGACAAAACAGGGTGCGAGAAACTTGACACTTTCGTTTAAAAGAAAAATTGTTGTCGCCTTCATCATAAAGAAAACAGCCCATTCAAAGCTAGTGTGTCTACATATTGTAACATACTTTTTGAAACGTAATATTGGAATTTGAAAAAAGGTCAAAATTCCTTCTCCTAAAAAGAAAACTGCGACAAAAAATTTGTTTCGAAATCGTTTCTTCTCTTCCAGTGTTCTACTTATTTTGACATTTCGCCTGTAGACGTGTGACTGGAGACAATATTTATTAGTTTATCCGCAATGGCTACATGTATACAGGTAACCGGAATCATCTGCGTTCTACTGACAACGGTGCTTGTAATTGTTTCTTTTGCTACGCCAAACTGGCTTGAGACTAGTCAATCTGCTACAGCTTTGCAGTCTGTGGCCTGCTGTAGAGGTTGTGATTGTGGGTTATGGATAAGATGTGGTTCCACCGCCGGCGGCCTGGACAATTGTGAATGGTTTCTTGCAGATAGTATGCTCATAGAAAAAACATTACCAGGTAATTTATAATGTAATAATTTTTTAGTTTATTTGGTCTTTTACCTTTTTAGCCTTTGATTGAGATTCTGTTTGACAGTCAGCTGGGCTTCATACGATGGGTTTACTGGCGTTTCGTACACAAATAAGGCGTTTCGTACACGTGTTTAATTATCTGTTTTAGACCTTGTATTATACAATTATTTATTATTTTTGTTACATTAAATTAATATTTTTACATTTATGAATATCTCCCGTGAATATTTATGTAAAATTATTCCTGTTTTTATAGATACTGTTGGTGTTTAATTGCATGTTGAATAGGTTAATTTTCCTTGATTTCTTTGATTTATTGTTTGATTTACTGTTTGATTTTACCGATGAGTGACTTGTTTGAATATTGTCGGGATGTTTTTAGGTTATTTTGTTTGTTTGTTTGTACATGCGATGACTAATCTAGTCAGTAGGGTAGGTAAAACAGTTGGGAATAGGTCAAAACGTCACATTTCAAAATGGTCAAAACGTCACATATTTTGGACAAAACGTCACATACTTTTGGTCAAAACGTGTCATGCTTTTGGTAAAAACGTCACACACTTTTTGGTCAAAACGTCACATACTTTTGGTCAAAACGTCACACATTTTATATTTATTATTATAAGTGGCCAACTTACTAATGGCAGGGTTGGGCTTGAAATTAGAAATGTGTTGGTCGGGACCATTTGGATGTTGTGAAGAACGCAGAACTGAATTAGCCGCAGCGATTCATGCCTCTCAGAGTTTATAGGCAGAGAAAAATGTCATCATTATGTGTATGTTGCATACAAAACCGCACTTGTCAATACCCTGTCGTTTTTGCTGATATATTATTTGGATCCCCCCCCTACACCCTCCCCCATATAATTGAAGGTCAGATTGTCTCCGCCGAAATGATCTTGTCTTCATTCATTCTCGTAAATGAAATTATGGAATAGAACAAGTATTTCAGTGAATAAAATGTGTTCTGGGTGTACGATGTTTTTAAAACAACAATGTGACAGTCTTGGCGATACATCCCGGCGTTTTGCTGCGGCAATAGCTTTTCCGACACGGGATTATGGATTCTATACTGTGCTGAGTGCCCGGACACTTCAAAGTTAAAACCCGGTGATTTAATTTTTACTGTAGCATGAGCTTTTTACCGAAATAGTTTAGATGAACTAAAATGAGAATGTATTATTCAATAAAAAAATGAATCGTCCAATATGCTGGAAAAAGCTGGAAAACTGCTAGCAAGCTTTCTGTTAACTATTTACCCGACCTAACTGCCAAAACCAACTCACCGTTTTGAAGTTTGAATACAAAATTCTCCATTCAAACTTTATATATTTTCAATTCTTTTTTAAAAAAACACAGCTTATGATCCTCACTGTAAGGAGCTCATTGGGCCCATTCCAGTGAGGGGTCATAAGCGACGTGTTTGACCCAAAATATGAAAATCTAGTCATTCAAGAATGACCATTTGCTATCCCCATTGGGTAGACACTAATACAGAAAGCTCCCTGGCAGTTGGTATGCTCTTTCTTAAAAATAGTGGGTTTATTTTTTGTGGGTGGAAATTATAGACTAATAACACTTTTGCCTGCCACTGTTTTTTCTACTGTATAAGGTGTTTTGGTAATCATAACTCTCCACGGCAAGTAACCCTCCGTGTCTGTTGAAAAACAGACTGAATACTAAGTTTGTTCGCCGGTCTCCAATGACTTCAGAATATTTCATGCAATGTAGATCCAACTGACGGAAGAGCCACACTGTTGCAGGTGATTGACGAAATTCTCATTTTTGGGGTCAAATTTATCACACAAAATAACGGGATTTACCGAACCGATTTTCACCGTTAAAGATTTTATTTGATATACAAAATTCCCAAACAAAATGTATGAGGTACAAAAAAAAGATTTAGTGAACAGAAATTAATATGTTAATTGGCGAATCTTTACCCAATACATTCCAATCAACACTGATTAGTGAGTGGACGTCTGACATTATGTAATTACACATAACACACTCAGTCGATTTTGGGATAATTGATTCGTGTGGAGTGTATACGTAATGAGATGTCGAAATTTTCGGCAAGGTTAGTACGTTACTAATGATATGCCTGGTGAGAATGGAATAAATTGGAGTAAAATCGATCAAAAATATACATTATTTTTTTTAGTAAAATGTATCAACAATGGATACCGATGAATGCATGAATATTTTTTGGTATATATTGAACACGAGAAACATTTTCTTTGGTGGGTGGTCTCAAAAACTGCTAAGTGGACAGAGCCAAGAGAGTTCAAAGAATTGAATCAGAACTGTTAGAAATCCACGAGGTAATGAAACAAACTGACCACGCACAAAATTACCTCACTGTTCAGTGTAAATTTGTGATCAATTTGTCAATGCCTTGCCTCATGGATTTCGAATAGTTAATTCTCAAATATTTCTTGGAGACTCTGCCGCTAAATGTGAATAAATGTATAAAGTTAACAAGCGCTTTGAGTGAGCTAATTTTCCCCACAGTATACACTTTACGACACTACAAGAAGATGAATGGTTTCGTACGCCGAAGAGGCTCGTGGACGGTTTGAGGCAAGCCCCTTTCGACCCTCTTTCACTGTTTATTTGAGGTTTAGCAACGTGTGTGAGCGTATTAAAGGAGGAAAGTGGCCAGGTTGGGTTAATGGCGTCTGCTCCTTTTGCCCTTTTTCTTGGTTTTATTGTTCTGGGTGAGTACTTTTTTCATGTGTCTGTGGAAGTCCCGCTCCCTGACTTTCAAGGCCTCTAAGAGCTTCTCTGGATATGCTAGAACTCTAGTTTTATTTTCACCTTCTTCTGAGGTGTCCTCAATGTATTTCCTGAATTGACTGATGGAACCGACGAAGTCAAGCTTAAGAGATCAGTGGAGGTCGATGGCACGTTCATCCAGGAATTCTATGAATTCAGCCGATGGTTTCTCCTCCTCATTGCCTTCATCTTCCTTGTCAGAGGTCAGGCTTCTTTCTGTTTTTCTTTTCTGTCTCTGCTCTTCTCCTCTCTCGCCTGGCATCCCGGCATTTGGTGGAAGGTGACCTATGAAAAACACAGTTGGGCGGGCCAGTCAACCATAACATAGAAAAAACAGTGGGGGGAGGGGGGGGGGGGGCTGTTGAGCCAATTTTTCATTTCATTCTTCTGTTGGCTTTCGCTTCCAACTCTCGTGGATCCATAAGCAAATAAAGTTATTCAGATCGCAAAGGGTCTTGAATTCAGAGAAATCATTCGGCAAAGGAAACAAAATCAAATTCACAATCGGGAGCACCACCAAGGAAAAAGCAGAAAAAAGGGACAAGCTCAGTAGGGTCGAAAGCGGTTGAACTGAAACTGAAACTTCATTTATTCATTCGATGCTGAACTCATCTGTTGTTCATTGTCCGTGAGCACCTTTCATTCATTCGATTTGTTGATTGGGCACAGAACAAGGAATAGTTATCTTGCTGTCTAAGTGTGTGACATATTGACCAAAAGTATGTGACATTTTGACCAAAAAGTGTGTGATGTTTTGACCAAAAGTATGTGACGTTTTGACCAAAAAATGTGACGTTTTGACCATTTCGAAATGTGACGTTTTGGTCGTGTGACGTTTTGACCAACACCCAAACAGTTTAGCATAATGCAATGAGGTGATTTGCCGAAAATGTACAGTATCGCTGGAGATAAGTTGTCATAAAAACGCAATAAAATTTTATCGATATTTGCCCATCAAATATAGTTCTAGTCTCACACAGTGGTGTATGCGAGGCGATAAATTATAACCAAATACAGAAAAAAATTGATGATCATGTGTTTATCGCACGCCTCTCATAGCCACCATTGCATACACATAAAATAAACTTTATACAGTACATTGAAAGGTTGGCCAACACAGATCTGTTTAAACAGAGAAAAGATCTCCCCGACTTTTGTTTTCACACCAACCTACAATGAAATATTTGAGAGTTAATGAGTTACTCGTAAAAAAACCCACCAATGTTGTTATAACAAACTCAGAACTAAGAACAAAGACAGTGACAATAAGCCAGTTGGCTGATGCTTATGGCCGACGGCTTGTTGATGCAGAAAACCAGTGAATTCTGATACAACAATTCAGTTCATAGTTGGGTGAATGATAAGGAGAACGGCATTTATTATGGCATCATAGAACATCACTTGGTATGTTAGGTGAATAGTTTTCACAACTCTGTGATTAAATATTTAAAATAATAAGCAAAGAGTGGAAAATATGACATAAAACAGGTAATTCTGGGTAATTGCAGTGTTTAGGAGAACCGGTTACACCCATCTCATTCACTGGTCAACTCGTCCACAGCAATTTTGACCATCTCATCCACAGCAATTTTGCCCATCTCGTCCACAGCAATTTTGCCCATCCCGTCCACTGCAATTTTACCCAACCCATCCAAAACTTTTCTGCTGGGGATAAATTTTTAGCTCAACTTTGGTGAAGCCAAATTTGAGCTTATGCCATGGCCAGTTGTCGTCGTACGTCTGTCCGTCAATACATGTAATTTAATACGGCTTGGGCTAGAGGCTGTATTTATTAACCGATCTTTACGAAACTTCTTGGGTGCCTTTGTTATGACTGTCTGACAAAACCGAGTGTTTTTGGGTCTGATCCGAAATTCATGTTGGCTGCCAGCACCATTTTGTACAGACGATGCAGAAATCTGTTTTTTGTACAGAACTTCCATATGAAAGTGCTGATTTGAATAATTTTTTGTATGAATGTTTAGTACCATGGGATACATCACATATAATACAGGTTTTTTTTCTCGTACGTAAATTATGCAAATTAGACTAACTTTGATGTATTTAGTGTCACTTTCAGCACTGTAAGTGCAAATGCCAATACAGCTCGGGCTAGAGGCTGTATTATAAACCAATCTTTACGAAACTTCTTGGGTACCTTTGGTATCACCGTGGTCTGAGAACGAGTGTTTTGGGGTGCGGTCCGAAATTCAAGATGGCCGATGGCAGCCATTTTGTACAAAATTAGGTGCAATCAGATTTTGGCACAGAACTTCCATATGAAAGTGCTGACTTGAATAATTTTTTGTGTGAATGGGATACATCACATTAATACGGGTTTTTTTCTCGTGCAGAAATTCTGCAAATTAGATGAACTTTGATTTTTTCAGTGCTACTTACATACAGTAAGCGCATATGTCAATACAAAATGTATGGCTCGGGCTAGAGGCTGTATTTATCAACCGATCTTCACGAAACTTCTTGGGTACCTCTGTTATCACCTTGGGATGAGAACGAGTGTTTCTGAGTGCGGTCCAAAATTCAAGATGGCTGCCAGTGGCCATTTCGTACCGAAATTAGGTCTAATCAGTTTTTTGTACACAACTTCTATACGGCTCAGGCTAGAGGCTGTATTTATGAACCGATCTTTACGAAACTTCTTGGGGACCTTTGTTATCACCGTGGGATGAGAACGAGTGTTTTTGGGTTTGGTCCGAAAATCAAGATGGCCATTTTGTACTAAAATTAGTGCAATCAGTCTTTTGTACTGAACTTCTGTATGAAAGTTCTGTTTTGAATAAATTTTTGTAGGAATGTTTAGTAAAATGGAATACATCACATACAGTACGGGTTTTTTTCTCGTGCAGAAATTATACAAATTAGATGAATTTTGATTTATTTAGTGCTACTTGTACACTGTAAGTGCACATGTCAATACGGCTCGGGCTAGAGGCTGTATTTATCAACCGATCTTCACGAAACTTCTTGGGTACTTTTGTTATCACCTTGGGACGAGAACGAGTGTTTCTGAGTGTGGTCCAAAATTCAAGATGGCTGCCAGTGGCCATTTTGTACCGAAATTAGGTCCAATCAGTTTTTTGTCACAACTTCTATACAGCTTGTATTTATGAACTGATCTTCACGTAACTTCTTGGGTACCTTTGTTTTCACCTTGGGACAGGAATGAGTGTGTTTTGGGGTGCCATTGTTATCACTGTGCTATAAGAACAAATATTTTGGGGTTCAGTCAGACCCACTCTGGGACTCAAAGATTTCTTTTCTATTTAGCATCTGACTGTCACCCACCTTTACAATACTTTACCAAAACATTTGTTACAGGCTGCGGCCAGTATTTATGTACAGACCGTTACAATACTTTAATACGTTATATGTACATTTGTTATCAGGTCATTACCTAGATGTTTGTCATTGCTGTGTCACATACTATACATGTACATGTCTTAACAAGTTGCGCTGCAGTGTCATTGACACTTTCATTAATTAATGTGTACATGATGCACCAATGGTTCCTGGAAGTCTGCTACCGTATTCATACCAGAACTGATAATAAAATAATATTTCAGGTGAACAACTCGTGGTCAAATGTGCTTTGAACAGATATCCAAGAACAAAACTAGGACATCAAAATTCTTCAAAATTCACTTACATGTTACCCAGTGACAGAGCTGCGTGGGGGTAAATTCCCAAACTCTCGGTTTTGTTTTAGTTGTCTTTTTGTTTATATTTTCACTCAAGGTTATCAAGTCAAAAAAGCTTTGGTATATATGTACAATGCTGTCTGAAATCAAATAAGTAGAAAGATCACCTTAATACTGAACACTAAATATTATATGGAGACTGCAGAGTTGCCATATTACTTGCAAGGTATCATTACACCTGTTTGAATTTCTTAGAATTACATGATTGTTTTTCAATGAAATGTTTGATGAAAATTTGTGGTATTGCATGATATGTGAGTGTCTGTCATTCATGGAACCCATCTTCAGTTAAAATGCCGAGAGTGTTGTCCTTGCCCCACATGCAGTTCCTGTCGCTGCATCCTGAAGTGTTATGAATGCCTCGGTTTGTTCACGGATATCTGAAGCACATTTGTCCACAAGTTGTTTCCAGAAATATTATTTTATTATTGGCATTTTACGACTTCATCTTTGAGTTTCCCGACTAGTCGACTGGTCGATTTCAGAGTCGATTTTTCCAAAAATCGAATCGACTTCGACTAGTTGACTAATCATTTCAGCACTACTTGGTTAAATGATGAATCACTTGTCCAAATAGATATCTGAATAATTGCCATACCATTGTTGATTTACAGCATGAACCCTTTATCCAACGTAACAAACAAAACTGACTATGCCTTTTTTCATGTACAAAAATCTCCATTCAAATTTATTATGTTTTCAATTTTTTTCTCAAAAACATAGCTTATGATCCCTCATTGGAACGAGCTTGTTGAGCTCGTTCCAATGAGGGTCATAGGCTATTTTTTGAGGCAAAAATAGAAAATTTTAAGTAATTCATGAATTTATTTTGCAAGTATCATCTGCTACCTGCAATGGGTAACAGGTTAAGAATGACCATTTCCAGCTACTGATACAGTATGATAAAAATGCAAGTAAACAAGTATGTCAGCAAGTAATGTGCATGCTTTACTCTGTCTCATATAATTGATGTGAGTCAGTGTGACGTTGTTGACCTGTTTTGGAGCAAGTTTGTTCCTTTGTTAACCCATAAAATACTATAGTTCAAAAGTAATGGTTAATCGATCAATTTATTTTTGGATCGATCAAGATGTTGATCCTTGATTAATCGATTAATTGGTTAACTGTTTCAGCTCTAATATACACGTACATTAAGAATTTTATCAATATGTGTTATATGTTGTTCATTATACATCATTATAAAAATTGCCTTTGATACTGAATAAATATCATTAAATTTTTGAAGTGTTTGTTGTTACTAATACTAGCAATGGAAGACATGGGCAAAATTGTTAGCAGACAAGTCGTCGAGCTGGTGGACGACTTGGGTAAAATGACTTGCAGGTTCAAAGTAAGTGTTTCTTTGACGTGTTGTACATCTATGGTCGATGCACTGTATGTCCACAGTTCACTTGCTTTCCACAATGCTAACCTTGTACAGTACATGGAGAGTGAATTGTAACTAAATCACCTGCGGAGTGGAGTTATCACCCAAACTATAACTTTCAAATTTTATACATATGGACAAAAAACACAATCAATGTTTCAGCCAATGGACCTCCGGGTTTAACCCGGAGGTCCATTAGTTGAAACTTTGCCTGTGCTTATTATGCTTTGCAACAAATTTGCAATTATTGCTTGGGTGGAATCTCCACTCTGCCGGTGATTTAGTGATAATACACTCTTCACGTACTGTATGTGCCAGAATGATGAATGAGAGAGTGTGACAGTTATTCAGCATTGTTGAGTGCTTCCCTATGGGTACTCTGGCTTCCTCTACCCGTACATTTGGACAACGTGATAATGGTGATATGACCCTGACTGTTATAAGTGTCATTGCTCTCCATTAAATAAACAAATAATGTACACATTTTCCTTTCATGTACAAATTATGTCAATGAATAAAGCATGATCCTTAGCAGAATGTGAGTAGTATATATACGTAGTTTCCTTCATTTATCCTGGTATTATTACTGAGTTACTGTACTGTTACTTACTTCTATTTAGAAGTCCAAGAAATGGGTCTGCATCCACAATAATCCAAAAATAAACAAATTTGAATTGAATCCCCACGATCTCCATCAATACTGAACCAATTTGAAAGTTTATCTTTTTTTGCACCCCTCACAGTCACACAGTCCAGTACGGGGCAACAAGACTGTCATGTAGATCACCGGAATTGCCCAAACCACTCCTGGATGACACCGTCCCCAGATTTTTATACCCAAACTGTCCCCTCCTCACTCCCCTGATATTTTGCCCAAACTGTACTCTGCTGGGGAATCCTTCCCTTGTGGCTATCTGAAGATATGACCAAAGTCCCCTCAATATTTTGCCCGAACAGTCTCCCAAGATTTTGAAATCACAAGTGTAAAATATGCATATTTCATACTTGGAATTTCAAAATTTGTATCTTAGTATCAGTATGATAATTAGTGGTAAGAAAGGACCTGAGAACAATCCCCAAAGCCATTCAGGTTGTACTTTCAACCACATCGTCCCCTGAGTTCCAATGTGTTCTATGTGCCAGTAGGCACATAGAACACATTGGAACTCAGGAGACGACATGGCAACAGTTCCACTGCAAATTTCAGTTTCTGCATGATCACATTTTGGTACAGTTAAAACTAGAAGTCCTGTCATGAAATGCACACAAATAGCACGTTGATATGCGCGTTAATGTACGCATTAAGGCCCAAGTAAAGCTATCAAATTCTGTACATATTGCCCGTGCACAAGCAATGTTTCAGCCAATGGACCTCCGGGTAACCAGGAGGTCCATTGGCAGAAACATTGCATGTGTTTGCTATGAGTAACCAAGAGAACCTGCCGTGCATTGGATGCCATTCGATATGGCAATTGCGCGCAATTCCAACGTGCAGTTAAGCCTAGATAAGCGCACTATTCATGACAGGACTTCTAGTTTTAACTGTACATGTATATAATTTATTGGGGTTACCACTATTTTAAAGAAAATTACCTGAAATTTGACAAAATTTTTGTTTGCCGACCCCTGAAATTTTGAAATCAGTTTCGTTAATAAAAAAAATGTTTGGTTTGGCTGGGTGACTGCTCCTATAGTATAACAGTCATTTCACTGTGATGCTAACACCCAGTATCAAAGACTTTTCTTTTAAACGAGCCATTAGGAGATGCTTACCATCAAAGTTTTTCATTCAATTTTGACAAACTCAAAAGTCTCAGATACTGGTAGCTTTAACATACAGTTGAAACAAGAAGTCATAATTAGTGCAGAAAATGCTCGTTAGTTAACATGCTCCTTCCTGCAGAAAAATGAAGTAGTCTGAAAGAGAGCGCTGTGCAATGCAATATATACATTAATTTGCTACATGTATTAGCGAGGTCGATAGTGAAATCACAAACTGAACTGATCAAACAGAAAGAAAATATTGAGACTACCGGTAAGTATGTGGAGGGTGGATTACTACTAAATTGCTGTGGAATAGATTGTTCCCTTAGTAATTACAGTAGAATCCTCTTAACTGAATATCCATTTTGCCAGTGAAAATTATTCAATTAACAGGAGTGTACAATTAACAGGGATTTGGTCAGTTTCCTGTGTTCTGGAGGTAAACTGAGCATTTATTCTATAGAGCTCTGTCAAACAAGATATAATAGAATAAATGCCCGTATTGGATGTAGTGAGGCCAAAAAGGTTGATAATAAATAAGGGGATTTTGGTGCGTGTCACAGTAATTTTTTGACATATTACAAAAATTTATATACAATTAACAGGAGTTTACTCTACAACCCATATGCAATTAACAGATCAAATTTGTACTGAAAGTATGGTAAATGGTTTTGTGTTTGAAAATTATATTCACTTAACAGGGATATACAATTAAGAGATATCCATTTAAGTGGGCTCCACTGTATTTGCAATTTCTGAGTACAAATCACAGGAAGCACTTAGAAAATTTCATCAAATTGCACCCGGTAGTCCATATGATGAAAGTTTGCAACTGTTTCATGAAATTTCAAAATACAAAATTCTGTTACTTATAGAGCAAATTAACCCCTTACCCAACGCAGACGATATAAAAATTTATTATTTTAAAAATAATTTTTTAAAATTTTCAAGAAGATTTCAACAAAACCATATCATGTGACCCCTCATTGGAACAAGCTCACTGAGCTCGTTCCAATGAGGGGGTCACATGATATGGTTTTGTTGAAATATTTTGAAAAATTTTATTTTTTCAACTTCTCAATTTGCATATTACGCGGGCGGATGCGGACAATTCGTTAGGTAAAGGGTTAATCAAATTCCAGTACGTGCACAAAAACCAAATGGTATGCCTGGATTCGAAATCAGGTGCACATTATTGTGTGCCTGCATTTTTCGAAATCAAAAGTCTGCAGGGGATGGGTGTTAGTCACTCTCCAGTAATTTTCAAAACCATTTACAACAGGCCTGATGTATGTTGGTTGGTTGCAAAATCACTTGTTATACCCCACGCAACGAAGTTGCTGTGGTATAATGTTTTTGACTGGTCCGTCCGTCAGTCCTACTTGTTTTCCTGACTTTTTTTCTACACGCTTCCCGATATTGAGCTGATTTTTGGTATGTGAGTCTAACATGGTGGCCTACAGATCAAGTTTGCATTTTTTTCCGCTCCACTGATTTTTACCGAAATTACGGCCCTTGGACTCTGAAAAATTCATCAAAATTACAGTTTTCCGGACTTTTTTTCTACACGCTTCCAGATATTGAGCTGATTTTTGGTATGTTAGTCTAACATGGTGGCCTACAGATCAAGTTTGCATTTTGTTCCGCTCCACTGATTTTTACCAAAATTGCGGCCCTTGAACTTTGAAAAGTTCATCAAAATTACAGTTTTCCGGACTTTTTTTCTACACGTTTCCAGATATTGAGCTGTTTTTGGGTATGTTAGTCTAACATGGTGGCCTACAGATCAAGTTTGCTTTTTGTTCCGCTCTACTGATTTTTACCAAAATTACAGCCCTTGAACATTGAAAAGTTCATCAAAATTACAGTTTTCCGGGCTTTTTCTCTGCTTGAATTCTTTCAATACCGTTGAAACTACAGAACACTGTTTTCTGCAGTATTCCTAGAATCTATGTTTATTTTTAAAAAATGATTAGAGCTTGAAATATCGGGGCGCGTGGGGTATGTGAGCGTGCTCACTAAGGTTCTATATTTCACATTTGCTACATTTTGGGTAAATTTTTAGTGAAACAATGGCTGGCATTAAATGTTCAAAATCAATATGGGCAAAAGCATTTTTTGTTAGGAATCCGGATGCTGTAGGTTTCAATAATTTTTGATTAGAACTGAAAACTGAAACCATTTGCAGACAGGGTTTTTTGTGATTAGTGAAGACATGTAAACCTCAGGAAAATTTTTTTCAGGGAATTTGAGGGAGATTTTCAGGGAAATTGGATGAATTTTAGGGAAAAGTAAAAAAAATTGCTGTTACCCTTTATGCCATGTTTAAAAATCATTGGTTTAAATACCCTCATACCTCTCTCTTTTCATCAAGCTCCACCTCTGCTACCCACTCTCCCACTACCACCACCAACTGTGGTTACAATGTGACCAAAGTACACTGAGCTTATAATTCCCTTCTGGAATATTTTTATGCGTAGTTTTTGTTTCAGTCATAATGGTCAGAGCTTCAAAGGCCTATGATTTAAGTGTGAATGTCACGATTACTCTCGAAATGGAAAGAATTCCGACTGTACTATTTTCCATGATTTTTGTCCAAAACTGGTTCTCTTCCCGCAAACTACACTGAATTTACGCGATTTTCTTACAGGCCCCTATTATGATACAGGCCAGAAAATCTGAGATGAACAACAATTTTATCATTCCTCTGGTAGTTAACTAAATGAAAAAACAGATAACCAAAAAGTTGTTTATCTGGAACTACAGACAGTTCATCAAAATGTGTCTTATCACCTTGCTTGATAGCACTGTTTTAAAATGTTCTTGTGGGAAGACCCCTCTGTTCAATGCACAAACTCCCTAAGACAGCTGACACCCCCTGTGCTTGCCATACTGTTAAAAGTAGAAGTTCTGTCATGAAATGTGCATAAATAGCCTGTTGATCTGCGTGTTAATTTACGCGTTCGGACCATGGTAAGGCCTACCCAGAGGTCCATTGGCAGAAACATTGCCTGTGTTTGCTATGAGTAACCAGGAAAACCTGCCGTGCTTTGGATGCCATTCGATATGTCAATTGCACGCAATTCCTACGCGCAATTAAGCCTAGATAAACGCACAGTTCATGACAGGACTTCAAGTTTTAACTGTAGTTGCTTTCAAGATTTGTGAACTGTCATACAGTAGGGCCATCATCAAAATCTACTTGGTTGTCATTTTTTCCACGCAAATAATTCAGAGATGATCCACTATGACACCTGGCAAAATTTCCACCAACGAAGCACCAGGATTATCCCAGTGCTTCATTGGTGGAAACTTTGATAGGTGTCATAGCAGATCATCTTTGAATTATATGCATGGAAAAATGGCCACCCATAAATTGTGACCCATCCACAATGGCAGTACTGTAATTGGTCCTCTTGATCACATGTATATCCAGATGAACGGTAAACAAATTATCTCAGAATTCGAGATTTTATTCTCTGTGATATCAAAATTCATATGTCTTTGGTTAGTAATAATTAACAATTAATATTTTCTAAAATTATTTTGATTTAAAGAAGTCAGCTCTTTGTTTGGACTGATAGGTTATTTGCACTGACTGACTTTTGAATGAACCCATTAACATGTTTACAGATACTGTTAAACAGAATCCATTTTTAGCTCACTGCTTGTTTATATGGGTCAAACTTGAAATAAGACAGAATCATCTGGAAACTTAGTGAGGTAATTTAATTCAACCAATCAGCAATTGTAAGAATAAAAGAGCAGTGGAGAGATTTCTCATTCTGGAACTTTCTATATGAAGAGTTTATAATAACCTCTGTCAAAAGACTTCTGACATTGAATTCATCTCATACAGCATTGAGAAGTGTTTATACATTCAGCATTGGAGATTATTATTACAGGACAGTGCATTATTCTAGACAATGATATATATATTGTAGCTGAGTTTGATATATATATATTGTAGGGAATATTATTTTGTGATCTTTAGTATAGGGAAAAAGGTTTCCAAAATTTGAAAAGAATTTACTCTTCTTGTGTGAATCACCATTTATTCTTGTTAAAACCCAGGATTAAACTGGATAATTTCCAAACTACCTGAGGAGCAGATTTTTGTTGGATATTAATTCCAATTGAATTTTGCTGAGTGTTTTATTGGAATTTATGGGAGCCTGCTGAATTTTGAGTGAGCATTTCATTACAATTTATTGGATACTGTTTCAGAAGACACATTCTTGGACATTACAATAGTAACAGTACCACCACGAAAGATTACTGAATTCTGCTGATAAGCATTTCTGTTTTATTTTTCTGTAAACCATACAGTGTAAAAGATATTGTATCACGTTCTTTTCACATGACACATAATTATTTTCTTTAAATTTCAGAATAGTTAAATTGGAGTTATTGTTGTTGATTCTCAGATTTCTTTCTGTCACGAGTATTGTTATTACACACCGTAACAATTTTCCTGGACATTCCCCAAGAGTTAACATATCTGGTGGTGTAAAACTATTGCAGGTTTTTTCAAAGTTAAGGAACGTGTAGTGTTGTTTACTCTCTTTTCTTAACACAGAGAAAAACCTGAACCAAAACTACAGTACAGCTGCTGTGGACTGGTCATAATCCAAGTGTGGGCAGTAATGTCAATGTATGTGTTTACCAGGTAACAAAGATCATCAGCAGAAAATTTTTAATTAAGCACTGGGTTAGACCCGTTGCTTCATTAATTGAATTTTTGATAATTATTCCTACATGTATAATTCGTGTTTGGAATCTGATATTATTGCATTGGTGGAAATATTGCCGTACTGTAAGGTTTGGAGCCAAAACCAGGTAATAAAAAATATTAAAAATCATCAGCAGGAAAATTTTAATTAATAAGCCCTGGTGGTTCATTAATTAAATTTTTGATAATTATTCCTATAATTAGTGTTTGGAATCTACCAGTAATATTATTGCATTCGTAGAAATATTGCCATACTGTAAGGTTTGGAACCAAAACCAAACCTGAATACTCAAAAGCTCACAGTGGGGGGTGCGGTGGCATTGCGGTTACTGGTTCTCGTCAGGTCACCAAAGTTAAGCAACGTCAAGTCTGGTTAATCCTCAGATGGGTGACTGCCTGAGCGATCGATTCGGACTCCCATGTTGTGTCCGTGAGCAAGGCACTTCACCCCGATTGTCTACATGGGGACACAATGGTGCCATGAACTAAGATGTACTGCATGTTGATGGTATACATGTCTTCAACCAATCTAACCCTGCCTGTGCTGCAGTGCGAAGCTACAATGATGGGGAGCTGGCAGCAGCTTGTCATTGCTCGGTGGTTCTCTCAGGGTACTACAGTGTCCTCCACCCATACAACAGTCACCGACACGATATACCTTGGCTTTAAAGTGTCATTACACCCTAAAAAATAAATAAAAGCTCTCAGCACTGTTGCTCTCCTTTGGTTTTAAAATTGACATTCCTCTGAAAGTAGCTTTTCAATAAGCCCATTGCTGATTAGCCATCTTTGACGTTAATGATATGCAAGGTCAGAGGTAGCTTCGGGTAAACAATTCGATCAGACTATCTGTCAAGACTGTCATACGTGCGATAGAAACAACCAAAATGTTTCGCTTCAAACGAGAAAATGTGCATTTTCGATTTAATACTAATAAAGATAGAAAAAATAACACGCTTTCAACACTTCATTTAATGGACAGGGCAAAATAATATTGATTTTTTAGTGAATTGAATACCGCAATGAACCCCTTCCCACAAGCAAAGGTAGACTCGGCATCATGGTTTTGTTTTGTTGACGAGTGACAAAACTGCATATATATCACTGAAATGACACAAAAATGTCTGCGTGAGTGAAAATGCAAACCCTGGGTATCCAAACAACCAACCCATACAAATATTTTCAAGCATAACACACAGATGTTCCAGCTGAAAGAGGTTGGGGTGGAGGGGTGTGGTCCCTAAAAAGTGAATGAGAATCGTCTGCTAGTAGCAGTGTCGCGTGTCTACTAATAATATTTTGTCCATATATAGTACAAGTCAAAATGAGTTGAAGAATAACCACTACCGGTATAAACTATAGATGTAATGTTTCCTATACTAATAACACAAGAATCGGACATAAAAATATATGTACGTACATGTACATGTATGCTGTAACCTTTTTTAACATGTTTTGGATTTATACACAGCATTTAAGAAGGTTAATTGCATTGGAATTCCAATTGCATTATATTTTCCAATGCATAGAAATTCAAAATGTAAGTTATAATGTCCACGAAAGAATATTATTTCAGGAAAACTACTTTTTTGGTTGACATAGCTTTGATATGCCAAAAACCATACCCATGAGTGGTGGGAATCTTCCCTTTTGGTACTGTTAATTCTTTTTTTTCTCAAACATTGGAAAAGGGATTGATAAGAATCTCCACAATCCACACACCTCACCACCTAACACAAACTGACTGAAACTTCACACATAATTCATGAATTAGCAGGTAAAAATGTTTTTTTTTTAAAGTTTTGTTCAAGTTTGTTTTGTTTCTATCATTGGAACAAGATTATTCTTCCGAAGATCACATGATTTGATTTGCTTGAGGCTTTTTGTGTAAATTTGAAAAAAATAAATTTAAATTTCCAGTTTTTTTGTTATCTGTGGGTAAAGGTTTAAAAAGTAAAGTACAAAATATATTATATTGCTTTTTTGTGATCAAAGTACTACTACAATTGTAGATTATTTCAGCAAGTCAAAACTTCTTATTTTAAATTTGTTTTATAATCATGAAATATTGAAATGTTTGCTATGGCTACAGTCGAATGATTTTAATAGAATTAATCTGTAGATGAACAAATATTTATTTAATAGCCAAGTATGAAATGTCTGGAAAAAAGACTTCTTATGAGTATAAAGGCACGGTACAAGGTAGAAGCATATGTTCAAGTCTACAAATACTGTATGAATCAAAATAAGTCGTAACATAACCACAATGAACTAAGTAACCCACTGCCATTACACCAATAGCACAAGAACACGAAATCATTTTCCAGAAAGCTTTCTGTGAGAGCTTTCCCAAAAATGATGTCAGGTTCTTGTGTTTCTGGTGTAGTTGAAGATGCATACTAGTAGTTCATAGTGGTTATTCTATGACATATTTCGACTCGTACTCTAAGTCAAGTGATTTCTGAATTCCACTCGGAGGTCCGCTGACAGGAATTTTGCTTGTGCAAAACAATGCACATGGGCATCAACTACTGACCCTACCTGACAGCCAGTAAAAACTTGTGACTCAAAAAGCAAATCTGCAGTTTAAGGAGCACTGATAAGTTAGTTATCTCGTGGTCCATAAATTGCAGATTAGCTTGTTGAGTCCCAAACTTTCTACAAACTGGCAAGAATATGTTGGAAATATATGTATATCCACCTACTTAGAGAAGAAGTACAAAATCACCCTGGGTGTTCTGTAATACAATATACATGTATGCACATTTTGGTCATGTATCCGGGGTCGTGGAGAGGGTGGGGTCCAGGGTAGTAACTCCCAAAGCTTGGAACTTGTGGGGGGGGGGGGGGAGGGGATGGCCCAGGAGTCAAGGGTCTTGGTTTCGCCTTCTGGTCCAAACATGACCCGAAAGACAGTATTTTCATTTTTTTGGTTTGGTACGTTCTTTCCAAAGGGTGTTCCAAAACAAAACAAAAAACACAAAAATACGGGCTTTCAGGCCATGTTTCACTTAGTGCCCCTCCCCCAAGGTTCTGACTCCTGTGCCAACAGTTAAGAAAGGGCCTTTATCATGAATGAAGCTATGCACTTGACCAACGGCTGTAATTCTGTACTGCATGATTCTTGAAGTAATAACTTTATTAAATCAACTTGACGTAACCAAGTTATCACTTCAAGAATTGTGCAGTCAATATAGCTATGGGTGGTAGGTCATTGGATACTCATTGATCAACTTGGAAATCTGAAACATGCTGCTATAAAACGTCCTTTTGTTGGCCAGGAATAATGCAATTTTTTATCCCAAAAGCCGCCAGAAGACTCCATTTAAAAACTGATTTAAAAATTTTGTTGGGGGAGAAACGCCGCTCCCCTCCAACCACTCTGTGATCGGTCGTGCCTCCGGCACTCACTATAGATGCCTTTATCATCTGTGCAATATCCCGCCATTTTTGAAAGGGGAGCCGTCAGAATTAACTCCAGGTCCAAGTTTCCTTTCCCCGGCCCTGCGTGGATCTTCCACTTCGTGGGTGTTTTTTGTAATAAGACAGCTTCCACTTTGTGACATGCAAGTTTGAGTTGAAGGAGAAAATTGTCAAAAGAAGAATTTACATATGTTTATGTCCAATTCTTGTGTTATTAGTATAGGAAACATTCATCTATAATTTATACCGGTTGTAGTTATTCTTCTACTCATTTTGACTTGTACTGTATATGGACAAAATATTTTTAGTTGACACACGACACTGCTACTAGCAGGCTATTTTCATTCACTTTTTAGGGACCACGCCCCCCTCCATCCCAACCTCTTCCAGCTGGAACATCTGTGTGTTATGCTTGAAAATATTTGTATGGGTTGGTTGTTTGGATACCCAGGGTTTGCATTTTCACTCACGCAGACATTTTTGTGTCATTTCAGTAATATATCTGCAGTTTTGTCTCTCGTCAACACAACAAAACCATGATGCCGCGTCTACCTTCGCTTGTCGGAAGGGGTTCATTGTGGTATTCATTTCACTAAAAAATCAATATTATTTTGCCCTGTCCATTAAATGAAGTGTTGAAAGTGTGCTATTTTTTCTATCTTTATTAGTATTAAATCGAAAATGCACATTTTCTCGTTCCAAGCGAAACATTTTGGTTGTTTCTATCGCATGTATGACAGTCTTGACAGACAGTCTGATCAAATTGTTTACCCAAAGCTACCTCTGACCTTGCATATCATTAACGTCAAAGATGGCTAATTGGCAATGGGCTTATTGAGAGGTTTCCACTGCATATGCATGCATGTTTCAAATTCAGATTTTTTCTGGCAGGGTTACAGTTAACAAGAATTTAAATCAACTCATATTACTCTGAATGACTTATACAGTAGTCATACTGACACATACAACCCCACCCAGCATTGTAAGAACATTCAACTGTTGTCATAGTGATAATGTCAGTCACATGAAATGTCACGTATGAAAGACTAATTTACCTGATTGTACCCCAATGAAAAGGTATGAATATTATTTGAAATATTCATGGGTGTTAACCATCAACAAAAGATATACCAATAAAAACTATGTCAATGGAAAACTTAAACTATCTACACCTCTTCTTGGGAGAGCCTTGAAAAAGAAAATATGTGATTCACTTGCTGCAGTTACAGTAATAGCTGAAATAAGATATGAGATAACCTCAAGAAACTTTCTGATAGATTTTTCCTTGATGAGAATTTCATCCTCAACCCTTAGCTGTCCAATTCTGACTTTGATCCATTTTTACCTTGACTTGACAAAGTCAGGCTATGCTATAGTCAAGTACATGTGAATGTTCATTACTCTAGGCTTGTGAGTCTGTATGTCTGTCCACAATTTGTTTAGCACAGGCTATATGTACAGCCCACAGTTCCTTTCCAATCATCATAAAATCCCAAACCTATTGGAGTGTGACAACCCCACAATTGATGCTGACAGAGATTGTTCGGACACCTCAAGAACCTTCCCAGACTGAGAATTGATCCGGGGACCTCTGGCAGACCAGCACACTTTAATTCTTAACCTGCTGAGTATTTTCAAGATACTTGTATTCTTCTGGGGGGGGGGGGGGGGGGGGGCATTGGGTAGTGAATTTCCGACTAGGGGGAGGGACTGGAAAAGGTGAAAGCCCCTACTGGTCCCTCCCCCTACATGTAGTTGAAAATTCACTACCGAGAAAGATTTTGAAAATGAAGCCATGAAAGAGGGCATAAAACTTATTCTACAGTTAAAACTAGAAGTCCTGTCATGAAATGCGCACAAATAGCACGTTGATATGCACACTTTATCGCCCAAGTAAAGCTATCAAATTTTGTACATATGGCCTGTGCACAAGCAATGTTTTAGCCAATGAACCTCCGGGTAACCCGGAGGTCCATTGGCAGAATCATTGCATGTGTTTGCAATGAGTAACTAGGAGAACCTGCCGTGCTTTGGATGCCATTCGATATGGCAATTACGCGCAATTAAGCCTAGATAAGCGCATTATTCGTGACAGGAATTCTAGTTTTAACTGTAGTAACTGAAATGCCAACACATTTATGATAGAATTATGAGGTTATTATTGTTTGGTATTCTTCTGGGAAATGAATATGTGCTAAACAAATGCTCAAGCTTAGAACTTTGAACAATTCACACTGTCCTAACATAAAATCAGATCTTATGCAGGAATGATCAATTTTTGATGTTTCATCATTTTGTAACTGTGAATGATGGAATTAACTCAGGTTAATGATTTTACATGATGTGATTTTCTTGAAGTGCATTTTGAGGATTTTTTTTTATTATGATAAGTACACGTACTATAGAAATCTCGTACCGATTGATATCATGCATACTTATGAAGCTCAATATTGCATACTATTTATTTATTTATTGGTGTTTTACAAGAGGTACGATTAGTGGTCCATCAACTATTTATTTATTGGTGTTTAAGGTCACATATTTCTGCACAATGGCTAATCATGACTGCGACAGTTTTATGGGTGGAGGAAGCCGGAGTACGCCGAGAGAACCACCGAGCAACTGTCAGCTCCCCAACATAATGACTCCACACAAGCAGGGTTGGCATTGGTTGAAGACAGGTGCACCATCGACGTGCAGTACGCCTTAGTACACAACATCACCGTACCCCCACGTGGGCAAATGGGTTGAAGTGTCTTGCCCAAGGACACAATGCGGTTGCCACAGGTGGGATTCGAACCGAGGACCTCTCAGCTTGCAGTCTGCACCTCTTCCAACTGAGCGACTGCGCCCCCCTATAATATTGCGTATACTGTAGTTTTAAATAGTAACCGTTAGAATTTTTGCCGATTTGAAACTGAGTTGTAATTTTGGGAAGTAAAGGAGACATCAGCATTGCCAAACAAGCTGTAAAATCCATAAAGATGGAATTTCCAACTACTTATGACTTGCCCTCCGAATTTCCAACTATTGGAAATTTCGGCCAGGGGTGGGGGGTGACCCCCACACACCCACTCTCTTGCCACATCCCTGGTTTAGTTTTATCCATTCAGTCACCATTCCCAATAATTGACAACTTTCCAATGAATAATATCAGATATTCAAATTAGTGTTGGTAACTTGGTATTATCATCACAGAAAAAATGATATACATATACTATTCAAAAAAAGTAGGGGATATTTGATAAAAGTGAGATATATGAAGTAATATATTTATATTTTCATCAAAAAGGCAGTTGAGGCATTGCACTGTGGCATCTGGTGAATGATTTCAGTGATAAATGGATGTCTGACAAGCACACATTCCACGCACTGAACTGTAGAAGACATGGACGGTCAGTCAGAGAATTTACCACATTCAGTTCAAGACCTCAATACCTTGTAAATCCTCTTGGTCCGCTAGATAAGCGTGGATGCGACGAGGCATACTCCTCACAAAATGTCCAATATTAGCTTGACTGATGTTATTCCATTCTTCCTGCAGTGCAGTGGCGAGTTCCTGGCCATTGGTAGGGGGGTGTTGGCATTGTCCTAGGTGCCTGCCAAGCATATCCCAGATGTGCTCGATTGGTGAAAGGTCTGGACTTGGTGTTGGCCAAGGCAGTGTAGTGATGTTCTGCTCCTGAAGGAACTATGTAGCAACACAGGCCCTGTGTGCTCTTGCATTGTCATCTTGGAAAATGAATCGATGGCTGTGACATCGTGCAAATGGCACCACATGTTGTCACAGTAGTACTGCCCTGTGACATGCCCTTGGATGACATGTAATACTGTTCTGCTTGTCATGGTTATTCTCCCCTCACCACAACTGATCCCCCACCAAAACGATCATGCTACCTAACGGTTATGTCATGGTATCGTTCATTACTCCGCCACCGCCACACTCTGTTTCTCCTGTCGTGGAAGTCAAGAGTGAACCTCTGTTCATCGGACAACATGACGTTGCTCCACCGACGATTGTCCCAGTGCTGACATGCTCCTCACCAATTAAGCTTTGCTGTGATGTGACGTTCAGTCAAACATGGAATTATTCAAGGTCGTCAAGCGTACAAATTCCAGCTGTGTAGGCGATTTCAGTTTGTCTGACCACTGACTCGCACGTCTGTCACTCGGTGCATCTGCTGTCCAATTTCTGAGGCACTTTGATGGTGGTTACATAATGCTGTGGTTAGCAGTTGTCACCTTTGGATGACCTGACTGATGTCTGTCATCAACATTGGCTGTCTGATGGTAGTGTGACTACAACCTGCCAATCACCGATTGAGTAACATTGAGAATTTGAGCCACTGCAGTCTGTCTGTTGCCAGTTTCCAACATACCAACGGCACATAAACGTTTGTCGTTTGTCAGTCTACACACACCTCAAATGTTACATTTCGACCAGAAACTATTGATTAACGAGTTTATACCAAGAAAAGAATGATGAGACCCCCGAAAAGCCCGTCCTGTACAAATGAAAATATACCCCAGAGACATTAATGAGGCGCTCGTGCGAAAAACCTGCACAAAGTTTTCGTGATCCAGTGACACTCATGATCCACACTAAACTTGGTAACATGCTGATGTGTCCAGTTAAGCGTATCCAATACCATTTTCCGAAAATATCAATATCAGTTTGGATATCCCCTACTTTTTAGCTCATCTTGACAAAGTCAAGCTGAGCTAATCTAATCGCTTCCCGTCCGTCGTCCGTCAACACCATGTTTTGGTCTTCTCCTCCAAAGCCACTGGGCCAATTCAAGGGAAAGTTTGTGTGACTGATGGTCCCAAAGGGGCATTTCATTTTTGTTCAACTCAGCATGCCCAGCCCCATAGGGAGGGAGTGGGGGAAAATGCTCCAAAATATTTTAAAAATCTTCTCAAGAACCAGTGTGTACAATGACTTGATATTTGCTATAGAGCTTCCATATGAGGTGTAGAATCAAGTTTGTTCAAACGAAGTTCGTAAAGTAATATTTGGCTTTGTAATAGGAGGGGTAAGATTTTTGGCCCCGCCCAAAATTTCTATTTTTTGAACCGATGGTCCGGAATGAACCAAATTTGGTTTGTGGTAGTATTGGGTCATAAGTACTTGACCCATGCAAAAAAAAAAATTCCCGCATCCCCATGGGAACCCTGGGAGCTAAAAATAGAAATATTTTCAAACGCCCATATTTCCCAAACCCCCTGGAACAGAGAGCTTTTATTTGGTATGAAGTATCCTTACGACCAGTAGAATTGAATGGTAAAAAAAAATTGCCATCGGTTATGTTAGGGTGTTCTGTAATGGGCATCGAAAAAATGCTGAGTCAGCATATTTGCAAAAATTTTAAAAAATCTTTTCTCCAGAACCAATTATCAGAATCTTTTGATATTTGGTATACAGCATTCATAGGGGGGTCAGATAAAAGTTTGTAGAAATAAAGCTCATTGGTTCATATTTGGGCTCTCTACAGGAGCCCGAAGTTTTAACATAGGGTAATATGGGGAATATTCTTTAAAAATCTTCTTCAGAACCACCGGTCAGAATCTTTTAATATTTGGTATACATCATGGTTATGAGGGTCAGATTCTAGATTGTTCAAACCAAGTCCCTAGGTTAATATTTGGGCTTCCTATGGAAGCCCAAATTTTATCTTTGTTCAATATGGAGGGTAATTTAAAAAAATCTTCTTCTTCAGATCCATCAGTCAGAATGCTTTGATATTTGGTATGCAACATCTCTATGGGAGTCAGATTCAAGTTTGTTCAAATCAAATTCCTAGGTATATATTTGGGCTCACTATGGTAGCCCAAATTTTTACTTAGTGCAATATGAGAAAATTTCTTTAAAAATCTTCTTCTTCAGATCCACCAGTCGGAATGCTTTTATATTTGGTATACAACATCTCTAGGGGGGTCAGAGTCCAGGTTGTTCAATTCGAGTGCCTAGGTTAATATTTGGGCTCCATATGGGAACATGAAATTTAACTTAGTACAATATGAGGGAATTTCTTCAAAAATCTTCTTCGTCAGATTCACTTGTCAGAATGCTTTCACATTTAGTATACAACATCTCTAGGGGGGTCAGATTCAAGTTTGTTCAAACCAAGTCCCTAGGTTAGTTAATATTTGGGCTTCCTATTAGCCCAAATTTTAACTTCGTGCAAAATGATTTTTAAAAATCTTCTTCTTCAGATCTGCCAGTCATAATGCTTTCATATTTGGTATACAACAGCTCCAGGGGGGGTCAGATTCAAATTTCTTCAAGTGGGGTCCGTACGTTAATATTTTGGCTTTTAGCTTGGTGCAATATGAGATAATTTCTTTAAAAATCTTCTTCTTCAGATCCACCAGTCAGAATGCTTTCATATTTGGTATACAAGATCTCAAGAGGGAGCAGATTCAAGTTTATTCAATTCGAGTGCCTCGGTTAATATTTGGGCGCCCTATGGGAACCCAAATTTTAACTTAGTGCAATATAAGGGAATTTCTTCAAAAATCATCTTCTTCAGATTCACCAGTCAGAAGCCTTTCATATATGGTTTACAACATCTTTAGGGAAGTCAGATACAAGTTTGTTCAAATTGGTTCCCTAGGTTAATATTTGGGCTCCCTATGGTAGCCCGAATTTTAACTTAGTGCAACATGAGGAAATTTCTTTAAAAATCTTCTTCTTCAAATCCACTGTTCAGAATGCTTTAATATTTGGTATACAACATCGCTAGGGGCTCTGATTGAAGTTTTTTTTTTCAAATCGGGTCCATAGGTTAATATTTGGGCTTGCTATGGTAACCCAAATTTTAACATAGTGCTATATGAAGAAATTTCTTAAAAAATTTTCTTCTTCAAATCCACCAGTCAGAATGCATTCATATTTGGTATACAACATCTTTAGGGAGCAGGGCTCGATTTAACTGGATTAGCATAGCACTTTGCTCTCCAATTTCTGAATTTTGCTATTCAAGATTTATTAGTTTCAAGTGCTTTTGGATCAACTGCTAATCAATTTTCCAGGGTGAATAGTAAATTGCTATTCAAAATTTTCAGATTAAATCAAGCCTTGTTAGGGAGGATCAGATATCAACTTTGTTCAAATCGTATGCCTGGGTTAATATTTGGGCTCCCTGTGGGAGCCAGAATTGGCCATGTAGCTGAAGAATTAAAAATTTTGTATTAAGTACCCTCTAGAGGTGTGCAACTAAGATTAATCCACATAGGTTGTATCAAGGGGCTTCATTGGGTAGGTCCCCTTTTTATATTATGATCAACTGAAGAAAAGGCATGATGCCTGGACTATTTTAGTCACTCCTGAGGGGCTCAAGGATTGACAATGTATCCTATGGAGATGGATTGCTTAATGTAGATTCATTCTTGGACTTGTTCAAGGTGAGTGCTTCAGGCCCCATGGGGCCTCTTGTTTTTATTTTATGCCGTCTTGATTTCCACAGTATATTATTAACAAAAAGTATTAATTTTTAACCCTGTGGTGTCAGTAGATCACAATCTCATCACAAAAAGGACTATTGTGATCACTGGGCTGTATAAAAAATCGTTTACAAAAACACCATATTGTTGGAACTTTTCAGCTAATAGACCATCATGTAATCTGGTGGTCTATTTGCAAAAAGTCTTCAAGTTCTTTTTCTCTTTCACCAACATTTCCAATATTTATCAACTGGAAAATCTAACCTGTGTTCTTATTTTTAGTAGTATTAAAATGGTTAACTGGATAACCGGTTTGAAACCAGTTACGTACCAAACTGATTAGAAAAATTGTGTACTGGTTATCCGAAATAACGATCGATAGAGATCATCATTCCATGGTTAAAACATAGTAAATCTGCCGCTTCTCCTTTGGGATATTTTATACCTTGAAGGTGTGTTGTATATATTGAGAAATTATTGACTTTGGCATTTAAGACTCTGTTAATGATCGTCAATTCCGTTGAGTATTGAGTAATCTACAAAACGTTTCTGTAGTGTGTATACAAAAGAACATTGTACATTTGTACACGCACAACAGAATAGCTTCTGCGAATACTGCTTTCCAATCCTTATAGTTTTGATCCCATATTCGGTGGAATAATGGTCACGAATAACTGGATATTATCCAGTTATAGCTCTCAGTCGGTTGAGATCTGGCCCATTTACATGTGCAGTACATGGTGAGTGGATGATCACAAAAGAGTGGAATTCCCATACACACGATGACTGTAGAGTCCTCTGGTACATGTTATTCTTAAGAATGGCAAGCAAAGTTTCAGCCAGTGGATCTCCTGGTTCGTCTGGTAGTAGGCTCTTGCGAAAATTTGAAATTTGATTCAAAGTCAACATTCAATTTGATTCGATTCGAAATCAGAAATTCACCACTGGAATAGAGTCGATTCGATTTGTAACAAGTTTTTTTTTCCGAGAAAACATGCGATAAAAGTGAGGTATCAGCCAGATTTGTTTAAAAATGATTATTGTTGCATTTTCGAAGCTACAAAGTCAACAATTCAAATAATTTCAATCAAAAGCTAGTACATTGGTTTATATCTCAGTTTATAGAATGGAAGTGGTGAGGCAAAAATGCACTCCACATAACTGTGCATCTTTTAATAATCAGGGGTATTATTTTAGAAAAAAACTTTTCTTTTGATGACGTATATGTATTCATTAACTGTGATTCGATTCAAAGTTTGATTTGAAATTCGATTTGTTTTCACCAATTTGATTCCATATTCAATTCGATCAAAATTGGCAATTCGTATGTCCCTATCCAGTAGTCCATTGGCTGAAACCTTGCCTGGCATCCTTACGCTTCTTCATAGTTATTGTCTAGGTGTTAATTTCACTCCTCTGTGGGAGATTTTGTGGTAATTGACTCTCTACTTACTGTAATTAACCCTTTACCCAACGAATCGCCTGCATCCGCCAATGTAATATGCAAATTCAGCAGCTGAAAAACATTATTTTTCCAAAAATTTCAAGAAAACCATATCATGTGACCCCCCCCCCCCCCCCCCCCCCCTTTGGAACGAGGTTGTTGAGCTCGTTCCAAAGAGGGATCACATGATATGGTTTTGTTGAAATTTTTTTAAAAAATGATATTTAAAATAATAAATTTTGAAATCGTCTGTGTTGGGTATAGGGGTAATACATGTACCATACTGAAAGGTAAGTTTGGAGGAATCAATGAGCATTTGAAACTATTTGTGTTTTTTTGTTCACATGTGCATGTATCAGTAAACCTGGGTGGGTTTGGTTGTGTTAGTGCAAGCGTACATATTACAGTTCAGCGAAGGGTGAAGAGCTGATTGAAATGGACCCCAAGAATTCATTGATAAATTCCTTGACCTTAATTTAACAACATTCTTTGTGTTCAGACCATTAACACTGTTGTTGATGTCTCACCTGTGTAGCAGGTTAGTATAAAACCTGTTTTATAATATGTAGTTATTTTAATCTCACTCACCTTAAAGGTACATATACAATACAGTACAGACTATAATAATGTGGAAAGCTGGTGGTCGAATTATAGCTTTAATAATGGCATACAATATGGCCGCTGTGGATTGGTCACTTTCCATGGGTGGGCAATATTTCCATGGATGCAATAATATTAGATTCCAAACACTAATTATAAGAATAATCATCAAAAATTTAATTAATGAAGCACTGGGTACAACCCTGTGCTTCATTGATTAAAATTTTGCTGCTGCATGATTAGGCCTAACAAAATAAAAAATACGTTTCTCAGGCCCTCCCACATGGTCATTTTGGCTGCCGCATGCTCTCTTTTTATAACCAATGTAATCTTTAAAAAAAAAATAAAATAGTTTATGTCTGTTATTTTACCCAAGTTAAAAAAATTGATAAATTTGTCCCTTGAGTGCAAGAAGGCTTTGCAATGCCTTAGCATTGCAAAGCCTTCTTGCTCTCAAGGGATGAAATACACCACCACCCATGCTATTCCATAGATTATGAGGCCAAAAACATAAACCAAGAACACAAACTTTTGATGGCAAAGAAATAATTACAGAAATAAAAATAAAATAAAAAACTGCTCGCCCGCATGCAATTTTACAAATAATGGCCTGAGAAACAGAAAATCTACTTTGTGTGGCCTTATTTTTATTACATGTACCTGGTAAACACATACTTGGACATCACTGCCCACGCGTCGATTACGACCAGTCCACGGCAACAATACTGTACAGAGTTCATGCTAGCCCAAAATATTCTGATACCAAGTGGAATTTTTGCATAGTGGCAATGAGTTTTTTAGTGCCAACTGAAAGATTTTAGTGCCAAATAGAATTTGATCGTATATGAAAACAAATTAACCATGTCCTGAGTTCCATTTCTGTTTGGGACAACCCACGTTGTGTCCTTGGGAAAGGCACTCCAGTTGCCTACATCGGGGCACGATGACGCCATGTACTAAGGCGTACTGCACATCGATGGTGCACATGTCTTCAACTGCTGTAGCCCTGCTTGAGCGGAGCTTGAATGGAGTTAGAATGTTGAGGAGCTGACAGTTGCTCATCGATGCTCGGTGGTTCTCTCCGGGTACTCCGGCTTCCTCACCCGTAAAACTGTCACGATTAGCCATTGTGCATAAGTATTTGACCTTAAACACCAATAAATAAATAAATAAACAAATTAACCATTTATCATCCTGTGAGTGCAACAATGCACCATGTGCAATACTGATTTAAAGCAGTGTTAGTGTCTCATGAGGATGTGAAGGGTGTACAATAGAGGAAGCGGCAGATGTGGGACCAGGATCTGCTGCTCATAATGTTTCAGCCCTGATCTCCTGATATTGTTTATTGATAACTTTAGCTGGCGAGATTACTAGAGGAAAATTGTTTTATGATATTCCACAAAGCCTCAACGAAGGCCGATTTCTGCCTCGTTTTTATGATATGGATATCAGGATGATAGAATAGTTTGGACACCTTGGCTTTCAAGCTAGTTGTCATCTATATCCAAAAGAGTTGTGTTACACATGTATTCTTTGATAGTGAATGCTGGATCATCGTATAATTCGTATTCACTGCAGGCCTGGACTTCTGAAAAATCTAGGGGAGCTACTCTGGCTCTCCTAAACCAGTGCCAGAAGAGCTATTCTATACTTAAGTCCATTAATAATAAGGGAATTGAAGGTTTAAGGAGAGCTATTACAGCTCTTAAGGAGAGCAATTATGGCCCTCCTTAAATTGATTTTGCAGGAGCCATGGAGGGTGGGAGCTATAGCTCTCCTCAAAAGATCAAGCCTGTCACTGAGATAAATTGATGCAGGGGTTTATGGTGTGATGTACAGTTAAAACTAGAAGTCCTGTCATGAACTATGCGCTTATCTAGGCTTAATTGCACGTAGGAATTATGTGCAATTGCCATATCGAGTGGCATCCAAAGCACAGCAGGTTCTCCTGGTTACTCAAAGCAAACACAGGCAATGGTTCTGCTAATGAACCTCCAGGTTACCCGGAGGTCCA
Organism: Pictodentalium vernedei; assembly: GCA_031216915.1. Lineage (NCBI taxonomy): Eukaryota > Metazoa > Mollusca > Scaphopoda > Dentaliida > Dentaliidae > Pictodentalium > Pictodentalium vernedei. The sequence goes on along the minus strand of CM062288.1, from coordinate 50,697,934 downwards.
TTGGCTGAAACATTGCTTGTGCACAGGCCATGTGTACAGAATTTGATAGCCTTACTATTGTCATAACGCATAGATTAATGCACTGATCGACATGCTGTTTGTGCGCATTTCATGATAGGACTTCTTGTTTTAACTGTAGATCTCATTGAGTTGCTTTGAATATTAGTCTTCACGAGTTACATTCAGTAGATTGCATTGTTGGTATATGCGATGATATTGGTGTGAATCTGCCCCCTGAAGCATGAGAGCTTACGTACCAGAAGTCTCAGTCTATGTTGTGTCCAGGAATACTATTCCCCCATGGTGGAGTTAGGATATATATAGTCAATGATAGTGATGGTATTATTTAGAGCGCTTAGAGTATTTGTTTAATAAATTCTGTGGTTTGTGTGGAGACAATATGTAAATGCTGAAAAATTTCAAATGTTGAAACTCGAAAAAATAATACTTCGAGTATTCGAGCACCATTAAATGCAAAAAGAAAAGAAGCAACCCAAAGGTGTCCGTTGGCCTGGTTACCATAATTAAACTCTCATGTATTATCCTATCTATAATGACTATACCAAATCGGATACATTGCTGGACAATATTGACTAATATTCTATTATCCATAAACCAAATGATGTTCTCATTGCTAACCAATTTGAATTATGGAAGCTATCTTGGATTGTGGGGTCCATATTGAAATAATAATTTTAATGCTCAAGATATCCAGTCTTAAATCTGCTTTGTGACTGAATATTAGCTTACTTGTCTTTACTCTTGCCTTTCCGTAGCATTCTGAAACATTTTTATTCGATCGGTAAGCATTCGTCAGTAAGCACTAGTGGCCATTTGTAATTTTGGGTGCCATTTTGAAAATCAACCTTACAGCAGTAGGCTCCAAGGCTAAAATTAATAAGAATGATCAATGTGGATGCATACATGTACAATGTACCAATTTTGGCACTTTGTCCGCCAAGTAACAATTTTGCTTAAAAATGACCTTAAGCCACCAGACTGTTGTGTTTCTTTACTTTAAAGCAGGCCTTAAAGTCTCCTGATTCATGAGAATCAGTTTTGATTCTCACAAACTCCTGCCATGAGAATCAATTTTTCTTAAATAACTTAGAATATGAGAATAATCTTGTACCCTTGTGAGTGTACTAACCATTATATTTCCCATAGGCAAAATCAAAACATCATATTTAGGCCTATATAGAATTTAATCCCTAATGGCCGAGTTCTACATTAGGTGATTTTCTTGTCTCATATGTCCATGTGGAACACATGTTCCCATGTACAGGATTCTGGTAGTCTTGCTGATGGTAGTTACAGTGGCTTGACAGTGGTTTTTAGCTCATCTTGACAAAGTCAAGCTGAGCTAATCTCGTCGCTTGTCGTCCGTCGTCTGTCAACACCATGTTTTGGTCTTCTCCTCCAAAGCCACTGGGCCAATTCAAGTGAAAGTTTGTGTGAGTGATGGTCCCAAAGGGGCATTTCATTTTTGTTCAACTCAGCATGCCCAGCCCCATAGGGAGGGAGTGGGGGAAAATGCTCCAAAATATTTTAAAAATCTTCTTCTCAAGAACCAGTGTGTACAATGACTTGATATTTGCTATGGAGCTTCCATATGAGGTGTAGAATCAAGTTTGTTCAAACGAAGTTTGTGAATTAATATTTGGCTTTGTAATAGGAGGGGTAAGATTTTTGGCCCCGCCCAAAATTTCTATTTTTTGAACCGATGGTCCGGTATGAACCAAATTTGGTTTGTGGTAGTATTGGGTCATAAGTACTTGACCCATGCAAAAAAAAATTTCCCACATCCCCATGGGAACCCTGGGAGCTAAACATAGAAATATTTTCAAACGCCCATATTTCCCAAACCCACGGAACAGAGAGCTTTTATTTGGTATGAAGTATCCTTATGACCAGTAGAATTGAATGGTAAAAAAAAATTGCCATCGGTTATGTTAGGGTGTTCTGTAATGGGCATCGAAAAAATGCTGAGTCAGCATATTTGCAAAAATTTTAAAAAATCTTTTCTCCAGAACCAATCATCAGAATCTTTTGATATTTGGTATACAGCATTCATAGGGGGGTTCAGAGAAAGGTTTGTTGAAATAAAGCTCATTGGTTCATATTTGGGCTCTCTACAGGAGCCCGAAGTTTTAACATAGGGTAATATGGGGAATATTCTTTAAAAATCTTCTTCAGAACCACCAGTCAGAATCTTTTAATATTTGGTATACATCATTGTTATGAGGGTCAGATTCTAGATTGTTCAAACCAAGTCCCTAGGTTAATATTTGGGATTCCCATGGAAGCCCAAATTTTATCTTTGTTCAATATGGAGGGTAATTTAAAAAAATCTTCTTCTTCAGATCCATCAGTCAGAATGCTTTGATATTTGGTATGCAACATCTCTGTGGGAGTCAGATTCAAGTTTGTTCAAATCAGATCCCTAGGTATATATTTGGGCTCACTATGGTAGCCCAAATTTTTAATTAGTGCAATATGAGAAAATTTCTTTAAAAATCTTCTTCTTCAGATCCACCAGTCGGAATGCTTTTATATTTGGTATACAACATCTCTAGGGGGGTCAGATTCCAGGTTGTTCAATTTGAGTGCCTAGGTTAATATTTGGGCTCCATATGGGAACATGAAATTTAACTTAGTACAATATGAGGGAATTTCTTCAAAAATCTTCTTCAGATTCACTTGTCAGAATGCTTTCACATTTGGTATACAACATCTCTAGGGGGGGTCAGATTCAAATTTGTTCAAATCGGATCCATAGGTCAATATTTGGGCTCGCTATGGTAGCCCAAATTTGAACTTAGTGCAATTCGAAGAAATTTCTTTACAATTTCTCTTCTTCAGATCCAACGGTCAGAATGCTTTCATATTCGATACACAACATCTCTAGGGAAGTCAGATTTAACTGTGTTCAAAGCAAGAGCCTGGGTTAATATTTGGGCTCTCTATGGGAGCCGGAATTGGCCATTTTGCTGAAGAATTAAAAATTTTGTATTCAGTACCCTCTAGAGGTACTAAGATTAATCCACATAGGTTGTATCCAGGGGCTCCATAGGGGAGCTCTACATTTTACTTATGATCAACTGAAGAAAAGGCATGATGCCTAGATTATTTTTGTCACTCCTGAGGGACTCATGGATTGACAGTGTAGCCTATGGAGATGGCTTGCTTAATGTAGACTCATTCTTGGACTCTGTTTAAATTGTGTTCTGTACAAGATGAGCGCTTCAGGCCCCGTGGGGCCTCTTGCTAGTGATGTCTTGGCATCTTGCTTAGGCTTCCAAGACTTCAATAAACACCACAGTGACCACTGCTAAGGCACAGTGTTACCTTATTGTGAGGAAGAAAAAGATAAGGAGAATTCTCCAGTCCTGTAAACTTCAGAATATACAATGTATGACAAAAATGAAATGAAGATTTTGCGAGAATTAATTCTCGTTGCCTCTGTGAGAATCATCTGCGAAAATCGATTCTGATTCATACATGAATTTTAAGCCTTAACCCTTTACCCAAAGTAATGGCCAAAACCGGCCAGCGCTATTCTCAAAAATCGTCAGTTAATTTTGATTATTTTTTCATTTTTTGTTACAAAAACATAGGTTATGACCCCTCATTGGAACGAGCTCGTCAAGCTCGTTCCAATGAGGGGTCATAACCTATGTTTTTGAGACAAAAAATGAAAAAAAGTAGTTGTTCAAGAATTTTTTTTGCAAGTGTCCTCTGCTTTTCATGTTAGGTAAAGGGTTAAATGATCTCCCATTATGTTTTATAAGGGAGTGTGGTGTCTCATTGGTTACAGATTGGACTTCAAACCAAAAGGTCCATAGTTCGATCCCTGCCAGGGGTATAACTGCATTTTGTTCTTAGGTAAGGTACTTAATCCCAATTCCCCACTTGAGGGCATGGTGGTGATGTATAGTAAGATGTACTGCACGTCGTTGGTGCATATTTGTCTTCACCAATGCTAACCCCACTTGTGTGGAGTTAGTACGTTGTTGAGTTTGACAGTTTCTTGCCATTGCTTGGCAGTTCTCTCTAAGTACTCTTGCTTCCTCCACCCATAAACCTGTCCGGCATGAGGTGACCCTGTCTGTCAAAAGTATCATTGAATCCCAATAAATAAATAAATAAATAAATAAATAAATAAATAAATAAATAATCCCAATAAATAAATAAATAAATAAATAATCCCAATAAATAAATAAAAATACAGTAGAATCCTTTTAATTGAATATCCATTTTGCCAGTGAAAATTATTCAGTTAACAGGAGTATACAATTAACAGGGATTTCGTCAGTTTCCTGTTTTCTGGAGGTAAACTGAGCATTTATTCTATTATATCTTGTTTGACAGAGCTCATAGAGCTCTGTCAAACAAGATGTAACAGAATAAATGTCTGTATTGGATGTAGTGAGGCCAAAAAGGTTGATAAATAAGGGGAATTTGGTGCGTGTCACAGTAAGTTTTTCGATATATTACAAAAATTTATATACAATTAACAGGAGTTTACTCTACAACCCATATGCAATTAACAGATCAAATTTGTACTGAAGGTATGGTAAATGGTTTTGTGTTTGAAAATTATATTCAATTAACAGGGATATACAATTAAGAGACATCCAATTAAGTAGGCTCCACTGTACCCAATAAATAAATTTAATCATTCATTATTCCTATAATTATTAAAGTTCCAGCTTCTTTTTTCTCAGGTGTGGAATCCTTATGATTTACAAACCAGATGGTTCCTTAATAATAATTTACAGTTTACTCCACCTATAACTTCAACACACTCTATTAACTGGTTTTTATATTTCCTTTTTAATGTTAATTATATCTGACAGGAGTGTCTTATTGTATGACTTTATGTGGAAGATTTACACACACCCATGTTATACATATGTAAAATAAAATAAATCACACCCCCCATTCACTAAAATAGGGATTTATATATATATGTATATAAATATCTGTCATCCTACTCAGTATGACAGTAGGAATTGATAATTTGGGATATAGTCACCATGTTTCCATTTTTAGGATAACTAGTTTTGTATTCATTTGTGTCAGTGTTGTATGCATTTAGTTACAGTTTTTTGGAATTCCCTTGACCTTGAAGATTCCTTCAACAGTTCATCTACATAGATATACACAAATTTCATTTCTTCTATATTCTTTAGGATTTAAACAGAAGGGATATGTATATTTTTTGCTGATTAAGTGCAAAACCATGACTGTCAAGCGTGAAGTTAAGCTGTGTTCATCATAAATTGTTCTGCATGTTTGAATGATTTGTAGAAAAATTTAGCTTTCTTTTACAAGAAGTGATAAAAATTAAATTTCTTGAGGACGTTATTTTCTTTGTCAGTGGAATATAAACCGAAGTCATCAAGATGCGTACTTGTTTGTGCATAACCAATGTTGCAGCTCTGATAATGACAGCTCTTGTTATTATTGCATTTGCAACTCCCAACTGGGTTGAATTTTTTCCCAAAAATGGAGTTTTATACAGTGGGGAACAATTTTGTTCCTGTAACAATTGTTCATGCGGATTGTGGGTCAGCTGTGGGGCGGATGATGAATGTATATGGTTTTTTGAAAGTAGTATGGCAGTAGAAAAAACTTTACCAGGTAAGCTTAAACTTGGGGTTTTAGGGTTTTCTTGAATGTAGGGTCTTTGATCGTTTTTTTTTTTTCAGGTCATGGATTTTGATTTTCAGTTTTTACCCCCCAAAATACCTTCTGATCCCTCTTTGCAATACAGTTAAAACTAAACGTTCTGTCATGAAATGCACACAAATAACACATTGATATGCACGTTAATGTATGCGTTATGGCCTAAGTAAAGCTATCAAATTCTGTACATATGGCCTGTGCACAAGCAATGTTTCAGCCAATGGACCTCCGGGTAACCCGGAGGTCCATTGGCAGAAACATTGCATGTGTTAGCTACGAGCAACCAGGAGAACCTGTCGTGCTTTGGATGCCATTCGATATGGCAATTGCGCGCAATTCCAATGCGCAATTAAGCCTAGATAAGCGCACTAATCGTGACAGGACTTCTAGTTTTAACTGTATGCTGATCAAGCTCATTCCAATGAATGGTCATAAGCTATGTTTCAGGTGCAAAAATTGAAGACTTTAAGAAACATTTTTGCAATTTTCATCGGATACAAGTAGTTGAGTAAGATAGAGGGATAAATCCAGCTTTCAGGGTTTTTGTCTTTATACAGGCCCGTCTTGATTAATCGAGATGTCTATTAAATGTCAGAAACACCCATAAATGACTACCATATCTAAGTTGATGATTATGGGTTTTGATCAATCCTTTTCTGGTGAATTATTAGTGATAACATTCCTCTCCATCATGCTTCTAAGAAATGTCAGAAGCTGTAGAATATTAGAGCTGTAGGTTAACTGAAACCGAACCGAGGTTTTTAGTTTTTTTTAAAAAACCAAAACTGAAACCGTCGACATCCCGTAATCTAAGGTTTTTCGTTTTTTATTAAATACTCTCTTGCTGCAGAAATTCACAGAATGTAGCCATTCCAGAGTAGTGGGAGTACCCAGACACTGCTAATGGCAGTGTCTGGGTACTCCCACTACTCTGGGAAGGCTGCATTCTGTGGATTTCCGACATTTCAGCTTAGTTGTGTTTGCAGCTTTCCTCAAGTTGCATGTAGGTGTCAGACCTCGAAAAATGGCCAAGCACAATAAAAGTTCTGTATATTTAGGTAATTATTATATTGGCCTTCCTGATTCTTCATGTACATATATTATAGCTTATTTCGGGCATTCATTGAGTTTCATTCAATTTCACTACCATTCAGTTATGACTCCGGACATAAGAATGACTTTTATTGAATTTTACTTGGCCTCATGAACAAACCGAAAACCAAACCGAACCGAGGTTTTACTCTACCTGAAAAACCAAAACCGAAACCGAACAAGAAATTTAAAAACCTACAGCTCTATAGAATATCAAAATACATTGTAATTGATATGGGATAGAAGAATAAAGGTACAATATATGGCACCAAGTCTGGCATTCTAGAAAGTATAGGAGTATAAATAATTACCATTCTCAGTTTGTAAGGAGTGCAATTGGCTTCTTAACCCTCTGCATACTGATGTCAAAATACCAGCAGCAAATATTTCCCACAATGCAACAGACAATTTAATAAATTATATCTTGTTTGACAGAGCTCATTGAGCTCTGTCAAACAAGATGCAATTTGTTAAATTCTTCATGCTTGATGGCCACAATGGGGTTGATGATGAAAATTGCGAAATAGTACCAGACTGCTTGGAGTTAAATCTGATCACCTTGGGTCCAAACCTGAGCCGAGGCTGGAGATGGTCAAGTGGCTGCATTTTCCTCGGAGAGCAGTACTGTAAACTAATGCCTAAAGGATGTGCTGCCTTAGGAACTAATGACCCAAAATATTGTTTTCTGTATAATTGTTTCTAGAGGTTACAGAGTGTGATTAAATTCAACTTTAATCGATTATTCTTCTTCAAAAGTCGTTCATGAAATTTCATAATAGTGCCAGCCCTACTTAACACACTCAAATCCCTGGTGAACTAATTTTGAAACCCACTAGATATATACACTATACTGTGGGTGATTAAGTACTGGTATCTTGTCACTCGGCTGGTGGACATCTGGCCATACAGTATGTGGAGAGTGTATTATCACTAAATCACCCGCAGAGTGGAGATTCCACCTGAGCAATAATTGCAAATTTCTTGCAAAGCACATCCAGCACCAGCAAAGTTTCAGCCAATGGACCTCCGGGTTATACCCGGAGGCCCATTGGCTGAAACATTGCTTGTGTTTTTTGTTGATATGTACAAAATTTGAAAGTTATAGCTTGGGTGATAACTCCACTCCATGGGTGATTTAGTTACAATCCACTCTACACGTACTGTACATGTACCTATCACCTTTGAAAAATAATTCAGCACTATACCAGTTAAACAGTGAATCCGTCACATTCACCAACCACTGAGTGGGTACCAATCTTGTCAGCAGTTCCTAGACAAGAAGAAACTTGAATTCAGTAAGAAAATTGGCAGTTTATGAACAACCAGGTCCCCTACATGTACAGGGTGGTCACTAAACTGCAAACCTCAGTAGATATCTGAGGACTCGACAAGATTGTGCTGGAACTTGTCTACCACTGGGCAGTCTATACATGTACCTGTATCTTGGAGGATAAAGTGTTGATTTTATTTGATGGATTCTGCGAATGTGTTAAAATACACGGACCACTCAGAAGTGGTTGATGAAGTGTTAGTTTGCTTGTTGGGTACAGTTAAAACTAAAAGTCCTGTCATGAAATGCACACATATAGTACGTTGATCTGTGCATTGATCTATGTGTTATGACCATAGTAAGGCTATCAAATTCTGTACATATGGCCTGTGCACAAGCAATGTTTCAACCTGGGGGTCCATTGGCAGGAACATTGCCAGTGTTTGCTATGAGTACCTAGGAGAACCTGCCGTGCTTTGGATGCCATTTGATATGGCAATTGTGCACAATTCCTACACGCAATTAAGTCTAGATAAGCGCACAGTTCGTGACAGGACTTCTAGGTGTAACTGTACTACAAATGTTAGAGATCGGTGGTGTGAATGTGGTGGTTGAGTGATTATAGCATTGGACTTCAAACCAAAAAGTCCATGGTGTGATCCCCACCATGGGTAACTGCGTCATGCCCTTGGGCAAGGCACTTCATCCTGATTGCCCAATTGGGAGCACGGTGGTACCGGTGCTGTGTTCTGAAAGTCAGTTCAGCACTTACCTTCCACAATACTACGGGCTCAGGGTACATAAACTTTTGGCAGGGTACATGGGGCTGTGTCTTTTGCCGAAGGCCAGTAGAACGAATATTGGAAAGGTCTTCCAACAGTGTGCTACATAAGGCCTCAAAAAACCTTGTGGGTTTCCGGTCACCTACTGACATGGAATTTTTGGTGTGACCTGGAAAATAACACAGCCTGTTGGTTTGACAGTTTTATGGGTGGAGGAATCTGGAGTACCCAGAGAGAACCAATGTACATCGACAAGCAACTGTCAGCTCCTCAACATTCTAACTCTGTTCAAGCTCTGCCCAAGCAGGGTCACAGCAGTTGAAGACATGTGCACCATCGACGTGCAGTACGCCTTGGTGCACGGCGTCATCGTGCCCCCATGTAGGCCACTAGGATAAAGTGCCTTGCCCAATCAAACAACGCGGGTCTTCCCGGTCGGGGTTCAAACTTGGGACCTCTGGCATAGAAGTCCAACAGTCTACCACTGAGCCACCATGCTCTCAGGTCAGCGCGATACATGTATGTGTATTTACCAATAAAAACTTGGCGGTCATTGGAACCGGCTCATTGAGCCGGTTCCTATGACAGCCATATTTGTACAATTTTATTGACACAGTGTCAGGATATTTCAAGTCATGTTAGCTTTGTATTGGTTAATTTCCTGCTGCTCTTTTAGGTAAAGGATTAAATTTACTAAATCCTAGCAAAGATGCAGCGAGAATCTTCATGAAATCATAGATTCTCACTGGTTTTGTTGCACAAATCTTTGTGGGAAACGATTCTCGGTTTCTCATCGAGATACAAGCCCTGGGTTTACGAAGAATATAGTAATAACAGATTGCTGGATTTTAATATTTTTCATTCTCAACACGAACTGACTTTTCAAACTAATGTTAAGTAATCCAGCACAATTTTAATTATATATATCATTTTATGACTTTCTGCATGTTTGGAGAATTGTTTTCTGGCATAATAAAGTATTTAGATCAAGATGAAAAATTATTATGGCTGCAAATAAAAATTGCAACAGCTAAGATGCGCCACTATTAAGCTACCCACTGATGACATGCCAAATGAGGTGCTGGTCAGTGTGTGACCTAACTAAAATGTCTCCAAACTCTGGTAGAAACTTACAACAAGCATTGGTCAGACGTTCCTACCAAAACAGCCCCTGTCTTTGGATAGTTGGTTGCCAGGTTGGTGATATGTGAGTGGGGGCATGCCTAGCAATTAGCCACAGCTATCAGCAATGAATTATTCACACTCAAATTCGTGAAAAGAAATGGTGTACACTTTGATTCCTCACTTGCAGCCAAGTTGCAGGCAAAGTGAAAATTTGATTAACCCCAAAGCAAATCTGCCATTTGTGAACCTCCAGTCGCCTGTATGGTATTTCCTTATCATAGAGTTGTTTTCATAGACTTAAAACTTATAATAAGCAAAATAGCTGGCCTTTTGACCAATCCCAGGGCACATTTTGACCAATATTGTTTAGGAGATGTTTTGACCAGCTGTGTGAGTGGATGTTGCAAATTCTGAGTACGTACAGTACGTGGAGAGTGGATTGTAACTAAATCACCCATGGAGTGGAGTTATCACCCAAGCTATAACTTTCAAATTTTGAACATTTCGACAAAAAACACAAGCAATGTTTCAGCCAATGGACCTCCGGGTTTAACCTGGAGGTCCATTGGCTGAACTTTGCTTGTGCTGGTTATGCTTTGCAATGAATTTGCAATTATTGCTTGGGTGGAATCTCCACTCTGCGTGATTTGGTGATAATACACTCTCCACGTACTGTAATAGTTACCAACCTAGCTGGACGTATTCATGGATTTGAACAACCTGACTTCCCGTAGAAACCCCGGGAAGTGAAGCAGTAATTGTTTACTGTGGTAAACAAGCTCGGTTTTACTGGTAAAATACCGGTAAGACCCAGTCACCAATGCTTGGGGTGAAAGTTCTCTAAAATGGGCAACATGGGTATAAACGATTGTTTAAACGTGACTTTATCTCCATGTTGTGGTCTTGATTAGCCATTGTGGAGAAAAATATTACCTTAAACACCAATAAATGAACAACCTGACAGTGTGTGGTGAGTGATGATGAGCTGGGTATTGGCGAGGAGTTGCAGCATGCTGGCAGGTTGTTCAAATTCATGAATACCAACAGCTAGGTTTGTAAGTGGCTTACTTTGTACACCCTGCCTTTTGTTCAGTCGATAAAGTGCACAGACTCTGGTATACTCAATATACGGGAGGTATTCAAGTGATGTCATTTGAACACTTTGCCCATTGTTCTATCAGGTATTTCAAGTAGGTTTCTAACCCCCCATAAGACAAAACAGCCAGGGTATAATGACAGTTACACCAAAATATTCTCTAAACATGAATACTTTGAGAGTATGTGCATAGTGTGCACAGCATATAATTGAACTCTCACTGAAGAAAGTACAGAATATTTTTTCTTGTCAGATAAATAAAATAATGTAATTTGACTTCAACAACGTAATTTGCTTTCTTGGTGACAGGAAATGTTTCTTCTAAATTAATACATGTAACTACTCAATAACTACCCTATTAAATAGTGGGACTTTGGGTGTTTGTCCCGAAAGAATTTCTCACACAGGATTCTTACTCATCTGCTGATATGATTATCTTTAAAAACAATTCCCCACAGTATGCGGTGAGTGACTTGCAACAAAAACACTTGTGGAGTGAAGTTTCCACTCAGACAAAGCCTTCTGGTCTCTGAAAAACTTCACGTACGAGAAGAAAAGTTTCAGCCAATGGACCTCTGGGTGAAACTCAGAAGTCCATTGGCTAAAACTTTGCTTCACCTAAGAATTCTTATTCACTGGAATCAACAATTATTGTCTGGGTGGAATCTCCACTCCACATGTTTCAGTGGTAATCCATTCTTCATGTACAGTATCTTATAACATGAAAATTTTCAGGCAACAAATCAGAACCCATGTTCATTTTGGGCCTAATAATATTTCCTCACTTGCGAAGTGAAGTTTCCTCTCAGACAAAGCCTTCTGGTCCTTGAAAAACCACAAGTATGAGAAGCAAAGTTTCAGCCAAATGAGCTCACAATCAGCCGATTTCGATTACGATTGTAATACCGTGCATTAATAGACAAGTCAAGGCTTGAAAGAACTACATTAAATTGAACATATTTTGCAGTGTTTACAGAGTACAGACTAACACTTACAATTGAGCGTACCTGCAGAAGTCGCATACCAGCCACAATTGTCAGTGGCACGCACTCGGGCGGTACATGTGGCTCTCACATAGAGCCATGTGTACCAACCAAGTGCGTGCAACTGGCAATTTTATGGAGAACTGATTCAGTGAAGTGCAACCTTCCCATTTACGGTAACAACTGGCGATTGCCACAAGCACGTGCAATTGTAAGCATTCTAGTGAGATTAAGAATACACATTGTGGTTGTTTCTCATTTTTATATTGAATGGTATCAATAATATGGGGGGTGCGGTGGCGTTGTGGTAACTGGTTCTCGTCAGATCACCGAAGTTAAGGAACATCGAGCCTGGTTAGTCCTCGGATGGGTGACCATCTGAGTGATCGATTCGGACTCCAACGTTGTGTCCTTGGGCAAGGCACTTCATCCCGATTGTCTACATGTGGCCACAATGACACCATGTACTAAGGCATACTGCACATCGGTGGTGCGCATGCCTTAACCAATCTAACCCTGCATGTGCTGCAGTGCAGAGTTACGATGTTGGGGAGCTGGCAGCTGCTCGTCATTGCTTGGCGGTTCTCTCCAGGTACTCCGGCTTCCTCCACCCGTATACCTGTCACCGACACGATATGACCCTGGCTGTTAAAGTGTTGTTAAACCCTAATAAATAAATAAATCATTAATATCATTTTACATTAACAAAATAATTGAGTAATTACAGAAGATAATAAATTGAGGTTTATGAATCATCAGAAAATGCTTGGCAGCAATCGGTTGAATCGATGTTCCAGGAGCCATCGACATTGTCATCCGATTACCCACAATTGGCCGATTGTGGTGGCTGGTTCCGATCATTGGTTGAACTCTACTTTGTTGTGGCCATGAGATAGCCATAAATTCTGAAAGCAGGGTTTGATCCAAGTAGATTGGGAAAGGGGCCTTTTTCTTGGTGTTGGGAAAATTATTCAATGGGTCATCAGACATCTAAACATAAATCCACCTGGAAACTTTGTTCCAGGAAGAATACATGTTAAAATAGGTATCACTTTTAACTCTTTGCATGCTGTTGGGGGATATTCCTGCCCAACACAGGGTTTCTCTTGTCATTGAAATTAATATAACTTAGGCACATTTAATCACATTTTCTCCCTGCAAATTAAATGGATTTTTTCACCAATGATTTCTTGTGTTATATTTAGATTAATTTTTCATCAAATCTAGTCATGGCTGCTTCAAAGCAGCCATGACTAGATTTCATGAAAAATATCTTGAAAATACTCTGCAGGTTAAGAGTTAAGAATTAACTATTAGAAGAGTACAATGGTTATGTAACCTGATTATGCTGTATAAGATTGGGGATAGTAGTGTATTGTGCCAGAAATTGGTAATTTTATTCTATGTACCCCATCGGGAATGGTACTTTATTTCTGCCCCAAAAAGGGCCTAGATTAAACCCTGGAAAGTGACCTTAAATACCAATGAATAAATTAGATATATAAGTTCCAGACTGCCTACATGTACACATAACACAAAACACATGCCGTATGTATCTTTCAGTTTAAGCAGAGTCTTTCAGTATGACATCATGTCAGTGTTACTAGACTACAAGTTGATATCCGTGTTTAAAAATCGAAAACATTGATACGTCAGTATTTTGTAATTACTGAATATCAAGTTAGCCATATTAGAACCACGTACCTTTTAGGGTAAGGCCTAAAAAAAATTAAAATCTGTTTCTCAGACCCTACTGCATGGTCCTTTTGGCTGCCACGTGCTCTCTTTTTATAACCAATTCAGACTTTAAAAAATAAAAAATAAATGGTTTATGTCTAATATTTTACTCAAGTTAATAAAATTGATAAATTTGTTCCTTGAGTGCAAGAAGGCTTTGCAATGCTTTAGCATTGCAAAGCTTTCTTGCACTCAAAAGGCAAAATACACCACCACCCATACTATTCTGTAGATTATGAAGCCTAAAACAAACCGAGAACATAAACTTGTGATGGCAAAGAAATAATTAAAAAAAAAATAAAATAAAATAAAAAAAAACACCCGTCCGCATGCAATTGTACAAAAAATGGCCTCAGAAACAGAAAATCGACTTTGTGGGGCCTAATGTCCATTACATATATTCCCTGTATTTTGAGGCATCAATCCAGCCTTAAGCAAGGAAATGATATTTCCAGATGTTGAAATATTGAAAAATTTTACTTAGCTGAACCGTAATGGCAGGCCTGGCATTCTTAAAAATGCAGGGAGCTAAAAATTGCTCCCCTTGCTTGGCCTAGGGGAGTGATTAGCTCTCCTTAAGCTTACAAAAGCTAAACATGGAAAAATGAAGTTTTACTATTAATGAATTCTGCCTTGTGGGCTTTGTACATTTTATTTAGTGTTGCTACACTGCCTCTCCCATGCCTCTTGGCCTCGGCAAGGCCCAGAGGTGTGGGAGGGGCAGTGTGGCCATCTTACAGAGTACTAACGTAGCAGAGATCTGAAAAGATGTGGGTCATTATTTTCTAAGGCCAGGAGGGCTAGATTTTGCCCTCCTTAATTTTTTTAAGGCGAGCGAATACATCACTCTCCTGAAAATGCCAGGCCTGTAATGGTCACGATGTGTTTGCGATGTCCCAAAGGTAGACCAATCTACATGTGAAGGCTTGTACATTAGTGGAGGTTTTGCAAGTCTAGTAGGTAATGGATAGAGAATTATTTCCTGTCCATGTACCATAGGTGAGTCACTCACAGAGGCTTATAAAATCAAATGGAACCCATTCAAAATTATCCGTCTGTGTGATGTACATCTCTGAATCATGGTTCTTAAAACTTCCATGTACATCTTTGCAGACAGCTTGCATTGAAGGACGTACCAAACCCCCCAAAAATAATTATGGCCTTTGCGGCCCATGTTTGGACCAACACCTGTCCATTAGGCACAAAGGAGAAAACTTGCCTACCCAAAAGCCAGGTGGACAGGTTGCAAGCTAAACCTTTGGTCAGTGATGGGCCTGATGGCATCTACCCTGTACTGTCTGTCATTAGAATCTTGATTCAGAATGTCCTCATCTAAGTTTTAATACATGTGTATTTGTTTGTGGCTGTTGAGTACACTACATGGTTCACTGTTGAAAGAAATAGAAATCAATAAAATCTTAATTACAGTATAGTCCTTTTGTTATATTATCTCTTTCTTTGACAAATGTTGAAGATAATTGCCAGAGTCTACCAGTGGGATTCACAAAGTCTGGGTAAATACAGTTAAAACTAGAAGTCCTGTCACGAATAGTGCACTTATCTAGGCTTAATTGCGCATTGGAATTGCGTGCAATTGCCATATTGAATGGCATCCAAAGCACAACAGGCTCTCTTGGTTACTCATAGCAAACACATGCAATGTTTCTGCCAATGGACCTCCGGGTTACCCGGAGGTCCATTGGCTGAAACATTGCTTGTGCACAGGCTATATGTACAGAATTTGATAGCTTTACTTGGGCCATAACGCGTACATTAACGTGCATATCAACGTGCTATTTGTGCGCATTTCATGACAGGACTTCTAGTTTTAACTGTATGTGCATGTACAAGGAAAATCTTAACGTAAAATCTGCCTGTGTACAGTACTGCTGTCATGGGCTAGTCATAATCCTCGCGTGGGCAATGGTGTCCACGTTAGCATTTAAGAGGTAATAAAAACATCATCAGCAAAATTTTAATTAATGAAGCACCAGATGATTATTCCTGCAATTAGTGTTTGGAATCTAATATTATTGTGATGGAGCACGGTGCCTCAGTGGTAGACTGTTGGACTTCTAGGCTGGAGGTCTCGAGTTTGATCCCCGTCCGGGACGACCTGCGTTGTGTCCTTGGACAAGGCACTTTATCCCGGTTGTCTATATGGGGGCACGTTGACGCCGTGTGCTATGGCATACTGCACTTCGATGGTACATGTGTTCAACTGCTATATCCCTTTGAGCAGAGCTTGAACAGAGTTAGAATGTTGAGGAGCTGACAGTTTCTCTTCAATGCTCGGTGGTTCTCTCTGGGTACTCTGGCTTCCTGCCAAGCCTGAATGAATATAAGCAATCTGTCATTTGCAAAATGGGATCCCCAGAGGGTGAATTTGCTGATGCTATTCCATACAGTGGGCCAATTTATCCTCTCGGTACATTTTTCTGTTTTGGCTTGAGACATTGATTCAGAGTGAGGTTCACAGGGGGTAAATTTCTGCTGTGCAGGGTAGCATCACCAAATTCACCCCCTGGGGACCTCATTTTGCAGATGACAGTCTGCTTATTTTCAGGCTTGCTTCCTCCACCCGTAAAAACTGTCACGGTCATGATTAGCCATTGTGCATAAGTATGTGACCATAAACACCAATCAATAAATAAATATTGTGTCCGTGGAAATATTGCCCACCCATGGAAAGTGACCAGTCCACAACGGACATACTGTATGTGTGTCTATTGTTTAACTCTTTCAACATGAGAGACCGCTTTTCAGGTCCAGCAACACGCTACATGTATGTCATAATTTCATTAAGTAGGATGGCTACTAAGTGAACATGTGTGGGAGAACAATTAATATTTTCATTGTGCAGCCTGAAGGTTGCAAGTTGAAAATATTAATTGCTCTACCCCCAAATAATGGATATGGACTCTTCCAATTTCTGCCATTCAACTGGCATGGAAGATACCACCAGTGTTCAAAGGGTTAATCTGAAAAGTCTAGCGTAGATATTCACAAAACATTGGTAACTGCATTTTGTCTCTTGAGTGTATCAAAACTCTGTATGCAATGCTAAAGCATTGTAGATTGTGCCTTGATACACTCAAGGGACTAGAGATGGTTAACATACCGTTCTGTTTTGATATCGAACCAACAGCGATTTACTGTGCCGAGGGAATCTCAATATACCCAAATTTCGGTTTCGAAAAATATTCTTGACGTTTGTTGTAAAATAAAAAGGCAAATTAAAGAAAATTCCACACAAGACAAATCCTTCAACTATGTATTTCTAAATGCATTCATCACCGGTCATTTGATGTTATAAAAAATCTTTGAGAAAATACATCAAATGACCAGTGACAAGCGCCCTTGTTCCTTCCAACGTTTTGACATTTCTGAGACTTTGTCTGCTGTAAACGGTGCCCTTCAGCTGGGGAGTATAACCAAAATACCATTTGATTTTGATGTTGGTGCGTACATGTACTGTACAGCCTCCATGGACTGCTCACTTTCCACAGGTGGGAAAGGAGGATACAGATATCTAGTGAAGCCCTCCTTCTGTCTGTCCGTACAAACACTTTGCATTATAATTTCAAAACCATTGGTTGGATTTGGATCTCCTTTGGTATGCTGATAAACCTGCATGGGGGAACAGATATGCACAAGGAACCCGTCCAATAATTTTTCCCAGAGTTATGGCCCGTTTTTCACTTTTTTGGAAATGTTCATGACTTCATGTCCCACAATACCTGTGAGGCAACATCAAACATGCTTGTTGCTCGGAGCAGTGGCCCACGCTTTGCGTTACCCTTGTTTAAAATTTGTTTTATTACAAATTACTGGAGAGTGCCTACAGGCAGTCTCCAATGATTTGTAATAGAACAAATTTATATAAATAAAATATTATTTGCGTTTGACTGTATGAAACATGAACAATGAAAATATAGGATTTTGCTCTGGTACATGTACCCTCATTTTACTGAAAGTCATTTTAGTGGCTTCTAACACTCTACCAGTTGATAGTTATTTAAATTTAATTACAGCCACCAGCTTGTATATTTGACAGTTGTATGTCTATGCATAGGTCTTTGAACATTAATGAATCATCAAGCTGTTAAGCAGCATTTTTAAAACTGGATACCTGGGCATCTGGCCGAAATGGACTTTCCATGTGATTATCTTGTATCGAGTATATTAACTTCATGTTTGATGGTGCAGTTTTATGAAACTGTACATGTTTATTCAAGAAAGGAGGATGGAAAAAATTCCCAAAATGTTACCAGAGAGCTCTATTTGATACCAAATGTGAAACATTTACCAAGGAGCATATGTGAAGACTGCGTAGCAAGAAAGTGTCTTTGACTCTCGCTGCAGATGCCTTCAACATCTGTGGCGATTGTTAAAAGCACTTGCATGTTAGGTATCGGCCAAAACCACCACTCTAGTTTCTAATTCGGCAACAGTTGGGGTGATCCAATGGATCCACCTGTGTTACAAACATAAACATCAGTATATACAGTACAACAAGATACAGGGGCACGGTATACAGTACAACAAGATACAGGGGCAACAAGATACAGGAGTTGCGGTAACTGGTTCTCATCAGATAAACGGAAGTTAAGCAATGTCAAGTCTGGTTAGTCCTTGGATGGGTGACCGTCTGAGCGATCGATTTGGGCTCTCATGTTGTGGCCACTTCACCGCGATTGTCCATATGGGGGCACAATGACGCCATGTACCAAGGTGTACGGCACGTCAATGGGTGCGCATGTCTTCAACCAATCTAACTCTGCTTGTGCTGCAGTGTGGAGTTACGATGTTGGGGAACCAGCTGGCAGCTCTCTGGGTACTGCGGCTTCCTAACGTCATTGTTTAGTGTGTAATGAATTGCTATCATTGTCCTGTAGATATTCATGGAATAATGCTGACACAAAAGCTTCTGTTTTCTTGTAAATTTTATGTATATATGACCAGTTGGCCCATATTCTTTTGTCTAGACTGGTAACAGGTAGATGTCCTGCAGGCATGTGAATTAGAATAAGAATGTATTGGTTGAGTAAAATAAATATCTGTATACTAATGTTGAAGGTGTGTACCTGTGTAACACATCTATTAAATAGATTGACTTTGATTCTCTGGCAGGATATAAATCTTTGACTTTGTGTATGAGATACATGTAGACTGCTAATGTTTTCATTCCTTGTGATCCAAAACAAACATGTCAACATTACATATCTTGTGTACAATTTACAAGCATTGTACTCCATAAACTACAAACAGGTATAGCAGTGATCAAAATAAGTAGGCCTTCCAACTCAAGATAATTTAGTCTTCAATTAACTCTTTACCTGCTGAGTTATTTTTAAATATTTTTCCTCAAATCTAGTCATGGCTGCTACAGAGCAGCCATGACTAGATTTGATGAACATTTCATGAAAATTCGACAGAAGAAATGATTTATTAAAAAGTCTATACAGTAAAACCTGTCTTGAGAGACCCCATCTGCCAGGCACGGATTGGTTTTATTCTATAATGGACCTGCTATGGGAGACCACCAGTCTTAAGAGACCACCTGTCTTGAGAGACCACTGTGACCTCCGAATCAAATGGTTTCGCGCACCGAAGGTGCGCAGGGATGGTTTGGGGAGCAAGCCCCTTTCGACCCTCTTTAGCTGTAGAATTTTGTAGTGTCAGACCGTGGTAAAGGAGAAGTTGTGGGTTGTTGGCGATGCTTATGTCTTTTCTGCTTCTTTTTCAGAGGTGGAGGTTTGGAAGGAGAGACAGTGGTAGTTGGTGTTGTTGGTGGGCTGCCTGATGATGATTGGTGAGGTTTGTAGGGCCTGGTCCTGCCCGAGTCTGGCGTGGTTGTGGGTGGTTGCTGAGGCTTTTGTTGATGTAGGTTTCTGGCGTCTGTTAGTTTTGGGGCTTCTTCGACTTGTTGGAAGAATAGTTGGTAATTCCTGTCCATCTCTTGTATCTTGTTTTCCCGTATGATGTTGTCCAGCCTGTCGACCGCGTCCTGGCATTTTGGTTTTGAAGAAAAAAGGCGAGTGGAGATCAGGAAGAGGCGAGAGGGCAGCTTCCACTTCCACCTCAGTCTCCACAGGCTTTTCCACATCAGACAACAAAACCGGCCAGCGCTATTCACAAAATTTGCCATGAAATTTTTATTATTTTTTCACTTTTTGTCACAAAAACATACATAGCTTATGACCTCTCATTGGAATGAGCTCAATGAGCAAAAAAAATACTAGTGCTTCAAGAATTTTATTTGCAAGTGTCATCTGTGTTTCGTGTTAGGTAAAGGGTTAATATAGCAGAAATTACACTGTGTCTTTATTTTCAACATTATTTGTGTACAATTTCTATGTCAGATATATGTTGTGAGATAACTGAGATGACTGATACCAAGTGAATTTCCAGTGAAAAGATTCAAAGGAAAATGAATTGGACAGCCGATTTTGAATTAAACAGATTAACAACTTAAGATTCAAAATTTAATCGAATCTCAAAGCTTTGCAGGGCTCTACACTGCTCATGGATTTCTTTATTGACGGATTGGATTCAACAGTGAGGCGAGGAGAAAAGCTGACAGATCAAAATCTTGTTAAATGTCTCTGTCTGCTTTTGTGATAACAGTGTAAACATTTTCTCAGTACTGTTACTGCTTTTTATCTTCATTAAAAGGTAACCGGTTCTCATCAGATCACCAAAGTTAACCCTTTACCCAACGTAACGGCCAAAACCGGCCAGCGCTATTCTCAAAAATCGCCAATTAATTTTCAAAATATTTTCATTTTTTGTCCCAAAAACATAGGTTATGACCCCTCGTTGGAACGAGCTCATCGTTCCAACGAGGGGTCATAACCTATGTTTTTGAGACAAAAAATGAAAAAAATTAGTTATTCAAGGATTCTTTTTGCAAGTGTCGTCTGCTTTTCATGTTAGGTAAAGGGTTAAGCAACGTCGAGCCCAGTTAGTTCTTGGATGGGTGACCATCTGAGCGATCGGTTTGGACTCCCACGTTGTGTCTTTGGGCAAGGCACTTAACCCAGATTGGCCACATGGGGGCATGATGATGCTGTGTACTAAGGCATACTGCACGTCAATGGTGTGCATGTCTTCAACCAATCTAACTGTTCCTGTGCTACAGTGCAGAGTTACAATGTTGGGGAGCTGACAGCTGCTCGTTGTTGCTCTGTGGTTCTCTCCAGGTGCTCTGGCTTCCTCCACCCATAAAACTGTCAATGACACGATGTGACATTGGCTGTTACTGTGTCATTAAACCTTAATAAATAAATACATCTTCATTGAGGAAAGTTGTAAAATGAAGACCTAATTGCTCCATCTGACTTGAATACATGTACATTTATTTTCATTGTTTTCATTATTACAGATTGGTATAAGGCTGTACAGGGTTTATATTCATGTGCTGTAGCTAGCAGTATATTGGCATTGATCATTGGGCTGTGTGCATTATGTTGCTACTGTCAGAGCTGTAATCCACATCATGCGGCAGGTGCTTTTATAAACCTTACCTGTAAGTATTCAGAAGAGTTTTATTAATTATCAAATGATTTTTAACCCTTTACCTAATGAATTGCCCGCATCCACCCGTGTAATTTGCAAATTGAGCAGTAGAAAAAAATAAATTTTTCAAAATATTTCAAGAAAACCATATCATGTGACCCCCTCATTGGAACGAGCTCAATGAGCTGTTTCCAATGAGGGGTCACATGATATGGTTTTGTTGAATTTTTTTGAAAAATTTAAAAAATAGTAATTAAAATAATAAATTTTGATATTCTCTATGTTGGGTAAAGGGTTAACCTCTTTCCAACCATTAATCAGAAATGGCATTCTTTAGGAGTGCAGGAGTGCTGCAGGCCTAGAAAAAATTGAGGAGGGCAATTTTTTACACCCCTTGATTTTCTGAAATGCCAAACCTGTTTGGGACTGCCTTTAAAATCTATTATCATTTGTCAATGGTGCATTGATTTGCAATAATTCATGATCCATTCTGTCGTATGTCGATACATTTTGAGTATAGAAGACAGTCACATAAGAATTGAATACATTTTGAATAATGAGAATATGTGTATGCCAATTTCTCCACTATGTAGCTGAATGTAGTACAATTTTTCAGTCACAATAGTAATACCTTGAAGTAAATATACAGTACATATAGACTATAAAGTGTATTGTCAATAAATAACCTGTGGAGTGATGATTTCTCTCAAACAATAAATAGAGAGTAATCGCTGGACTGGACTGGTTACATGAAATAATTCATGAGAGGAGAGGGACGTTATACAAACACGAGTGCACGAATGTGCACGAGTGTTTTACAATATAGTCCCTCATCTCGAATCAATTATTTCACGTAACCAGTCCAGTCCAGCGATTACTCTGTTTATTACTTTACATTATTAACAATAATTATATTATTTAACCCTTTACCTAATGTAACAACCAGCACTGTTCTAAAAAATCGCCAATTAATTTTCATTATTTTTTGTCTCTAAAAAATATGTTATGACCCCTCATTGGAACAAGCTCATCTAGCTCGTTCCAATGAGGGGTCATAACATATGTTTTTGAGACAAAAAATTAAAATAATAGTTATTCAGGAATTTTTTTTTGCAAGTGTCATCTGCTTTTCATGTTAGGTAAAGGGTTAAAAAAAAACAAAAAATAATGAAGTCCCCATTACACCCACAGCAAACTGTCTTCGTTTGCGCGAATGGATACATGACACAATTGTTGATTGCATAATTCACTTGTGAAGTTATCGTTTATAATCAAACCCGGGAAATCCCAGTAAATCACACTTTGGAAAGTAATAAATACTAATTTGAGGCAAAGTGTAATTAGCATTAGCAAAGTTTCAGCCAATGGACCTCCAGGATAAACCCGGAGGTCCATTGGTTGAAACTTGGCTGGTGAGTGATACCTCCACTTCACGGGTAATTGGGTGACAATCCACCTCTATATGTTGTAACCAAAACAGCATACAAGTATATGTATTGAAAATATTCCAGGTGCAGTTGCACTCCCAAGCAATCTGAGGAGGGCAATTGTTTTGCATTCCTTGATTTCTAGACTGCCAGGCCTGATTAATGTCATACTTTAAAAACCATGAAATACTATCTTTTGGTAACATTCTAGAAGAAAAAGATCAGTGTATATGCAGTTGTAGACTTGCATAGGGCTGTAGCTACTATTTGATTAGTGGATTAACCATCAACCATTGTGCAATTTTTTAGTCGATTGTTGTTCAGATTTAAATTGTACCGTGTAATGAGGTGAATGAACAGTTAAATTATTAACCTTTGAAATGTCTAACAATAGTTACTTGTAATATCCCATGGCCTTTGTTTTCCGCATGATTGTGCAACAATATAATTTTAAAAACACTGAACCTTGCCATTTATCAATCTCTGTTCTCTGTAATATTAACCAGAAGTATGTGAGTTGGTTCCAAAGAGTATCGTTCCAATAGTGTACCTTTGAAAATTTTGCGGTTTGGGAAGTAATTGCAGACTGCAAGTAAATAGAATCGCCAGTCTTGTACACTTAACAGCCCCATTGGAACAATCCAAACCACAAAAGTGAGAAAATTGTCACAAGACTCATAACGGTCAGTTTACTTGTAGTACAGAGTTATAACTTGAGTAGGAATGGAGGAGTTTTATGTTCAAAATTTCTGGAAATTAGTTATGGAAATGAAACATTTGCACAAATGTTCTTACGTTTAAATTCTTCAGACGAATGGGCTGTATGTTGGTTTCCATTTTATCCCAACACTAGGGCCGAAACGGTTGGCTCATTTTCACAACCGACTAACCGAGAGCTATAACCGGATAATATCCGGTTATCCATAGCCATTATTTCACCGAATCTGGGATCAAAACTATAGGAATTGGAAAGCAGTATTCTCAGAAACTATTCCGTAGTGTGCATACAAACGGACGTTGTCGAGTATTCGACAACGTTCGTTTGTATACATACTACGGAATAGTTTCTGCGGTTACTTAGTACTCACAGAGATTGCCGATCATTAACAAAGTCTTGAACGCCAAAGTTGATTATTTCTCAATATGTACAGCGCTGCTTCGAGGTGTAATCTACATTTTAACTATGGAATGATGATCACTGTTGATATTTCGGATAACCGCTTGACGTTTTTTAAAATCGGTTAGGTAGATAACCGGTTTCAAACCAGTTATCCGATTAACCATTTCAGTATTACCCAACACAGAAGTGTGCACATTCTGACATGGTCAGTTTTAAATTTGTTTTGTAAGTGTATTAAGAGATTGTTTGTTGAATTTTTGGGAAACGACTATTAATGGATTCACCATTCATTAATGCTGGCGATTAATTGACTATGAAAGTTGATAGCCACGACAGCCCCAGTCATGCAAGAAATAATAGGAACTTGAGAGATGAGAAATGAAATAAAACCATCGTTTAACCTTTTACCCAATGCAGACAATATCAGAATTTATTATTTTAAATATAATTTTTTTTAATTTTTCAAAAGATTTCAACAAAACCATATCATGTGACCCCCTCAATGGAATGAGCTCATCAAGCTCATTCCAATGAGGGGGTCACATGATATGGTTTTGTTGAAATATTTTTTGAAAATTTAAAAAATAGAAATAAAATAAACGAGCTCGTTCCAAAGAGGGGTCACTTAGTATGGTTTTGTTGTATTTTTTTGATAAATTGTATTTTTTCAGCTGCTGATCTTGCATATTATGTGGGCAGATGTGGAAGATTCATTGGGTAAAGGGTTAATCCTTTACCCATTGCACACAATATAAAAATTCAATATTTTATATATTATTTTTTTTTTCCATTTTTTCCAAAAATTCAACAAGACCATATCATGTGACCTCTTATTGGAGCACGCTTGACAACAACAACTTAAGGCCTTAAAAAGTTAAAAATCTGTTTCTCTTGCTCTCCTGCATGATCCTTTTGGTTGCTGCATGCTCTCTTTTTATAACCAATGAAAACTTAAAAAAATAAAAATTAAATGGTTTATATCTGATATTTTACCCAAATTAATAAAATTAATAACTTTGTCCCATGAGATCAAGAAGGCTTTGCAATGCTTTAGCATGGCTTACACTCAATCCACGGCGACTTTACTGTGCCACCCTACAAGCTAATGACTTTTTAGCTCACCTTGACAAAGACAAGCTGAGCTAATCCCATCGCTCTCTATCCGTCGTTTGTCATCTGTCTGTCCATCCATCCATCCATCCTTCATCCGTAAACACCATGTTTTGGTCTTTTCCAAAACCACTGAGCCAATTCAAGTGAAAGTTTGAGTGATGGTCCCGAAGGGGCTTTGCATTTTTGTTCAACTCAACATGCACAGCCCCATAGGGATGGGGTGGGGGAAATGCTCCAAAATATGTTTAAAATCTTCTCATGAACTAGTGGGTACAATGACTTGATATTTGTTATGGAGCTTCCTTTTGAGGTGTAGATTCAAAGTTGTTCAAACAAAGTTTGTGAAGCAATATTTGGGTTTGTAATGGGAGGGGTAAGATTTTTGGCCCTACCCAAAATTTCTGTTTTCTGAACCAGTGGTCCAATTTGAACCAAATTTGGTATCTGGTATTATTGGGTCATAAGCACTTGACTCGTGCAAAAAAAAAGATCTACCCACTTCCCCATGGCAACCCCAGGAGCTAAAAATAGAAATATTTTCAAACAACCGTATTTCCCAAACCACATAGAACAGAGAACTGTTATTTGGTATGAAGCATCCTTAGGATAGGTAGAATTGAATGGTAAAAAAAATTGCCATTGGTTATGTTAGGGTGTTCTGTAGAGGGCATTGAAAAAATGCTGAGTCAGCGTATTTGCAGAAAAATTTTAAAATCTTTTCTCCCGAACCAATGGTCAGAATCATTTGATATTCGGTATATGATTGGTTCATATTTGGGCTCAATACAGGATCCTGAATTTTTAACTTATGGCAATATGGGGAATATTCTGTAAAAACCTTCTTCTTCAGAACCACCAGTCAGAATTTTTGAATGTTTGATATACATCATTGTTATCAGGGACTGACCTGGGCATGCGCCAGTGCGTATTTGGTTCAGAAACATCAGGAGCTGGCTCTTAAATCTCAGAAATAGGCTTCTCAGTTGGCGCGTAACTTCTCAGATCATATTTTGATATTCTTTCGATGGAGAATCGAGAGAGACACTCTTACATGTATTATATATATGATTATCATTTATCATTGTTGTAGAGTGCTTATGTTAATACTTCAAGTCTTAATTACCAAGCATTAATCTTCACTGTAGTTTCTGATCAAGTCTTGGCTGCCTAAATAGGCAGCCAAGACTTGATCAGAAACCACAGTGAAGATTAATGTTTGCTACAGTGTACTAAATGAAAATGATGAGAGCTTTTACACACTTGCAGTTTGTGTTACAAACAGCAGTGTGACTCTGTAAATTGAAATCTGGCGCATGAATTGAAAAAATAGGCTCCGAGGCTTGAGCGTATTTTAAATAGTCCTGATCGGTCCCTGTGTTATGAGGGTCAGATTCAAGATTGTTCAAACCAAGTCCCAACGTTAATATTTGGGCCCAAATTTTAACTTAGTTCAATATGGGGGATAATTTTTAAAAATCTTCTTCTTCATATACACCAGTCAGAATGTTTTCATATTTGGTATACCTCTAGGGGTGGGGAGGGGGGGGGGCTGATTCAAGTTTGTTCAAATCGGGTCCCTAGGTATATATTTGGGCTCGCTATGGTAGCCCAAATTTTAACTTAGTGCAATATGAGGAAATTTCTTTAAAAAATTTCTTCTTCAGATCCACTAGACAGAATGCTTTCATATTTGGTGTACAACATCTCTAGGGGGTCAGATTCAAGTTTGTTCAGATCAGGTCTGTAGGTTAATATTTGGGCTTGCTATGGTAGTCCAAATGTTAACTTAATGCAATATGAAGAAATTTCTTAAAAATATTTCTTCTTCAGATCAATCTGTCAGAATGCTTTCATATTCGGTATACAACATCTCTAGGGTTATCGTTCAAATCGAGAGACTGGGTTAATATTTGTGCTCCCTATGGGAGTCAGAATTGGCCATGTAGCTGAAGAATTAGAAATTTTGTATTCAGTACCCTCTAGAGGTGTGTAACTAAGATTATTCTACATAGGTTGTATCAAGGAGCTTCACAGGGGAGCTCCACATTTTACATTATGATCAACTGAAGAAAAGGCATGATGCACGGACTATTTTTGTCACTCCTGCTTCAAGTTCAAAACATCTTTGTCTTTGTGGATTAAATTTGAGAGCTACCAACTTCAGAAGTGTTGACTAGAAACTGTTGACAAAATGCATAGTTGTCGTGTGACTGTGTGATAAAAATATTTTTCAGTCAATATTTCAGTCATTTCAGAATTAGACAACTACATTTGTGCCAGGTCTGCCCCTACCTGAATCCACAATTGTATACCATGGCACTGGAAGTGTTGACACTTTTCAGTTGAACATTCAGACTTCCTGATCATGTTTTCACAATAGAAATTTGATATTTCAAGGAAGACTGCAATGGTCATTGTGTTTTATCAAAGCATGAAGTACAACTCATAATTAATAAAGTAGGTTGGATTTTTATGTTCACTTCAGCATTCTACACATGAATTATGAATTGCTGCCGAGAGTGGAGTGCCCAGCCCAACAGAAACTCTAATACTGTTTAAAAAAAAACAACTCAAAGTTATAGTCAGTGGACGTGAGTCAGGTTAAACCCACATGTCCATTGGCTAAAACTTTATTGGGCTTCTTATGCTTTTTAAAAGAATTTGGGTTATTACCTGGGTGGAAACTCCACTCATTGGGCATTTCAGTATTAATCCACCCTTCATGTTCTATAGTTCTCCAAATGGTTCAGTCAAGAACCCCATAATTGGATTGTTTTGAAAATTAAACATAGTACAGTGGAACCCTGTTAATTGAATACCCACTTTGCCAATGAAAATTATTCAATTAACAGGAGTATTCAATTAACAGGGATTGTGTCACTTTCCTGTATTCTGGAGATGAACTTGGCATTTATTCTATTACATCTTGTTTGACAGAGCTCCATGAGATCTGTCAAACAAGATATGATAGATTAAATGACTGTATTGGATGTACTGAGGCCAAATGGGTCTATAAACAAAGGAAAACTGGGGAGAGTAAGGGTAATTTCTCGACATGTTACAAGATTTGTTATTCAGTTAACAAGAGTTTACTCTATAACCTATATTTAATTAACAGGGCAAATTTGTACTGGAGGTATGGTAAATAGTTTTATGGTGGGAAATTATATCCAATTAACAGGAATATACAATTAAGAGATATCCAATTAAGTGGGCTCTAATGTACCTTGCAAATCACACATTTTCAATTAAAATTGAATCTTAAATTGATTGGATCTAGTATTCAAAGTCGAATCAAATCGAATGGGAGGCTTCTTGGAGGTAAGGGGGGGGGGCAGTTGTCTGTAAATCGCCAGTTCATACCGGAAAAAGTGATGGTTGAACTCTATTGACTCAGGTCGCAGTAAAATGACCAGTCGTGCATACTTGGGCGGTACACTTGGCTCTCAGAGCCATGTATACCCCCCAAGTGCCCGCATCTGGTCATTTTACTGCAACCTGAGTCAACAACGTTTAACATTGTGAAATATGTTCAATTTAATGTAGTTCTTTCAAGCCTCGACTCATCTAGATCTAGTAGTGCACAGTATTACAATCGGAGTGTGAGCTCAAATAATCGGTAATCAGTCAGCAGCCATTTTTAGTCCCCTGTGGGAACCGTAAGGGAACTATAGGATTGCACTCAGTCCGTCTGTCCATCCGTCTGTCCATCTGTCTGTCTGTCCATCTGTCTGTCTGTCTGTCTGTCTTTTTTATGTTACCACCTCTCCCTCAAACATGCTTTAAGCTACACCTTTCATATTTGGTACATGGATAAATGGTTCTGAGGGGATGATGCATGCTCAAAATTTTTTTATCAAAATCCAAGATGGCGGAATGGCGGCCATTTTTGTTGTGTTTTTTTAAGCTTTTTTCTCTATTTTATGTTACCACACCTCACTCAAACATGGTTCAAGCTGCACTTTTCATATATGGTACATGGATAAAGGGGTTGTGAGGGGATTATGCACGCTCAATATTTTTTTTTCAAAATATAACATCTGTCTGTCTTTCTGTCTGTTTTTATGTTACCACCTCTCCCCATAATATGCTTCAAGCTACACCTTTCTTATTTGGTACATGGATAAATGGTTCTGAGGGGATGATGCACAGTCAATATTTATTTTTCAAAATCCAAGATGGCAGAATGGTGGCCATTTTTGTTGTGTTTTTTAAGCTTTTTTCTCTATTTTATGTTACCACCCCTCCCTCCAACATGGTTCAAGCTACGCCTTTCATATATGGTACATGGATAAAGGGTTGTGAGAGGATTATGCACGCTCAATATTTTTTTTTCAAAATCCAAGATACTTATATACTCTAGTGTCTTCTGTGACAAAAACACCTTATGCCGTAGGGGACTAATACCACCTCGGTGGTCAAACACTTGTTTGTAATCAGTTGATAACTAATAACAAGGAACCAGGCCTGGCAATCTAGAAAATCAAGGAGTGCAAAACAATTGCCCTCCTCAGATTGCTTGGGAGTGCATTTGCACTTGAAGTTTCAATGCAAAAACTTTCATGCTATTTTGGTTATATTCACTTCAACATATTAATATTGTGACTGAAAAATTGTACTACATTCAGCTACACAGTGGAAAAATTGGCACACACATCTTCTCATTATTCAAAATATTGCATTCAATTCTTATGTCTTCTACACTCAAAATGTTTCGAAATGCAGCACAGAATGGGTCATGAATTATTGTGAATCAATGCAACATTGACAAATTGTCCCCTGAGTTCTGATGTGTTTTCTGTGCCAGTAGGCACAGAGAACACATTGGAACTCAGGGGACGAAATGATAATAGATTTTAAAGGCAGTCCCAAAAACAGGTCTGAGATTCCAGAAAATCAAGGGGTGCAAAAATTGCCCTCCTCAATTTTTTCTAGGCGTACAGTAGGCGTGCAGCAGTCCTAAAGAATACCAGGCCTTATTGAACACATCCATGCCTTGATGCTGCATTATCTACTCCTAATTGGTTGAGAGATAAATTATTCTTGGTGGTCTGAAATTGTTCATCAAACTTTGTTTTATTATACGCTAAACGAAAGATTATCGAAGAAATTGCAGAAAGATAGAAATCGTATCCCCCCACTGTGAAGATATAGAAATTTTCACTTTCAAGGTATCAATCAAAATGGCGGCTTTCAAAGCATTATGTCAAGGTGAATACGAGTCAAATTATCACTGAAAATCATCAATTTGTTCTAAAAGCGTAAAATGAAAAGTAAATCTAGTGTTTTTGAGTTAATACCGACCATTTCCAGCAATAATTCAACACGTACAGTTAAAGCTAGAAGTCCTGTCATAAACTGTGCACTTATCTAGGCTGAATTGCGCATGGGAATTGCATGCAATTGCCATATCGAATGGCATCCAAAGCACAGCAGGTTTTCCTGGTTACTCAAAGCAAACACAGGCAATGTTTCTGCCAATGGACCTCTGTGTTACCCGTGGGGGTCCATTGGCTGAAGCATTGCTTGTGCACATGCCATATGAACAGAATTTGATAGCCTTACTATGGTCCTAATGTGTAGATTAACACGCCGGTCAACGTGCTATTTGTGCGCATTTCATGACAGGACTTCTAGTTTTAACTGTATTCTCCTTGAATTGATGCATGAAGCCTGCTAGTCCAAACATGGCCAGAAAGTCTGTAATATAAGTTTTTGGTTTGGTACGTCCTTTCAAAGGTCGTACCAAACCCAAAACTTCTATTACGGACTTTCAGGCCATGTTTGGACTAGAAACCCGCCTGCTGAATCAGATTGCAATATGCTATCTGTTCCGAGTATCTATCAAATCACTTCCACGTATCAATGATTCAACGAGCTGTTTACTTTCATGTATAACTTCAAGATTCTTAGAAAAAGCATATAATAAAAAGAAAATCTAGTGTTTTTGAGTGGATACGAAAAATTATCTCACTTGTGACCGAGATAAGTGGTCATTTTCACTCACGCAAGCGCTCGCGAAAAATAAACATTTGTCTCGGTCACTCATGAGAGATCATTTTCAGTATCCACTCAAAAATAGGGCTGTCACGATCAATCCATTAATCGGTTATTGATCGGTCACAGCAAAATCGATTAGTATTTTTCGTTGTCGAATAATCGGTAAATTGTATCCTGTTTTAGATGTTTCATAATTAAAAGAAAATTTGATGAAAAAACTATTGTTTCTAAAGGAATTGAGTTAAGAACATCGATGTTAAACCCCAAGAAGCCGTTGGAAGCATTTGTCTTCCAGGTACATTCATCAAAGCTTTGATGTTCTGAATCTTTGAACTGTCAGTGTAATAAACAAGACCGGTCGGCAGTTGCGAAGATCGCAACTGCCGACCGGTCTTGATTATTACACTGACGGTTCAAAAGTTCAGAACATCAAAGCTTTGAATGTACCTAAAAGTTGATCGTCTTTGTTGTTTACTTGAGGTAGGTCAGCTGACTTGAACTTCATTTTTATCGACTTCAAAGAGAGGGAGAGGGGTGGGGGGTCATCTAGGTACGATTAATCGATTATTATCGATTATTTGCGACAATTAATCATAGTCCTAAATTGAAAAATCGTGACAGCCCTACTCAAAAACACTAGATATCCTCTATTTATTATTCTATTTTATATTATTTTATATTTTATTTTTATTATATTTATTTTAATGCCTGTGGGCACTCTTCAATAATTTGTGATAAAACAAATTTATATAAACAAAATATTATTTGTCTTTGACTGAATATGAAACATGAGCAGTGGAAATGTTGGCATTTACTATGGTACCCTCATTTTTAGCTTAACTTGACAAAGTCAAGATAAGCTATTCCCATCAGGCATGCGGAAGTCTGTGAGTCTGTTCACATTTTCCTATAGCACGGGCTACACCCTCACTTCTTGTCTGATCGTCACGAAATTTCATATGCAGGTTTGGGGTCATGTCTAGATGAGAACGTCCTCTTTTGGTCGCGATCAGTCAACTGGTATGGCTGCCCGAGCCCGAAAACCATTAGCACAGTCTACAGGTCATATTTATGAAGGGATTTCATTGTAACTTGGTAGGATGCCTCTGTATAATGCCTAGATGAGAACGTCCCCTTTTAGGCATGATCTGTCAACCGTGATGGCTGCCCAAGCCCGAAACCCAAAAACCTTTAGCACAGTCTGCAGGTCATGTTTAATATGAAGGGATTTCATTGTAACTTGGTAGGATGACTCCTTATGATGTCTAATTGAGAATTTCCCCATTTGGGCGTAATCTGCCAACCGTGACGACTACCCGAGCCCAAAACCTGAAAACCTTTAGCACAGTCTACAGGTCATATTTATTGAGGAATTTCATTGTATCTTGGTGGGTTGACTTCACATAAAGTCTAGATGAGAAAGTCCCCTTTTGGATGTGACTGGGCAACTGTGACGGCTACAGGGTCCCGAAGCCCGAAAACCTTTAACACAGTCTACAGGTCATATTTATGAAGATATTTCATTGTAACTTTGTAGGATGACTCTAAATAATGTCGAGATGAGAACTTCCCATTTTGATCAAGATCATTCAGCCTTGATGGGTGCCCAAGCCCAAAAACCTTTAGCATAGGCAAAAGGTCATATTTATGGAAGGATTTCATTGTAACCTGTTAGGTTGACTCCATATAATACCTAGATGATGACGTCCCCTTTTGGTCGTGATTGGTCAACTGTGACAGATTCAGGGTCCCGAAGCCCGAAAACCTTGAGCACAGTCTACAGGTCATATTTATGAAGGGATTTCATTATAACTTCGTAGGATCACTCCAGATGATGCCCACATGAGATTGTCCCCTTTGGTTGCGATCATTCAACCATGATGGCTGCCAGAGCCCAAAGCCCGAAAACCTTTAGTACAATCTACAGGTCATATTTATGAAGGAATTTCTTTGTAAATTGGTAGGTTGACTGCATATAATGTCTAGATGAGAACGTCCCCTTTGGATGCAATTGGGAAACTGACGGCTACAGGGGCCCAAAGCCCGAAACCCTTTAGCACAGTCTACAGGCCATATTTATTAAGGGATTTCAATGTAACTTGATAGGATGGCTCGTTTTGGAATAATTTCACTGTAACTTTGTAACTTTCGTTGATATACGTTAACTGTAGGGCCACATACATTAACTGTGAGGTCATATTAACCCACCCCTCAGTTCTTTAGTACAGTGTACACCTCATATTAGTTTTATCAAAAACATAGCATACAAGGAACAGAAATGAACATATTCCCAATTATCACAATTCTTGTCTTATTTCATAATCCTTTCATAAACATTGAACATTATCCTTTTCATCAAACACAACACACAAGTTAAGCTACAGTGTCATTGACACTTTCATTTTTGAAAGCCCTGACTGTGGCTTCTTGCACTCATCCAGTCAAGAATAAAGCCCATTTAATGTCTTCATATCTTTGTATGTGTAATTAAATATTTTATTATTTTTCAGTTTTACTGTTGGCTGTTGCAGTATGTGTATTTGGCTCCAAAGCGTACCTTGATCATGATGCTCACGTGTTCAACAAAGATACCGAGACGTTCCCACTGTTTGGATGGAGTTTCTGGCTTGCGGCATGTGCAACAATTATGTCCCTCGTATCGAGTGTTTGTTACTTCTGTCTTGTTAGACAAGATGACTATTATGTATAGACACCTGTATAACTTGTATAAAATTCATCACGTTATCAAACTTTCTCAGGCATTTGATGACATGTGGACCCATTGACTTGAAATATTGAAACCTGAGCATACCAATTTTTATTGTGTTCAATTCATGAAATCAGGTCCATTGGTTCTTTTTATCAAGCCACATCTGTCATGTAAATATGTTGGTGTGTATTACCAGTTGAAATAAGTTGCGCAAATGACTATTCTTAGTTTGTTTTACATGTGCAGAGATAGAAGCTCTCCAAAAGAGCTTTCTCTGTGATGAATGGCCAGTTTATCAAGAATCAGGGTGTGCTACATGCTCCGGTATGATATACAAGGAAAAAGATGAATATTAACCCATTATTCTTTTACTGTGTAATTTATTGAGCAGTTGAAAAAATTATTTTCAAAAAACTTTCAGCAAAACCATATCAAGTGACCCAACATTGGAACAAGCTCTTTGAGCTCATTCCAATAAGGGATCACATTGATATGGTTTTACTGAAATTTGTTGGGGGCATGGTGGCTCGATCAGAGGTGCAAAATGCAAGCCGAGAGGGCCTCGGTTTGAATCCCACCTGCGGCAACCGCATTGTGTCCTTGGGCAAGACACTTCACACCCATTGGCCACGTGGGGGCACGGTGGTGTTGTGTACTAAGGCGTACTGCTCGTCGATGGTGCACCTGTCTTCAACCAATGCTAACCCTGCTTGTGTGGAGTTGGTACTTTGGGGAGCTGTCAGTTGCTTGCCATTGCTTGGTGGTTCTCCCGAGGTACTTCGGCTTCCACCACCTATAAAACTGTCATGGTTATGATTAGCCATTGTGCAGAAATAAGTGACCTTAAACAATAATAAATAATACCGAAATTTGTTGAAAAATTTGAGAAACAAATAGGGCTGCACGGTATATCGATAAACCGATATATACCGGTATTCAAACCAATATCGATTGAATACTGGTGTAATTACAAAAATATTGGTTTATCATCATTATTTATTTACCCAGATGTCTTTAGTTTTTTAACTGTAGCCCCGAATGAATAATATTATCCCTTCATCCAAGGAATCGTCTGCTTGCGCCCTCGTAATATACAAATTCAGCAGTTGAAAAAATAATTTTAAAAAAGTTCAACAAAACTATATCATGTGACCCTTCATTAGAACGAGCTCGTTGAGCTCGTTCCAATGCGGGGTCACATGATATAGTTATGTTGAAATCTTTGGGGAAAATCTCATAAACTAATTTTGAAAATAATAAATTTTGATAGCGTCTGCGTTGGGTAAAGGTTTTTTCGAACCTCATCATCAAGGCATGCAAATTCGTTCAGACTGTGATGCCTGGAGTGTCGATTGTGGTACTTGTGTTCATATACATGTATCTAAACAGTTATCAATATACCAGTACACTGTGGCATTTTTTTAAATACCGGTATTCAGTTTTGAATATCGTGCAGCCCTAGAAACAAATAATTGAAATAGCAAATTTTGATATCCTGTGCATTGGATAAAGGATTATATAGGCTGGGAAAATTTGCTCCATGCTAAGCAGAAGAATCATCCTTCAAATTTGTGGGTTTTTTATTTAATGTTTCCTCCCAATATATGGCTTATAAATCCCTCATAAGAATGAGCCCAGTAAGTTCTTTTCCATGAGGGGGCACAAGCTTTGTTTTGGAGCAAAAAATGAATATTTATTAGGCCTAAAAAAGATAAAAATCTGTTTCTCCTTTTGGCTGCCACATGCTCTCATTTTATAAAAGATACAAACTTAAAAAAATAAAAATTAAATTGTTTATGTCTGATATTTTACCCAAGTTAATAAAATTGATAAATTTGTCCCTTGAGTGCAAGACGGCTTTGCAGTGCTTTAGCATTGCAAAGCCTTCTTGCTCTCAAGGGATGAAATACACCACCACCCATGCTCTTGTGAAGATTATGAGGTCTAAAACATAAAACAAACCAAGAACATGAACTTTTGATGGCAAAGAAATAATTACAAAAATAAAATATAAAAATGCCTACCCACATGCAATTTCACAAAACATAGCCCGAGAAACAGAAGATCTATTTTGTTGGGCCTTACTGAAATATAGTACAAATACCACCTGCTACTCATGCTATAGAAGAAGTTAATTGAATTTTCTTGTGGTTAGACTACAACTTATTTTGACTGGTTTGGTAACGTATGTGGAAGACTTGTACTCTGCTCATTGACAGAGGGGGCTACAACAAAATTACTACGGAAAAGATCTTCCACCTGACAGTTATTTACTGCTTTTGAGAGAAATTAAAAGTAGTACTATTAAATGTTCAGGTGATGGATGGGGAGCATGGTGGCTCAGTAGGGAGAGGTGCAGACTGCAAGCTGAGAGGTCCTCGGTTTGAATCCCACCTGCAGCAACCGTGTTGTGTCCTTGGGCAAGATACTTCAACCCCATTGCCCGCATGGGTGCATGGTGTCATTATGTACTAAGGCATACTGCACGTCGATGGTGCACCTGTCTTCAACCAGTGCTAACCCTGCTTGTGTGGAGTTAGGATATTGGGGAGCTGACAGTTGCTCGCTATTGCCCAGTGGTTCTCTCTGGGTACTCCGGCTTTCTGCACCCGTAAAACTGTCATGGTCATGATTAGCCATTGTGCAGAAATATGTGACCTTAAAGACCAATAAATAAATAGTTGATGGACCACTTATGGTACCTTATGGTGCTGATTTCCAGAAAATTGTACTCTGTACTTCTGTGCAATACTGTGATCGCAAAAATGATAACTCTATAGCTCAGATCACAATCCATTTATGACTGACACACTTAACCAAGTCTGCTGAGATTCCATAAATAAAATATTGCAAAATTAAGACTAAATCAAGAAAAACAAGCGAAAATAAAATCTAAGATTAAATTTTCTTGCTATTCATTTTCATCAAGTGAGATACTATAATATTGTGTAGAGAAAAGAGGACAGAGAACTTTGACCAGATACTGTAAATACCTTTTTATTTGCAGTAGTCCAATTTTCATTGTTTTCATGGTTCATTCAAAGCACGAATTTAAAACCCCTATGAAAATGATTTCAACAGATATTTCATCCAAACTCCATTGTGTGTAACAAGGCAAAACCCTTACCATAAGTATTTCTCTAACCATCCACAGGTAGCTGTTGACCATGAAACGTTTTAATCTGACTTGGACAAACTTTGTGGTCTTAGAACAGGTTCTTTAACATATAGTCAAGAGCAGGTCTGGCGGACACTTTAATAATAATACTTGGGCCTTCGACTGATTTGCCATGATCCTTGAGTGAGGAGGCTTACATCAACCCGTGCCATACCAGGCACTTCCTCCCTCACACTCCCTCCTAATTTTCCAGCATTCAGACACAAACTGTTTTTAGATTCCCCCATTGACACTTTCTCAATCTCCCCAACTATAATATTTCCCCTTTCCCTCATGTCATCACTCATCCACTTCTCTCTCATGTTTTCATCCCATTATTCCATTAGTTTATCAAGGAGTGTATTTTTGTAACCCAAGTATTTGGGCATTCACAAATGAAGTATTCCAGGGTCTCACTTACTGATAAGCTGCACATTTGGCACCCTTTTTCCTAGGGCTGTCGCGATTATTCGATTAGTCGACTAACCGTCGACTATTGAAGTAGTCGACGTTTTTTTATTTTTAGTCGATCGTCGTTCATTTTCAAGGTGGTACACATCTACTACACGTCAGGGCTAAAGTGCATTGTTTTGTGAGGTGAATGATCAATGAAGGTGAATAACTTTAAATATCTAACCACAGTTAACATTCATATCCGGAAGACTGTATGACTGTCACTGACTGTGTAAGAAAGAACACTCACAGTTACTCGAGAAGAATAGATTCTTCTGAATTTCTCCAGTCTTGTACACACGAATGCACCCATTGGAAAACCCAAAGCGCGGAAGTGACAAAATTATGACGAAAGTCAGAACGTCAGATCACTTCTCAAAGTTCGGAACTTCAGACTAAGATCCAATTTTAACAACTGACGAGGGAATGCATAGATCTCAATGTTCAAAATTTCGAGAAACTTATTGCAGAAAGGAAACATATGCAGGAACGTTCTTTGGTAAATTCATTTTAATTCATCGGCTTCAATCTAGTTCAAA
Organism: Pictodentalium vernedei; assembly: GCA_031216915.1. NCBI lineage: Eukaryota > Metazoa > Mollusca > Scaphopoda > Dentaliida > Dentaliidae > Pictodentalium > Pictodentalium vernedei. The sequence continues at coordinate 50,660,118 of CM062288.1, read as the reverse complement.
CTTGGACCCGCAGTCAGTAATATTATTTTTGGGGTTGGTACGTCCTACAGGACGTACCAACCCCAAAAATTATATTACGGACTGTGGGTCCAAGATTGGACTACATGTAGCTTCAGTCGGGACCAATTTGTTGTTCCCACAATCCCACTTCGTCTGAACACACTGGTGCCATTGTCATTTTCAGAGTTTTACGAACAGAAGAATGATTTGCTAAAAAATGACGGGAAGCGACTATTAATCAACTAACCATCGATTACTGGTCACGATTAGTCGATTACAAAAAATGATAGTCACGACAGCCCTACTTTTTCCACACCTTTCCTGATTTTCCACCTCAGCTCCAGTGACTTTGATCTCACTTTCAACAACAAAAGCAAAAGATCCATCTGGGTACTCCTCGTCACTAGCTAGCCTTAACAGGCTTAGCTGCTGATGTGATATTAAGCACCAATAATTAATAATCTGGGTACTCCTCAGAAAATGGTGCATATTTTTAATATGATCAGATTAACTTGGTAGCGGTTTCAAGTCCAGTCTTGGCTGCCTGAAGTAGAGATGGGTGGTATACCGTACATATCGGTATTGAGCCAATATCGATTTACCGTACTGAGGGAGTATCAAAATACCGAAATTTTGGTATTCAAAATTTTCCCGACATTAGTTAAAAAAATAAAAGGGAAAACAACAGAACATTATGCAACATTCACATTGACTGTGTATTTCTAAAGGCTGTCAACACCAGTCGTTTGATGTAACAAAAAAGTTGAGAGAAAATACCCAAGGGGTATTTTCTCTCAGCCTTTTGGTTACATCAAATGACAGATGGCAAGTGCTTGTTTCTGCCCAATTCATCCCTCAAACAACAGAAATTTGATTTCAGTTCAGGTAAGAGTTGATAATGGCATTTATTATACATGTATGACTACCACAAATAGCCCCTCAATACTACTGTAGTTTGCCCATCAAATCCAGCCTTCTGGAAAACAAGAGTGTCATGTTTTCTAGATCGTTATCATGCCTGTCTCAAACGAGGCGCACATGAACAGACTATTTCTACCAGTGCCCTATAAATAAATCTGTAAATTCCACAAATATGTCAGGGAATTCTGTAATGCGTGTGTTCAATCTTTGGTCGTTTATTAATACCATATGAGAAAACTCTTTTCTTTGACCAGTTATAGAACTCAATAAAAACAATTGTGTAGTTTGCTTGTTTCACGACATGCGGTTAAAAGAGAAATGAGAATCAGTTTACAATATTATAGTGAATCGAACATTCTCTAGGCCCGTTGCCAAGTGTCAAATATAGATTGCGTCTCCTCATAAAACTCTGTTGACAAACATTCCATTCGAGGTCTATTTGAAAATGCTGTGCTGAACAATTGCAAAATAACAACAACTATTTTTAAGATGCAAATCCAACAAAATGTGGGAGATTCTGTGTTATCGAAAGCGATTCTGATTGAAATTCACTTCTTGTCCCCATTGTTTTGACTTTCAAGTTTCATGTTCAAAATTAACTTTTGATATTACCATGCGTTTGGGATTCCCCAATTCCATAAATTGTTAATGGTTATTTGGCTAATATAATTCTTGTTGTATTTGAGTTTTCAGACGTTGTGATCAGTTTGAAACACTAATTGTCATATAATAAACAAATTACTACAACAGTCAATTGATATGTGTTGTTGTATTCCATCTCGTTGAGGAGATGAGATCGGCCAGAAAATACTCGATGCCTGCGGTGTCTCGTTTGCGCTGGCCGATCTCATCGTCAACTCGACGGAATACAAGAATACAGATCATTTGACTGTTGTAGTAATCCGTATGTACTGGGCTTGTTCACAAAGAATGTTTCGCTGTCGAGATGAGAGCGTTCAGATTAAACTCAATGCCTGCGGCTTCTTGTTTGATCTAGCTGCTCTCATCTCGTCAACTTGACCAAATACAAAAATACAGATCAATTGACTGTTGTAGTAATTTGGATGTACATGTACTTGTGTACAAAATAATCCTTCTGAATCATGGATTTTATCTTTGGCAAGTGTGTACAAACTGCTACTGATTTCAAATTCTCATACAGTACATGTCAAAATAAATTGTAGAATAGCCACTATAAACTATGTATCTTTCTCTTCCTACACTGATGAGACCAGAAGCTGACATCATTTTCTGGAAAGCTCTCACTGAGAGCTTTCCAGAAAATGATATCAGTTTCTGATCTTATCAGTTCAGGAGCAGTAGTATACTTAGTTTATTGTGGTTATGCCACAGCTTATTTTGACTTGTAATGTATTATCAACTGCTGAAGCATGTAAATAGTAGCCCCAATAAATTTTTTTTATTTATAAACATAATCTGTAAAACTTACATTTATTACTCATCAGGACATAAAAAAATAAAATTATAAGACTGTTTCTCATGTTGTTTTTGTTAAAAGCATTTGGGCAACCAATTTTATTTTCTAGAGCTAGGAAAGTAAATTTTTGCGATCGTTTCTCTGTTCATTATTTAGCTTTGTCATTGTATAATAAAATCCCAAAAAGAAATACTTATATTATTTGGATTATTTTTATGGCATGCTATTTTGTTTTAGTTGAACCGTTTATGTCCTTCATAAGTGCAAATTTGAGCCATCTTTTATTGATCAAATAATATTTGGAGAACAAAAATTTTATTTTATTCAGTCAACCAATGCTAATCTTTAACCCTTTACCTAACACAAAAGATAGACGACACTTTGCAAACAGACTTCATGAATAACTAATTTTTTTCATTTTTTGCATCAAAAAGATAGCTTATGACCCCCTCATTGGAATGAGCTCTTCAAGCTCATTCCATTGAGGGGCCATAAGCTATGTTAGACAAGAATTTTAAAAAAAACAATGACAATCGAGTGACAATTTTTGTGAAAAGTGCTGGCCAGTTTTGGTTGTTACATTGGGTAATGGGTTAAAGATGAAAAACATATCATGCATAAAATTGAAAATTGTTGTGTTGAAATGCCATGTACAGTTAAAACTAGAAGTCCTGTCATGAATAGTGTGCTTATCTAGGCTTAATTGCGCGTTGGAATTGCACGCAATTGCCGTATCAAATGGCATCCAAAGCACGGCAGGTTCTCCTAGTTACTCATAGCAAACACATGCAATGTTTCTGCCAATGGACCTCCGGGTTACCCGGAGGTCCATTGGCTGAAACATTGCTTGTGCACAGGCCATATGTACAGAATTTGATAGCTTTACTTGGGCCATAACGCGTACATTAACGCGCATATCAACGTGCTATTTGTGCGCATTTCATGACAGGACTTCAAGTTTTAACTGTACAATATCTGAGAAACAGATCCTATTTTGTCTTGATTTTGAAGTATTTAAGATTTCAGGAAAACCTCACAATTGTTGACCATGTTTTGTAGATTAAATGTCTTGTTAAACATTTGTTAACTTACATCTTTGTTATGTTTGATAAAAACCTTATCAACTTACTTTTCTGCACACAAATCACGAAAGTTCATCAAGCACTACGCAAAAATGATGTTCAGATTTTAATTTCATTCATTTAATTATTTCCAACTATTTGCTCATGCTCTTGCAGTGGAATGACCTTCAAGAGCACATTTCAGTCAGAGGTCATAACCTATGTTTTTTGGGGTTTTTTTTATCCCTGTGGGACCCCCAGGAAGTGCTTCTTGACTGTGGTGAACAAGGTCTGCTTTAGTGGTAAAATAGGACCTGGTAACCAGCGCATGGAATGTACATCCTCTAAAGTGAACAGCATAGGTATAAACAATTGTCTAAACTTGAATTTATGGCGTGGCGAATCACAGTGCTTCTCTCGAATCGAATCTGAAATAAAATCAAGCAAAATGTTAAAAACTGAATCGAATTTCGTATCACATCCTCTTGTCGGTTGTTATGATACAACGGCCTATTGGCGCTGTCTATCTCTGTCATGAACCCAATGTCAGTCGGCATTAGAGCTGTAGGTTAACTGAAACCGAACTGAGGTTTTTAGTTTTTTTAAAATACCGACATCTCGTAATCTAAGGTTTTTCGTTTTTTATTAAATACTCTCTTGCTGCAGAAATTCACAGAATGTAGCCATCCCAGAGTAGTGAGAGTACCCAGACACTGCCAATGGCAGTGTCTGGGTACTCTCACTACTCTGGGAAGGCTACATTCTGTGAATTTCCAACATTTCAGTTTAGTTGTGTTTGCAGCTTTCCTCAAGTTGCGTGTAGGTGTCAAACCTCGAAAAATGACCAAGTACAATAAAAGTTCTGTATATTTAGGTAATTATTATATTGGCCTTCCTGATTCTTCATGTATTATAGCTTATTTCAGGCATTCATTTCAGTTTCACTCATTTTCACTACCATTCAGTTATGACTCTGAACATAAGAATGAGTTTTATTGAATTTTACTTGGCCTCATGAAGAAACCGAAAACCGAACCGAACCGAGGTTTTACTCCACCTGAAAAACCAAAACCGAAACCGAACAAGAAATTTAAAAACCTACAGCTCTAATCGGCATACTAGAAAACTGTGTCAGGTATCATTAAGGAGGTCGATTATTTATTTATTATTTATTTATTGATGTTTAAGGTCACATATTTCTGCACAATGGCTAACCATGACCGTGACAGTTTTACGAGTGGAGGAAGCCAGAGTACCTGGAGAGAACCACCGAGCAACGGCGAGCAACTGTCAGCTCCCCAACATACCAACTGCACACAAGCAGGGTTAGCATTGGTTGAAGACAGGTGTACCATCGACGTGCAGTACGCCTTAGTACACAGCATTACCGTGCCCCCACGTGGGCAATGGGAGTGGAGTGTCTTGCCCAAGGACACAATGCGGTTGCCGCAGGTGGGATTCGAACCGAGGACCTCTCGGCTTGCAGCCTGCACCTCTACCAGCTGAACCACCGCGCCCCTTAAGGAGGTCGAGCCCTGGTGGAAGGTTCCATGTTAGTTCAATGGCAGCAATTGGAAGAGTTCATTTTCATTATTTGGGGAGACCAATAAGTATTTTCAACGTGCAGCCTCTAGGCTGCCCGTTGAAAATATTTATTGGTCTCCCCACACATTCACTTGGAAGCCATCCTACTTTATGAAACTATGACATATCATGTCCCTAGGCCGGAAAAGCAGCCTCTAGGGTTCAAAGGGTTAAGGAGGTCGAGGAAGAAAACATTTATCATCCTTTGAATGCAACATGGCACCATCTGCAATGCCAAAGCAATGGTGCACTTAACTGCTGATATATTGTGCTACTGGGGTGTGCGGTGGCTCAGTGGTAGACTGTTGGACTTCTACGCTAGAGGTCCCGAGTTCGATCCCCGTCTGGGACGACACACGTGTCCTTGGGGAAGGCACCTTGTCTCAGTTGCCTACATGGGGACACAATAAGGCGTACTGCTCGTCGATGGTGCACATGTCTTCAGCTGCTCTAACCCTGCTTGAGCGGAGCTTGAACAGAGTTAGAATATTGAGGAGCTGACAGTTGCTCGTCAATGCTCGGTGGTTCTCTCTGGGTACTCCGGCTTCCTCCACCCGTAAAACTGTTATGGTCATGATTAGCCATTGTGCATAAGTATGTGACCTTAAAACACCAATAAATAAATTGTGCTACTGAGCCGTATTGCATCTCCACTATTGCTTCAAATGTTATTTTTATAAATTTTTCTACTTTTCCTATCTAGTTTGACTGGAACACTTTCAGTCTTATTCATCAGAAAATTGTAAGGTGAGTTGTTATCGTCAGAAAGTCGACAATAAAGAAATGTATGAAATCCAAATTTCTTCAGGATTCCATTTTTTTTTAATAATCAAGATGGTTTTGAATCAAATCGAATCGGTGAAAGATTTGAATCTCGAAAGTTTGTCAGACCCTACGTGACTTCATACCTAAGCTGTGGTCCAGATATAGCCATAGATGCTGGAAGAGACCTTAAATACCAATAAATAAATAACTGAAAAACTGAAAACCCAATTCATCATTGTCATTTTGAAATGCACATTGTACTGAATGTCTTGGAAAATTTGTAGTAATACAAACTTCCTGATCATGCTCGGATAATAGAAATGTCATATTTCAAGGAAGATGTTTTATGGTAGTGTGTTATACCTACATATAAAAATAAAAGTAACAATACACCAAGTTGCAATCAATCATGTAAGATAGACCACCACGTAGAAAAAAATATTGAGTCTTTTCATAATTAGTACAGATATACTTCCTGATCACAGAGAGTCAACATTGTATTGCACTTCAAGCAGGCCTGACATTTTCAGGAGAGCAATTTATTCGCTCCCCTACTGCTCACCTTGAAAAAATTAAGGAGGGCAAAAACTAGCCCTCTTGGCCTTAGAAAATAATAATTAACATAACCGTCTATTCCTAAAACCCAAATCTTTTAAGATCTCTGCTATGTTAGTGGTCTCTGTAAGATGGCCACACTGCCCCCTCCCACACCCCCGGGCCTTGCCAAGGCCCAGAGGTGTGGGAGGGGCAGTGTGGCCATCTCACAGAGACTACCTTAATAGCGGCACCAAATAAAATGTACAAAGCCAACCAGGCCATGCAATGGGACTGATTTTTGAGCCCTCCTGCATTTTTAAGAATGCCAGGCCTGTTCAACTAACATTATTAGTTACACTGTGTTTCAGCAGGGTGTACAGGCCTGGAAATAAGTGGTCGGTCACGGACAGTGACCGGCACGAAACGTTGATGCAACCGGCGCTAACTGTATCCAACCGGTCATGAATGACCGGTGTATTTTTCTCCCAAGTATATTAATTTTTCACATGAGACTTTGTGTTCTGAATCATTAATTATGGATGTTGATGGTGACTAATTTCCACATTCGAATATATTCTCTAAAATAAATACAAATACAAAAATCGTAAAACACAAGACAAATTTATAAATGAGAGATGCTCCTTTCGCAATCGAAACTGAAACTCATTTGTACTCTATTTTTTCCGTGTATGTTCTTCAAATCGAACTAGATGATCCCCTCCTCTTTCCTTTCCTTTGTGTAATATACTTTCTTTGAAGACTGTGAGCAGAATTTGTCATAATTTCCGGAAAGCTTTACAGTAATTCAGTAATACTTCCAGAAAAATATAACCAGTTTTAACTCAGGTGACCGATGTGCAAGTGCCGATTTTATTTGGTGCCGAGGTTACCTGGGGCCGAAAATGATGGGGTTGGTTTTGACCAGGTGTCAGATTTCCCAGTGGTGAGACGTCCAGGCTCCAGGTGCAGAGATGTTCAGCATTCAATTTCAAAGAACTTGTCGCATTGGAGTCCAGTTGTTACGTTTTAAGAAAAAAAAAGTTGATTTGGGGGCTGAAGACATCCCTGTCATGCAGTTTAATGTCATAAAAGTTAAGTGTCATTTCAATAACATTGAACGCAGGTAGGCCCTAATATTTTGTATATCGTTACGACGTTAGCCCAACATAATTTAGATGGGTTTAGCCCTAGTTAATGTTTGATTTGGAAGCCAAAAATTATGACCGACCTGGGTTACTGTATGACCGATCCCATCTTTATGGAGCCGGTCATTATGACCGATGCACCAAAAAAAATTATTTCCAGGCCTGGGTGTACCGGGCTGGACTACCTTTCTGAGATCCATTTTTCCTTAGGCTGAAAGCTGAAGAAAATAGGAATCTTGGAAGGTAGTACAGCCCATACACCCTGCTGAAACACTGTGTGAAGAACTTATTACTTTACCCCTTGAGTGTATAGAGGTTTGTTTTATTATGTAATTCCCAAACGGTATTCCAGAGACGAAAACCTTGATAAAAGTAACAGAGAAACTGAGAGCCAATTGAGCTCTGTCAAACAAAATTGAATTGGTTACTTCTTGTTGCATTATAAAAAAAGATGCTTTGTAATAGTTCAGCATTTTGACATCAGTCTGCAGACAGTTAACCCTTTACCTAACGAATCGCCCACATCCGCCTGCGTAATATGCAAAAAGAGCAGTTGAAAAAATTAAATTTTTCAAAATATTTCAACAAAACCATATCATGTGACCCCTCATTGGAACGAGCTCAGTGAGCTCGTTCCAATGAGGGGTCATGTGATATGGTTTTGTTGAAATTTTTTTTAAAATTTTAAAAAATGATATTTAAAATAATAAATTTTGATATCGCCTGCGTTGGGTAAAGGGTTAAACACCAATAAATATTGATCTACACATATTTGAAAAACTCACAAAGCAAACTACATTATTGAAAGTTGCTGATTTTAGCCTCTGCTTTAACACTGGTCAGTATTTCAGTTGTACTTTATTTTTTTGCCCAAAAAATAGCCCTTCTGTGGGATCCTTCGGAAGTGAAGCAGTGCTTGTTTACTGTGGTAAACAATCTTGGTTCTACTGATAAAATTGGACCCAGTCACCAATGCTTGAGGTGGAAGTTCTCAAAAATGGGCAACATTGGTATAAATGATGGACTAAGCTTGATTTTATCTCCATGTTGTGATCTCGATTACCCATTGTGCAGAAATGTTATCTTAAATTAATCACCAATAAATAAATAAAAAAAATATCTGAAGAAAGGTTGTCAGAAAAGGTCTTACCTGAAAGATTGGTTGAAAGAATTTAAAGTAACCCCGTTTTCAGGTTGTCTTAATTTCTTGTATGTACAGGATTGACTATTATTTTTTGTACCCAGACATCCCAAGATAAATTGTTTTGCATTATAAATACACGATGATTTTCATATTTGTCAAGCAGCAGGTATATGTACAGTTTACTGAGAGAGTATTACCATAAAATCACAAGGAACACAAACACAGTTTCAGCATTGGACCCCAGGATCAAACCTTGAGATCCATTAACTGAAATATTTGTTAGCTTTATGTGCTTTTCACAGGATTTTAGCCATTTATCCAATGCACATGATATCAAAATGTTTTGTTTTTTAATTTTCGCTCCAAATTTCAACAGAACCGTAGTATGTGACCCCTCATTGGAATGAGCTCATCGAGCTCATTCCAGTGAGAGGTCACATGATATGGTTGTGTTGAAATTTTTGGATTTTTTTTTTCAACTGCTCAGCTTGTACATTATGCAGCTGCAGTATGTGGAGAGTGTATTATCACTAAATCACCAGCAGAGTGGAGATTCCACCCAAGCAATAATTGCAAATTTGTTGCAAAGCATAACAAGCACAAGCAAAGCTCTAAGCAACCGGATGTCCCTTGGTTGAAACATTGCTTGTGTTCTTTGTCCACATGTACAGAATTTAAAAGTGATACTTTGTGTGATAACTCCACTCCCTGGGTGATACCGTTACAATCCACTCTCCACATACTGTAGGCATGGCTGGCATGTTAGGTAAAATGTTAAGTTTATTTCCTGGGTAGCACCCAATTTCTGTGTGTGTGTTAGTGGTTACTCTCATACGCCAGTTACTGTAGAACTATCTCATAAAATTTCCCCAACCTAGTTTGTGGGAAACGCTAAATAAATATTCTAGAAACCAACTTTCACAAGAAATCAAGTAAACGTGCAGATACAGTAGGGGGTGGGGGTGGGATAACTACTAAATTATGGTCAGATTTTTCATGCAACTATTTTTAGTTCTGACAGTAAAGGAAAAGAACCACATGGTAACAACCTTATTTATTGTCCATGAGCTGAAAATTTGTGTTTCTTGCTCCTTTCTGAAAAGTTGTAATTAATTTGTGGGTGGAAGATCTACCACCCCTCGATTTAGCAGTAATTCATCCTCCCTGATCTGTATGCTATGCTGTATGATATGAGTTGGGGGCGTTGTGGCTCAATTGGTAGAGATGCAAGCTGCATTGTGTCCTTGGGCAAGACACTTCACCCCCATTGCCCACTTGGAGGGCATGGTGGCATTGTGTACTTAGACATACTACACGTCGATGGTGCATTTGTCTTCAATCAATGCTAACCCTTCTTGTGTGGAGTTAGTATGTTGGGGAGCTGACAGTTGCTTGCCATTACTCGGTGGTTCTCTCTGGGTACTCCGGCTTCCTCCACCCGTAAAACTGTCATGGTCATGATTAGCCATTGTGCATAAATATGTGACCTTAAACACCAATAAATAATAAATAAATAAATAAATAAATAGTATGATATGAGTTCTCTATTCTAAAACCATGACACATGAAATGAAACTCATTTCAAATGAGTTTTAAAAAAACAAAACATATTCCAATACTGTGAGTGTGTGTGGAGTTGGGTGGAGGGTGTGGGGGGTTGTATTGTCCCAGTTTTAGAGAAGTTTTCAATACAACTAAGGTAGCAAGACTGAAATGTTGCATAACTCAATGTTTTTTTGTGTATCTTGTGGGAACAATATTCAGGAACGATTAATTTTCAGAAATTAATAATTAATCAAAGGGCTTACTTGTTACAGTTAGAGGGATCATTTTTATGCATTATCACAAAGCTAGCTTATGTTCTTCAGTCATAGCATTCAAAAGCTTTCTTACTGAATCAGTTTACAATACCAGTCAGTAAGCATTCTCCAATGAATCATTACAGAGCCAAACCAGAGAACAAAATATTGAGAGGTTATTACACTGTTAGTTTCATATTGGCCATGTTATCAGCCCGATGTAACATCATGTCAGCCTGAGAATGAAATTCGAAGGCTGATGTGATGTTACCGAAGGCTGATATCTTGGTCGATATGAAACAAACCAAGTAATAATCTCTGTATTTATTAAACCAATACAAATAATTAGAAAATGTTTTCAGTCCGGGTTAGAGTTTTCTGAGCACCTTAGGCCACACAAAGTAGATCTTCTGTTTCTCAGGCCATTATTTGTGAAATTGCATGCGGGCGAGCGGTTTTTTATTTTATTTTTTATTTCAGTAATTACTTCTTGGCCATCAAAAGTTCATGTTCTGGGTTCAAGTTCTAGGCCTCACAACCTACAGAATAGCAAGGGTGGTGGTGTATTTCATCCCTTGAGTGCAAGAAGGCTTTGCAATGCTAAAGCATTGCAAAGCCTTCTTGCACTCAAGGGATAAATTCATAAATTTTTTTAACTTGGGTAAAATATCAGACATAAACCATTTAATTTTAATTTTTTTTAAGTTTGAATTGGTTATAAAAAGAGAACATGCAGCAGCCAATAGGACCATGCGGGAGGGCCTGAGAAACAGATTTTTTATTTTTTTAGGCCTTATTGTTTCTCATTATTTTCAAAAGTCTGAATTTCATCCTTCTCCCAGTTCAGTTATACGAATGTCGTGGCTTCCCCAGTGGGGGAGCCACAACTTTCGTATAGCTGAACTGGGAACGAATAAAATTTAGTGGGGAAGGCATGACGTTCGGATAGCTAAACTAAGAATCTCTTGTTCCACTTCGACTCTCAATCTTCGGGAGCGCAGTGGCTCAGTAGTAGACTGTTGGACATCTATGCTAGAGGTCCCGAGTTCGATCCCCATCCGGGACGACCCGCATTGTGTCCTTGGGCAAGACACTTTATCCCGGTTGCCTCCATGGGAGCACGATGATGTCGTGTACTAAGGCATACTGCACGTCGATGGTGCACATGTCTTCAACCTCTGTAACCCTGCTTGAGCAGAGCTTGAACAGAGTTAGAATGTTGAGGAGCTGACAGTTGCTTGTCGATGCTCGGTGGTTCTCTCCAGGTACTCCGGCTTCCTCCACCCGTAAAACTGTCATGGTCACGATTAGCCATTGTGCATAAGTGTGTGACCTTAAACACCAATAAATAAATAAATACTCTCAATCTTAGTTTGCGATGAATTTTCTGTATTACTCTCTTCTTTCTTCTCTTCGTCCTCCTAATCCTTACTTTCTGTCATCATTAATTTATCACCGTACAAAGGCTCAGCTCCAAACAAGTACATCATGCCTAGTAATGCCAATTTTCCCAGTTGCGTTTGAGGAATAGCTGTGAACGATTTTGGTGTAAACAAATTGGGTGTGCATAGTAATGCATCATGGGGGAAAACCTAAGCTTGGTTCATATCGGCTAAGATCAGCATCATATCAGCCAAGGTTGAATTCATATCTGCTGAGCTTGATAATTTGAAATTCTATTGGAAAGAAAATCCTATCTGAAAAATAATTCTATTTATAAATGAATTGAAAGGACATCTACATGATATTTATCCTTACATCATCAGGATTATGGATCTTAGGATTGTCTTTGCAATGGTCCATCAACTGCAAATTTGCTTATTGGTTTCTCAAGTTTCCACTGGTCCAGTGACTAAGTGCCCAGGTAGATGTCCACTGACAGGGTAGCCACGCACTAATGTATTCAGTTTTTCATAGTCCTTTTTCAGTTTTGCAGAGTCCTACAATACTATTTTTTCTCTGTTGATAAAACTGTTTGGAACTGCTCAACTGGTAGAGTGATGGAAGTCCATGTTTGAGCTTTACACTGTAGGGCAGGTGCCGCAATTTAAATGCTTCATATTTTATGGATATTCTTTACATTATGTTTGAAGAGAAATTATTTGTTCTGATGGATTTGCATTGTCACAATTTATAAGAGAGAGTCTGTCTGCCTGTCCCATAAATTTTAACAGGGCAAAGTATCATAAACAAATTTGGATGACCAAACATAATCCAGCACTCTTCCAGTTAACTCTTAGAAGCCAGGGAATCAGAATGAATATATTGAACATGACACCACGAAAAACTTACAGTAAAGCAGATGCTTCTAGTCAAGTGCTGTCTGCCTATTCAGGCAGACGACACTTGACTAGAAGCATCTGTCAGTGTTTAATTCTTCCCCAACTCAAAGGTAGCCAAACCGTCACAGCCAGATTACCTGCCGTGTTTCATCACAGGCAAGAAAACTTGACTCTCTGCTTCTAAGAGTTAAAGTGATGCAATATTCCATCTAATCGTAAACAACTCTTAGCTTTGGCTTTATGCTAATTGCCTTACTCTCTGTAACAATTATTCACATTCTTGAAATAAAATAAAAATGGCATGTATTGATTTACAAAAATCAAATATTTAAAAGAATTTAATTGTTTTTGACTATTTTTATAACTTTAAATTTTATCTCTTTTTGTGAAACTAAGCAAGGTTGTCATTTTGTAAAGAGTTCATGTGTTTTGTATATGTGTGTCTTATTGAGACACATTTGTGTCTGTTACAGTACAAAGAGGGTGGATTATTGTTAAACCACTGTCATGTTGTTTTTCCACTGAACACTTATTTTAGGGTTTCCAACAGATGTTGAAACAACACAAACACAGAATTAATGGAGGTTTAACACTGTGGCCCAGTGGAAAGTTCCCCAGTGATTTTGTGTTTTGGTCTTGGAAACTGTAAATATTTGTGTGATTGATAAACTTGGTCACTATGATTTAGTAATAATCAACCTTCCCTACCCTTTATGTAACTAATATCATATCATATGTTGATCTATTAGTAATACTTGATCTTCTGTTTTATAACACAATATAAGGAAAATAAAATAATACTACCACACCCCCACCTCCACCCCCACCCCCAGGATTCCAAACAAGTGAAGCAGTGCCTGTTTACTGTGGTAACCAAGCTCTGTTTACTGGTAAAATAGGGCCTGGTCACCAATGCCCGGGGTGGAAGTCCCCGTCTATAATATACAACATGGGAATAAACGACTTGACTTTATTTCCATGTTCAAGTCATGATTAGCAAATTCGCAGAAATATGTATCCTTAATTGAACACAAATAAATAAATAAAATAAATATAATATTAAAACACTACTCAGTTGTTTTACCATATTTTTAGATACAGTGGAATCCTGTTAATTGAATAATCACTTTGTTAGTAAAAATATTCAATTAACAGCACTATTCCGTTAACAGGAAACTGGTAATTTTCCTGTAGTGCAATGATAAGATGAGCATTTATTATGTTATACGGTACGTGGAGAGTGGATTGTAACTAAATCACCCCGGCAGTGGAGTTATCGCCCAAAGCATCACTGTCAAATTCTGTACTTGTCGACAAAAACACAAGCAATGTTTCAGCCAATGCATCTCCGGGTATAACTCGGAGGTCCATTGACTTGAGCTTTGCTTGTGCTTGCTATGCTTTGCAACAAATTTGCAATTATTGCTTGGGTGGAATCTCCACTCAGCGGGTAATTTAGTGATAACACACTCTCCACATACTATACGTGGTTTCCACGGGGCCTTAGATTCAGGAAACGGCTTTGAATTTGAAGTGCCATACAAGGCCTTGAAATCCAGGAAATGTATTAGGAGGCCTTGAAAAGCCTTGAATATTCTTGAAATAGAAATGCCAGAGTATTTTTATATGCCAGAGTTCGTGAAGGCGTAGTCTAGGCCTCTCTAAGCATCATCCCATCCTCCCACTTCCCTTGCAGTGGTCACAAGCTATGCTTTGAAGACAAAAACTGAAAAAATAAGTGGGAGGATGATTGTAATGACCGGAGGTCCCAGTTGGGACAGATGAAGACTGGGCCTTGGAAAATAATAAAAAGTAATAAAAATTGGATGATAAATTCTGTGGACATCATTCATTGGATATGGTTGTTAACGGCGAATAAAATATAAATTAAGCTTATGAAATTTGACACAACGTCCTGGGAGTATCAGTTTTTCTTCATGTTGAAACACCAGAAAGTGGAGCCGTTCTTGTTCACTGTGGTAAGGCCTAAAAAATTAAAAATCTGTTTCTCAGGCCCTTCCGCATGGTCTTTTGGCTGCCGCATGCTCTCTTTTTATAGGCAATGTAAACTTAAATGAAATAAAAATTAAATGGTTTATGTCTGATATTTTACCCAATTTAAAAAAAACTGATAAATTTGTCCCTTGAATGCAAAAAGGCTTTGCAATGCCGAAGCATTGCAAAGCCTTCTTGCTCTCAAGGGACAAAATACACCACCACCCATGCTATTCAGTAGATTATGAGGCCTAAAATATAAAACAATAACATGAACTTTTGATGACATTGAAATAATTACAGAAATAAATAATAAAATAAAAAAAACACTCGCCGGCATACAATTTTAGAAATAATGGCCTGAGAAACAGAAGATTTACTTTGTGGGGCCTAAACAAGTTCTCTTTTTCCCAATAAAATCGGTCCCGACGACCTTCGTCGTGACTTTTTGAAAGTAGACTGCTAAAGTGTAAATTGCTAAACATAACCTTATTTATACTTAAGTTACAGTCACGTTATTGCCACACACGCTTAACTCCCTTCACTCTGATGTCAAAATAAACAAAATTTCAAGTAGCCATTTTTCCCATAATGCAATTGAGAATTTAACCAATTAAATCTTGTTTGACAGAGCTCAATGAGCTCTGTCAAACAAGATTGAATTGGTTAAATTTCTAGTTGCATTTCGGGAACAATTTGCAAACTGAACTTTAGAAATTTTGACATCAGTGTGCAGAGGGTTAAAGCGATCTTGAATACAAATCTCAATAAATCATATCACCGGCGAAGGTCTTGATTCGTTGAGAAATTGTTCACATTCTCAGATATAATGGAACTGATACAGTTAATATCATTATCCAGACCAACTGTGGATATGTATGGAGATGTTCTTTATAAAAGTTTCTCATTAGGATGTCCTCAAGAACAAACAGCTGGGAAAAATTGTGTTGTCTTCCACTGGCTTATTGATTTTTGAAATAATTAACTCTTGTCATACAGTAACCCTGTCCACGCAGGATTTCAAAATATGAAAATATGAAGCTGCAAATTTTTCCGATAATGTTTTGGGAATTTTACCAATTCATTCTTGTTTGACAGAGCTGAAAGAGCTGTGTCAAACAAGATTGCATTCGTTAAATTCCTAATTGCTTTTTGGGAAAATTTTCTCCTTGAAATTTCATAATTTTGACATCGGCGTCCATATGGTTAATTTAACCCTTTCAAAAAGTATTCATACGTTTTTTTTTTAAAAAAAAGGTAACTTCAGTAACCTGTGAGTTAGAGCCCAGTGAATCGGACATTTTTAAGCAATTGGAACCAGAGAGGTGTATCAAGAAATTAAAGGTATTTTTGGCTTCACGGGGTGCCACATTTCACGATGACTCTACGTATCGTGGAAAACACTTCTTTTGTAGTTTGAACCATACACAGAAGCACCACAACAACTTTTTTGTGTTGAAAATAAAGCTTACCTTCCTCAGTTGGAAATAATTTGCCAAGCGTATTCCAGTAAGGGGGCGTAATCGGTGTTTTGCAAATGACACTTAAAAACAAAAAAATTAAAGACTTCGCACCACAGATATTCATTAATAAACAGTAATAGATGCTTTAACCCTTCAGCCTTTTTTATGTTTGGTAAAAATAAGTGTACACTACAGTTAAAACTAGAAGTCCTGTCACTGTGCGCTTATCTAGGCTTAATTGCGCGTAGGAATTGCGCGCAATTGCCATATCGAATGGCATCCAAAGCACAACAGGTTTTCCTGGTTACTCAAAGCAAACACAGGAAATGTTTCTGCCAATGGACCTCCGGGTTACCCGGAGGTCCATTGGCTGAAGCATTGCTTGTGCACATGCCATATGTACAGAATTTGATAGCCTTATTATGGTCCTAACGCGTAGATTAACGCGCAGATCAACGTGCCATTTCTGCGCATTTCATGACAGGACGTCTAGTTTTAACTGTAACAGTATTTTTTTGTAATGTTGGCTCAGACAAATGTTCTTGGCTACATCAGTACAGTTTATTTGTTGTGTAGATCAGTTTTTCAAACTGCGACCATCAATTTGGATCCTCTACAATGGCAGACAGGGAGCATGGCGGTTCAGTGGTTACGTCATTTGAGTTCAAACCGAAAGGTCCACGGTTCGATCCCCACTAAGGGTAACTGCTTTGGGTCCTTGGACAAGACACTCAATCTTAATTGCCCAAAAGGTTGATACGTGCAAAAGCACTTGCATTCAACCAGTGCTAACCCTGCTTGTGCGAAGTTAGTTGGGGAGTCTGACAGTTACTCACCCCTGCTTGGTAGTTCTCTCCAGGTACTTCGACCTCCTCCATTCATAAAACTGTCCCACACGAGGTGATCCCAGCTGTCGTAAGTGTCGTTAAACACCAGTAAATTAAATAAATTCGACATGCAACTTTTTTCATTTTTCACTTTCCTCAAGTGAGACTCCACAGAGTTGTATGACGAAAATTGGACCTGTCGTTTCGATAAGACCGCAACAAGTTCGCGATCTAATTGAAATTCTAAGCCCGTCTTAGGACTTACTGACCTGTAATCTTGACGTGTATTTGATCTAGTTTCTGGCTCTTTCCAGGAGAGGGCAGATTTGGACTTAATATTGAGCAAGTTTTTTCTCTTTGTGATTGTGACTCGTACTTGTTCTTACTTGTTCTCACCCTCTTTTTTTCTTCCATTTTATGGTACGGTGGAATCCACCTAATTGGATATCTCTTAACTGAATAACCCTGTTAATTGAATATAATTTCCCAAAACAAAACCATTTACCATACCTCTAGTACAAATTTCACCTGTTAATTGAATGTAGGTTATAGAGTAAACACCTGTTAATTGAATAAAAAATCTTGCAACCTGTCGAGAAATTAACCTGACTCTCCCCAGTTTTCCCTTGTTTATAGACCTATTTGGCCTCAGTACATCCAATACAGGTATTTAATCTATTATATCTTGTTTGACAGAGCTCATAGAGCTCTGTCAAACAAGATATAATAGAATAAATGCTAAGTTTATCTCTAGGAAAGGGACACAATCCCTGTTAATTGAATACTCCTGTTAATTGAATAATTTTCACTGGTAAAGTGGCAATTCAATCAACAGGATTTCACTGTAATATATTTCTAGTTTATGAGGCTGAAATGATGTTTTATAGTAATACTCAATCTCTGATATCAATGCCTTGTAGAACTTTGATCAAATTATGACTCTTATAACTTGCAAACGGTTGTTTTTTTAATTTTATATTCTTTACAATTTCAACAATCTTTTTTATCATCCATTATATGATATCTCTTCCTGAATTAAAACGTCAAACCTGGATGTTTTTCAAAAATATTAAGATTGTAATTTTTGTATTTCATTACGTTTTATAGACAAGAACATTATATTGTATAAAATGCATGAATTCTCACTCGTTCCAGCGTTTTGTGTCTTTGTAGGCTGCGACAAGGCGTGTGTGTAGCCAACTGCTTAACAGATTTCACAGCCCTCTCCAAAGGTTCACATATCCCCCTACACCTCCCCCCCCCCCCCCCCCCAAAAAAAATAAAAATGGAAACAAAAAACATCTCTACTGTATACGCGTTTTACTTCGATCATCAACGATTTTTGAAATGCGTTTTCAGGTATTTTTTTTTATACCCCCATGACACACTCCACCGTGGGAACCCCGGGAAGTGAAGCAGTGCTTGTTTACCGTGGTAAACAAGATCTGTTTTACTGGTAAAGTAGGACCATGTCACCAATGCTTTGGGCGGAAGTCCTCTAAAATGGGAAATATGGGTATGAACCATTGACCAAACTTGACTTTATCGCATGTTGCGGTCAGGATTAGCCATTGTGCAGAAGTATGTGACCTAAACGATGTCAGTGTTCATGACACCACCAGCGAGGTAGGGACATTATTTTTCCTTTCCTGCTTTTCTCATCTTGATGTCAAAAAAGACAAGTCGATAACACAGACCTGATTGTACAGAATTAGAAATTTGAGAGCGACAGTTTCTTACCGCTACTCGATGGTTCTCTCCTGGTACTCTGGCTTCCTCAACCGTTAAACTGTCCGACTCGATGTGCCTGTCAGAAAAAAGAGGAGGATTTGATGAATTTTAGTTTAAAAAAATATTGTAAATTATTGGTGTGTTTTTGATGGGTATTCCCCGAACAAAAATGTACCCGTGACCGATAGTTTCCTTCCTGTCAATTTTTCTCTCTTATTTGCTGCATGAATCCCAGTTTTGAGACAGAAAAAGTTGTCTGAAGGGCTATACTTAACCAAGATATTTGATTGCCAAAATTAAAATGATGCGATCATATTTTTTTCACGCGGACATTATCATGGTCGCATATCGGAAGATATTTTGTACTGGTCGGTATTCCTCTACAGCTGAAGTCCAAATAATTTAGGTTTATTATCATTATAAAGAATATCCCGGATATTGAAAGGTAAAAAAATGAAAATCGAAGCCAGCTGGAATAAACACTACTGATATGTGAATTGTTGAGCGCTTGAAGACGCAATCAAAGCTGTTGACCATTTGTTCGAGGCCATGTCTTAAGAATTTACGCTCGTGCGTCTTGCTTGGTAAGAGCCAAACCTAACATGGGTCTACACTTCAAAAACCGCCTGGCAGATTCGAGTTCATTATTTTAATCCAGTTAAAATTATTAATAAAAATAATGATACACATGACTTACCAGGACAGAATAGTCCTGTGTCGGAATGCGATCCCTTGACCCTTGAAACGCTATCTCCACAAAACGCGTTCTTTGTAACACTAACAACTGCTGCAGGAAGATTTGGTTGTTTAAGCAGTGTGTTTATATTCACACAGAAATTATTGTTTTGTGCTTTCCACCAACTGAAACAATTAAAATCAACGTTTGATTTATCAGGATGAATGTCTCTGTCTGAGATGTCCTTTGTTGCCTAAATATGATTGGACTGAAACATACTTCATCCCCCAGGAACCAATACTATAAAACTTCTACAATTGTATTTTCTATAATTATATTTTCTTCTATTAATATAACTGACGAAAAGGGAGTGCGGTGGCTCAGTAGTAGACTGTTGAACTTCCGGCCCGCGTTGTGTCCTTGGACAAGGCACTTTATCCCAGTTGCCTTCATGGGGGCACGATGACACCGTGTACTAAGGCGTACTGCACGTCGATGGTGCACATGTCTTCAACCGCTGTAACCCTGCTTGAGAGGAGCTTGAACAGAGTTAGAATGTTGAGGAGCTGACAGTTGCTCGTCGATGCTCGGTGGTTCTCTTCGGGTACTCCGACTTCCTCCACCCGTAAAACTGCCACAGTCACGATTAGCCATTGTGCCTAAGTATGTGACCTTGAACACCAATAAATAAAAAAAAAATGAAATCATTAGCATTTTAAAAGATATCATTAGCATTTTAAAAGATATGGCAATTTGCCAACTGGTCATATCTTTTAAAATGCTAATGATATCTTTTAAAATGCTAATGATTTCATTTTTTTTTATTTATTGGTGTTCAAGGTCACATAACTGGCAAATTGCCATATCTTTTAAAATGATAATGGTTCATTTTGACCTATTTAAAGTCATAACTAGAGATTACAATTCTAGAAAATACAATTGTAAAAGTTTTATAGTATTAACCCCCTGGTTTATATAAGTGGTAGGGTTGAGCCACAACAAGCTTCCAAGACTGTTAGGCCTGTCAGTCAATCACGCTCTGCATATCAGAGAGAGGCAGGTTTTCCTTCATGTATTGTATACAGACAGATGCTTTGTGAAAGGCACACTTTTTTTTACTGCTAAATTTATCATTGCATGGTTCATCTATTTATCAAAAATTTATCAGTATATTTTATAAGGGTATACAATGGGTTCATAGATTCTATATTTGTATTATAACTAAATAGTCTTGTGTTAATAATAAAACTGTATCAGTATCCTTGTCATTCTGAAACTTATTTTTAAAGGCTGAAACCTTTCAGTCCGTTATATTTTCTGTACTTCTCTTGGGGGGGGGGGGGGGGGGGGGGGGGTACCTCAATGTTTGTTCGGTATTCGGTATCTGACTTGACTGGGATTTGCTGATAGTACCAAAACGGAATTTACATTAGGAAAAACAAAATAAATTATATCATTCTACCACAACGCTATGAAGGTCACTGCCAGTGATGTCAACAGCGGCATACTTTTTCGGCCACGAATCATAGTACAGTAATTTTGTGACTTGTTCTAAACGCACCTAAACATTTAAAGACCAATTTCAGGCTTTTACCATCTCTGAGCATGTGCCCTGACCATGCCGTCTTTAGGAGGTCCTGCTGACAATAGATTACCTGGTTAACAGTCAGATCACCTGGACAGTAGACAGGTCACCTGGGTAGTCCACCCCTCCCCGTGGGAGCCCTGGGAAGTGAAACAATGTAAAATACTGTGGTAAACAAGTTCCGTTTTACTGGTAAAGTAGGACTTGGTCACCAATGCTTGGGGTTCCAGAAATCCTCTAAAATGGGCAATACGGGTATAAACAATTGACTGAACTTGACTTTATCTCCATGTTGCGGTCACGAATAGACATTGTGCAGAAGTATGTGACCTTAAACATAAATAAATAAATAAATACCTGGGCAGTGATTTCTAGTCAGGTCTTGGCTGCCTTAACAGATAGCCAAGATCTGACTTGAACTCACCGCTTAGAAATTGGACATGTTCAGGTTGTTGTCTAGTGGAAATTCAGGACAGTTGCCCAGTCCATTGAGGGTAAGCAAAACTGAAAAGAAAATCAGTCACTTCTTTCTATGCCTCAACAGTGACTTATACATCGTGAATGTAGGAAAATTTGAAAATGCTGACGGTATCGGTATTTAACGATTGATTGGTTCAGTTCGGTTTTTCAGTATGCCCATGATATTGGCATCAGTTCGGATTTTCAGTATGCCCATGGTATCGGTTTTTCGGTCTATTGCCAATCTTTCTACCTTTCCACTGGAACCCGGCGAAGTGGAGCCGTGCTTGCTTACTTGTTTCTGTTTTACTTGTAACCAGGGTCGTGGCGACAGGGGGTGTCACCCCCCCCCCCCCCACCTTCCCCCATCCTGGCCAAAATTTCCTACAGTTGGAATTTCGGAAGGCAAGTCATGAATAGTTGAAAATTCCATCTATCTTGATTTTAGAGCTTCTTTGGTGATGTTCATGTCTCCTTTACTTCCCAAAATTCCAACTAGATTTCAAATCTGCAAAAAATTCCGACTGTTACCATTTACAGCTACAGTGTACGCAATATCGAGCTTCACGAGTATGCATGATGTCAGTCGGTATTAGATTTTTATAGTACATTTACTAATCGAAATAAAAAAAAAAATCCTCGAAATGCACTTCAAGAAAGTCACATCATGATTGTGCTTTTGTTTAATTCAGTTCCCAGAATAATACCAAATAATTATAACCTGATAATTCTATCATAATTTGTTGGCATTTCAGTTAATAAAATCAACTTTATGCCCCCTTCCATAGCTTCATTTTCAAAAGTTTTCTCGGTAGTGAATTTCCAACTAGGGGGAGACATCGGGAGAGGGGGAGGGGGGACCCCCACCCGGTCCTTCCCTCTAGTTGGAAATTCACTTCACTACACCCCCCCCCCCCCCAATCGGAAACCTCTAGCCCCGTACCTGCTTGTAACCAATGTCTGTGGTAGAAACTGTCTAAAGTGGGGAACATGTGGGTATAATGTAATTTCCAAAACGTAAATCAGAAAAATCACGGGAAAATGTTATAGTGAAAGACAAAGCGGCTGTGTGATTCTCTTACTGCAATTACCGCTGCTTGCAGGTTCAAAAATAGATTTGCTCATTTGCATAACCAGAACCTCTGGTACGATATGTATGTGTTAACCTGCTACCAAACTCGAATAGAAACAACACCTGCAGTTTTTGTGCCCACTCCAAAAAATGGCCGGTGGAAAATAGTGTTATCCTTGTCCGCCGATCTTTCCGTCATTCCGAAATAACATTTTTCCGTATTTTGTTTTCACCATACATTGAGATAATTGGTTATTTTCTGATATGTGGCTTTGTCATGAGTACACACAAATCGAGTTCGAGTTTGGTCTAGGTCGGATGGTTTTTCGCGAAGTTATAAACTTTTATTACTTTCCAAAGTGTGATTTACTGGGATTTCCGGGTTTGATTTTAAACGATAACTTCACAAGTGAATTATGCAATCAACAATTGTGCCATGTACCTGTGCGCGCAAACGAAGACACTTTGCCCTGGGTGTAATGGGACTTCATTGTTTTTGGGGTTTTTTTAGCATGAAAAGCAGACGACACTTGCAAACAAAATTCTTGAATAACTATTATTTTCATTTTTTGTCTCAAAGACATAGGTTATGACCCTCATTGGAACGAGCTCGTTCCAATGAGGGGTCATAACCTATGTTTAGAGACAAAAAATGAAAAAAATAATGAAAATTAATTGGCGAATTTTGAGAATAGAGCTGACCGTTTTTTGCCCCTTCGTTAGGTAAAGGGTTAAATAATATAATTATCGTTAATAATGAAAAGCAATAAACGGAGTAATCGCTTGACTAGACTGGTTTCGTGAAATAATTCATTCGAGGCGAGGGACTATCATTCTGCACTTGTGTTTGTCCATGAAAAAGACACAGAGGTGGAAAGTGGCCTTAAACACCACTTAAATGTTTCGAAAAGGGACATGCCCTTTTCTGTTGTTAAAGGCCTTCGGACCGAGCTGAAAAGTCTAAGTCCATAATTTATTTATTATTTACTTATTGGTGGTTAAGGTCACATATTTCTGCACAATGGCTAATCATGACCGCGACATTTTTACGGGTGGAGGAAGCCGGAGAGAACCACCGAGCAACGGCGAGCAACTGTCAGCTCCCCAACATACGAACTCCACACAAGCAGGGTTAGCATTAGCTGAAGACAGGTGCACCATCGACGTGCAGTACGCCTTAGTACACAACGTCACCGTGCCCCCACGTAGGCAATGGGGGTGAAGTGGCTTGCCCAAGGACACAACGCGGTTGCCGCAGGTGGGATTCGAACCGAGGACCTCTCGGCATGCAGCCTGCACCTCTACCTACTGAGCCACCGCCCCCCCCCCCCCAAGTCCATAAAGTATTGTGTAATATCTATTAATCGCTTTTTGACAGAGTCAGTCATCTTTGGTAGCACTCGATTAGTAAGAGTAGTACACAGTACTACTGGATAAGTGGTATAGGTCTGCTCAGTTCAATAGGTGTACGTCACATAACTGTAAACTACCCTACACGCTAAAAACTAAAGTCTTAAAAACTACACTTGAAGTGCTGTATTTAACACTAAGTGCTGAACTAGCACTTTGTTCAAGTGTAGATATCCCAGAACTTGACAGGTGTTACAATAATACCACTTGACAAGTGTAATGTCGCGACACTTAAAAGGAAACAACGCAGATGACGCGGATCAGGCTCGAACTCTCGAGCCTGATCCGCGTCATCTACGTTGTGTCCTTTTAATTATGTACCCACCAAGCGCAAATCAAATTATGGACGATTCTGGAAGAACCACTTATGCTAGACACATGAGAAGTGCCATCCATTCAAGTTTCAGATGTCTGTCGATTGTAATGTCAAAGTGCTTAAAGCATTGCACTTTGAGTGTTAAAATCAAACCCCAAGAGTTAGAATGGGTTTAACACCTGGAAAGTGTCAGTTTTAACACTTTAGTTTTTAGTGTGTACAACGACAAGATTAATCGGCAGCAATCTGTCATCGACGGCTCATTTAGGAATTCCGGGACCAAAGGAGATCCCGGTTTGAGGAACACTGGGGGCAAATCATTGAGGACTAATGGATACCTCTACTACCTTCGCCTTGGGACTATTATGTGGTATCGCTTCTACTGCTAAACCCTGTCCACCCAGTGGTTTGCTTCCACAACAGCTGAGTACTCGTAAGAGCTGAAGAGTCGTCCGAGTAATGGGCAATAGGGATTAAGTGTTTTGCCCAAGGACAAAACACGAATGTTGCTGGGCAGGATCGAACCTGCGAGCTTTCGATCTGAAGTTCAAATCTCTAATCAATGAGCTACCACGCCCCCTCAGTAGTAATAGCAGGGCTTATATATCGACGAGAATCCATTCAAAAGAAAAGAATTGAGTCGTTTGACCCTTTACCTAACACAGCAGTAGCAAATTAACCAATACAAGGCTGACATGACCGGAAATATCCTGACACTGTGTCAATATTTATTTATTTTATTTTATTGGTGTTTAAGGTCACATATTTCTGCACAATGGCTAATCATGACCACCACTGTGTCAATAAAATTGTACAAATATGACTGTCATTGGAATCGGCTCTACGAGCCGGTTCCGATGGGACATATTTGTGAGGTTTTATTGATAAATATTGTTTATTTCTTTTTAAAATATCAAATTCGGTTTATATGTTAAAAATTAAAAAACTGTGTTGGATAAAGTGCTAAAATGTGTTATCAGTTTACAACAAGGGTTCAACCATGGTGGCCTAATGGGATCCTAGGGCACTCCTAGCAGGTATGGATTTTCGCAAACATTTTCTCGAGAATCCAAATGGATTCTCCCACATTTAGATGAAATATAAGCCCTGAATAGGAGAGTAAGTAATGGATGTTGAAGTAACAGCAAAAGAAGTGGTATTTGTCGTTTTAGCTCACGTGAGCGAAGCACAAGGGGAGCTTCAGTGACCAGATTATGTCCGTCGGCCGCCCGTCCGTCCTTCCGCCCTGAAATTTATCGACTTTTCATAAACCGCTGGGTCTAGTTTAACCAAATTTAATCTGTATGTTCCTTATTATATGTCAATTCAAGTTTGTTCAAATAATGCTGCCACCCCACAATTTTTTTTTAAATTTAAAATTCAGGTTTGTTCGAAACAAGTCCCTGGGTTCATATTTGGGCTCCCTATAGAAACCTAATTTTTAACTTCGTGCAATATGGGCAAATTCCTTTAAAAATCCACCAGTCAGACTCTTTTGACATTTGATATGCAGCAACGTTAGGAGGTTCGGTTTTTCAATTTGTTCAAATCATATCCCTTGGGTCAGATTTGGGCCTCTGTTGGATCACAACTTTCAACATAGTGAAATATAAGGACTTCTTTAAAAAATCTTCTTTATAGATTGTTTTGTTACATAGTGTTGGTAACTGCGTTGTGTCCTTGCGCAAGGCACTTAACCCCGATTGCCCACACGGGGGCACGGTGGCGTTGTGTACTAAGGAGTACTGCACGTCGATGATGCACTAGTTTCCAACCAATGCTAACCCTGCTTGAACGGAATGAGTACGTTGGGGAGTTTGACAGTTGCTCGCCGCTGCTCGGTGGTTGTCTCTGGGTACTCCGGCTTCCTCTTGTAAAACTGTCTGATACGATGTGACCCTGGCTGTCGAAAGTGTTATTAAATCCCGCTAAAAATCCATATAGATTATGGAAGGTATGGAAAGTCTTGAAAAACAGTAAATTAATTTTCCAGACCCTTGAACCATATGGAAAATTAGGGTGGGTTTTGGAAAAGTTATGGAAAACGAACAAATACGTGTAACATGGGTATTTCTCCTGTCTAATGCGACCATTCAAAAATATTTGTACTCCCAATTTTTAAGGTTCACCATGAATCGCAACTTGGGTCCTTGGTTTTTGGGGCTTCTTAACCGTTAAAGGCCTGGTGGTTTGTATACATTTTTGTCACAATTTGACAGAGTACATCTGGTGGCCTTGCAGTTGTTTCTAGGCAAGTCTTGGCTGCCTGCATAGGCAGCCAAGACTTGCTAAGAAAGAAATGCCAAGGTACTTAGAATGTAACCTAACAGTTTCAATGTTTGAACCATGGTTTTTTTGTGGTACAAAGTGATTAAAGTTGGAACTGGTCCCTTTAGGGTTAAAAAGTTGTCAAAGGGTGGGGGAGAAGTGACATTGAAAAAACAGAATTATATAATGAGCTACATTTAACATTTGGGATTATGGAAATTTGATGTCAGGGGTATGGAAAAGTTATGGAAAAGCTATGGAAAACCAAAGTGACTCGTCTGTCTGAACCCTGCTGAAAGCATCTTTCTCTGGCTTGTGCATTTGAGTGTGTCATTAAAACAAATCTTGACTTCAAGCTGAGATGTTCGCTTTTTGACATTTCGCAAAACACTTAGGGTATTCTCTCAAATATCAGAGAAGACCCAAGTATTTACGCTCTTTAGAAAACAATGAAAAGTGGTGAGGATTGTTCTAAAAATAACGAAATTACACATCGATCGTCGATGCTAACAAATGAAGAACGCCAGAAAACAATTCTTTACAAGAGGTCGCCGACATTGGAATTTATCAATAATATTTCAGCGCTAGTTTGTATGTCGAAAAGTCGATATGTTCAATGTTAATTGAGATGACAAAAATTTAACCCTTTATCTAAACAAGTTGCAGACGACTTACAGTATTAACCCTTTACCTAATACGAAAAGCAGACGACACTTGCAAATAAAATACTTGAATAACTGATTTTTTTTTCATTTTTTATCAGAAAAACATAGCTTATGACCCCTCATTGGAACGATCTCGAAAAAATAATGAAAATTGGATAGTATTTTTTGTGAATAGCGCTAGACGTTTTTGACGGTTACGTTGGGTAAAGGGTTAAGATACAGTACGTGAAGAGTGGATTATAAATAAAACACATGTAGAGTGAAATTTCCACCCCTACAATAACTGTAGATACCTCTGATAATGCAATATACGAATGACAAGCAAAGTTTGTGTCAATGGACTGCTGGGTTTTACCTGGAGGTCCATTGGCTGAAACTTTGCTTGTCATTCTTTGGATTTTTGCAGACATTAGTTACTGTCTGGTGAAAATTCCATTCCATTTGGTGTTTTATTAACCCTTTACCTAACATGAAAAGCAGACGACACTTGCAAAAAAAATTCTTGAATAACTAAATTTTTTCATTTTTTGTCTCAAAAACATAGGTTATGACCCCTCGTTGGAACGAGCTCGACGAGCTCGTTCCAACGAGGGGTCATAACCTATGTTTTTGAGACAAAAAATGAAAATATTTTGAAAATTAATTGGCGATTTTTGAGAATAGCGCTGGCCGGTTTTGGCCGTTACGTTGGGTAAAGGGTTAATAACTCACTTTCCATGTACTGTTATCTTTCCTATAATAATAAGCGCGAATGCGCATATTTTTATATTTATGTCTGTCGAGGTGCAATTTGGCATCTAGTGTTAATCGGCACTGATATCTGTACAACTGGATTTCTGGGCTGATCATTGGTCACATATACAAAAGAGTCTCCATCAATGATCTCTATACAACTGGATTGCTGGAATGCTCAATGGTCACATATAGAAAAGTGTCTCAACCACTGACCGCTGTACAAATGGATTGCTGGAACGCTCATTGGTCACATATAGAAAAATGTCTCAAACTTTGATGTCTGTACAACTGGATTGCTGGAATGCTCATTGATTACATATAGAAATGTGTCTCCATCACTGATGTCTGTACAACTGGATTGCTGGAACACTCATTGATTGCATAGAAAAGTGTCTCAACCTTTGATGTCTATACAACTGAATTGATGGAATGCTCATTGGTCACATATAGAAAAGTATCTCAAGCACTTATCTCTATACAACTGGATTGCTGGAACACTCATTGGTCACATATAGAAAAGTGTCTCACACTTTGATGTCTATACAACAGGATTGATGGAACGCTCATTGATTACATAGAAAAGTGTCTCAACCTTTGATGTCTATAGAACTGGATTGATGGAATGCTCATTGGTCACATATAGAAAAGTATCTCAAGCACTTATCTCTATACAACTGGATTGCTGGAACACTCATTGGTCACATAGAAAAGTGTCTTAAACTTTGATGTCTATACAACAGGATTGATGGAACGCTCATTGGTCACATAGAAAAATGTCTCAAACTTTGATGTCTGTACAACTGAATTGCTGGAATGCTCATTGATTACATATAGAAAGGTGTCTCCATCACTGATGTCTGTACAACTGGATTGCTGGAACACTCATTGATTACACAGAAAAGTGTCTCAACCTTTGATGTCTATACAACTGGATTGCTGGAATGCTCATTGGTCACATATAGAAAGGTGTCTCCATCACTGATGTCTGTACAACTGGATTGCTGGAACGCTCATTGATTACACAGAAAAGTGTCTCAACCTTTGATGTCTATACAACTGGATTGCTGGAATGCTCATTGGTCACATATAGAAAGGTGTCTCCATCACTGATGTCTGTACAACTGGATTGCTGGAACGCTCATTGATTACACAGAAAAGTGTCTCAACCTTTGATGTCTATACAACTGGATTGCTGGAATGCTCATTGATTACATATAGAAAGGTGTCTCCATCACTGATGTCTGTACAACTGGATTGCTGGAACGCTCATTGATTACACAGAAAAGTGTCTCAACCTTTGATGTCTATACAACTGGATTGCTGGAATGCTCATTGGTCACATATAGAAAGGTGTCTCCATCACTGATGTCTGTACAACTGGATTGCTGGAACGCTCATTGATTACACAGAAAAGTGTCTCAACCTTTGATGTCTATACAACTGGATTGCTGGAATGCTCATTGGTCACATATAGAAAGGTGTCTCCATCACTGATGTCTGTACAACTGGATTGCTGGAACGCTCATTGATTACACACAAAAGTGTCTCAACCTTTGATGTCTATACAACTGGATTGCTGGAATGCTCATTGATTACATATAGAAAGGTGTCTCCATCACTGATGTCTGTACAACTGGATTGCTGGAACGCTCATTGATTACATAGAAAGGTGTCTCAACCTTTGATGTCTATACAACTGGATTGCTGGAATGCTCATTGGTCACATATAGAAAAGTGTCTCAAACTTTGATGTCTATACAACTGGATTGCTGGAATGCTCATTGATTACATATAGAAAGGTGTCTCCATCACTGATGTCTGTACAACTGGGTTGCTGGAATGCTCATTGATTACATAGAAAAGTGTCTCAAACTTTGATGTCTATACAACTGGATTGATGGAATGCTCAGTGGTCACATATAGAAAAGTGTCTCAGACTTTGATGTCTATACAACTGGATTGCTGGAATGCTCATTGATTACATATAGAAAGGTGTCTCCATCACTGATGTCTGTACAACTGGATTGATGGAATGCTCAGTGGTCACATATAGAAAAGTGTCTCAAACTTTGATGTCTATACAACTGGATTGCTGGAATGCTCATTGATTACATATAGAAAGGTGTCTCCATCACTGATGTCTGTACAACTGGATTGCTGGAACGCTCATTGATTACATAGAAAGGTGTCTCAACCTTTGATGTCTATACAACTGGATTGCTGGAATGCTCATTGGTCACATATAGAAAAGTGTCTCAAACTTTGATGTCTATACAACTGGATTGATGGAACGCTCATTGGTCACATATAGAAAAGTGTCTCAAACTTTGATGTCTACACAACTGGATTGATGGAATGCTCATTGGTCACATATAGAAAAGTGTCTCAAACTTTGATGTCTATACAACTGGGTTGCTGGAATGCTCATTGATTACATAGAAAAGTGTCTCAAACTTTGATGTCTATTCAACTGGATTGATGGAATGCTCATTGATTACATATAGAAAGGTGTCTCCATCACTGATGTCTGTACAACTGGATTGCTGGAACGCTCATTGATTACATAGAAAAGTGTCTCAACCTTTGATGTCTATACAACTGGATTGATGGAATGCTCATTGGTCACATATAGAAAAGTGTCTCAAACTTTGATGTCTATACAACTGGATTGCTGGAATGCTCATTGATTACATATAGAAAGGTGTCTCCATCACTGATGTTTGTACAACTGGATTGCTGGAACGCTCATTGATTACATAGAAAAGTGTCTCAACCTTTGATGTCTATACAACTGGATTGATGGAATGCTCATTGGTCACATATAGAAAGGTGTCTCAAACTTTGATGTCTATACAACTGGATTGCTGGAATGCTCATTGATTACATATAGAAAGGTGTCTCCATCACTGATGTCTGTACAACTGGATTGCTGGAACGCTCATTGATTACATAGAAAAGTGTCTCAACCTTTGATGTCTATACAACTGGATTGATGGAATGCTCATTGGTCACATATAGAAAGGTGTCTCAAACTTTGATGTCTATACAACTGGATTGCTGGAATGCTCATTGATTACATATAGAAAGGTGTCTCCATCACTGATGTCTGTACAACTGGATTGCTGGAACGCTCATTGATTACATAGAAAAGTGTCTCAACCTTTGATGTCTATACAACTGGATTGATGGAATGCTCATTGGTCACATATAGAAAGGTGTCTCAAACTTTGATGTCTATACAACTGGATTGCTGGAATGCTCATTGATTACATATAGAAAGGTGTCTCCATCACTGATGTCTGTACAACTGGATTGCTGGAACGCTCATTGATTACATAGAAAAGTGTCTCAACCTTTGATGTCTATACAACTGGATTGCTGGAATGCTCATTGGTCTCATATAGAAAAGTGTCTCAAACTTTGATGTCTATACAACTGGATTGATGGAATGCTCATTGGTCACATATAGAAAAGTGTCTCAAACTTTGATGTCTATACAACTGGATTGCTGGAACGCTTATTGATCACAAAAAGAAAAGTATCTCCATCACTGATCTCTATACAACTGGATTGCTGGAACGCTCATTGGTCACATATAGAAAGGTGTCTCAAACTTTGATGTCTATACAACTGGATTGCTGGAATGCTCATTGATTACATATAGAAAGGTGTCTCCATCACTGTTGTCTGTACAACTGGATTGCTGGAACGCTCATTGATTACATAGAAAAGTGTCTCAACCTTTGATGTCTATACAACTGGATTGCTGGAATGCTCATTGATTACATATAGAAAGGTGTCTCCATCACTGATGTCTGTACAACTGGATTGCTGGAACGCTCATTGATTACATAGAAAAGTGTCTCAAACTTTGATGTCTATACAACTGGATTGCTGGAATGCTCATTGATTACATATAGAAAGGTGTCTCCATCACTGATGTCTGTACAACTGGATTGCTGGAACGCTCATTGATTACATAGAAAGGTGTCTCAACCTTTGATGTCTATACAACTGGATTGCTGGAATGCTCATTGGTCACATATAGAAAAGTGTCTCAAACTTTGATGTCTATACAACTGGATTGCTGGAATGCTCATTGATTATATATAGAAAGGTGTCTCCATCACAGATGTCTGTACAACTGGGTTGCTGGAATGCTCATTGATTACATAGAAAAGTGTCTCAAACTTTGATGTCTATACAACTGGATTGATGGAATGCTCAGTGGTCACATATAGAAAAGTATCTCAGACTTTGATGTCTATACAACTGGATTGCTGGAATGCTCATTGATTACATATAGAAAGGTGTCCCCATCACTGATGTCTGTACAACTGGATTGATGGAATGCTCAGTGGTCACATATAGAAAAGTGTCTCAAACTTTGATGTCTATACAACTGGATTGCTGGAATGCTCATTGATTACATATAGAAAGGTGTCTCCATCACTGATGTCTGTACAACTGGATTGCTGGAACGCTCATTGATTACATAGAAAGGTGTCTCAACCTTTGATGTCTATACAACTGGATTGCTGGAATGCTCATTGGTCACATATAGAAAAGTGTCTCAAACTTTGATGTCTATACAACTGGATTGATGGAATGCTCATTGATTACATATAGAAAGGTGTCTCCATCACTGATGTCTGTACAACTGGATTGATGGAATGCTCATTGGTCACATATAGAAAAGTGTCTCAACCTTTGATGTCTATACAACTGGATTGATGGAATGCTCATTGATTACATATAGAAAGGTGTCTCCATCACTGATGTCTGTACAACTGGATTGCTGGAATGCTCATTGGTCACATATAGAAAAGTGTCTCAAACTTTGATGTCTATACAACTGGATTGATGGAATGCTCATTGGTCACATATAGAAAAGTGTCTCAAACTTTGATGTCTATACAACTGGGTTGCTGGAATGCTCATTGATTACATAGAAAAGTGTCTCAAACTTTGATGTCTATACAACTGGATTGATGGAATGCTCATTGATTACATATAGAAAGGTGTCTCCATCACTGATGTCTGTACAACTGGATTGCTGGAACGCTCATTGATTACATAGAAAAGTGTCTCAACCTTTGATGTCTATACAACTGGATTGATGGAATGCTCATTGGTCACATATAGAAAAGTGTCTCAAACTTTGATGTCTATACAACTGGATTGCTGGAATGCTCATTGATTACATATAGAAAGGTGTCTCCATCACTGATGTCTGTACAACTGGATTGCTGGAACGCTCATTGATTACATAGAAAAGTGTCTCAACCTTTGATGTCTATACAACTGGATTGATGGAATGCTCATTGGTCACATATAGAAAGGTGTCTCAAACTTTGATGTCTATACAACTGGATTGCTGGAATGCTCATTGATTACATATAGAAAGGTGTCTCCATCACTGATGTCTGTACAACTGGATTGCTGGAACGCTCATTGATTACATAGAAAAGTGTCTCAACCTTTGATGTCTATACAACTGGATTGATGGAATGCTCATTGGTCACATATAGAAAGGTGTCTCAAACTTTGATGTCTATACAACTGGATTGCTGGAATGCTCATTGATTACATATAGAAAGGTGTCTCCATCACTGATGTCTGTACAACTGGATTGCTGGAACGCTCATTGATTACATAGAAAAGTGTCTCAACCTTTGATGTCTATACAACTGGATTGCTGGAATGCTCATTGGTCACATATAGAAAAGTGTCTCAAACTTTGATGTCTATACAACTGGATTGCTGGAATGCTCATTGATTACATATAGAAAGGTGTCTCCATCACTGATGTCTGTACAACTGGATTGCTGGAACGCTCATTGATTACATAGAAAAGTGTCTCAACCTTTGATGTCTATACAACTGGATTGCTGGAATGCTCATTGGTCTCATATAGAAAAGTGTCTCAAACTTTGATGTCTATACAACTGGATTGCTGGAACGCTTATTGATCACAAAAAGAAAAGTATCTCCATCACTGATCTCTATACAACTGGATTGCTGGAACGCTCATTGGTCACATATAGAAAGGTGTCTCAAACTTTGATGTCTATACAACTGGATTGCTGGAATGCTCATTGATTACATAGAAAAGTGTCTCAACCTTTGATGTCTATACAACTGGATTGCTGGAACGCTCATTGGTCACATTTAGAAAAGTATCTCCATCACTGATCTCTATACAACTGGATTGCTGGAACGCTCATTGGTCACATATAGAAAGGTGTCTGAACCATCGCCATCGGGGGGGGGGGGGGGGGGGTGCAAGGATGTTGCTATAAATAAACTATGGTCAACAAATTTTTTTCGGAGGATTTCAGTTTCCCGGCGCCTCGCAATCGCCAATCGTTTTTTTTAAATAACATACTTCCATGTCTGCGAAAATTTAGTCTGTTGTAGAAAACATTTTTCGTCGCAATACACGTCAAATTGAATACTTACAACATATTTCAGTTATTGAAAAATAGTGCCGAGATTGGAAAGTTTTCGTGCTCGGAAATACTATGACGTTTGATGATGTGAAAACTGTTACGCGCTTTCAAGTCATCAAACATCATCGAATGGAAGGAGTTATCATTAGACTAATTAACCCTTTACCTAACCTGAAAAGCAGACGACACTTGCAAAAATAATTCTTGAATAACTAATTTTTTTCATTTTTTGTCTCAAAAACATAGGTTATGACCCCAAAAAATGAAAAAAATAATGAAAATTAATTGGCGATTTTTGAGAATAACGCTGGCCGGTTTTGACCGTTACTTTAGGTAAAGGGCTAATCTGTCTCAAACTCTTTCCGATGTTCCTTGAGCGAAGTGT
The DNA here is from genome assembly GCA_031216915.1 of Pictodentalium vernedei. Classification (NCBI taxonomy): domain Eukaryota; kingdom Metazoa; phylum Mollusca; class Scaphopoda; order Dentaliida; family Dentaliidae; genus Pictodentalium; species Pictodentalium vernedei. The sequence continues at coordinate 50,625,403 of CM062288.1, read as the reverse complement.
AACAAGCCAGGGGGGCATAACTCGTCAGTCTAGAGTTATCACGTACTAATCTCTGTACAACTGGACTACTGGAGCGTCCGTGATAAACGTCACCAACTTCAAGGTGAAAGTCACACTTAAAAGTCACACTTAACGTCCGCCTATATTTGTGTTTACGCCATAACCCTGAAACGAATCATACTACAATTATGAAATTTCACAGAAATGTTAAGGACAGAATGAAAATGTGTCGTGTTTAATATTTCCATGCACGTCTTAAAGGTTAGGGTCATTTTGGACTTCTTTAATGTTCATTTTCACAAATCCTGCCTCAGGCATAACTTAGAAACTATTGGGGATATAATAATCAAACTTCCTTCAACTATAATGGACAGCGAGAGGATGTGTCACATTCTACAGGAAGGTCCCCAACTCCAAGTTCAAGGTCACATTTCAAGGTCACATTTCGAATGTCCCATCATGAAGGTTAGTTCAGCTCAGTGTTTAGTTTTGTTTGTTTATTTTATTTATTTTTTGGGGGGTGGGGGTGGGGGCGTGTGGAGGGGGGCATGTATTACTCAAGTGATATTTCTAGTTTTCTTTGTACCGTTGTATCATCACCTGGGTATTGAATAACCACGTTGCACGGTACGCACTTTCTAAGATCACGACAATGTTTATAGCATCATCTCCGTTTCCACCCCTCCCCTCCCAGGCGAAGAATCGCAGCATCAGGCCTGTGATGATAGTATTAGGGAAAACCATTAATAATAATAATAATAATAATAATAATAATAATAATAATAATAATAATAATAATAATACATAGTTTTTATATAGCGTAAAATCACATAGTCGTGCTCTAAAACGCTTTACATGGAAAATAAATATCATTCATAGAACTGCTGAGGGGACAGTGGTGGCGGAATTAAAGTGAACGTGTGCGGGAGGGAGGGGGTGGCACTGATTATTTTTTTACAATTTTGTCCTAAAAAAATAGGTAAACTCATCCTAATGAAAGATCTTAAGCTATGTTTTTGAGGTAAAATATTAAAATTTTTAACTTATTCCAAATTCCTGGTGGCAAGTGTAGTTTGTTTCGTCCAAATAATTAATAATTAAATGTTGATGAAAATGTATCCATTTGTATTTTTTTCATTTATCAAAAGTGGTGGGCGTGGGAGGGTAAATGTATGTTCTGAAAACAACCCCATCCCGTTTCCGCCGCTTATGTAGTGCGAGCTACTTGTAGGTCTGGTGGAAGTATTGGTAGTTAGGCTGGTAGTAGTAGAGATATTTTACAGCAGTAGTTTCACAAACAAGCAGCAATGGTGGTAGTGGAATGGACCGTGAAGTCTGCAGCAAACGTCTGCAATGGTAACAGCAAGGAACGAATCCGGTAAAATAGCGGTATTGGAGTCTAACCAGGAGCGGACTGGGCCAAGAAAAGTAACCGGGAAAGGCATCGTGTCGAGCCCCGAGCCCGGAGAAAATTTGATATTTCGAACTGAATGAACGCTTCTTCCTTGCATCTTAACGATCAATGGCAGTTCACACAGGGAGCATTTCGATGGCATTTATGTATCATCTTCATCACTCATTCGGCGAGAATGGTCACAACAGGGGGTGGGGGTTCGCGGACCCATCGCGCCTACCATAGTTCGGCCCAAGGGGAGAGGATTTTAATTTTTCAAATTAACAGAACGTTGTTTCCTTGCACCTGAGCGATGAGTGGCAGGCTCGACTGCTGGTTTATCGAAATGTTTTCTATGTGGAGTGCTATGTGGTTGTCCACATAGAGAACATTTTAATATACCGGCATTCTATGCAATCAGATTAATTTCGCCTGTTGGGCGTTTTCACGAAATTTTAGGCACCAATAGGTGCTGGGCGTATCAATTTTGGGGGCCCCAGGGGCCACCCAATAGGTGCCCACCGGGAATTTTCCCGGCGAACCATACGGTCAGTCGCCTCTGAGTAGTGATAGGAGCCGGCTTCAGGGGCAAAATGGTGGAATTAGTTTTAATGGGAATCGATCATGGGAGAGATAGTGATAGCCGCTGTGCATGCCAGTATCAGGTTCGAGTTGGAGAGGTCAAAGGTAGTGACACTAATATTAGGAGACGGTAATAGAAATAATCTGTTGTAGTAGAAACCAGCAGCAGGAGGCTAGTGGCGGACGCTGTAAGTAGTAGTAGTAGAAAATATTATTGCTGGGCAAGGAGAGTGGTGATTGAAGATAGAAACAGTGGTGTCAGAAGCCTGTAGAAATCATCGAGGACAGCAGAGATTCAGTTATTGGTGCTTAACACCACATTGGCATCTAAAGCTCCACCGTGGCGAAGAAGCCGGGTTACTAATAGTGGTTGGGTACATCAGCTGTAGCTTAAAATCCAATGGACTTGCCTTGTAGAATCCAGTTGTAGTGGTTCAGTCAGCAAAAAACATCATCATTTTTCATTGGGTTGGGACTTACATTTTCCGATCTGAGGAGGCCCAAAGGACTATTTTTATTCGGTTATGACGACATCTCGTATCGGACAATTTTACTGGTAGAGGAAGACGGAGTACATGGAGAGAACCACCGAGCAGCGGAGAGCTACTGTCAGACTCCCCAACGTACGCTAACTCCACATTAATCCACAGCTACCTAATATTTCTTTTGTTCTCTGTCATGAAAACAAGCCCTGTAAAATCACACCAAGTACGGTTTTGATGAGAACAGCTCACTAAAACAGTACCAATATCTGGATATTGGGACGGGTTTGAAACAATCCCAATAACTAGAAATTTGTACGATTGTCACGGTACTGTAATCATAACCATTCAAAAGCAAAGATGCTGCAAAGGAAGTGTGAAAAACTTTCTAACACATGAATTATCGACAAGCTTTTCTCGACAGAGCTACTGAATTGAGTGTGCATCGTGTCCAAATTATAATGTACTTTTTAATTTTTTGTTGCTTTTAATAACCAACAGCCCTGGTAACCTAAAAAGGACTCCTGTGGAAAGGTCGGAAGTGAAGCAGTGCTTGTTTGCTGTGGTAAACAAGTTCAGTTTTACTGGTAAAATAGGACCTGGTCACCAGTGCCCGGGGTAGAAGTCCCCTAAAATGGGCAGCATGGGTGTAAACGATTGGCTAAACTTGACTTTACACCTTTTTGCGGTCACAATTATCCATAGCTGCAGAAAAGTGACCTTAAACACCAGTAAATAAATAAACAACCTAAAAAAACGCCCTTTTTCAAATATTAAGACGGCAATCAGGCACCACCACTCGCCACCCCTGAGGGAAAGCGAACCTCTTCTTCAGATAAAAAAAAGAATTATTCTTCCAAATGCGTTAAAAATGAATGATTATTAAATTTATCTGCCGCACTTTCGATGAGGGATTGAATAAGTGTTCCACCCTTGAGCTGAGACATAATATTTGCGGGAGAACAAATTACGTCATGATGTGAGTTCACTTCGAAGCCACAGATCTGTTCACAATATCTGAACTCCTGATGCGTGTCATAACTTCAATAGACTTTCTAGCAAGCAAACAATGGGTTATGCCCATTTTGTTTTTCGGGGGTAGAGCAAGCAAAAAGTGTTTTAAAATGTGGTTTTACGCGTGTCAAACTTTCTAAAATATATATTTTTTTGACTTTTGTTAACATTGAGGGGCTGTGGATTAAATCACATATATCACTATTTTGTGTACTATTGTTGTGAAATTGAGTATTGAGATTACGCCCGACTTGTGTTGCCGTTGTCTTGTCGGGCGAGAAGAACCGATGTTGGTCGAATCCATCTGATTGGTCGATTGGATGATAAACAAGATCTCGCCAGATCTCAGCCATTGAAGTTCGCAGAACTTAAGAAGTGACGCAAGATAGCAGACGTTTCTCGAGAAGCAGAAGCAACAGTGATAAAACGCTATCATCAAACCTCGTAGTCAATAGCAGGAAAGTGAGTTGACATATCATATTGAAAACAACTGCTATTGCTATATATATATTGATATATAATATATTGTCATTACTTTTTCAATATTTGGCGACGATATGACTCGAACTGACTGCAGGGTGAGTACCACACGCGGCCATGTTTCTTGTTAGAAAAATTTGATAGCGTCTCCATTTTGAAATTTGGAAAATATCACAATAGGTCAAACTTGAAATACGGTTGTTGCCTTATTTCAATTACTTTTGAATATGTGTTGAATTCTTTTTTCTTTTTTGACTCTTAGGAAATTAATTTTCATCGAGTTGGTGCTCTTTGATGTTTTTCCTGACTTGTTTGAAATATCGGTCGGTGCGTTTGTTTTTAACAGTATGGTGATTCCTGAAAGGGTGTTAAAGAGTTCAATATTTTGAATTTTGTTTAATATTGGGTTGTTGCTCAATATGTTTTGAAAATATATTTTTCGGCTGACCAGCACGTAACGCCAAAAATATTATTTTCGTGTATAAAGTTTTTTGCTTTCTAAATTTTTTCTTCTAAAAAAAAAAAACAAAACCAAAAACAAAAACAATTTTTTCATTTTTTCCATTTGGAATTTCTTGTAAAAATTTCTGAAACATATTCAAAAGCCATGGCCAGTAAAATAAAGGTTAATACTGCTTCTTATGAAGAACTACTGAATATTCCCCATGTAGACCCAGCAATTGCGGGTGAAATAATGAAAGGAGAGAGTATGTAGGAGTCTTGACCAGGGAAGACCTAATTTCAATACCATATTTTAGAGGTTCAAGAGATCAGTGGAATGCTATAGATTTTAGCAGACCTTGCAACCCAGTTAGGGAGAGAACCGAAATGAATGAACAAGTCTTGGTACAGGGTTTAACTCCACCCCTTTCAATTACCAAGTCACTTTGCATAGATCCAATGGATATGGAAAATCCTATGCTAAGTGATAAAGGGGAAGTTAGGTATTCGATTTTGTCGCCACAACAATCGATAAGTAGTTCTAGACCTACAGTAAGTCCAGCAAGTTTAGAGTATGTTCCAATAGGGGCAGAGCCTGTTGGTCTAGTGAGACAAACTGAGTATTCTCAGAATTTGTCAGCTAGTCGAGTGGTTGAAGGCGACCTGATTCCATCGATTGAGCTGATAAGTCAAAGTGGGCAAATTTCTAAAGTAAGTGGGGTGGAGGATGGCTACCTGAGTCCACCTCATTTACAGTACGTGGAGAGTGGATTGTAACTAAATCACCCGCGGGGTGGAGTTATCACCCACACTATAACTTTCGTATTTTGTATATATCGACTAAAAACACAAACAATGTTTCAGCCAATGGACCTCCGGGTTTAACCCGGAGATCCATTGGCTGAAACTTTGCTTGTGCTTGTTATGCTTTGCAACAAATTTGCAATTATTGCTTGGGTGAAATCCCCACTCTGCGGGTGATTTAGCGATAATACACTCTCCACGTACTGTAACACTTTCAGGAAACCCTGAATGCCGATATCTGCATAGTGTTGATCAGAACATAGAGGTTAGAGTAGAGGTGGAGGAAGGTTACCTAAGTCCACCTGAGCTTACTTACACCCGGCTTTCTGATAGTATGAAGGCAGAATATGACAGGATCCGGGAAGAAAATGAGAAACTTATGCGGCGGGTTAAAATTGCGGAATTGCAATTACAAATTCAGAGGTTAGAGCTGAAAAATAACCCGGATGTTAGGCCAAAGGTGTCAGTAAGTTCTGAGGCACCGGCTTCTGCTGATAGCCAGATATTTTATACTGAGGGGCCTCTGACCGGAAGTACTCCATCGGAGCAGCCCTTGGATTTGACAATGGGCGCTGCAAGCACAGCAGGGCTTGGCCAAAAGGTTGATCGGCCCGAGTCGATGGTTTGGGATGGTCGATACCAGAGGATGTCGCCTAAAAAATATACGTCAACTCCCAAAGGTAATTTAGGGGTCATTAGGTATCAGGATGACGCATCCCAGGTAACACATCTTTCGCCTACACAACAAGTTTTGGTGAATAGAAATAATATAGCGGCAAGAAATAGTATTTTATCTGAAGTACCCCAGATAAATAAATATGAGTCTGTGCCAAAACAAAATGTTAACATGTCTCTATCCTCCGGCACGGCACGTGTTGGGGATGGAGAAGTTAATATTTTGTTAAAACCATCTCTTTCCTCCGGCACGGCACATGTTGGGGGTGGTGAATTTAATAGGCCACAGACATTGAATGAAAATACAGTTCTTGCCCATTCACCAAAAATATATAGTTATTCGACACAACCCAATTATACATTGGCTGGTCATAGGTCACTGGCACGAGAAAATGCAGTTACTTATACTACATCTGCAGTGACCGGAACTATCATGAATGAAGGTGAGATTCATTATAGTGCAAGACGTAATTTGAATACGACTGCATCTCCCAACTATAAGTATCAAGATGTTTCTGGGCGACGGCTACCTGAACCTAGTAAACAGAGCGGATACCAGATGCCATCGAGTACAGCTACAAACGTTTATCCTTTGGTACATCAGAATTTGAGAACTCAGGATCAACGTTATAAATCTGTGCATTTTATACAAAATGCACATGATCATCAAACACCGAACAACTAACATCGTCAGCCATGTGTAAGTGGAAGTGTTGGGTCATAAATAAATAAAGTATTGGTTAACATTGGTCCTACAATACAAATGAATCAAACAGGCCAGGTGAATCCAATCTTGAATTATCAGGTACCAGTTTATGAAGATGTAAGCCTGGTGGAACCTAGTGAAGTACCCTCGAGGGTCCAACATTCTTACACTCAACAGTCTGCAACGACAAGGACTGGAGATAATCATGTATATGTGACACCTGTTCAAAATATAGTTTCATATCCTGACCGAACGCAACAGGTATGTTACGAAAATGTAGGCCAGCATGCTCAACAATTGTCTCCGAATATTCATTATCAGGGAGCACTAGGGAATCCTATGCCCCCTAGGTCATCTGTTCAAAATGAATGTGTAGTAATTCCACAAGAGGGTGCATTTGGCTACCAACTGCGTCCTCAAGTTCATAGTAATACAATCGGACATCACCAAATTCCTATTGGAAATACAAATAATTGGCAAACACAAAATTATGATTATAATCAAGGAGGGAAACCCATCCCCCCTCAATAGGTACGGTTCACCTATCCGAAGTTTGCCATTGGCATCAGTAAATTATGAGGCTTCTCAGTCGAACCAGATACCAAATATGAATTTTCAAACTCTAAGAAGCCAGGATCAATTGCCTAGACAGTCTGATGTCCAATTGTTAGCTACATGTCAAAATATGGGTAATCAGTCGTCTATGCCTGGACTTGCGTTGCCGGCACGGCAGGGTGAGTTCATGTATAGTCAAGAGAATCAAATGAATTCCCAACCTACACAATTTCCAATGAACAGTCAAGTTTCACACTCATACCGACCACCACAGCCTTTATCATCTACAATACCAGGTATGCAGGTTCCATTGAATCAGGAACAAATGGGGCCATCACATTCCCGACAAGTACTGAACGGATTGAGTCAACCAGTGAGATTGGACTTGCATTACCCGACCGAACGGGAGGGGGTGCAGATGTCCCAATCTCAGCAGCCTGGAAGTTCTGTTCCACGAAAATTAGTTGTACCTCAAGGCTTGAAATTTGAAGGTACTGAATCGTGGACAGTTTTTAAAATTAAATTTAAGCGTTATGCTATTATGGAGCAATGGACTCCAGAGGAACATAAAGATGATTTATGTTTCTGTTTTGGTGGTAAGGCTAGTGAAGTATACTCGTTATGGTGTGAAAGAAATCAAAATATGACCATAGAGGAGCAATTGACACGGTTAGAGGCCCGTTTCGGTGAGCATAGTACACAAGAGACTACCCAGTTAAAGTTCCAAAATGTTAAACAAACACAAGGTCAATCTTTGGAAGACTGGGCCGAAACGGGACTCTCTTTAGCGACACATGCTTTTAAAGATTGTCCAGAGCAATTTGTTAACCAGCAGGCTTTATTTAGATTCTGCCATGGGTGTACAGACACAGTAGCAGCTGAATATGTCATAAACAGTCGCCCGACCAGCATGGAAGAGGCGATTAAACTGATAAAATGGCATCAGTATAATAGACTGGTAATGCATAGAGACGCTTCACCGGGTACTAGTAGTGGTGAAAATCCCAGCAGAATTAGGGAAGTGCGAAATGATAATCGTGGTGGTTCTGGCTATCGTGCCAGAAATAAATCTAAAAAAATTAGAAATAAGGGAGGTAAGTCATCTCCTAGAGGTGATTCACCAAAAGGTTCGGGGAATGATTTTCAGTATCTGAAATCAAAAACATTTGCCTTAGTGGCAAAGACAGAGAATTTTGATCAAAAATCACAACAGATGTTGGATAAACTGAATTCCTTGATACAAAATAAAACTTCCTCTGACCTGACAGATACTCGATGGGCAAAGGGAGTACCACGATCAAGTTCGACTTCTCCTAATAAGAAAAATGTGCAATGCTTTCTGTGTCAAGGTTTTGGTCACTTCAAGTCACAGTTCCCCTCGAAAAATGCAAAAAATATAAAGAATAAGGGGCGCAGTGTGCACTTTGAGGACCAAACAAACTAAAAAGGGGCGAATCAAGAGGTCTGACTTTGTCCCCTACACCCTCATGAAATGACCTCAATAATAGTGCTAATAGTTTACTGATTGAAGAGGAAAACTTAGTTGTCCGAAGAATAAAATCCCCATCTGCAATTCATTTAGAAGTTTCAATTGCAGGTTTGACAACACATGCAGTAGTTGATACTGCAGCAGATGTCACTGTGTTGCCAGATAGTTTTTTTGAACGCATAAAACCGGCACCGCCAATTCTGAAATCTGTTCGTTTTAATACAGCGGCGAGAGATGGACAGATGTTAGGGAAGTATGTTGGTCCCTTACCGGTACGGATTGATGATCGTACATACAATGAGTGCCTATATGTGGCACCAATCGAAGATGAAATTTTACTCGGAATTGATTTCTTGAGAAAACATAAAGTTATAATTGATACAGAAAAAGACTTGATTACTATTGACGAAGTTGTAATACCCACCATTACAAAAAATAGTAAATCTTTAAAAATAGCAAAAATTAGTTTACTTGATGACACCGTGATTCCGCCCAATTCTGCATCATTATTAAAGTGTGATTTAGATCAGTTTCTCACGTGTATACCGATCAGCGGGATCCACACATTTGTCTGATTAATGTTAATAATCATCAGGTCTTTTTACCAAGAAATCAATTGATTGGTCATGCGTATGAGATTGACTCAGTTTTAGACAGTTTTCCTCATCAATCTGATCAAGGTATCCTTGAAAATCTATTAGCTGATAACAAGTACAAGTATTTGAGGTCGACTTAGGTATGACCCCTAAGGAGCACCCAAGGGGGTCCACCCAAGGAGTAAGTAACTTGGCTGTGGTGCAGGACGAGCACCTGAATGTGCCCAGTCAGGTCCATACTGCTGAAACCCACCAGGCGTACACTGAAGTGTTGCTTGAATGCAGTTATGGAGACTCCTCTCCCAAGCATTTCTTGGGAGGAAGCCATTGATTTAGAGAACTTCTGGAGCTTGCATCAAAAGATAATCCCTTGGTTTTGCACATTCGTGGGTCTGAAGGCGACCTGATGTCTCATGATGTGTTAAATACAGCTTTGATGGAGGTTCTCATGGCAACACACAGTGGACAGGTGATCCATATCCACTGTTTCACAGGTCTCAAAAGTGATGTTGAGGCCTGGCTGCATCACCGCCCAAACACATATTTTGGGTTAACAGGGATGTGTCGTGGTTTTAGCGGGGAACTGAAGAAGGCAGTATCAGCGATTCCCCTTAATCGTCTACTGGTGGAAACAGATTCACCTTATTTCCCCATGGGAAGGCGACACTGGACTACCCCAGCGGTTATTGGTGAAGTAGCCGAAGAGGTTACTCACATCCGGGCAGGTATTGCCAGGGTGAATCACCAATACCAGGAGGGTATGCAGGAGATTCTGGAGGCCACCCTAGCGAACGCAAAGGTGGTTTACAGAATCCCATGATCGTCTTCTCATCCATTTGTGGAAGCGGCCCATGAGTTGCCTGAGCAGACGCAACGGTGGCTAGTGGTCTTCAAAATTAGTTAATTACAGTAATTATCCGTTTGGTTGCCTGAGCAGATGCAAGGATGACCTGTGGATTAAACATTTGTTTTAAAAACAACTCAGTTTGGCACATTCCCTGAGGTGTAACGGAGATTTTTTATAATGAATTGAATATATCTGTTTAAGGCGAGTTGCTGATTCGGCCCTAGCAGGATCTACGTATCTTCGGTTCTACTCTCCCCTACAACAAAACGTTCAATCAAAAGGGGGAAGAGTGTTGTGAAATTGAGTATTGAGATTACGCCCGACTTGTGTTGCCGTTGTCTTGTCGGGCGAAGAACCGATGTTGGTCGAATCCATGTGATTGGTCGATTGGATGATAAACAAGATCTCGCCAGTTGTGCAGGTGTCCTCCAATATTTGGACTCGGCTTCGCCTCGTCCAAAATATCTCCGGACACCTGCACAAATGTACAATTATTTACCCATATAGTACACAAAATAGTGATATATCTATTACCAAGCAAGGTAAGTATTTGTTGAACACAGAAATGCACCATCGACGTACAATACGCCTTATATATAGTACACAGCGCCACCGTGCCCCCCCCCCCCCCAGGTGGGCAATACGTGCCTTGTTCAGGGACAAACCGCAGTTACGCCTGGCTGGGATCACACCGTGGACCTTTCGGTTTGAAGCACAATGCCCACTAGGCCAATCGCCCCAATAGACTAATGAGTGAGAACCCTTTCAATTATCCCTAATTGTATCACGTGACTTTTGTAAAACCACTTTTCGGGAGCGCGGTTGCTCAGTGGTAGACTGTTGTACTTCTATGCTGGAGGTCCCGAATTCGATACCCGTCCGGGACGACCCGCGTTGTGTCCTTGCTTGGGGAAGACAATTTATCCCGGTTGCCTACATGGGGGCACGATGACGCCGTGTACTAAGGCGTACTTCATGTCGATGGTGAACATATCTTCAACCGCTGTAACCCTGCTTGAGCTGAGCTTGAACAAAGTTAGAATGTTGAGGAGTTGACAATTGCTCGTCGATGTTCGGTGGTTCTCTCTGGGTACTCCGGCTTCCTCCGCCCGTAAAACTGCCACGGTCACGATTAGCCATTGTGCATAAGTATGTGACCTTAAACATCAATAAATAATACTAAATAAAACCACTAACACAAGGGTATGTGGACCACACACATACATATGTCAGTTTGTAAAGGATCTTAACAAGAACATAATTCATGCTTTGACAAAATATAACCCTTGGAAGGATCAATTTGGTCACATGCAAACCAGGAGCAACATTAATTGTGGAAGTTAAAACTGGTGAGGGCTCTATATGATCGCAGCGTTTTTTTTCACATCTATTTTTTACCATCAAACATACAACACTTGGCCTCTTTCTCAAAAATGATTTCTAAATTTGTGTTATATTCCATATGGTGATATTCCATCCATAAAATAAATCAGGAGTGGAATTCCGCCCAGCGGGAAATTCAGAGTTTGATTGTTTCCCTTGATAAACAATGCATCTAGAAATTTTCCGTAGCACAGGTGGGGCTACCCTGTCCTGTGACGGAACGGCCGGCCCACTACTTGTGCATAACGAGAATTGGTCATGCTTAATTTAGAAAACTGTATTCAACGTGGGTTTTAACATCTGTTAGCCGTTTGAACTCGGGAGGCTGCTTTTTTGGTCCAGGATCATAATGAGTCATGCTGTCATTAAGAAGGATGGCTGCTAACTAAAAGAGTGGGGCAGACCAATCAATATTTTTAACGTGCAACCCTCAAAATAAAAAATATGGACTCTTCCAATGGCTTCCATTGAACTGACATGGAAGATACCACCGGGGTTCAAAGGGTAAGAATGTAGTATCCATTACATATTGACTTTCTCCCAAGATTAAGGAAGGTTGCAAAAAAATAAAATTATTTTTGAATATGTGTCCGTGTGATTATGAATACATAATTTGCACGTGCTTGTTTATGTACGTTTACTCTAAAATCAGATGAGTTAAAAATTAACACATATCAAGTGGGTTGAGTGAATATGAACCCCAATAGGGTTCATACTCCCTCAACCCAGTTGATTTTGGTTGGTTTTTAACCCAATTGATTTTAGAATGTAGACAGCCGAATTGATTTTAGAGCGCAAAATACGGCTAGAGTGATCGATATACTAAAGTGTTTCGAACCAGGTTTTCCAATCAACAGTGTTCGAGAATATGAAGACAGTACATCCAATAATAGACTAACTGTTCATAAGACAGTGGCCCACCAACAACTGAGTTTCAGTATCTCCGATACAGGTAGTGGTCACGGTGGGCCGAAACTGTCTGGTGTCAAATTTTTAGCCCCTCTGGATATTTTAGTGCAAAAGAAAGGATGTGAAGGAAGATGTGTGTGTGTGTGTGTGTGCACACTAAAAACTAAAGTGTTAAAACTGACACTTTCAAGGTGTTAAACCCATTCTAACTCTTAGGGTTTTATTTTAACACTCAAAGTGCAATGCTTTAAGCACTTTGGCATTACAGTCGTCAGACATCTGAAACTTGAATGGATGGCACTTCCCATGTGTCTAGCATTGGTGGTTCTTCCAGAATCGTCCATAATTTGATTTACGCTTGGTGGGTACATAATTAAAAGGACACAACGCAGAGGACGCGGATCAGGCTCGAGAGTTCGAGCCTGATCCGCGTCATCTGCGTTGTTTCCTTTTAAGTGTCGCGACATTACAGTTGTCAAGTGGTATTATTGTAACGCCTGTCAAGTTCTGGGATATCTACACTTGAACAAAGTGCTAGTTCAGCATTTAGTAAGTGTTAAATACAGCACTTCAAGTGTAGTTTTTAACACTTTAGTTTTTAGCGTGTGTGTGTGGGGGGGGGGGGGCTGGGGGGGGGGGGGGGGGGCGCTTTCATATCCAAACAAATTGATCGAGTTTTGAAAAATGAACTGGCAATTATTTCGAGAGTGAACGTACAGTTGGTCACGGAAAAATCCGACAGTACGCGAAAATTCTCCCTAAATCGTCAGTAGGCGAAAAGTACGGTCACCCAAGCTGAATATTTCCGGTACATATACCTGTTGGTACACTTAGATAATAACAGATTAATCCAAAAATTAGGGTTAATCCACTGGGCTTAGCGGTCGCGAGTCTTTACAAAAGGTGGCATTTATAAAGGATCTCAAACGAGTGATGTTTGGATATAAGATTTTTTTAAACGAGTTTGATGAATTTGATTCACAACGAGCCTTCAGGCGAGTTGTGGATCAAATTCATCAAACGAGTTTCAAAAAATCTTATATCCAAACATCACGAGTTAAAGATTCTGTATATCACATGAATTTTCGAATGTTTTTTTACACTTTTTATTTAATTCATTGTCGCTAAATTCTCCCCAAAACAATCAGTTCTTTGGCTCAGACGCTTCACACCATGACGTCACGAATGCGCTTTACTTGCTCCTGTTGTCGTAATTGGCGTCGTGTGAACTACGCACAAGAATACAATGCTCCTGCTATGGGACCACGCGCCGATTAGACACTAGTTGATAATCCGGAAATAAGATATGGGTTGTTACGTCGAAATTAACGACGTTTCATGTGATATAAATAGATAAATACTTCATACCGTGGCAGGGAGCGAGGTGTCTCAGTCGTTACAATTACACTTCAAACCGAAATGTCCACGGTTCGATCCCCGCCAGTGATAACTGGGTTATGTCCTTGGGAAAGGCAGTTAATTCCGATTGCTATGTGGGGAAGCGTACTTCACGTCGATGTTGCACTTGTTTTCAATGCTAACCCTGCTTTTGTAGAGTTAGTACGTCGGGGAGTCTGGCTGCTGCTCGCCGTTGCACGGTGGTTCTCTCCGGGTAGTCCGGCTTCCTTCACCCGTAAAACTGTCCGACACGACGTGACCCTGGCTGTCGAAAGTGTCGTTAAATAAATAAATAAATAAATAAATAAATAAATAAATAAATAAATAAATTCATACCGTCGCAAGACACTCGCAATGACATGAAGCCTTCATCTAATTAAATGCTACTTTTTGTAAAGTTGATAACCTACAATACTTTACTGGAGAAAAAACAATGCCTCATTATCACTCACTGACAATTAACGTTGGAAGTTTGTCCAAACACTATTTCTTGTATCATATTGACAAAATCACTGTGTTTGAGTGTGTTTCGTGAAAATCGCTTATTGCGTCCGCCTTTATTGACAGCTGACGAATTCCTTATACTACTAACTATTAACCATTTGAACCCTCGTTTCCTCGAATGGTATCACATTTGTGTATACTTACATTGAGATGGGTCAGTCCAATATCAATATGCAGGGATGATAAAATAAAAACTGCAGTCTGCAGCCGGACGGCTGCAGACTGCGGTTATTATTTTATCATCAATGCCCCGTGTATAGACCTCTTATAATAGGACGACAAAGTTACGAAATTATGTCTTGGGCCGAAAAATCTGCCTTACGAGTTCAAAGGGTTAATAAAAAATTGTTTGTTTCGTCATCGATCGCGCTCTTCAAAGCAGCAATGGCTTTTTTCACAAGTGAAAGGAACTCTTTTGTGCCAAAATTTTAGCCATTTGTTTTCGTTCCAATTCAAAATTGTTAGTGTAATTGACTATACTGTCACCGGATCTCTTAAATACTGGATACAGCACTTCACTAGTCCACAGTCCATAGTATTTTGATACCGATCCACACTGATCCACAAACCACGGTCTCTGTGGTCCACAGAACTTGTATGACCGCTTTGTACGACCATTGCGTACTAGTGTATCTCAATACTTCCACGTCAACAGGCAATTTCGTACGAAGGCTGAGATGGTACTGGTATCAGCCTGGCCAGCGGAGATAAATCCGTCTAGACAGCTAGGTGCGAGGCAAAGATACAATCTGTTGTGTTAACGGAGATAGTGGGTGATTGATAAACTTAGAAAAATAACAGCAGAACGGGGTTAGGGACAAGCAGAACAGGCCGAGTAAAATGTCTTCAAACAAATAACACAAAAATAGTGCTTCTGTTCGAAGTTGGACACTTGGCTCCGCTACCGAGTAAACTGCGTAAGAATCTCAAATCCAACAACAATACCTTTATGCTTTGAGATTACGCCTACAGTATTTCCGTATCCAAAACCTTCTCCATTATGTGCATACAGACAAGATCAATCAACTGAGTTTTGAGTATAACATTCCTGGACGGAAGCGGAACAGTAAGATCAAATTTATATTCTTTCGAGACGTTATCGCGTTCTCTCGGGCAACTTACGTAATACTTATTCTGCCGAAGGTGACTACAGTCACCTTTTTATGATGATTATCTGTACGTTCTGGCATGCGCAGATCAAACCTACCGTCTGATTAATTGTTGGAAAGGGCTCAGAGAGCCCTTTCCAACAATTAATCAGATGATAGAGTTTCAAGTATGCCATAAATTTTATTAAACTTCCTCGCATACAGGCATACGTGGAGGTTCACCATATATGGATAAAGTGGGCGTGGCAGTAAAAGGTTTAATGCACATAGGGTGCAATGGTATAAGGCTTTTGATTGGCCAACAGACGTTTCATGAGCTAAAACTAGATATAAATGGATACAGATCATCCATACTGTACTACTATAATACTCCACTTGAATATCGAACTCATCCACAGACCACACACCAACACCATCTCATCCCAACCCATTCACACTCATCGCAGCCGCGTGAAAATAAAGAAACCTAGCCTGTTTCTGTTACGAGTTGAAGCAAGCAAACTTCATTCACGCCGTTCTGAAAGTCTCAAGAATTTGATGATTTAGTTTTTCATTAGCTTGCCATCAAATCCTTTTACAAACTGTAGCAGTGAGTACATTAATTAATTAAAAAAATCAAACACATGCTTCGCCGGAAACAAAATGAAAGGACTCAACATTTTACAGAGGGTTCTATTTCAAGGGTTTGGATGTCCCAAAATATTTGAACAGTAAATATTTATTTTAAGAAAAAAGCATTCCTGCTGCAGATTGACTGAGAAAAATAGATCTCTCAAGCCATTTATTCAGCAATCCTAACCATCTGCATGATTGTGTGGAGATAACGCATTCGTTCTGGAGGAGTGTGTGGAGACGCCGCATTCGTTACAGTAGGGAATCCTCTCAAAACGTTTTTTTCTGAAATATTTCTTTTATGAAAGGCCTGTCTCAGCACATTTTAGAAATTTATTTCAGCAGGAAAATCCTTACACCAAGCATTAACTAATCCAACAAATCTGGTGTATTGTGATGATTATCTCATATTATTTGGTGCATTTAGACATTAACCATTTACCTAACATGGAAAGCAGATGACACTTGCAAAACAAATTCTTGAAAAACTAATTGTTTTAATTTTTTGTCTCAAAAACATAGGTTATGACCCCTCGTTGGAACGAGCTCGATGAGCTCGTTCCAAGGAGGGGTCATAACCTATGTTTTTGAGACAAAAATGAAAAAATAATGAAAATTAATTGGCGAGTTTTGATAATAGCGCTGGCCGGTTTTGACCGTTACGTTGGGTAAAGGGTTAAATTTGAGCTCTAGACACATGCACACATACGCTTACATGAGTATTTTTGCGTACATGCAAGATTTATTCACATTAGTAGTTTTGTCATGTGAACGCACAGGAGTAAATTTACAAATGGGGTAAATGTGTACGGGGTTGGGACCATATGCAAATGGTATGACTCTAATAAATATTTGAATTAGAGTTACCCGCCTTGAAATGTTGCAATCTCCGAACTTCAGCATCCTTGGGAAAATATATTGTTTCAATAAACGTTTGAATCATTTTGCTGACATCTTGCATTATTGTTGAATATTCCAGGTAAATAAAGAGGGTGATTTGATGACTTTTGGACCTAAAAAATACAATCGACTATTGGTGTTCTTTTGTTGGCAGTTCCCTGAAAAATATGTGCATGTGAACGGTACTTCCCTTCCTGTCAGTTTTCTCTCTTATTTGTTGTATGACCCCCCCCCCCCCCCCCCCCTGTTTTCGGGTATGAAAAAGTTGTCTGGAGGGCCATACTTCACAAACATGTTTACTGATATTAATAAAAATCATACAGATGACCTCAATTTTATTAAATCATTCGAGCGATTTGAGCTTTTGTCATCCATTTGTATATCGGGGATACTTTTTATTACATTTACCGGATATCTTCTAATGTCATATCGCGGTTAATGATTGGTATCGTGTGGCTAGCAATTGCAACCTACTCGCCCACCCGTGGGACGTGACCAATCCACAACGGCCGTAATGTATATTGTTTTACAAGTGATTGGAAATTGCGGGCGATCGGGAACTTGAAAACCATCGACATTTTTTTGTATCCGGTGCTTCATTAATTAAAGTTTTGATTATTATTCCAATAATTAGTGTTTGGAATCTAATATTATTGCATCCTTGGAAATATTGCCCATCCGTGGAAAGTGACCAATGGCCACGAAGGCCGTGCTGTATACTGTTTAAAAAGTGATCGGCAGTTGCGAGGTATCTTAAACATTGAAACCTTCGACAATTTTTTGTTAAACAAGATTTGTCCATCTATAGCAAATTGCGCACGCAAAACGGCGGCCTGGAGACACTTTTCTGTATGTGACCATCAGAGTTCCAGCCATCCAGTTTTATAGAGACCAGTGGTTCAACACCATGAGCTAAAGACTCTCAAAGGGCCCGGAGAGCGCAATAGAATTCACACATCCTGTCGGCGGACCTGATCATGTAAGCAATTGGTTACTAAGGCGGATGGTACCTCAGGGATCTATCAATATTCTGCATTGGCGACGGCACTAAAACAGATAACGTAATTAAAATGATAAAGTGACGAAACATTACTGCATTATTTGTGATTGCGCTGTCTGTCGGTACAACAATAAAATATAATCTAAGCATATATGATACCCATGTAATTCAATGTATTTGAGAATTATCTGTTACCCACCAACCTCTTTTTACATGTCAGCATACACCTGTTGGGTGTTTTTTCTCCGAGTACTCTGGCTTCTTCCCGCCGTAGCCGTGGTAGTTGAAAGTGTCGTTAAACTCCAAAACATAGTATGTTACATAGCTTAATAAATAAATTTACATATTTATGGCTAAGATTAAAAATTATACAACAGCGGAGCTGGACAGCAGCTGGAGGTATATAGGATTATGTCTGAATTATAAATTTTGAGAAACAGTCTTACATGTGTCAAAGAAAAATCGAAATATGCAAAAAGTTATCTTCATTACATTTCGTCCCCTGAGTTCCAATGTGTTCTATGTGCCTACTGGCAGCCTACCGGCAGCCTACTGGCGTGCCTACTGGCGTGCCTACTGGCACATAGAACACATTGGAACTCAGGGGACGATTTGTGAATTGCCTAAACAATCCGATAAAATGAACCGAATTCGAGTATACAGACGAAGCCAAGCGGATCTCCTACTGGACGTTTTGACTTCCAGTTTAGCTAATAGGCCTAAAGTTAGGCCAACATGAACTATGACCTTTTTTCCAGAATCTGTTTTAACTGTCTGGGATGTACAGATTCTCTAAATTTGGTTGATTTATTCTATTAATTATTATTATTATTATTATTATTATTATTATTATTATTATTATTATTATTATTATTTATTAGGGTTTAACGACTCTTTAACAGCCAAGGTCATATCGTGTCGGTGACAGTTTTACGGGTGGAGGAAGCCGGAGTACCCGGAGAGAACCACCGAGCAACGACGAGCAACTGCCAGCTCCCCAACATCGTTTTTTCACACAAACATATAATGTTGTTATTATTATTATTTATTGGTGTTTAAGGTCATATACTTATGCACAATGGCTAATCATGACCGTGACAATTTCACGGGTGGAGGAAGCCGGAGTACCCGGAGAGAACCACCGAGCAACGACGAGCAGCTGCCAGCTCCCCAACATCGTAACTCCGCACTGCAGCACAGGCAGGGCTAGATTGGTTGAAGACATGCGCACCTTCGACGCGCAGTACGCCTTAGTACACGGCGTCATCGTGCCCCCATGTGGACAATCGGGGTTAAGAGCCTTGCCCAAGGACACAACGCGGGAGTCCGAACCGATCGCTCAGCCGGTCACCCATCCAAGGACAACCCGGACTCGACGTTGCTTAACTTCGGTGATCTGACGAGAACCGGTTACCACAACGCCACCGTGCCCCCCATTCTATTAATTAAAAATGTAACCAAACAAATTCCTGTTCTGACATTTTGTCAGATTATCATGATATGTTGCCTCTTGCCACAAAAATTTCAAACCATTTTCCGAGTATCACGTTTATGATATTGTGATTTGTATCAAATGTTTTGAAGTTTCAAAGAAAGATCTATTGATAATATGCTAAATGTAAATAAATGAAAGCACACGTTGAATTAGACCGTAAAGAATAGTTCGTTTAACAAAACAATAATTTCGGAGTATGTTATTCGAACTAGGAATTTCCATTTATAGAAAAAGTACTAAGATGCACGAAAATACGTGTATAATAATCGACGTGCGATTGTGTCTGTCTGGAAGCTGAGCACATTTACAACATACATACAAATAACTCGACTTTCTGTGGCAGAAGTCTAACATCTAACTTTTTCAAAGTGTGGAAACTAATTCAAACCTGTGGTTCAGATAACTTGTACCGTGCTAGAGAATCTCTTTTAAGAATGTGTGGGCCCTGAAAAGGGCCACCACCGAGGCATTTATGAAGACACTCGTTGTGTGATTCCATCACGTTAAAACGAAGGGTAGAGATAAGAAGAATAGTAGTAGGAGAACGATGAAACGACCCACATTGGCCGGACCCCGGCGCGGACCCCGGAAGTGACGTCATGTCACATGACCCAGTGGCGCCATGTTGTGTTGACATAGTAACACGCGTGAGCGGCCATGTTGTGACGCCATCCCCATAGTGATACGTGGTGTGATTGCGCATGCGCAGCGCGTGTTGTTAGGGTGATACGTGTTTCCGTCGTCCATTTTGTATACTGGAGGCCGCCATCTTGGTTTCTATGGTAGCATGCGGTTTCTATGTGACCCAATGGCCTATAACAAGAGAGGGGTATGTTCGGAGGGTATGTTCGATTGCACAGGAGTAATTTCCCGATTCACAGAATTACCACAAACAACCCGACAAGTTTTACTATTTCGAATTCTTTTAGAATTCTCTGCTTCTATCTGTATATGCAATAGTTTTCGTCTACCTGACCATGTTCCTTTGCCCTGTTGTATACTCCAGTAGCGTAGAAGAGCCCTTCAGTTGGAACAGTTAGCTTGTTATTACTATTTTTAGCAATTTCTGGTGTATTCTTGATAGTTCTGACCCTATTCCTAGTACTCTTGATGTTTCATTTATCTAGATCTGAAAGCAAATATGAACATACCTTTAGATCAGTCCGATTTGGACACAACCGCAACTATGGATATAGCCTGCATGGGTGGACAAAAAGCACCGGTATTTTCTTCTTTTTGGAGTCTGTTTTAGGTTTTAGGTCCCCATTTTAAAATGATAGTCTACAATCCTTTGTTATGGGGCTTCACCATTATCACTGGTTCCCATCGCCCTTTGACATAAGTTTACTCGAATAACTCGAGAAGGCTTCTTAGTTTTCCAGTGTCGAGCCAAAGGCCTATTTGAATGTAAGCTTAATAACGCATGGCATTTACTGGAAAATGTCACAAACAAGAATATAATAGATCTCAAGCTTTAAGAGCATGATCTTATAGAATTCGCAACAGAAAGGTAATCGCCGTCGACAGTGTCGTATACGACACAGTCGACGCCGATTACTTTTCTGTGGCGATCTTTAAAACTTTTAAAAACTTTTTTAAAAACTTATTTATCTGTTGCACTGTTTGATTCAAAGGTAAGCTCTAAGCTATTTTTCAAGCATCAGGGAAACCTGACCAAACTATATATATTGAAACACTGCAAAATTATGGAAAACATTTTAAACTCCACATAATTTGGGCGCAATTACCTTATTTGGGCACAGCGTTTACCATTGTTATTTGGGAAGAATTTAAAGGCCTGAATAAGAAAGAAAGAAATGTTTCATGTAATTATTGAAATACATCTTGTGCATTTGTCACCTCACACTCGAAATAAAATGTAATGAATGTAAATATTAGAATTCATTACATTTTATTTCCAGTGTAAGGTGACAAATGCATAAAGTTTATTTCAATAATTACATAAAACATTTCATACCACAGATGAATCTTATGGGTATAAAAAAGACAACTTTTAGTTATTACAGAAATGTCAAAGTAAAACACCGAACAAGCAAGATGTCTCTGTCACTTAATCCTGCATATTCTATATACTTATCAGAACTTACAAGACATTTGAGTTTTAGTATGACTACAAATCCTATTTTACAAGACAAGAAAGAGGAATTAGCTAAAGCTGGGTTTTTCTATGTGGGAGATAGTAAAGACAAAATGTTTTGTTTATGGACAAGATTTAATGAATTGAGAACCTAAAGATATTCCTTTACAAGAACATGATACGTTGGCCTCTAAATTGTTCTTATATCCAACTTATTAGATATTGTCAATTTTACAAAACTCCATCATGTATGCAAACACCTCCAATAAAATATGGATAATGGATACAGTTTAAAACAAATATTTTCTACTATGAAAAAATATGAAAAGAGTCTAGACGATTTCTCCAATTCTAATTTTTAACTTTCATTCATGATATTTGATATTGTAAATATATCACTTAGTCATGTGATTGCAAGAAAAGCTACACTTGCAAATAAATTCAAAACTAAGTATGACAAAATGTTCATAGATTGTGCAGAAAATGATGATCCAGATTTACAAAGTAATTCACCTCATGATGAAGAAAAATGGGATTAGAATAGTGATTTGTAAGCATTTTATTACAAAAGATGTGAAGAAAAATGTGTATAAAAGAAGGGGTGATTCTCAGCTATCTCACACTTGCGTTTTGGATGCCAAGAAGACAAGACTGATTTTTCACAGCCTTCCAGTTGACAAGAGAATACAGAAGATGAAGAGAAGCTTTGAAGATAACAGTGAGATAGAGAGTGAAACAGAGGACGCCAACAGAGAGAGAGAGAGAGAGAGAGAGAGAGAGAGAGAGATATGAAGAATAGAGAATGAAAGAGAATTGTATACAATCCATCCTCAGATGCTAATAACAACAAGAAAATTCCTTTCGAAATCTCATGTATATAGAATAATATTTAAAGAATTTGATGAGAAGAATACATTTGAAAACCTATCAAACGTATTTGACAGCATGTTAGCAGAGATTAAATATGAATGTATGATAGAAAAGAATGACCACATGAGAGTGTCTGTGAATCACATTGGCTTATATTTAGATATATTTATTCCATTTAACAAGGCATCTTTTATCACTGGTAATACAGTGTTAGATGAAATTGAAAAACTTGTACAATCCAGTGATAGCTTTACTATCCATGATGGGAAATTATCCTTAGAAGTAACACACACTTCCTTACCAAAAGGGTCTGGTCAATACAATATAAAGACAAATCATTTGAATCTGCTGGTAAAATGACTGGTAATAAAAAAGTATTGTTGAAATTAAAAATGTCAATGATTCCATTGTGGTAAGAAAGTGTGATGTTGGTAAAGATGGATCAGAATTTAGGCGACAGAAATGGAAAAATATCGTGATTCAAGAATGAAGTTTCAAGTAACTGAAGCTAAGACATTGATGGACAAAGCAGAGCCTGATTATAATACTCCTTGTGGATATGAGGAATATTATAAAATACAATATCTGCTTTCTCCAGACTATGTCATCAAAATTCATATGCAGTATAAATGTGATTTCTTATTTGAACCTCCAAAATCTACAAAGGTTAGTAAAGTTATACATATATACCACCATTACCAGGACTTTGGCACCATTAGTAGCATAACAGGATTTTTAGGGTATACATATTACTGTGAACTTTTCCATCAATGGTATCAATCTAAGGAATGACACATGTGTAAATTAGGTTGTGTTTGTTATTCCCTATCAAAATGTATTCCTGAACACCACATCACCTGTTACAGTTGCAATAGACAGTTTGTAAGTTCATCATGTTATCAAAACCACATCACAAAAAGAGAAAGAACAGAAAACCATTTGTGAACTTGTGCAAAAATGTAAAATTTGTAATGTGTTACTTTATCCCAGGAAAGGAAACACGTTTGTGGGGGTTTAAAAAATGTAAATATTGTCATCAAGAAGTAAATTCTGAACATAAATGTTTTATTCCAAAATACACACCACCTGATAATGACACAATGTCAAGAATTATTTAGATGTAAAATTTTACATGCCTGATTCTATATCTCCATCGGATAGGGAAGAATTCACCAAATGGTATAATCAGAAACTCACTACAATACTAGATTTAACTTTCAAAAGAAATAGATGTACTGTCGATCAGATGTAGATATGTTATGAAGAGGGCGTCCAGAATTTAGACAGAAATAATTTTTAGACAGTGATGGAATAGGCCCATTCAGAGAAGCAGGTACTTTAACTGATGCCTGTAATAATGCTTGGAAAAAAACATCAATGCCAGAACACACACACACTATCATTTCAGAGAAAGGTTACCTAGCTGCAGTCAAACACTTTATAAAGGCTATCAGATTTTTACAGTTAATTGCACAAGACAAGATGAACCATACACATACAACATGCTCTGAATGGTGGGGAAGTGAAAAAGATTATTATGTAGATAGATTTCACAAAGACACAAACACCATTTTTGAATCTTTTGGATGTATACATGGATGTGAAATATGCTATCCAGACAGAAATGCAAAAAAACACAGTCAATTTAAAATGTTACAAAACTTTATACATTCAGACACAGGATCACATAGATCATTTTAACCCTTTACCCAACGTAACGGCCAAAACCGGCCAGCGCTATTCTCAAAAATCGCCAATTAATTTTCAAAATATTTTCATTTTTAGTCTCAAAAACATCGAGCTCGTTCCAACGAGGGGTCATAACCTATGTTTTTGAGACAAAAAATGAAAAAAATTAGTTATTCAAGAATTTTTTTTGCAAGTGTCATCTGCTTTTCATGTTAGGTAAAGGGTTAACTCACTTGGTTACACAGTGAGGGGGATATAGGAACATTGATATGACACTTTATGCAAAACAGATTCTGAATTAAAGACAACAGTAAATTCATTTTTTCCAAACATGGATCCAATTAAACCATGGTAAGCATTATTTGGAGGGAGAACAAATGCCATTAAATTATACCATAAAATAGATCAAAGCTTAAATACCGAAATATTTAAAGTGCACAGATATTTGTTTGCTTTATCGGTATGTTAATAAACACAGAGAAGATCCAGTAGTTCATCCAAAAATACACACAAAAGAAAACATAGATACACATTTTTAAGACAGTATAGGAGACTAAATAAATGTAGTAGAGTTTTACCACCACAAAAACATCACATGCCAGTTTTACCAATTCACGGTAATAAGAAAATGGTTTTGACATACAATACATGAGCAGAAGAAGAAAATGATCACTGTGAATACAACCCAGAACAATGCAGTCTTGTAGGTACATGGACAACTGTAGAACCTTTCAAAGCAATGGATATGGAATACAAAATACTTGACACTTATCAGATTTGGCACTGGGAAGAATGGTCTACCGAAATTTACAAACATTAGAATAAATATTTAAAAATGAAACAAGAAGCCAATGGGTATCCAGACTGGGTGAAAACAGATACAGATAAAGACACTTTTAAAAAAGATTATGCAGAAATTGAAAACATAAATTTACAAGATATTGAAAACAATCAAGGAAACAGATCATTTGCAAAAAACATGTTAAACTGTTTATGGGAGAAAAAGCACAAAAAATATCAAAACAAAAACAGAGTACATACACAATCCATCCAAATACTTTGACTTGATACAGGACCCAAATATCATTGTTAAAATGTAGAAATATTTGAGAATGATCAATTTATTTTTGTGAATTACACAGATACAAAACAAATGTATTAGCCACACTGTTCAGCTAATGCTGTTACAGCTTCTTTTGTCACAGAAAATGCATGTTTGGAATTGTACAAAGTTATAGGGCGATCAAGCAAACAGGTTTTATATTTTGATACAGATAGTTGCATTTACAAATATAACCCATCACTTTGAAATCCAGTAATTATAAACAGTAGGTTTGGTCAACTGACAGATGAACACCCAGATGCAAAAAGCATTGAATATGTAGGTTTAGGTCCTAAACCTTTTGGTTATAAATACATTAAAGATGGCATTTTGAAAGAAAAAATTACTTAAGAAAGGATTTAAGAAAATTTTAAAATGGTTTGCATAAGCAAGTAGAATCATACTTAATAAGAAAATTAAATTGCCAAAACAAACTTTAACCTCTGTGGATGAAAATAAACAAGATCTTCAACAACTTGAAAATCCGGGAGTAGATCTTTCAACAAAATGAAACATTATTTTAAAAACTAGTGGTGGGTTTTTGATGGTGTTATTATTCGTAATTTAATTTGATGGGGTGGTTATATAATAACTAGAAATTTTCAATCAGCATTCCAGAAGAAGAAAACACAGGAAAAGAAAGTCACCTAAAAAACATTGAATAATTTTATAGAAGATAAAAAATCAATGAAAAGTAGGACCTAAATACACGTACACAAATTTTGAAATTGCACCTCTTAATCCTCGAGCTACCAAGCATACAAAAACAAAAACAATACTTGTGAAAAATCTTCAAAAACAAAACATTATCATCACTTAGGTTAACACATGTAGTATGAAAACATTTAATCATGAACCAATGCAGTCTGTACAAAATACAGAATATGTACCACTAGAAGAAAAGATTCCCACAATGACACGTTTTACAGCTTTAAATCCTCCTAAACGTATTCATGGAGTATGATCTTACTTTAAGTGAAATATTTTAATAAATAAAGCCCATTAAATGCACTCTTCTCACTTATATAAATAGCAATACATTTTATTTGTTTCATTTCATCCATAGGTACTGATAGAGAAGGATGGTGAGACCAAAAAAAAATCCTTTAGAGAAAAACTATGGTGTAATGTTATTGGCACTGAGTCAACCTCCTTCAGCATTTCAAAACGATATAATAAGACATGCACCTAAAGAATTAATTAATAATTAATTAATTGTTTGTCAGAATGTTGTCATAATCTTTTAAAAGGCAATGTACATCTACCACCTAGTCAAAACAAGAAGAACTAAGAACACTTGCTAGTAAATCGGTTTCTGTTAAAAAGAAAAAACAAATATTGAATCAAAAAGGCGTTTTTTTTTTACTTGGACCCGCTGTAGGACTTGCAACAAATCATGCAAATAAATTAGTAAGTAAAATATGAAAAAAAGAATATTGTACCTTATCAACTATTGTAAGATATACAATGGTTTAGAAATGAAAAAAACTCAACATCCTAAATTACCACCTAATCCACAAGTTACAAACACAGGACAACTTCAGAATGATTTATCATCAGTGTTAGAAAATTCAGAGTTATCAGAAGGCGAGAAAGAACTTAGGTATGGAGAAAATTTGAAACAATTTCAAATGTCATATAAGGAGGCATTTGAACCTTCACTGGTCATACCCAATTCAGCAGAAACAAAATCATTATCTTTACAAGATCATATTATAGAAAGTGTACTATGAGATGTAATGCGGTTTCATTATTATCTGCATTATCAAATCATCCAAGCATGAACTGTGATGATCAGGGTGTATTAAGTTATGATGGAGAAGCCATACAAGGTTCAAACATTATTGATTTATTTAATGATGTTCTTAGACATTGAAAAGGTTTCAAACCAAAAGGTTGGGAAATATTCACTCATAGACTGAAAGATATAAATATACCACAAGTGTTTGGAGGAAGTCGTGAACGTTTCCTTTGGATGCATAGACAACACTCTCATAAACCTAGCAGTAAACATCAGAATTCTCCTGAAGATAGGTTGTCAGATTCTCCTTTGGTGGTGGTGGCATAGCCCTTCTCTACTGTGACACACTCAGAGTGACACAAAAAACTATTACTGATTACAAATCCTTTGAATCGACTGAATTCACTGTTACTTCCTCTGGACGAACGGCTGTTTTCTTGTGCATTTATAAACCACCACCTAGTAAGAAGAACAAACTAACTTTCTCGATGTTCTTTGAAGATCTCTCCGATCTTATCAGTAGATACGTTGCTGACCAACGCAAATTACTAATACTTGGTGATTTCAACATACACTATGAACACAAGGACAGCAAGGATGTCAATAATATCAAAACGCTACTGAATGATTCATCCTTACACCAAGTGATCACCAAACCTACACATCGCTTAGGGGGAGTTCTCGACTGGGTTATTGTGCGTGAGGATGTATCACTGGTTAGAGATGTTGATGTTAAATACCGCATATCGGATCACCACCTCATCAAGTTTCGTTTTAACTTAGCCGAGCCCCCACCCAGCATTCGGACTGTAACAACTAGGAATTTGAAAGCAATCGACCACGAACAATTCCCTAACGATATTCTCAACAACATCGATGTATCTTCGATGCATACCGCGGTATCGTGGTATGAAGGACTTAGAGATATACTGAATCACCATGCTCCTTTATCAATGAGAAAGGTCACTAGCCGTCCATCTGTTCCTTGGTTCACTGCTGATATAAAACGGGCTAAAACTGAACGCCAGAAAGCAAAACGGCAGTGGAAACACACTGGCTTGACTGTTCACCGTCAAATATTTCATGACAAGAACAATAAAGTGAACTTCATGACAAAACGTGCTCGCCAACATCACTATAGCGAGAGAATATCTAACACCAAATCATCCAAAGTGTTATGTTCGCTAGTGAGTGAACTCTACGGGAAAACGAAATCATCCACTCTTCCCACCAACACAGAAATGGATGACCTCCCAAATGCCTTCGCTGATTATTTCCATAACAAGATTGCTACTATTCGGTCACAATTTGACACTTATGAGGGGCAAGCCGAATTTCGTTGGCTCGCCACTTCAGTCATTCCGTCCTGTTTCTAGTGAAGAGGTTAGAAAAGTTATCACTTCAGCTCCTCCTAAATCATGTACACTGGACCCGATTCCCACAGAACTTTTTCTGAAGCATATTCATGCTATCATCTACCCAGTCACTGATTTGATGAATTTTTCACTGTCTTCTGGCATTGTCCCGACATGCTTTAAAAGGGCTGTTGTTGTGCCTCTTTTAAAAAAAGCCTTTGTTGGACCCTGAAACTCTGAAGAACTACAGGCCAGTGTCCAATCTCCCTTTCCTTTCCAAAATCCTTGAAAAGCTCGTTCTTGCCCAACTAAAAGAACACCTGAAATATCATTCGTTAATGGAAAAGTGCCAGTTGGCTTACCGCAAAGGGCACAGTACTGAAACTGCACTGATCCAAATAACATCTGACCTTCTGACCGCGTCTGATGAAGGAAAAGTGTCCCTGCTAACCTCCTCGATTTATCGGCGGCGTTTGATACATTGGACCATATAATTTTAATTCGTAGACTCGAACTACCTTTGGCATCCGTGGATCCGCTCTTAAATGGTTTGCCTCATATCTATCCAACCAGTTCCAACAAATTCAAGTTGGAAACTCGTTTTCAGATGAACATGCGCTGAAATTTGGAGTCCCACAGGGTTCAGTACTCAGCCCTATGCTATATCTCCTGTATACACAACCACTTGGTGACATTATCAGGAGCCACAGAGTTGGGTGCCACATGTGCCACATGTACGCTGACAACACACAGTTATATGACCATGATACAGTTAACCGATCCTCCAAGCTTGTTTCAAACGTCGAGGAATGGTTGTCATCGGTAAAGTCTTGGATGTTGGCAAACCAACTCAAACTCAAAGATGACAAAACCGAAGCGATGTGGTGCGCAAAACAATCCGTTGCAAATTCCATCACAATTCAGCACATTTCCGTAGGCGAGAACTTGATCCTTTTCACCGATAAATCTCGGAGTTCATTTGGACACCACTCTTTCAATGTCATATCAAATATCAAACATATGTGAGTCAGTATTTGAAGTTAGAAGTCTAGGTCATATCCGAAAATATTTAAGTTTAGACGCCACAAAAAGGCTGATTTCATCATTCATCTTGAGTCGAATAGATTACTATAATGCACTGCTTTTCGACGTCCCGGACAACCAGCTCCAATGTTTACAGAGGCTGATCAACGTTGCTGCTAGGATTGCTCTACGGACAAAGAAAAGGGAACACATATCACCCGCCCTTGCCAATCTGCACTACATCCCAGTTAAAGACCGCATAACATATAAACTAGCAATACTCACCTACCAGAGAAATTCGCCTGACTTCCCAGGCTACCTTAGCGAACTCCTCATACAATACAAGCTGCAGCGATCATTGCGATCCAGCGACGAAGGGCTTTTAACTCAGTTCGCGGGGAATTTGAAGACTGTAGGTGACAGGGCTTTCAGGATCAGTGCACCCCGTGTGTGGAACTCGTTACCCAAAACCTTACGAAATGCACCATCTCTTGAAAGTTTTAAAAAGGGACTAAAAACCTACTTATACCAGAGGAACTTCCCAGGCTATCCCTTCACTGACACACAAACCGGATGACTTTATTGATTTTTATCTATCTTATTCATGATTTCTTTTGTAAAGCGCTTAAGGCTTTTATTAGGATAGGCGCTATATAAGTGATATATTATTATTATTATTATTAAAATTTCTGACAAATGGGAGGCCTATTGAATGATTTATTAAGTGAATTGTATTACAATACAAAACATCCTGCTGGTTATGATGGTGTACAACAATTACGTAAATCAGCACATCGAAAGGATAATTCTATTACCCTTGAGCAAGTGAAAATCGGTTGAAGGAAGAAATAAAATATACAGTACAAGTCAAAATAAATTGTAGGATAACCATTATAAACTATGTATCTTTCTCTTCCTACACTAATAAAACCAGAAGCTGACCTCATTTTCTGGAAAGCTCTCAGTGAGAAAATGATGTCAGATTCTGATCTTATCAGTACAGGAGCAGCAGAATACTTAATTTATTGTGGTTATTCTACAACATATTTTGACTGTACTGTACTTTACATAAACCTATCTGGAGAAAATTTCCAAGACGTAAAATTATAGTAGGTGGTATTGATCCTCAATGGCAAATTGATTTAGCAAACTTAGAAAGTTTACAATCCCATAATGATCAGTTTCGTTATTTAGTTTGTGTCATTGATGTTTTTTTCAAAATATGCATGGGTATTACCAATCTGTAATAAATCTGCAGAGACATCAACAAAATCGTTTCAGATTATTTTGAAAACTTCCTGTCATAAACCATTATCATTACAATCTGTTAAAAGTTCTGAATTTAAAAATAAGGTGGTACAGAAATTTTTGAAGATAGAAAATATTCATTTTTTCATAACAGAAAATCCTGAAGCAAAAGCAAGTATTGTGGAACGATTTCAACATATATTGAAAACACATCTGTGAAATATTTCACACATAAGTGTACATTAAAATATATTGCTGTGTTACAATAACTTAGTGGATAGTTACAATCATAGTTTTCATTGGAGTATTCAAAGAACTCCTGCTTTCTATAGAAAATAAAGTAGAAGTTTCTCCACATTTATATGGACAAAAAACCCAAAAGAAAAAATTACATTTTCAAATTGGTGATTTAGTGAAGGAAACCAAATGTACATTTGAAAAAGGGTATTTACCAAATTGGACAAAAGAATTATTTAAAATTACAAATGTGAAACATACGATACCACCTACTTACAAACTTGGAGATTTAGGTGGAGAAAGAATTCAGGGTACATTTTATCCTCAGGAAATTCAGCATATAAAAGATGATAAAAATATATTATCGAATCAGTTCTTGTGTGTGTAAGAAAATATTAAAGAACTTAAAGTACACTGGGAAGGATATCCAAAGAAATTTGATAGTTGGATAACAAAATCTGATTTGGTATAAAAACAAATATGTCATCAAATGAAACTTCATTACTTAGTGAAAGCACAAGTGTTGAAGTTCAATGTCAACACAGTCAAGAATTTAAAATTTGTGGGAATCATGTTGCAAAAAATCAAGTTACTTATTTTACACAGATTATTATCATTTATTGTGTTATAATTACTGCCATTGCATATTTGAGTTTACAAAGCCCTCATAAATAATTGTGAGTATTGTTATTAAGTAGTTCTTTAGGATATATTCTTCCAAGCACAGGTTTAAAATATTTGAAAAAACCACAAGATAAGAAAAATGAATTCATTTTATATAACACTTCTGTGTGTTAGTTCTATGAATATGTTTCCAAATAATACACAATGTTGTTTTCAAATACAATTACCTAAACCCATTCATCTTGATAAAGAATGATGAAAAGTAGGTTTAGTTGAAGTAATTGTACCTTAAGAGGAAAATATTACAGATGAAGAATCTGTTTTTAAAATCATCACACAGCAAAATATCGAATCATATCAATAAAACATCTCTGAAACATATGATTAACAAAGATATTGCTGCTCTTGAATTAAGTATTATACCAGGTGCCTATGCAAATGGCAGTAATGTCATAGATGTAATGCAATCAGAAATTCAAGAAAAACTTGGAGATATAGTTAAAACATTTGATATATTATTTCATCTGGGATATTCACCTCGACAATCCTGTGCAAAAATAATAGGAAATATTATTGGGAAAGTTGGTATTGAAATGTTACTAAGTTTATTACAAAAACTGGGATGTAAAAATATTTTTCCTGTCATTTTTCCTAATACACCAAGAGATGCATTTAAATATTACATGGATTTAAATGTTGATTTCAATCAATTTTTATTTATTCTGACATTCCAGATTATATATTTATAGGTGACATTGAAGAATCTATTTTAAGAGTAATACCATTTGTATCACAACAAGAATGTCATTACAGAAACACTGGTAAACCTATTCAGTTTGTCAGTGGAAAGACTGTAGTAAAGTTGCATTTTAGAGAACATAACAAATTACATTTATAAAAAATTATGCCTGTACATCGAGGTATAGCACATCAATATAGGTATGAATTTAGTTCTATTTTTCGTACAGCATTGAGATCAGCTGTATCATTGGTAAACCCCATAGCCAAAAATACATTTCGAAATTCAAAGAGAGAATGTTTGAAACATGGTAACATAGTATACAGATGCCGAAAGAACTTTTAGGAAAATGCAGAAAACACCTAAAGAAATTTTATTCACTCATGGAAAAGATCTTTTGAAATCAGTGGGTGAATCTGCTTTAGGTTTAAAAAAGACTAAAACGGAAGGCAGTAAGTCATTCTACAAAAAATCTCAAAGAGGAATGACATTTTGAGCTCCTGTAAAACGAAAGTTAAGACCATTTGATATATTTTATTTAATCATGATGTTACACAGATCGTGTGAATAGTTTGGCATTAGTTTAGATCCAGATAATATTTCAGCAACATCATGTGGTATAGAAAATATTGGAGAAATTGAACAATTTACCATAGCATCTTTAAACAATTTTTCACCAATAGAATTTTTAATTCCAAGACAAACAACCAAGTGGTTAGATCTTGCAGCATCTACACTTGAAGTTCAATTTAAAATTACAAAACAAGATGGGAGAGTTTGGGCTCCAGATATACAAATTGCTTCCACTGATATTTTTTTTCAAAGTATCTCAGCAAAATTGAAGCCTCTTTGAATGGCAATCTTATCACCACCAATACAAATCTATATCCTTATCGAGGATTTTTCGAGAATTTTCTGAGTTATTCGAAGATGTGAAAAATCACAATTGGCTGCAATTGAAATGTGGTATACTCAGATACTCTTGGCACACATACTGGAACTACAAAAAACTCATCTAACAAAGGTTTCACTGAACGTGCAAAATTTATTGGTGCTAGTAAGTCTATACAGTTAAGAGGAAAATTACACTTGGATCTAATTGTGCAAGAAAAATATTTAACAAATGAAGTAGAGATGAGAATTAAATTGCATCTAAATTTTGGCTGATTGGTGGTGAACATGTAAATATTGAAACTGAAAAAGCTATTTTTAAAATACCAGCATTAGATTGGAATCCAAAATTTTCAAATGATCTTAATGCACAAATAGATCGATGGAGTTACAAAATGCCCATAAGGCATGTTGAAATTAAAACATTTACAGTTGGAAACGGTCTTCATTCAAAAATATAAGGCCATCTGTTTCATAATCAGATACCAAAATGAATTATTAATGGCTTAGTCTCTAGTGCAGATATAAATGGTGACATTGGCACAACTCCATGTAATTTCCAACATACATTTTAAAGGCAATCATTCTGCTTTCTACTCTGATTCATATCGTTTACTGCCAATGGATAAAGACATATACAATTTCATAGTGAAAAATGCAGATTCCAGAACAATAAATACAATGAGACTTAGTGCTTTGTGTGGAATATACTGCATAATTATTTGCTTCAGATCATCTTCCAAAAGGATATGATTTAGAGGCAGTTTTCACAATCAAATTTCATCCAAGACATTTCCAAGAAAAAGACAGAGATGTTCTACATTGGTTTGAGCAAAACTAAAGATGTCAAGCGGTAACATTTTCTTTGATCGAATTTATAAATAGCTCAATAGAGGCATTATGTACGAAAGAATTTATGTCATTTTCACATCATTCTATTCATTGTATGAGAGAGGTGTGTCAGCGGTGAGAGATTTAATTGGCTGTTATAGGGGGAATCTGGCTTCTTAACTGGATGGTATAATACAGTCGTGGCGCGAAAATATGCTCTCCGACTGAGGTTTCCTATTAAGTCCGTGCTATATAATGTCATAGAACTTTAGTTAATGTCTTCTTAAAAGTACGCGTAACAGAAGAACAATGAAGTAAGTTAAATGCTTCAAACCGCGATCAGAACGTTTAATAAAACGTTGAAAAACTCCGAGATTACGGAGGGCAAACTGCGTGAGGATGCTTGCCGGGAGTAGGCAATCGGATATATCATTCTAGAAGTTTATGCAGTGGAGGAAGCAGACTGATAGTCGCACCAGTTTTGAGATAGTATCACAGAAGTATTAGGCTAGAAATGTTAATGCATCAAATTGCAGTCATATTAACTCATCATATCTCAGTAGTGTTGATTGAACTCACATTACTAGAGGCTATGTTTAACTAGCTAGATATCTGAATCTAAAGGAACTCTATAATGCTATACAAGTGAAGTGGCACACATTAAGGGAACTACGTTTATCAAGGATATCTGGATTAAAGGAATTACAATACGTTACCAAACGGAATTTACTTCAAACTGTGCTTACCACTCTGGATTTATCGGGGAATTTACCTTAGTTAACGTCATGACGGCTTGCAGGATAAATACTGTTCATTCGGATTATATGTGAATGACGGGCATTCTCACTGTGGAAGTATTGGGACAGTAAAAAGGGGGATTGCATATTTCATTGTACAATTAAAATACAATATATATATATACGTTATCCCAGCTCATGCGTTGTTTTGTTTGAACAATCGGAAGCCACGAGAAATGGCACCACACTCAACAGGTGAACAAAGCCAAAATTCACGTGTCATTCATCGCAGGGTAGATAATCGACAGTGTGCGGAGGATTTGAAAAGTGCTATACCCTAGGTATATCGCCATCAGAGTCAGACACCCACTGCCGATGGTAAAGCCCTCCGATAGTTTGACAACAGACAATATTCAAAAATGACTGTGTAGGAGGAATAAAAAAAATCACTGTGTCAAAACAAAACTCCAAAACTATTTTTTCCATTTTACTTTTTTATTTTCTCTTAAGTTTTTGTGAGATAGTAAAAAGTCATCCATCTATTATATAAATGTCATAGAAATCCATTATGTAACACAACTAGGATTTTTTAGTTCGTTCTTAGTTTTTATTTCATTCAGACAGTAAACGAGAGACTGAATATTTTCATTCAGTTTTTCAAACATCTCGATGTGAATAGATTTTCAGAGACAGGTGAAGTCAGATCGCAATGTACAGACGTTCAGTTCACGACAATATATATTTACTTACTTTAAATAAATTTTGTTATTTGTTAAAACTTCTGTGATAGTTTTGTCGAATTGTTAGGCTAGTCCTATAATCCTTTTTTATCACAACCTCCCACACATCCCATCAGTAAAATAGAATTAAGCGTCACTTCTCTCTTTTACTGTGAGTGATAGAATAATATTGTATGCATCTCTATCAAATTTAATATGTTTAAAAAACTTTTTTCAAAATGTTAAAAGTTGATAGACAATCATTTATTACTTTCCAAAGTGTGATTTACTGGGATTTCCGGGTTTGACTATAAACGATAACTTCACAAGTGAATTATGCAATCAACAATTGTGTCACGTATCCGTGTGTGCAAACGAAGACGCTTTGCCTTGGGTGTAATGGAGACTTCGTTGTTTTTTGGGGGTTTTTTAAACCCTTTACCTAATTTGAAAAGCAGACGACACTCGCAAAAAAAATTCTTGAATAGCTATTATTTTCATTTTTTTTTTTTTGTCTCAAAGACAATGCGGGGTCATAACCTATGTTTTAGAGACAAAAAATGAAAAAATAATGAAAAGTAATTGGTGATGTTTGAGAATAGCGCTGCTGTTACGTTAGGTAAAGGGTTAAACAATATAATTATCGTTAATAATGCAAAGTAATAAACAGAGTAATCGCTTGACTTGACTGGTTACATAAAATAATTCATTAGAGGCGAGGGACTATATTGTACAACGCTCGTGCGTATTCTCGCACTCGTGTTTATACAAGGTCCCTCACCTCTCATGAATTATTTCACGTAACCAGTCCAGTCAAGCGATTACTCTCTATATAATCATAAATATTTTTCACCTAAAACGACTGTCACAGAAAATTCGACCACAACGAGTGCCATCAAGTTTTTCCATTTTTTTTTTCTTCTTAAGCTTTTATAAAAAATCAGAGACGTAAAAACAAAATATACTAAAAACAGTCTAGCATAAAATAATGTCTAGAGTCACTGCTCTTTTCTCTGCGAGTGGTAGGATAATATTGTATGCATCTCTATCAAATTTAACATTTTTGAAAAACCTCTTTCAAAATGTGAAAAGTTGATAGACAATCATATAATCATAAATATTCATGACAACTGCCACAGAGAGTTTGGCCACAATGCATACCATTAAGTCTTTTTTCATTTTGTTTTTTCTTCTAAGCTTCTCTAAAAAAGCATAGAAGTAGAAACAAGATATCCTAAAAACAGTATGGCATAAAATGTTGCAATTACGCCATACTGACTCCAGGGTCTTCTATGGGAATTTCAGTGTTAAAATTAATTTAACTTTCATTAATAACTGATAGTTATTTTGTCGCGAAATAGGTACTGTACGAACATCACTCTCATTTTTATCAATTCTCAAAACATTGTACATTAATGTGCATCAAATTGTCAAATTTGTATCCAGTAACATATTTTCGACATCTTTGTAAAAAAACAATCTTTCATTGCACACTCAAAGGGCCAATAGAATAAACAATTTCACTTGATCGACTCAACAAATCTAACCAATACATCAGAGTTCTTTTTTGAACGATCCCAGTTTAGATTCCTCCTGGCCAAGAATTTGACGGCTATACTAAAATGGTGCAATACAAGACCAATAAACTAATGCCGGTCCTGTATGAAAAGTCCCTTTATATGATTACACAATTAATGGTAAGGGGATATGCCGTAGTATCTTAACCACATTTACCATATTGGATATCTAATAGCAAGATCAGGTCACCATTTATCTTCTTGCAAGAATTAAATTCTTCCAGCGCAAAGACCATTTTTCAGCAAAGAAGATCGCAGTCAATTGTATGTGGAAACATGTACTCTTCCATACAGAAAGCTGGCATTTGAAATGCCGATAGAATGGTTAGACAAGTTTCACCATTTGTGATTCAAATTACAGGGGACGTGACAACCGTTACTTATTCCCAGTTCCTTATTCAACATTCGTTGTCAACACATTCAGTTCTGATAAAATCGGTTGATAACGAATGTCGATTAAGAACTGAGATTAAGTAACGGGTGTCACGTCCGTCAAATTACACCATTTTTACATTTAATAGAAGACACTCCCAAGTGCGGCACGATTGTCAAAAATACGGAATATTGCAGAAACTAGACCAAAGTATTTTCGGTCTTTCGAAAACGGAACCTCCCTCAACTCTTCTTCTGTCATGAGGTCTCATGTATACATAGACGAAAAGTACATGAAACCCGAAGATAGAAGAAGGTGCAGGAGGAGGCGACACATGTAGGCTATGAAGAACATATCCACGATTGGAAAGTGTCCGAATTAGGGCGACTCGGTCGAATCATCGGTACGATTTCGAATCGAATTTAATCGAATCTTCACAGGACCCCACTGTGAATCCCAGTTAATATATAGAGAGTAACGGGACGTGAGTAAATCACGAGGGCGTAGCCCGAGTGATTTTCGAAACAGTCCCGTCTCGAGATGAATTATTTACCGTAACGTTCAAAACAAATTGATTACTCTGTTTATTACATGACATTTGGAATAAAGAGGTCTTTTACTATAATAATTCAACCCAAACTATTGTCAGATATAATCCAATTTAGTGTAAACACGGAAACATTTCTAAAATTAGCAGGAAGGAAATACGAAATAGTCCTGTCTCGAGGCGAGTTATATACCGTAACTTGCCGTAAGAATGGGTCACTCTCTTTAGTAAATGACATTTTAGACCAAAATGTCTTTCATTAAAAATAATTCAACACAAAATATTCGCAAATGCAACTCTGAAATACTTCTGAAATTAGCGCGTATGAATATATCACTTTCTGTGTCAAATCTTCGATCGGAAATGGCCCAGTTTTATTTTTGTGACTTTCATTCGATATTTTACTATTTTATGTGGCGTTCCAGTCGCATTTGGGAAATGGCATTCAGCCATAAATTAAAACATTTCTATTTGGATTTTGTCAACTGTGCTAACGAACCTGTTCATAGAGGAAAGAAAGGATTTTTAAAAATATTCAGAAGGAAAATTCATTTTAATTAACTGATGTGGAACTGGAAAAACAAAACATCAACAAATCGGTGGGGGCGTGGCTTATATACGTCAATCGTTCCAAAGTTACTATTGAAGTGACATAATTCACTCGTGACATTACCACTTTTTAATCAACATTAAATTCAATGCAAAACGAACTGAGGAATGTAATAAATAATTATGTGCAGTACAGCCGCCTTGGGCTGGTCAATAATATTAGATACCAAAAACTAATTATATGAATAATCATCAAAAATTTAATTAATGAAGCACCGGGTACAACCCGGTGCTTCATTAATTAAAATTTTGCTGTCGATGATTTTTATTACCTGGTAAACACATGCGCATAATCAGTGCCCACGCGTGGATTACGATCAGACTACGGCGACTGTACTGTAATCTATCAACACCAGTTACAACTCATTTATACTCCAGCAGTCAAAATAAATTACAGGAGAGCAGCAAGAAAATTCCAATTCACTTTCACTGATGGCTCGTGCTTTTAACTGATTTCCGAGAATCAATGCCAGAATCGTGTATCACTAATGAAGTGAATACACGAGAATGGCGCTCAGTATATATTTTTTTAT
Organism: Pictodentalium vernedei; assembly: GCA_031216915.1. Lineage (NCBI taxonomy): Eukaryota > Metazoa > Mollusca > Scaphopoda > Dentaliida > Dentaliidae > Pictodentalium > Pictodentalium vernedei. The sequence goes on along the minus strand of CM062288.1, from coordinate 50,586,486 downwards.
TACTAGCACTGGAGGTACATAAAAATAGTATGCATTGTGCAATGACGCCACATATTCAATTCTGATTTTTATTTTAGAAGAAATCTAGTGGGGCTTCGATTTTGCTGTTAACATATTACGTTGGCATCAAAAGAGTTAACCCTTTACCTAACGTGAAAAGCAGACGACACTTGCAAAAAAAATTCTTGAATAACTAATTTTTTTCATTTTTTGTCTCAAAAACATAGGTTATGACCCCTCGTTGGAACGAGCTCGACGAGCTCGTTCCAACGAGGGGTCATAACCTATGTTTTTGAGACAAAAAATGAAAAAATAGTGAAAATTAATTGGCAATTTTTGAGAAAAGCGCTGGCCGGTTTTGGCCGTTACGTTAGGTAAAGGGTTAAAGAAAAATCGATTAGTGTAATCTATTAATCATATTCGGTCATCGCTATTTACAAAACACAACATTCAAATTTGAATTATTTTCCCCCACCCCCCCCACCCCCATATTTGCGTCTGAAAACATAGCTTAAAACGCCTCATTGGAACGAGCTGAGGGGCGCGGTGGCTCAGTAGGTAGAGGTGCAGGCTGCAAGCCGAGAGGTCCTCGGTTCGAATCCCACCTGCGGCAACCGCGTTGCGTCCTTGAGCCGGACACTCCCCCCCCCCCCCCCATTGCCCATGTGGGGGCACGGTGACGCTGTGCATTAAGACGTACTGCACGTCGATGGTGGACCTGTCTTCAACCAATGCTAACCCTGCTTGTGTGGAGTTAGTATGTTGGGGAGCTGACAGTTGCTCGCCGTTGCTCGGTGGTTCTATTCCTCCACCTGTAAAACTGTCACGGTCATGATTAGCCATTGTGCATAAGTATGTGACCTTAAACACCAATAAATAAATAAATGGAACGAGCTGATCAGACAAAATATATCTTTTTCGTTCAAGAAAACTTTTTGCAAGAATCATCCTCTAAATGTGTAAGGTAAAAGGTTAATCGGTGACGTCCGGAGGGTGTTTTCGAGTTTGCAAGTAACGGTTGGCTGCTCAAAGGATGACATTTAGCTTGTCAGTACGTGCCTAATCTGTTTTTTGTTTTGTTTTGTTTTTGTGTTTTTACTACATTGACGACAGCAAATAGATGCATCGCTCACGCCCGCGATAGAAAACACATTAACGCTCACAAAATTTCAAACAAAACAACTTCTTTTCAATTACACAAACTTTACTTACAGGCCCTTAGTATTTTTATGTTTGTTTGTGACTATATGTACACTTCTATTAAAAAAGTAGGGGATATTTGATAAAAGTGAGAGATATGAAGAAATATATTTATATTTTCATCAAAAAGACAGTTGAGGCATTGCACCGTGACATCTGTTGAATGATTCCAGCGATAGTTGGGTGTCTGACAAGCACATATTCCACGCACTGAGTTGCAGAAGACATGGACGGTCAGTCAGAGAATTTACCACATTCAGTCCAAGACCTCAACACCTTGTAAATCCTCCTCGGTTTGCGAGAAATCGCGGATCCGACGCGGCATACTCCCCACCAAACGTCCTAAATCAGCTTGACGGATGTTATTCCATTCTTCCTGCAGTTCAGCGGTGAGTTCCTGGACATTGGTAGGGTGCTTTTGGCGTTGTCGTAGGCGGCTGCCAGGCATATCACAGACTTGCTCGATTGGTGAAAGGTCTGGGCTCAGTGCTGCCCAGGACAGTGTAGTGATGTTTTGCAGCTGGGGGAACTCTGTTGCGACACGGGCCCTGTGTGCTCTTGCATTGTCACCTTGGAAAATGAATCAACCCCCGTAACGTCGCGCAAATGACACCACATCAGCTGCTAACATGTTGTAACGGCAGTACTGCACTGTGACACGCCCTTTGATGACAAGTAACGCTATTCTGCTTGTCATGGTTATGCCCCCCACCCCCACACCATAACCGATCCACCACCAAAACGACCGTGTTGCCTGACGGTTACGCCATGGTGTCGTTCTGTTTCGCCTGTCGTGGAAGTCGAGAGTGAACCTCGATTCATTGGAAAACATGACGTTGTTCCACCGACGATTGTCCCAGCGCTGTCGTGCTCCACACCAATTACGCTTTGCTGCGATGTGACGTTCAGTCAAACGTGGAATTATTCGAGGTCGTTGAGGTACAAATTCCAGCTGTGTAGGCGATTTCGAATAGTCTGACCACTGACTCACACATCTGTCGCTCGGTGCAGCTGCTGTCCAATTTCTGAGGCACTTTGATGGCGGTTACGTAATGCTGTGGTTCGGATGATACGATCCTGGTTGTCACCCTTGGACGACCTGACCTGACATCAACATTGCCTATCTGACGGTAGCGTGACCACAACCTTCTACTCACCGATTGAGTAACGTTGCGAATTTGAGCCACTGCAGTCTGTCTATTGCCAGCGTCCAACACGCACGTAAACGTTCGTCACGTGTCAGTCTTCGTATACCTCAAGAATTACGTTTCAACCAGAAACTATTGACGAACGAGTTTGTACCAAGAAAAGAACGGCGAGACCTCCGAAAAAGCCTGTCCAGTATAAATGAAAATTTCAAAACGTACCCCACAGACGTTAACGCGGCGCTCGTGCGAAAAACCTGCACGAAGTTTTCATAGGCCGTTGACATTCATGATCCACACTAAACTTGGTAATATATTGATGTGTCCAATCACGCGTATCCAAGGATATCCCCTACTTTTTTTTGAATGATATATATAATCAGTGGTGGCGCCAGAATTTCCACGACAAAGGTGGGCGGGGGGCTCGTGTTCCCCTACGCGAAGTTTTAGGGTATTCCCCGATAAGCGCACAATAAAGAAGGCAATTTCTCCGGCGGGGGGGGGGGGGGGGGGGGGGGGGACTAACCCTCCCAGGCGGGGGATGGTGACTGTAGCCTCCAAACAGCCCTTGGCCCCACACCTGTAAATAATCTATTGACACTACCTTGGTTCATCTATAGTTTAATTTACGTGCAGTAATAACATTTCTGGTTTGTTATTTCTTTATCGACGACACAGGTTTCTGACATTGATGCTAAGAATATCTTTTGTGAGAAGATACACATTCAGGGACTATTATCACTGGACATCTTTCGCATAAAAGAATGGCTAATCGCAGTCGTCCATTCGTCGGACGGTCAAAAAACCTTGTCGCGGAATTGACGAATACGAGTCCGTTTGAGAGAAAATCGTACTGTTCTAATTTTGTACCACTTGCAGTTTCACCCTTTGAACCCTGGTGGTATCTTCCACGTCAGTTCGATGGCAGCAATTAATTGGAAGAGTCCATATTCACTATTTGAGGGAAAACCAATTAATATTTTTAACGTGCAGCCTCGGGGCTGCACGTTGAAAATATTGATTCCTTGGTTGTTTTCGCAAACACCCACCTATCCTCTGGGTGAACTCATGAAGTGAATTGAAATTGGTTCGCTATATCATTGCCTGACGGAAAAAGCATATTTGAGCCGAGTTTGATTATTTTATCACCAAATGCAAGTTCATTCACATTGAAGGAATAAGCCTTTTTCGAAACTGCCATCTTGGCTTTTAATTTATGCAAGGTCACAGGTCGTGGGGTGTAAACAAAGCGATTTCCATGCTCGTCTCGGTGAGTTCTGTGTCAGCCAAGACAACTAATTTTGTGAAATATCAAATTTGAATTCTTAGAACCGATGTCATCAATCAAATTAACTAAAGGGGCAACCTTAGACGACTTTAAACGATGAGATACTGCAGGTTTAAAGACCTTTTTTACGGAGCCGGGGACTTGTTTTGAATGGCAACAAGGGAACACTCGTTGCAGACAGTTTCTCGGCTTGGGGAATCCCCGAAAGTTGTCGAAACAGTGCCGATGGCCACAGAGTCATGACACAGCGTACATTCAAACACCAATAAGTCGATAGGAACTCAATTCTATGTTTACACCTCGCGACCTGTGACCTTGCATAGATTAAAAGCCAAAATCGAAAAATGCTTATTTCCTCTCGCGCTGTCGGGTTGACAGAACAGAAAATGGATTCCCATTATTTTGATCAATCGAGTATGGCTTTTTGTATGTTAACGACTATTTTGAGAAGTTTATTGCTTTTGTTGACTTAAAGGATGAATAAATGTGTTATGTGCTCATTGTACTTGTATACAACCTTTCACATTATTCTTACTGTAATCATATGAAACTTATTAACTTCAGTAGAGTTGATATCTAAGCCCCATAACCAGGTGTGTATACAGTATTCTATGATAGTGCATGCATTAGCCAGGTTTTCGTTTTGTAGAGGTGGGGGGGGGGGGGGGGTGGAGGGAGTAGCTACGCCACTGTCCATAACACCCCTAAAATCACTCCTTTCATCTTAGCTAAACGTCGTTCTCGTGACAGAGAAACACAATGCATCGGTATTTCGTGAATATAATATTAATATGTACTCCCAGAATAATCAGAATGACATAATTTGGGTTTTTTTCTTGGCGAGGCAGAGTCTGAAAAAGACTCGGAAAAGATCAGTACAAAAAATATTTGTAAGAGTGAAAGATACGGTAAAGGGTTCTTGAAGGGTTCGGGGGAATGGGATTTGATAGTGTATCGTGTTGTATTCCTTTAGTTCAAAAAGGTAAGTTTCATCATTATGCTACACCTACAGTACGAGGAGAGTGGATAGTAACTAAGTCACCCTTGGGGTGGAGTTATCAACCAAAGTGTCACTTTCAAATTCTGTACATATGGACAAAAAACACGAGCAATGTTTCATCCAATAGACCTCCGGGTTTAACCCGGAGGTCCATTGGATGGAACTTTACTTGTGCTTGTTATGTTTCGCAACAAATTTGCAATTATTGCTTTGGTGGAATCTCCTCTATGTGGGTGATTTAATTATAATACACTCTCCACGTACTGTATAAGTTGCCAATGGAGCATTGATTTGTGAACGGTACCTTTGCATAAAATGTTGTTCACTTTTGTTGTCTTTTTTGCATGATTTTCTGGCGAAGGTATTCGTTTTGCAATCTCTGTTGTTTCTCAGTAGAAAAGTTCAACAGGTTATAAAGGCCAAAAAAGTGAACTCGTGACCTGGTGGGTTTGATTGAAACCCGAAGTTGTGAGTTGCATTAAATAGGGATGATCGGCTGATTGATTCAATATCTGTTGGCTTTGAAATCATTAATTAAATTTTTTGGTCCACTTTTGAAAAGATTAAAAAGTTTGTAATTTTGTGCCGGAATATGTGCGAATCTTTCAAAAACGTGAGACATGAATATAGTGTTAAGGTCATTCAGTGCAAGACCACACAGTAGTGGTGAAAATTGGAAATTTAAATTCAAATTTCATGTAGGACCATATATTTTTTGCAGTTTATTTTTATCAAATGATGATGTTCTGTGAATGTATAGGTAATTTAGTTCAATACAACTTGGTGTGCTGTACAGAGAGTGAAAGGTTAGCCCTGTTATCAATGGGATTTTTTAGGCTTTCATGACCAACACTTCATCCTCACCGAATGCTAACACATTGTCAAAAATATTTTAGAGTTAACTCCCTTATGTTATCACTGCAATGGAGTGTGCTCTGGAGAAACCAGTCAGTAACAGGATTATGGGATGGGAAACAGAAACATCAGGGGAGGTAACCAATACTAACTGTGGGGATCTGAATCAAAAACGAGACTGATCGAATTGAACAGCAGCTGATGGGTTAGAGCATTGGACTGGAAAGATCGTAAGCTGTCTGCGTCGTGTGTGTTGTGTCCTTCCGTAAGACACTTAAATTTATCCCACATAAGAGCACAGTGCCTCCATGTGCTAAGGCGTACAGTACGTTGATCCACACGCAAATTCAGTCAAACAATACCTACCACAATCGCACCGGGTTAGTAAGTTTGAGAGTATGACAGTTACATGCCGTTTCTCGTTGGTTTTCCCTGATGCTGAGGGCAGTTGCATGCCCCCCCCCCCACCACCATCACAATTTCAGTCATGCCCCGCTTCCCCCATGTTCACCCATATAGGGAACATCGGCAAGAAATTTTAATATCTAGCAATTTACTTGATTCTGAGTCCGTTTTTTTTGTGTCCATAATTTATAAGTTGTGAGAGGCATCAATCATTAGGCCACACTGTAGCCTAAGTATTGATGTCTTTCACAACTTGTTAGTGCACGTTGTGGCCTAATTATTGATGCCTGTCACAGCTTATAAATTATGGACACAAACGGACTCAGACTCAAGGAAATCGTGTTGTTTTTTTCCTCACATTTCAAAATTTCCCCCTCCAGTGAGAAAGGGACACCCCCCCCCCCCCCCTCTTGTGCTCGCCCACATCTGGCTGCAGCAGGGCCCGGATGATGCAGCGAATCATATTCTGTATGCCCCCCTTTGATATTACTCTTACCCCCATAACTTTGATATCCTGGCTACGCGCTTGATTGGGGGTTCCATCATCCTTAAAACTGACTGGCACGTCATGTAGTTATTAAAAGTATTTCTATTCCAACAAATACACTAACTTCATAAAGAATGCTGAATTCCTCAGCTGAAATTGCACAATTATTGTTTCAACGATTTTTGTACCCAATCGGGACGACTCAAAAGGGAAATCTTGGAACTGCTGATGCCCGAGCAGTCACGCGTTCCTGTGTCTGAAGCCCTTTCTCAGAGACGGCAGAACGGATCTTTCTCAAATCGAACACAAACATCCTGTCTCGTGCGTGCATGACGCTCGTATATTTAGATTTTTTACGTTTATCGCAACGGGCTCTTTATGACATTTTTATTCTTTTAGACTTAGATTTTTTTTAAGATATATCATACAGTTAAAAGTAGACGGCCTGTCACGAACTGTGCGCTTATCTAGGCTTAATTGCGCGTAGGAATTGCGAGCAATTGCCATATCGAATGGCATCCAAAGCACGGCAGGTTCTCCTGGTTACTCACAGCAAACACTGGCAATGTTTCTGCCAATGGACCTCCGGGTTACCCGGAGGTCCATTGGCTGAAACATTGCTTGTGCACAGGCCATATGTACATCATTTGATAGCCTTACAATGGTCATGACGCGTAGATTAACGCGCAGATCGACGTACTATTTGGGCGCATTTCATGACAGGACTTCTAGTTTTAACTAATTATGGTGCGGAAATTCTATCACACTGCTGTTCATTTGTTGGAACAATGAGACGTGAATCAGCGCTGGATAAGTGAGCTCTACATATGGTGCGTACATTCTATCACACTGTTGTTCATTTGTTTATTATTTCCATGACGAAAAACCAGGTGCACATATAAACATGTACTCGCATCAGACTCTACAGTTCTTGTTGGAACACTGAGAATGAATCAGCGATTCCTTATTGGGATAAGGGAACTCTGCTTCACACAGTAACCAATGTTTGAGGTGAGAGGCCGGACAACGCGGACAATATGGTTATACACGACGGACTCGATCTGGACTTTATTCTTTGCTTTTGGTCGCGACAGATCGCCTGCAAGCAACACACGTCTTTTACGTAAATTAGCGTTTAACCCTTTAAACCGAAAAGAATACGTTTCCGTTTCAGGTTCGCGATACGACCCGAATTCACAAAGTAGAGAGTTGCTCAATGAATTTGTGTAGAGGACCAATCAAGATTTTGTCTTCCCCAATTTACGAATATAGATTCTACCAATTGATGGCTCTGTACTAGCATGGAATATACCATCTGGGTTAAATGGTTAATAGAAAAGATTCACAAGGTTAAGCAGAAACTATTTGTACATGTTCAGTACACAATGCCAATAATATATATATTAATTAGCCCTTTACCTAACATGAAAAGCAGACGATACTTGCAAAAGAAATTCCTGAATAATTATTTTTTTTTAATTTTTTGTCTCAAAAACATAGGTTATGTCCCCTCATTGGAACGAGCTCAATGAGCTCGTTCCAATGAGGGGTCATAAGCTATGTTTTTGAGACAAAAAATTAAAAAATAATGAAAATTAATTGGCGATTTTTGAGAATTGCGCTGGCCGGTTTTGGCCGTTACGTTGGGTAAAGGGTTAATGTTATTTACTTCAGCATCCAGCAAACGTCCGCGACTATTCTTCTGTCGTAGAGGGCTAGTGCACTAATGATGCTTGCGACGTGTTTCTCGATATCATCAATACGGCATTTGATGAAGCCTTCCACCTACAGACAGTTCCTACCCCCCCCCCCCTCAAAAAAAATAATAATAGTAAAAATAAATGTAAATAAAATAAAAGTCGTTAGGCGACAACATTAGATGACACGGGAACTTCTACAGTCCTCCTTACATAAAAATCGGTTATGCTACAAAATACTTAAATTCCTTTCAATTGAATATACATACTAAGTTTGCTAAGCATCAAGTATATCCAACTACCTGTTTTACGTTTTAGTTGAAATATTGTAATAAAAAGTGTATATATTTTTTATTTAATTATATCTTTAATAATTTAAGCACAGAAATTAAAATTTTGTTTGTGTTTGACATTATTTTTTAGCTTTTGAATACAATAACCATGGAAAATGGATATTATTGGTAAAAGAGGAAATTTTTCAAATTTGACAAAAAGTTGACGGAGCGAACTGGTATGGGTTCAATATCGAGTGTGAGACCCATTACTGTTAATTACAGCTTGACAACGCCTTCTGATGCTCCCAGTCAGGTTCCTGGTGGTCCTTTGTGGGATATTGTTCCATTCTTGAACCAGCATGGCACCAAGCTCCTGGACACTTCTTGGCTGGAATGGACGGGCTGAAATTGCAAGCTGCAACTCATTCCAGACATGTTTGATTGGATTGAGGTCAGGGGATCTTTCTGGCCAGTCCATAAGCTCAATCCCCTCCCTTTGTCGGTACTCCCAGACAGCATGGGCAACATGAGTACGGGCGTTATCGTCCATCAGAATGAATCTATCACCCACTGCACCTGCATACAATCTGACGTGGACATCTAGGATCTCATCAATATACCGCTGTGCAGTCAATGTCCCACGTTCAAGAACACAGAGATCTGTACGTCCATCCCTGCTGATGCCACCACAGGAATTGCTCGCCGTTGCCATTATCGAATGGCATCCAAAGCACGGCAGGTTCTCCTGGTTAGGCAGGTAATGTTTCTGCCAATGGACCTCCGGGTTACCCGGAGGTCCATTGGCTGAAACATTACTTGTGCACAGGCCATATGTATAGAATGTTTTAGCCTTACTATGGTCAGAACGCGAAGATTAACGCGCAGATCGACGTGCTATTTGTGCTCATTTCATGACAGGACTTCTAGTTGTAACTGTAATCTCTTTTACCGAAACGCACCTGGATCCTAGTTTTAGCTCCCACAGCGTGCTGATCCCTGGCTTTTCTCCACCAGTGAGGAAAGACAGGAACTAACATAGTGGAGGAGTGGCAGTTTATTTTTCTAAACAAGTCAAATTTAAACGAATGCCTTGGCTAGAATTTGGTCAATTGATGCTTTGGTTCGAAATCACTACCGAATTAAACTTATGTTATTTGTAGCTTATCCCTGAATTCAGTTTTCAACAGAGGGCTACTGGGTAAAACTTGAGCGCGTAACTGAAGATTCGTTTTGTACTAACCCATCATTGATAATTACCGGTGACATGAACAGCACTCTCCTCAATCCATCAGGTGCACTCAATGAGGTTATTGGTACATTTTATTTAAGAAACACCATAACCGAACCGACGCGCACAACCAAGTACCTTACTTGGCCCAATAATAGTCAGTGATAATGTCAGTCTTGAACTGTGATGTACTGGACCTCGGGGTCTCCGCGACCACAAGGCAGTTTGCGTGACTATTCAGGATGGTATTACAAAACAGAAACCAACAATAAGACAGATCTGGAATTATATATAACAAAGCCAACTTTATTAAAATGAATGATATCATATCCCAGACAGAGTGGCAAACAATTATTAATAGTAACAACAGTCCAAGTACTTCACTTGACAACTTTCTGACACGGTTTCTCGAAATTGCAAAAGATTATCCGTCCATTTGATAAGGGTGTATACCGTGCTACGATGTTACTGTCCGTCGATCTGATAAGCCATAGTTCGATTCTGCACCTCGCCGAGAAGTTCGGAAGAGAGACTGCTTAAGGCAACGGGTCCTAAAAAGCAATAATCCCACTACCTGCGAAAAAAATAATCATGTCCGCATTAAAGTTAGTAATATGAAGAAAAAAGACTTGATCTACATACTTTTCTACATTAGATACATCTCTCTGTATAAATCGCGACCCCCAAACTTTTTGTTTGGCATACCGTTAAACAACTATTATGTAATTTTGATAGTAAGTACCCAGTCCAGCACCTCGAAACTGTGACTGACGCTGGAAATTTGGTAACTGTATCCAATGATCAACAAATCGTCGCCTGAGTGCTAGAATGTTCTATGTCCCATGGGACATAGAACATTCTAGCACTCAGCCGACGAAATAGCAGACTTGCTTAATACCAACTTCCTGAAAAACAGCGAAATCAACAAAGCGGGACATCACCTGCCTGTGTTCCGTTCCAAGTTCCCAGAAACTCTTACTGGCATTAATGTTACGGAAGCAGACATCTACGAGATACGAAGCTTCCTAGAAATCAATAAAGCAGCCGGCCATGATGGCATCAGAAACCGAATGCTGAAAGAGACACGGCAAACAATATGCAAGCCACTCCTACTATTATTCCAGCAGTCACTTACGTCTTATACATATCCATCAGACTGGAAGTTGGCGACAGTCATACCAATCTTCAAGAAAGGCGACACCCAAGACCCTAACAGTTATAGGCTCGTTTCCCTTCTTAGTTGTGTGAGTAAAGTCATGGAAAAGATTATTTCCAATAAAGTATTCTGCCACTTTCACAACAATAATCTGTTGTTTAAACACCAGTCTGGCTTCCTGTCAAAACACCGTACTGTATTCCAGCTACTAGGAATCTATCACAACTTATGCTTAGCCGATGATAACCGTCTCTTCTCACTGGAGGTTTTTACGACATATCAAAAGCATTTGATAGGGTCTGGCATAAGGAGCTTATTTTTAAATTGAGACAATATGGTATTACAAGGTCCATCCTGGAATGGTTCAAACGCTATCTGAAAGCCTGTCGACAACGAGTAATAATAAATTCTGCTTATTCTGATTATTTTCTCGTTAAGTGTGGTGTACCGCAGGGATCAATGTTAGGACCGCTACTCTTCTTGATTTACATCAATAACAGTTCTGAATGCAGATTCGTGTAGGCTGTTCGCAGACGACACGTATATAACAAAGAAAACGTCTGATCTGGATCAGCTCAGTACAGATATTAACCCTGAACTTAATGTTGAATTATTATGCAGTAGCTCGTAACTTTTAACCCATAAAATTTTATTGTTATTTACCAAGAAATCAGTAACCTCACAACTGAACATACACTGAACATACACACCTCTGATTAACATTACAAGCTGACTTGAACTGGCTTACACATATTTGCAGCATATGCAACATATGCAAGAAGGCTAACTCGAGGCTTTCCCAATTAAGAAAACTTAAATTTATCCCGGGCAGAAAAATTCTTTAAATAATGTACAGGTCTTTTATACTTCCAGTATTAGAGTATGAAGATGTAGTATGGGCTGGGGCTCCCGATTACTTACTTTCTACATTAGACAAAATACACACGGAAGTCGGGAGGATAATGACGGGACTCACTAGGCCGGTACCGCCTTCAAAATTATCCTTTGAAGTCGGCTGGGAAACCCTTAAACAACTACGAAAAACTGCACAAGAAGGCGACCTTCTTCAAAATTCGTACCCCGTCGTACCTCTTCAAACTATTACAAGGCAGTACTACTGACCGTATCACACACGTCCTCATTCGAATTTCAAAATTCCTCCGATGCACATAGATGCACACTGAATTATTGAAAGATTCTTTCATCCCATCTTGTATTTCAGAGTGGAACTCACTTCTGATTGAAATAAAGAACCTGGAATCTTCAAGTGAATTTATTAAGTATTTCAAAAGTGAGGCATGTAGGCTGCCATCCTATTTTGGGACTGGTTCGAGGAAGATGAATATACTGCATTGCAGACTACGTAGTGCATACAGTGACTTAAATTTTGACGAATTTCAAAATTATATTCATGACACACCAAACGGCTCATCTGGTAAGAAAATGGAAGGCATAAAACTTTACTTTTCTGTCTGCCAAAGGTATTCCAATCAAAGATTAATACTGCAACAGGACTTGCCCAACATCACAATTACTGACATCCTCTATGGTATCCCTAACATGCCTCCATCTGCAAATAACCATCTATTCCGGGTAATACAAAAGTATATCAAAGCAACCAATCGATTCAAGATTTTTGATAATATTCATCCAGATAGTTAGTTTCACGTTTCCAACCCCATGAAAGTGATGTAGTACCGGTTTACTGTGGTGGAACAGTTCTGATTCATTGGAACAATATACTCCGGTAGCCAATGTGTGGGTTGCAAGTCGTCTAAAGTAACTGGCATGATTAAAATGATTAAAAACCACTGGAGAAACTTGACTATCCTTAGGGTTATAGATCACTTGCGACTATGTTCAGCTTACCTACTTTATATGTGATGACAAAACATTGACCGCACCTTGCAGTGCTGGGGCTCTCCTGGAGCGTTGTGGCCTGTTATGTTGGCTGGAGAGAGTTTGGCTTGATTTTTTTTCATGAGTACATGGTATCAATTCCCATCATTTCTTCTTTCTCTTTTTTTAATTCTCTGAATATCAACCGCAATAACACAATTGCAATCTCGAATAGCGTATTTTTTTTATTCTGATGTGTATATATTTAACAAATGTTGCATTTATTTGTTAATCGTATATAAGGGAGAGGACGTGTCTTGAGTGTTTGGCACTTGTTGTCCAATCCTTATTGTTAATTTTGACAAATAAAATATGTTTAAACAATGGAGGTGTAGAACTACAGTAATAACTAGTGTTGTCCCTATATCCCGATAAATTCGGTCTTTTGTTTGGTCAGAATGCCTTGGACAAATAGGCGTGGCAAATGATGCACCCAACATCCAAGGTATATGAGAGCGTGCCACATCCAGGGTATAAGCACGCGCGAAACATCGGGGTATATGGTTTAAACGAAAGCTTTCCGATTTTGCTTTGATTCTGGACAATTCAATCATAAAAATAAAATAAGTGCAAATAATTCGTCCCCTGAGTACCAATGTGTTCTATGTGCCAGTAGGCACATAGAACACATTGGAACTCGGGGACGATATGTCAACAAAATACTGTTTACTCGTTTCCTTAACGAACCAAGGGATGTAACTCTATCTGTTGTCTTCTGCGATTATAAAAACAAAATAATTAACACGAATTTGGGCCAAGTGATTGTGGAGCTGAGAAATGCATCCCCAAATTTATTTTCACTATGCTTGTATTGAGTTTCAAACGGGACAAAAACGTTATCTCCGCCAAGATGTATGGTATATGGAGATTTAATACCTGAATGTCTCATTTGGACACCTCGCCTGCGGCTCGTTGTTTAAAAACCTACATCAAGGTATTAAATCTTCATATACCATGTATGTAGGGGGAGATAACTTATAATGGCTGTAGTTTCAGTGGTAGAACACAGTGTGGAAGTATGTACTGTAAAAATATGGACAGTAAATATGGGCAGTAAATATCGACAGTATAAGAAGTGAAGGAAACACAAGGAGCAATGACAGTAGTAGAAGAGGTTTTGGAATGCTGGTGATAAGCGATACACACAAAGAAGTTTTGGTTCCTTTAGGTTATTCAGTGCTGGTGATAGGAGATAGACAAGTTTTTTCTTTGATAGCCATGGTGGCAATGGACAACCATAAACGTATTCATAGTAGAAACAGCGATATAACGTCCTTTAATTGGAATAAGGCACCCTCTGTAATGCCAACGCATAGCAGTTGGAACCTTATTACATTCGAAGGACGACTGAAGACACTTGTAGTAAAAGTAATGGTTGTACCGAAGAGCTTTTTTCCGACCCTTGGGCACCCACACACCCCTTTTTGAAGGAAACATCTTTTTTCTGTCTTGAAACTTGGTGCCGAAATTAGAGTAAATCACACATAAATTGCTTTGATTGGCAATTTCAGCGGGTATTTTTGCTGGAACATGGTTTGTATTGTTCCAGTAACCATTCCCGACATTTAATCTACCCACAACCAGCTAATGAAGATTGGTCGGAAATTGGTCCCATTTCTTGGCAAGTTTATGAATTTATTCCAACCTTCTCACAGACACTGACAGTCAGTGTATACATCGGTAATCAAGAGAGTATATAGCACATACTGACATTCTACCTGAACAGTATTGAGACAGGTGTAGCAGGAACATGTGTGAAATATGTTGAACATTTTGTTGTTTTATCTGGTTTCACCACTGTATTTGCTGTTATTTCTACCTACTTCTTTCTGTTTCTACCCATTTCTACACTCAATTTTAGTTTCATCAGTCTAATATGAATTTATTAAGCATTATCAAGTGCACAATGCGTAGAGGCAATTTGCTCAATGTTGTATTGAACCTGTCAATAGTCATGATGTGATGTGGGTATAAATTCAAGATTTGCTCCGTTAATCAATATTTTCAACGTGCAGCCCAGAGGCTGCACGTTGAAAATATTGATTCGTCTACCCGAAATAATCAACATGAACTCTTATAAGTGTTGTCATTGAACTGACATGGAAGGTACCACTAGAGTTCAAAGGGTTATTTATTTATTGGTGTTTAAGGTCACATACTTCTGCACAAAGGCTAATCATGACCACAACATGGACATAAAATCAAGGTCAGTCAATCGTCCCATGTTTCCTATTTTAGAGGACTCCTACCCCAAGCTTTAGTGACTGGGTCCTATTTTACCAGTGAAACAAAGCTTGCTTACCACAGTAAACAAGCATTGCTTCACTTCACGCGGTTCCCGCAGGGGGTTCAAGTAGGGCTGTCACGATCAATCGATTAATCGATTGTTGATCGGTCACGGCGAAATCGATTAGTATTTTTCGTTGTCGAATAATCGGTAAATTGTATCCCATTTTAGATGTTTAATAATTAAAAGAAAATTTGATGAAAAAACTATTGTTTCTAAAGGTATTGAGTTAAGAACATCGATGTTAAACCCCAAGAAGCCGTTGGAAGCATTTGTCTTCCAGGTACATTCATCAAAGCTTTGATGTTCTGAACTTTTGAACCGTCAGTGTAATAATCAAGACCGGTCGGCAGTTGCGATCTTCGCAACTGCCGACCGGTCTTGATTATTACACTGACGGTTCAAAAGTTCAGAACATCAAAGCTTTGAATGTACCTAAAAGTTGATCGTCTTCGTTGTTTACTTGAGGTAGGTCAGCTGACTTGAACTTCATTTTTATCGACTTCAAAGAGAGGGAGAGGGGTGGGGGTCATCTAGGTACGATTAATCGAATATTATCGATTATTTGCGATGATTAATCGATTCCTAAATTTAAAAATCGTGACAGCCCTAGGTTCAAGGGTTAAGAAGGAAGAAATCGACATAAGTAACAAATCACGACACACTGTCGGAATAATCAAATACAAACTACAGCCTAGTGTGAATTTCTGTGACACGTTATAACAAATAAAAATAATGTAACCTATAATTAACTTTAAATCAGAAAAATAAATAAAGCCGGTGTAAATAAGAATAAATATAGAGAGGATTATAATTTGTTGAATGTTTGCACACTTAGTCGTAATGAAATATGTTAGAATACTTGTTGACCTTGTCAATACTACACATAACAGACAAATTACTTGATAGTTTGAAAAAGATTCAAACCAATTTACTCGAATATATGCAGAAATTACATATCAATTCTAAAGTCGGGGTTATCATACTCAAAGAAAAATCAAAATCTTTCCCCTCAACATAATTGAAAAATATATTGTCGACTAACCGAAAAACTTTAACATTTCACACGGATCTTTAACTCCTTTAATGGTAAGTATTCACAATATGTGACCCTGGTTGTTGAAAGTGTCTTTAAGCCCTAATAAGTACATACTAAGTTGGAAATTACATTGATATGGGGCGGGAGGGGATGGAGTGCTCGGTCCCTCACGAATGATTGGTTGAGAATTTCGTCTTTTGTGGAAATATTTTACGTAACCCCTTACCGTCAATAAACAGTCAGCACTATTATAATATATTAATATTATAACTCTTTGGTCGGACGCTGATTTGTACCGGCTCTCAGATGAAAATACCTTGATTAACCATGTGCTCCCAAATGCCTCCCAAAAACGCGCCTCTTCTCTTCTCTCAACACCAAGAAACGAAACATTTGATGACATCCCATACCCCATTCTTCCCAATTTGTCCGATAAGCATACTAACCCTCTCCTTTGTGTCTCACAATAACCACTCATTCTTCAATATACCCAACTTATCCCATTATATTCCCAGTGGATCTTATTCTCTTAGAATGGCAGTTTGAACTTTATAGTAGAAACTGTCCCAGCGTCTCCACTACTCCTAAATTACACATTGGCTCTTCTTTTCACTGTCCTTCCCCAATTTTCCACTAATCGCCAGCGAACTCAGCTTGAAAAGCAGTAATCCCACCCATCCCTCGCCCAACCAAGGTGCCATTGAGGTACACTTCAAAACCTGGAATCTCTTCATCACGTAGGCCATCCAAAAACTTCTTTACTTTGATTCCCTCTCGCCACTTTCGGTCCCAATCCTTTATGATTCCTTCTCTGGAGATTTTTTTACCCTGTGTTGTGTCGACTTCTAAGTCCGAGATCTCCATTCAATAGTTCTCTATGAACTCCATTACTTGGTCTATCCATCATGCCTTTGTATTTGAATTCCAAATATTCTGAACCATTAATATCGCACTATTCACCAAATTTCACTAGGTTTTGAATTTTTGCTACAAAAATAGCGTATGTCATCCTCATTGGGTCGTGCTCGTTGAGCTTATTCTAGTAAGGAAACACAAGCTATGTTTTTGAGGAGAAAGAGTAGAATATTTTCAAAACATTCTTGTTGCAAGTGTCGCCTTCTATCCATGTTAGTTAACTATTTACCTAACGTGAAAAGCAGACGACACTTGCAAAATAAATTCTTGAATAACTATTATTTTTCATTTTTGTCTCAAAAACATACGTTATGACCCCTCAATGGAACGAGCTCGTTCCAATGAGGGGGCCATAACCCATGTTTTAGAGACAAAAAATAAATAAATAACGGTTTTGGCCGTTACGTTAGGTAAAGGGTTAAAAAATTAACGCTAAAGCAACAGACAAACCAACCAGTGCTATTCATAAACATCGCCATTCAAATTTTATTTTTTTGTCTCAAAATCATAGCTTATACAGTATGTCCGCCGTGGACCGGTCACTTTCCACGGGTGGGCAATATTTCCACGGGTGGGCAATATTTCCACGGGCGCAATAATATTAGATTCCAAACACCAATTATAGGAATTATCTTCAAAAATTTAATTAATGAAGCACCGGGTATAACCCGGTGCTTCATTCATTAAAATTGCTGATGATTTTCATTACTGGTAAACGCATGAGTGGATATAACTGCCTTTGCATGGATTACGACTAATACACGGCGACTTACTGTAGACTCCCATTGAAACGAGCTCAGCGAGCTCGTTCCAATGAAGTTTATAAGCTATGTTTTTGACACAAAGAATGAAAATGTTTAGTTATTCAAGAATTTTGCATGTCCCGTCTCCCATTCCTGATGGGTAAAGTATTAGCAACATTTCATTACATTAAGAGTGATGTAAACAGAAAGAGTATGAGAAAAAGTAGCAAATAGCACACCGAGCAAAAGGGGTTATTAATTTCCAGCTTGTGGTTCATTTACATTCTATACAATAAATAATATATCCGAAGAGCTACAGTTTTGTTTTTAACAACTGAAAGATTTAATAAATTCACTTTTGAAAAATCTTTTTGTCCAGGCACTCATTCTCATCGTGGTAAGGTCTACCCTCGACGCAACCAGCATTAACGGTTCTGTTCTTTTTTGTTGTATATGAGCTGAGACCTGAAAGTTCGATATACGGTACCAAGGAAATAAAGTTTGAAAGTTTTGAAAAATGTTAAAGAAGCTTTTGTAAATAACATCTTCCATGCTGGCGAAGTAAACAGATTTTGTCTAGAAAGTATCGTGGTCATTTTAGTCACACATGGTTTCTATGACAGTGTTTTCAGTACAACTAAAACAAATTCCTTTGAACTGTAATAATTTTGGCGCTATATAAATGGGTATATTATTATTATTATTATTATTATTATTATTTTCATATTGAAAACTATTCGATCCAAGTAACACTCAGATCTGACCAAAGAGTTGGATCTGAAGAAACCTTATTTTTCAAGCAACATGGTTTAAGTGTGCAAATGAATATCATTTAAATACACCAGTTGCATTGTACATAATATTTTTTATATTTCTTGCTCACCAGAGTCAAGCATTATGTATACAGATTGACATTTCTTTTTAATGTGTTCACAACTGTATTAGATCCAGCCACCCATTATATTTCTGTGTTTTTGAAAAGGTTTACTCTGAATATCTGGGACAAACACACCCTGTATTATATCTCTAATTAGTACTGCCTACCATATTTATTGAGAAAATCCGTCATCCCAACATGCAACCATATGGCTGTTTTTGTTTACATCAGCTTCATTAACACATGTTCGAAACTTTCATTCTTATTTCATTTATGACTCAATATAGCAAATCTTCGGGCCTCAGCTCATTATAAACAACAAAAACAGAGAACTGTTGACATCGGTTTTAAACGAGGCTGCACCAACAGTGAGAATAAGTGTCCGGAAAAAATATTCTTTAAACATGAGTTTATTTGATATTTAAATTTAAATTTGAAAACAATTTTGGGAAGACATCCTCATATCTTGTATATGATATATAGACAGAACACGAGGTGTGTTTGAAATCACTGGGTGTTTTACATAACGAGTTGGAATGGCTTAGCCATATTTCGCGAGGGCCGTAGGCTCGACCGAAATATGACTACGCCATTCCAACGAGCGATGTAAAACACCCACAAATTCAAACACACATCGCTTCCTGTGTTTATTACACATCCCCATGCATTAAGATTAATTTAAATACACAAATTTTAATTCCGATGTTTAAACCCAAAGGTGAAGAGTCCGTTATTTTTGTTTGAAGCGGTACTGATCAAATGGAACGATAAAAAAATCAAAACAACCTTTAGGGAACCAGTCTAAATTACATTCGTTATCTTTTCTATGGGTGTGTTTGTTGAAATTCGTATCACTGTTTCTCTTCGACTGGTGTCCATTCACGCCTAACCATTCGGCGGATATTATTGATAGCTAAAATATAAATTTGAGCGGATTTGCAAAACACCATTTTATTTTGATTTGGACGTTTTCATTTTCACACTACGCGACAGACGATCGATAATTGTATAACGAAATTTGGAAACTTTACGAAGCGTAACTAAAGACACGGCGGGAAAGGAACTAGTCTAAACGGTGCGGGGGTAAAGAAGTTCCGGCTTGAACATCATCAGTTGAATACAAAAACATTTATGTCATAGCGGCGATTCCGTTAACCCTTTACCTAACATGAAAAGCAGACGACACTTGAAAATAAAATTCTTGAATAACTAATATTTTTCATTTTTTACGTCAAAAACATAGCTTGTGACCCTTCATTGGAACGAGCTCGTTGAGCTCGTTCCAATGAGGGGTCATAAGCTATGTTTTTGACATAAAAAGTGAAAAAAAATAATGAAAATTGGACGGTGGTTTTGTGAATAGCGCTGACCGGTTTTGGCCGTCACGTTGGGTAAAGGGTTAAATACAAGAGTTTAAAGTTTAATGGATATGTAGTAAAGAATGCAATTACACCACGAGTGCATCATAAAATATAAATAACAAAAAATTGTACATGACGATTTTCCTCGAATTGTTTCTGTTTACATTCCCCTTAACATTATAACTACTGATTAACAATCAGAGGTAGGGAGTTCCCCCCATCTGTCAATAGTTTCCGGAGTAAACAAACCCATTAACAGAGACAGACTAGTATAGTTAATGCCTGGTAACCATCGCTGGGGTTGGTAGTCCTCTCAAGCTGACAGTATAACTGTCGTAAAGCGTATTCTGTGGGGAAAATTAGCTCACTCAAAGCGTTTGTTAACTTTATACATTTATTCACTTTTAGCGGCGGAATAACCAAACGAACTTCTTTCTCGGCCGGTATAGCCAGACTGTTGAATTCAGGAAGTACATACATTTTATAGTAAAACAGTTACTCATAACAACGTTTACTTTTTAACATAAATCCTAAGCAATAATAAACCCTTTTGGAGAACAGGACTTGTTATCAAGCAGGTTGTATTATTATAGGAGGACAATTGCTGATTACCAGCTTAGGTATACATTCTACTATACTCAACAACACCAAAACAATTAGCACCTGGGTTTTCATAATAATTTTAGAAAAGCATCTTGGAATTTTGTTCTTTTGAATTTCACTTCAAAACCAGCCTATGACATAACTATGAACAATTGTTGAAAGTAACTCTATACGAAAACTGTCGTTGTAAAGTAGCCCAAGGTGCTG
This sequence comes from Pictodentalium vernedei, assembly GCA_031216915.1. Lineage (NCBI taxonomy): Eukaryota > Metazoa > Mollusca > Scaphopoda > Dentaliida > Dentaliidae > Pictodentalium > Pictodentalium vernedei. Next base: position 50,565,819 of record CM062288.1, on the reverse strand, counting down.
ATATTTAACCCCCTACACACAATAAAACAGCAACATAGAGAATTAACTTCTTACATAACTTTACCGTTACATTATTTTATATGTTATGATGAATTCAAAGAGAAACAATTTGTAGAAAATAGTCATTGTTTTTATGTAGTTTATGCAGTGGCGGCGCCAGAGTTACAGAAGTGAGGGGGTACAGTTGGGTATTGCCCGCCGCGCGTAAGTTTTAAAAAAATTTTAAACTTACGTTGTAAATGGTGTTCTCTGGAGCATTCTCAGACAATTAAATTAAAACAGTTTTATCCTTTTGAAACTTACTGGTTAGGTCTTTCAGTTATAGAAAACGTCGTACATGGTGACATTTTAACGGAAGAACGCTGTTGTAAAGTGCGAGCACAAAGCACCAAACGACACTCAAATCGAGAATGGAAGTAGGCTGCATTCCAAACGGATGCGTTGCACGCTCTCGATTCTAGCATTCCTCAAATACTCCTAAGCGGTATGTTTCAGACCGTTTGAACTCGGCACGCCTTGTTGCAATTTGGGCACTCGACTCTTGTTTGTTGTTTGCAGCTAATGTGTGTGTATGTGTGTGTGTGGGGGGGGGGGGGGGGGGGGCACACACAAACACACAAACATAATTTAAAAACGTCTCTGATTTAGTGCACTTGGGAGTATGGAATTAAGCATACCCACCATTACACCGCAACGTTCAATAAAAAAATTAAAATGATAGTATTTTTTTACTGCGCTTGGCGAAGCATGGCGCCGCCACTGAGTTTATGACGAAATCTTAGTGCAGTTACGTTGAAAACCGTAAATAATTTATGGTGAGGCCTTTAAAATTTCATAATTTAAATATTTAATAATCTCACATATAAAGAACATATTTTCTCGGCAGGCATTCTCATTTTGGTGTACTGCAACCTCCACAAACTATACACACAGTTCCGACTTTTTCTAGTGTATATGAATTGAAACCCAGAATTTTGATATATACATTATCGCCACAGTGAAGTAATCTGGGTCATAGTATCACGTCGAGCTGAGGAGGTCAGATCGCCGGATCAAACGAGCTGACCCTCAACGGGACAAGATGCGACGACTCAGATCACTTCACTGTAGTGATAAAAGGGTTATTATATGACTTATAGTTCAACATTGCATGCCAACGTTAGCATTAACCATTCCCCCAACCTTTTTTTTTTGGTAAATTGGATTGAAGTAAAAAAGAACTATTTTTGTTTACACTTATTTTTGTAACTTGGTGTTGTCACATTCAACTCGAACATTGACAAGTCAAAATTGTCCAGAAACGCTACTTCAACGTCCCAATCATCTCCACAATCCATTTTAATTGCGTTAAAAATCGAAATTGAAATTTTATTTATTTTTTACGAAACCGGAAGCAATTGTTGCTAGCAGACGAAACTGTAAACATGATGACACCCATTGCAGCTCGGAGAAAAGTTCTCTCTGCGACCGGAATAGTTAATTATGCGAATTCAAAAAGACCCGTAAATAGTAGTCCGTCATACTATAGTGATACAGAATCGGATTCCACACTGTGGATTTTCCGGGGCTCCGGAAAAGGTCATCAAACAGTAATGATATTTTTAGAGGTTAAATAACACAGTCATATAATAAATTGAGTTATAAAAAAAATACGAGTAAAACTTATGCAAATAAATTAATGAAGCAGGTGTAAAAACAAAAAAACAGCCATCTTGATTTTGCTCGGAACTAGGATTTTTTTCCCAAAACTATAGTAGGCAATAGGGCTGCACGATATTCAAAACTGAATACCGGTATCGGTATTCAAAAAAATACCGCGGTATACCGGTATATCGAAAACTGTTCAGATATATGAACACAAGTACCACAATCGAGTCTCGAGGCATCACAGTCGGAACGAATTAGTGTGCCTTGGTGATGCGTTTCGAAAAACCTTCACCAAACGCAGACGATATCAAAATTTATCATTTTCAAAATTAGTTTATCAGATTTGTCCCAAAGATTTCAACAAAACTATATCATGTGACCCCTCATTGGAACGAGCTCGTTGAGCTCGTTCCAATGAGGGGGTCACATGATATAGTTTTGTTGAAATAGTTCAAATTTATTTTTTCAACGGCTGAATTTGTATATTACGAGCGCACAAGCAGACGATTCCTTGGATAAAGGGATAATATTATTCATTCGGGGCTACAGTTAAAAAAATCAAGACATCTTGAAAATTAAATTGTGGGTAAATACATAATGACGATAAATCGATATTTTTGTAATTACACCGGTATTCAATCGATATTGGTTTGAATACCGGTATATGTCGGTTTATCGACATACCGTGCAGCCCTAGTAGGATCTCTGTCGTGTCTTTATCCCAGATACCTTGTAAAAACTGTTGCAAAGTGAGTGTCATCGATGACCTACTCTCTGTTGTTTAGAATCCTCAGTAATTGTTTTCAGAAACAATTTACTGGATTGCTGTGATGCTATTGATACAGTTATGGTCACATTGGAAATGAAAGTGGCAGGTGCAGTCCATCGAGCTTTCCTCTGGGGATCTAAAAATAAAAAATATTCAAATGTTTAGTAATATTTCTCCGTCATTGCTACTGGCACATTCTAATTGCAACTGATGGATACACCTAAGTCACGCCGTTTGTCAAATCAATTTTTTCCAGATCTCAGTTGAGGATCATATTTGAGTGTTCATGGGACTAGATAGTTTTCAACACAGTAGCATATGGACTGAGCCAAAAACACAACCATAGCAAACATTATTGATTGTAACGACCCACCATGCTTCCTGGACTAAATTTGTTCGGCCCAGAAACATTACGTTTGTTTGTTTACATCAGCTTCATTAACATATCTTCAAAACTTTCGCACTTTATTTTTTTTTGTGGTAATCATATTTCAGGCCTCAGCTCATATATACCACAGAAACACAGATCTGCTGGCAATGGTGTTTATGGAGGTTGGACATCACCACGATGATAATAAGTGCCCAGGAAAATATTCTTTTGTTGAAATTATAAAAAAAAACACTTTGCAACACTTGGCATGTGTTATTTTTAGTGCAGAATGCAAAGAGTCTAGAAATGCACGATTTAATAGAATTAATAACCCTTTTCACAGTGTGTTATTTGAACATTTTATTCAGATTTTTTCTGTTTACATCCCCCTACGCTGTTACGAGTCTATGGTTATACAATCATATTTAACAAGGTAGCCAGTAGTTAATACGAGTATTTACTACGAGTGGCACATGTATTCCAAAAATAAAACAGCAGCTACAACAACAACATCATCAAAAACAACAATGAAATGAACCAAGACTTTGCAAAGCCCTTGAATGGTTTTCACCTTGTCAAAACTGCAGATGATTTAGAGGTTTTGAAAAAATAACCTAAATCCTGAACTCCCATAAATGACCTTGACATTAAGGTTGAGGATACGTACGTGTTGGTCTGAAAGATAACTACTTGCGGATGACGCAAACCAAATATGGAAACAATCCCTTGAACACAATAATATATCGAGTTGAGAGTTTTTCTTCCACAAATTATGACGACGACGCATTCGACACCACCATAACAGATATGGCAGCGGTAGAGTGAATAACACCACACCAGTGTTAAACAATGCGAAACGGAAGTAGTGTTAATTCAGTACAAATGGGCAGTACCTGTCACGTGCCATTCTGCTAAACTGCATTGAAACGGTTGATTTTAATTCTTCAGAAGATATTTGTGTAATACTGATACGTCACGATGGGTACAAATCGATGCTTTCATCTCAGAAAACTGACAAAGCGGAATGATTCATTTTACGCGTTTCAGATGTCTACCCATCTGTATTAGGAAACAATCACGCAAGAGGAAATTAGCCACGACGCATTAATCATTATAAAATTCGATGTCTAAGTGCATGTAATGCAGTTTGATTACAAACTATGAATACCACACCCATCTAAGCTGATTCAGCGCTCAATTAGTAAAGACTATTATCATAAAACCCTTTATCCAACGTTACTGCCAAAACCGACCAGCGCTATTCATAATGATTACCGTTCGAATTATTTTTTTTTCATTTTTAATCTAAAAAAATATAGCTTATGACTCCTCATTGATTGGAACGCTATGCTTTTGTGGAACAAAATGAAAAGTTCTAGTTTTTCAAGAACAATTTTGCAAAGGTTTCCTATTTGGTTTCAGTAAAAAGTTAAAATTTGAGTTTTCACCTAATATATGATTCGATCAAGGCAGTTGCCATACTTTCAACTTATAACTTGATCAAAGTGCTCCACAAACATTGCCCTGTTGACGATCTGTCTAATTACAGGGGATCGCTATCTCCAGCTGCATATGTAAGCTGTTTTGCAAAATACTTGACAAATTTAAAAGCTCTTAGAATATCTAGAAAATAATAACCTCATAAGCTCATGTCAGATCGGGTTAGACCCAATTTAGACCCAATTGTAGAACTACGGACCACATCTTTACCCTTAACCATATTACCGACCGATTAACGCACAAAGGCAAAAAGCTCATGGCCATTTCTTGGATCTTCGGAAGGCACTTGATAACTCAGCCGTAACGGCATTTTCTTCAAACTTAAAAAATATGAACTAGGTAGAAAGTTTCTACAAACGATCCAGAACATGTAAAAAAAAGTAAATTAATGTGTTAACTTGGGCAATGGAATAACTTAACATTTCCTATCGAACCTTGGTGTAAAACAGGACTGTGGACGCAGCCCTAAATTATTTAACTTATATTTAAATCACCTACCAGAAATCTTCAACCTTAACTTGATCCGGTCTACGTTAACGGGCATACACTGAGTTGTTTAATGTATGCTGACGATTTTGTAATACTCTCGGAAGAGGAAAAAGGTCTCCAGAGAGGGTTAAATGGTTTAAGCCAATATCTTGAAACATTAGCATTGGAACTCAATACATCCAAGACTAAAGTTATGGTATTCAGCAAGTCTGGCACAACTACAAAAGAATTATTATTACACACCTTTTCTACAGTTAAAACTAGAAGTCCTATCACGAACCGTGCGCTTATCTAGGCTTAATTGCGCGTAGGAATTGCGCGCAATTGCCATATCGAATGGCATCCAAAGCACGGCAAGTTCTCCTGGTTACTCATAGCAAACACAGGCAATGTTTCTGCCAATGGACCTCCGGGTTCCCCGGAGGTCCATTGGCTGAAACATTGCTTGTGCACAGGCCATTTGTACAGAATCCAATAGTCTTTATATGGCCATAACGCGTAGATTAACGCGCAGATCAACGTGCTATTTGTGCGCATTTCATGACAGGACTTCTAGTTTTAACTGTATGAAATCCTCATCTATAGCAACACTAAACCATGCGGAAAATGAAAAGCCGTTCCACACATATGTGCCGAACGGAAATCGTTGACGGGCTATTTTTAAACAGAAGCGAAATTTCGCTGGAATTTTCTACAAACCGTGCACCGCAATTACAATTTGAATCGCTAGAGATAAACATAGTAAACACGGGTTCCCTTCGCAAATTTGGTTGGCGATAAGGTGCGTTCTTTTTGATGATAGTTCGCTTCCTGAGTTCCAATGTGTTCTATGTGGTCACTGGCACGTAGAACACATTGGAACTCAGGGGACGAGTTGTCAAATGAATTGTTGAATGTCCTTCTTATAATTACTTTCATAGACGTGAAGGCGCGTAATAAACACAGAACGACTCACGCGTGTTTCGTTCTGTGTTTTTAATCTACAACGGAAACAAACTGGAAATATATAAACGATATAAATATTCCGGACTGGGCATTTCGTCATCCGGTAAGATTCACATAGGTCTGCTTGGAAATAAAAGCTTTAAGGCTAGTTACCTTCTTTAACCCTTTACCTAACCTGAAAAGCAGACGACACTTGCAAAAATAATTCTTGAATAATTGTTTTTTTCATTTTTTGTCTCAAAAACATAGGTTATGACCCCTCGTTGGAACGAGCTCGACGAGATCGTTCCAACGAGGGGTCATAACCTATGTTTTTGAGACAAAAAATGAAAAAAATAATGAAAATTAATTGGCGATTGTTGAGAATAGCGCTGGCCGGTTTTGGCCGTTACGTTAGGTAAAGGGTTAATAAAATATCGCTAGATAAGATTAAGCTCGACTTATGTATGAAACTATTCAAGTTTCTCATTCAGCTCATCTTTGTGTATGGCTGTGACGTCTGGGGCATTTAATCCCTCAATGTACACAAACTAACCGATCGAGATGAACCTAGGGGGGTTTGATCGTCCCCTACTAGGCGGGTCCTCAGGTGGCGGATAGAGGACGGCCTGCTCAATTGGGCAGGTTTGCTAATTTCTAATTGGCGGGTTTGCTCAATTGAGCTGGTTTGCTGCGGAATATACGAATACGCAGCCCCGGACCAAAATGATCAATCCTGCTTATACCATCTGGCAGGCATCTTGTTCTCCCGTGAGGTGCGTTCCGAAGGCCCCGGAAGAAGGAATCCTGGCAGTTGAGGACTCGGGCCCCGTTTAGGGCAATCTCCGGGATGGAGCCCTGGGCTTCATTTCGGTGATAATGTCCAACACACTGCTTTGGCCCCAATTTCGGGAGTAGAAGGATGGTCGGATGGCCCGTTCTGGCCAATCGGGAGCCACCACCCCAAAAAGTACTGGGTGTCACGTCGGGGGGCATTTGGTGGTCATTCAATCAGTCATTTCGTTTAATCTCATACCATAATTGCCATTGTATACTGTTTTTAAACATTCTATTTTTATCAACTATTAAATTTTGCTGCACTGTCTGTTTCAGTTCTTTGTGGCAACTATTATTTTAATGCTTTGTAAAATGATTGGTTGGATGATCGCCATCTGAAGACATGGCACTTCCACACACGGGTCAATCAGTCAGTGGTATGCTTCAGCATCAACACTGGCTGAGTATATTGCCCTAGTATAAGTATGTGGGAATACTGGCAGCCTGGTGGGTTCACTGCTTGGCAGTAACTCAACCCCTTGTTGGACTCCGCGGTGGGTGGGAGCCGGGGCAAATGAAAAACTAAACAATAAACCATGGATTCAAACACCAAAAAATTTAAACGAGGGCGAGACTCACTTTCTGATATCTTTGATTCTGATTCAGATACAAATGATTCACCTACATTGCCTGATTGGCCAAAATTTATAATTATATATGCAGCAGTAGAAGGTAAGAAGGCAAGTGACATTAACCCCTTTGCCTTAGAAAAAGCTGTTAAGGGAATTGCTGGCAGTGTCAAGCATGTTAAAAAACTAAGAAGTGGAGCAATATTAATAGAGTGTAGTAAGGAAGTCCAGGCAAAAAACTTAATGAAAATTGATAAATTAGCAGATATGGAGGTGAATGTGTTTCCACATACCTCATTAAACAGCAGCAGAGGAGTAATTAGAACAAGAGAATTGGCAGGAATTGATGTACTCGAAATACAGAAAGAACTGGAATCACAAGGTGTAACTGCAGTTAAAAATATAGAAATTAAGAAAGGGGGTTCAGTAATAAAAACAAATACATATATTTTATCTTTTAATTCTTCTCAGCCACCAAAATCAATCAAAGTTGGCTATATGAACATCAAGGTGGATTTGTACATTCCAAATCCACTTCGATGTTTCAGATGCCAGAAATATGGCCACGGGCAAAACAACTGCAGGGGTCAAACGACATGTTACAAATGCGGCCAACAACACCAAGAGCCATGCACCAATTCCATTAAATGTGTAAACTGTCAGGGCAATCATATGTCATCATCCAAAGATTGCCCTGTCTGGAAAAAAGAAAAGACTATACAGAAAATAAAATGCGAAAAGCAAATTAGTTTTAAGGAGGCCAGAGATATTGTATCATCAATGCCTGGTATGAGTACATCATCACCTTCATATGCTGCAAAATTATCACTAAAATTACCTTCAGTGGCAGTAGGCTGCCAGACTCAATATACCTGGATCAAGGGCACATTACCATCTTTAGTGAAAGCTTTTACAATGGAACAGTCAAACGAAACAGAACCAAAATCCACACAAACACCATCAACTACTCACAGAACAATCGAAAACAAATCAACGCCAAATCCGAAAAAAGAAAAGGAACAACTAAAACCAGATGAAAAAAAAATAAAGGAAGCAAGATCAGAACAAAAGAAGCCCAAACAAAACCGAAGCCACACAATCAAATTCAAAATCTGAGTCAGAATCAGAGAAGGAATCAAGCCAAAAAGAATACAGAAACGCAGAAACAGTCAGAAAGAACCCCTAAGGCCCTTAAAGACCCTGTTACACGTAATAGGTTTGAGGGCCTTGAATCGATGGAAGTCGTTGAGTGCATCGATGAAACGTTCGGGCCCTTACGCCCGAACACCTCTCTGAATATGTCCCCAAGACACAAATCGCCTAAGAAAGCTATTGGGACAATTTCACCCATTCGTCCACCAGATAAATCTCCAACCAAATATGGATAAAACACACAACAATAATATAATACAGTGGAATTGCCGAGGTTTTCGAGCCAATTTTAATGAACTGGGTCTTCTAAGCCAAAAGTATAAACCTGCCGCTTTTTGTCTGCAGGAAACTCTTTTAAAGAAACCTGACTCGCAGGATCATTCAGCTTTTAAGCATTATACTTCGTATAATGCCTGGGCAGATGATAATGACCTTCACGTCCGTGGAACATCTGTTTTAGTTAGAGACGATATCATTCACAGATCTGTACCTTTGAATACAAATTTACAGGCTGTGGCGGTACGCCTAACATTAGACAAAACAATTACACTATGTTCGATTTATGTTTCACCAAGTAAGACCCTACCACTGAATGATCTCGAGATGCTGGTCCATCAACTCCCAACTCCATACATTTTGTTGGGTGATTTTAATGCACATAGTCCCACTTGGGGTAATTCCTGCAGTCAGGAAGACGTAAAAGGTAAAACTGTGGAAGAATTTATTTTAAAATACGACTTGTGTTTGTTTAATGATGGTTCAGACACTTACCTACACCCCGCATCTGGTTCGTATACATCAATTGATCTTACAATTGCTTGCCCTTCTATCTTGCTCGATTTTTCTTGGAAGGTAGAAGATGACTTGTGCGGGAGTGACCACTTTCCAATTGTGTTGGAGAGTGTAGTTCCGGCAGACGATGAGAGGGTGCCCCAGTGGAACTTTAAAAAGGCTGATTGGGACACTTTCTCATCGCTTTGTTCTGAACGACTCACACGGGAGAAATTTCAGGATAGTGCTGATCAAATAGAACATTTTACAAATGAGTTACTTGACATTGCAAACACAGTCATACCTAAGATCTCGGCAAATCCAAAACGTTTCACTAAACCATGGTTTGATAATGAATGTAAACAGGCTATAAAGGTGCGCAAGAAAACTGAACGGGAATTTAACAAGTCACCAACCACACATAATTTAGATAAACTACGTATCAATCGGGCAAAAACAAGACGACTTATAAAACAAAAAAAGAAAACTTCTTGGGAAACTTATGTTTCCAAACTTAACCAAAACACTCCTATCAACAAAATTTGGAAAATGATAAGAAAAATTAAAGGAAATGAAACAAAATCAACTGTACAACACCTGGAAGATAACAACTCATTACTTACATCTAAAAAAGAAATTTCAAACAAATTGGCTTCCACATTTTCGAAACATTCGTCGTCTGTAAATTGTAATCCAGAATTTATCAAAATTAAAAAACAGCAAGAAAAACAAAAGATCAAATTTACCTCCAACAATCTTGAGGATTACAATGAACCTTTCTCTATGGAAGAGTTACGTAACTCTTTGCATAGAGCAAGGGATACTGCTACTGGTCCCGATGAAATTCACTACAAACTTTTAAAGCATCTACCACAAACATCACTACAACTTTTATTATCAATTTTTAATAGCATTTGGGTGACTGGCCATTTTCCACCATCCTGGCGTAAAGCAACAATAATTCCTATTCCTAAGCCTGATAAAGATCACAGCAACCCAAGCAATTACAGGCCTATTGCCTTAACCAGTTGTCTGTGTAAAACCATGGAGAGGATGATCAATGACCGACTTGTCTGGTTTCTGGAATCGAACAATCTGCTTGCGGATGTTCAATGTGGTTTCAGAAAGCAGAGAAGTACTGTAGATCATTTGGTCAGACTGGAAACGACGTTTAGTAGACATGCCTTTGCCAGAAAAGAACATGTGGTCGCCATCTTCTTTGATTTGGAAAAGGCATATGATACAACGTGGACGTATGGGATTTTAAAAGATTTTTTTAACATGGGGTTGAGAGGGCGTATGCCCCTTTTTATTGAAAACTTTTTAAAGGACCGCCAATTTCAGGTTCGTGTGGGGTCAACGTTATCAGATCCCCACGAGCAGGAATTGGGGGTTCCTCAGGGTAGTATTTTATCTGTTACCCTCTTCTCAGTGAAAATCAATAGTATTATTGATGCAATTGAGAATATGGTTGACTCGTCATTGTATGTAGATGACTTTTTAATCTGCTATAGCAGCAAAAAATGAATGCTATAGAGCGCAAACTTCAGCTGTGTTTGAATAGAATCCAGAAATGGGCTACAGAAAACGGCTTCAAATTCTCTAAGACGAAAACTAATTGTATTCATTTCTGTAAGCTCCGTAAGCACCACCTTGATCCGGAATTGAAAATAGACGGGAGTCGTATTAATGTTGTTAAGGAAGTGAAATTCTTGGGTTTGTTGTTTGACAACAAACTGAATTTCACTTCTCACATAAAACAACTAAAGATAAAATGTAAAAGGGCACTGAACCTCTTGAAGGTAGTTGGTAGCACTGATTGGGGTGCTGACCAAAAAACATTGATCCATCTGTATAGATCACTTGTCAGATCTAAATTAGATTATGGCTGCGTGGTTTATGGTTCTGCAAGAAAATCATACCTGAAACCACTTGATGCAATTCATAATAGTGGTATTCGAATTAGCTTGGGTGCATTTAGAACTTCACCAATAGAATCAATGCTTGTTGAGGCGGAGGAGCCTTCTCTTGAGAAGCGCAGAATTAAACTCTCCCTTCAATATGTCTCTAAACTTCATTCTAATCCATCAAATCCTGCTTATACCTGTGTTGCAGAACCTCGAAATATCGAATTTTTAACCGCCACCAGAAACATATTCCTCCATTGGGAATTATAATTAAGCCCCATATGGAATCTGCCAAAATTGAACCAGATGCCATTAAAGAAAACCGTATATCACAGAATCCTCCCTGGCATCTTAAAAACCCGACGGTTATTTTAGATCTTGCTTCTACCAAAAAGTCTGAAACAAATTCTCTGCAATTTAAGCAGAAGTATGCTGAAATTAAGTCAAAGTATAGTGCATATACAAGGATCTATACAGATGGATCAAAAGATGGTGACAAAGTATCATCAGCTGCTGTTACTGGTGATCATATCACCTCAATCAGAATACCGAATCAAAGTTCTATTTTCACAGCTGAAGTTAAAGCTTTACAACTCGCTCTTGAACATATCGAGAATGCTCAGGAAAGGAAGTCGATTGTTTTTTCCGACTCTCTTTCCTCTTTACTAGCTTTACTCAACCCCAGGTTGAAGAACCCTCTCATTTTGGAACTTCGTGAGAAGTTGACAACTCTCATGTCTGACCGATATGATATCGTGTTTTGCTGGTTACCCGGACATGTAGGTATCGCTGGTAACACCAAAGCAGACAGTGCAGCAAAACAGGCTTTAGCCAAGCCTCTCACTGATTTTAACATCCCTTCTAGTGATTTCAAACCACATATTAATAACTACATCAAATCTCTGTGGCAGACGGGATGGGATGGAGCGACAAATAACAAGCTCCATCGCTTCCGACCAAACATATTTGATCACTACCCATCCAGTAACCTTTGTAGAAAAGACCATGTTATTCTGACTCGATGTCATATTGGTCACACACGACTTACACATTCCTTTTTGTTAGAGGGTAATATGCGACCAGAGTGTGTTCCCTGCCAGCAGGTGTTGTCAGTGGAGCACATTCTTTTACATTGTACTGATTTTGATCTTGTTAGACGACAGTATTTTAATGTTGTGTCTCTTCGAGACCTATTTTATAATACAAATTCACATAAAGTTTTGCTGTTCCTGAAGGAAATCAACCCTTTTAATACATTTTAAATTGTTTGTTTTTATTATTTCACATTCTCATTCATTCAGGGTTGATTTACGCAGCATTTTCTGAACACTTGATTTCACTTTCACCTTACTGTGTTCTTTGATTAATTTTATTCCCCATACTTCATATTTCGTTGATTGGTTTTTAACTACCTCATGGCAAATGGTGATCTATTTTAAAATGCATACCTTTCATATATATAGCCTTAGCTGCTGATGTGGCGTAAAGCAACAATGAATAGATAATAATAAATATATCGAGATGAACTATGTGACAGAAATGACAAAATAAAATTTGATCTAACCCAATCCAAGTTCCTCAAACCAATTACTTGGAGTGACAAAAATTCAAAAGGACCCTAGCAATCAGAGGGGAGTTAGGAGAGAGATTATAAAATTCTGGTTGTATTTGTTGAATTTATCACTTTATTCAATAGTACATCATTGTCTTGTGGAAGCTTTGTATTTAGAAGTAAACTGGGCTGTGGGGGTTAAAAATGTTATCCGCAGTATAGGGTTTGACAAATGTCTGGATTACGAGAACTACTTTTGACTCGAATAAGCTAATTTGTGCCGTCAACAAGAGGTTAAGGTTAAAAGAGATATACACGAATCGGTGGACAGCAAACAGCACCGCCCAACAGTTTTACAATACCTGGGTTGTCAGCCATTTCCATCAGAGAGTGGCAGTGCAGAACATGGAATTGAAGAAGAAACTTCTTCTTTTTTCTATTTTACGTCGTGGACGGATAACGCAGAAGGCATGAAATGGATAAGAAATCATTCTGATGAAATAAAGAATGAAAAATGTGCAGACAAATTTTGTTCAGATTTATAACTTGTCATTTTTCAATCATATGCTTCTTCAGCAACGTGATAGGAACCTTGCATAAATAGACTTCAGTCATTATATGAAGTTGTGTAATATATTCGCATTGAATACTGCTCATGCACAATACTAGCTTTCTCAAAAAGCTTGAAAGATAACTGTAAAAAAATACAGTGTAGAGTTTTTTGGGGTTTTTTTTTTGTGGGGGTGGGGGGGCGTCTTGATTGCCAACAGAACATTAAAAATTATACCTCGGCATTGCAGATAACGCCCTGTTGCACCCAAGGGACAAAATGTACATCCTTTCTTCCATTTCCACCCCGACGAAAGCACGACGTGAACCCAACAACATAGACCACAACCGGAAAGTGATGAGGGTGCTTAATTTGAAAATCTCTAAGCGGGAGTTAAAGATTTTCCAAATTGTTCCCCAAACCTCTGAGTCATATTGTAAAACTAAAGAACGGCAAAGACGTTTCCGTTATTCCCCAGCTATTTGAACTGAAGCACTGTCTACCACATTTCTGACGTTTGCGAGGAAAATAATTGAAATGAGAAAGCATAGTGGTATTCCAGAAAGTCCCATTTTTGGATTGGCGACGTTGGAGACAAATGGTCTGAAGAGTACTCCGCATTCATTGCAGGGACTCTTTATACACTAATAATTGTTTACTGAAGTTGATAGCTTTCGAGTGGATCCGGACAAAAGATCCCCCAAACGAGAGTTCCTATGAAAAAGATTCCCCGGACAAAAGATCCCTGTGATTTAAATGGAACCGAACAGAAGATCCCTTGACGAATGATCCTCCAAATATTCCCAGGATAGAAGACGACATCCCCACCCCCATCATTTTATTTTTACTCATATTTGGCAGTAATCATGTAACTTAGCAAATAGTACATACAGACGCACACAGACGTTTTGGTTGGGAATCAAAACTGGCTCTTTAGTGTATCCTGGTAGGGAAAACAAATTTGGTTACATGGAATCAAACATACACGTGTTTTGATTCTTCAGTCTTTCACATCAACTGGACTGGCCAAGGCCTCTGGACATTGTATTTGTATTAACTGCTAAATATAAAGCCGTGCCAAGTTTTAAAATGGCGACCAAGCAATCACAGGAAAACCTATTCAGTTGTTCTATCGTGAATGGGTTAACCCTTTACCCAACGCACGCGATTTCGTCCCCCGAGTGTTAAAAAGTTTTGCAGGGCTAAAACATTGCAAAGTCTTTCTGCACTCAAGAGGCAAAGTTATCAATTTTATTAATTTGGGTTAAATATCAGACATAAACCATTTAATTTTATTTTGTCAAGTTTCCATTGGTTATTCAAAATAAAAGCACACAGCAGCCAAAAGGGACATGCGGGAGGGCCTGAGAAACAGTTTTTTAAAAAACGTTTTAGGCCTAAACCATGTAAATAAGTATGTGGTTGGAACTGGTTCAGCGGACAGGTGCCAATGACATGCATGTCTACATGCTTTTTGTTCTATGGCATAATATTTTAGTAATAATTTGATGGGTTTCTTGAAAGGATTTCGCAGTCAATGGTTACATTGTGAAGATTTCAAACCGGCGGTGGGTATAATACATGCACCTTTCTCATACGGACATCTGGTAACGTACCATCTTGGTTTCGATCCGCACTCAGAGAAATCCGCGCCAAATTTGGTTCCAAGCAGAACCAAAAATCCATCGAAGAACCAAAGCAAATGAGTCTTCATGTGATCTAGAACTAGACAACTTTATATAGAGTTAGTTACTTGTCTTGTTTAGATGAAAAGTTGCCGTTGTCGCGCAACTTTTAACCCTTTACCTAACGAATCGGCCGCATATGCCAGCGTAATTTACAATGAGGATTTACATGATATGCTTTTGTTGGAACATGTTGACAAATAGATCTTTTGGGGGGCGCGGTGGCTCAGTTGGTAGAGATGCAGGCTGCAAAACGAGAGGTCCTCGGTTCAAATCCCACCTGTGGCAACCGCGTTGTGTCCTTGGGCAAGACATTTCACCCCATTGCCCACGTGGGGGCACGGTGACGCTGTGTACTAAGGCGTACTGCACGTCGATGGTGCACCTGTCTTCAACCAATGCCAACCATGCTTGTGTGGAGTTAGTATGTTGGGGAGCTGACAGTTGCTCGCCGTTGCCCGGTAGTTCTCTCCGGGTACTCCGGCTTCCTCCACCCGTAAAACTGTCGTGGTCATGATTAGCCATTGTACAGAAATATGTGACCTTAAACACCAGTAAATAAATAAATAAATAAATAAATAAATCATTTTCAACTGCTTAATTTGTAAATTACACGGGCATATGCGGCCAATTCGTTAGGTAAAGGGTTAACCCTTTACCCAACGTAACGGTCAAAACCGGCCAGCGCTTGTCTCAAAAATCGACAATTAATTTTCATTATTTTTTTCATTTTTTGTCTCAAAAACATAGGTTATGACCCCTCGATGGAACGAGCTCGTTGAGCTCGTTCCAACGAGGGGTCATAACCTATGTTTTTGAGACAAAAATTGAAAAAAATTAGTTATTCAAGAATTTTTTTTGCAAGTGTCGTCTGCTTTTCATGTTAGGTAAAGGGTTAAGTTGCGCGACAACGGCAACTTTTCATCTAAACAAGACAGGCAACTAACTCTATATAAAGTTGTCTAGTACTAGATCACATGAAGACTCATTTGTTTTGGTTCTTCGATGGATTTTTTGTTCTGCTTGGAACCAAATTTGGCGCGGATTTCTCTGAGTGCGGAACCAAGATGGTACGTTACCAGATGTCCGTATGAGAAAGGTGCATGTATTATACCCACCGTCCATTTGGAATATTCACAATGTAACTCTCAACTTCTGCCAAAATCCGCGAGAAGTAAAATTTTAAACCGGTACATTGACAAATAGGTTTGCACAGATATTAGACCTAAAATATCGCTTCTTTCCTCACGGTTTTGTTTCATGCGAGGCTATAAGCATCCCACAATGTGTTATCAACATCCGTCAGCTCTCCCCAGCTAAACCGCTCTAACACAATAAATATCTCCATTTCTCGAGCTCATCCAGCTCTTCTCGGATTTATTTAGCGATTATAAATAACATTCATGAACCATCCGAGGTTCATGGTTGGTCGCTGACACGACTTTGTGAACCCTCACGGATCTCCGAGCAAAGCCCAACGTGGCTTAGGAGGTTCCCGTAGCATGCGAAACTCAACATCCTAGCTGGTTCATTTCCCCCAATATATAAAGTTTGTAAGCAATAAATTGTAGCAGCAAGTGCTCTTTTTGAAATTTAACACTTCGGTCAATATAAATATGTTTGTCACGAAATTCACTTTTATTGAAGAAACTTCGACAGAATCTCGGCATTTTAATGATGTTCTGACAATATAATTTTATTTTCTGGTATTGACTGGCATCAGGTGATTCATATGCTATTCAGCTGGACGTTACGAGATGTTGTCTATTTAATGCAATGGTAACAATATAATAATGCAATGGTAACGTCTAGAATCTCCTGCAGTGCCCTCTGACTTACATTGTTACCTCGTTTCATACGCGCAAACACCCTTCGTTAATTCTATGACATCCTCAGCGCAACTCTACGGATACTGCCGGTGCTCCACAGACGGGCACGAAAGGGAAGCGCTTTAACAGGCCCCGATTTTACACCTAGCTACTTTCACAGATCGCACGTGATTTAAGGTGGCAGATTCACACATTCAAACCACGCAGATAGCACACCAGCCACTACAATGGAAAGAACCGAATCAATCGTTGAGTGGTCACCCACCCAAGGATTAACCGGGCTCGACGTTGCTTAACTTTGGTGATCTAACGAGAACCGGTCTCGTTTCAAAATTGCTCCCGATTTACAGAAAAGTATGCAAAACTTAGTGTTCCTTTGATTTAAGCGATGCAATATTAAACAGATCGGTTTTGTATGTCTTTTAGAATTGTCGATGACCGCAACACTCTATAGCTAATCTGGACTGATGTCCTTAATTGTTGTCTGTTAAACGCTAAGTTGCATTATTGGGAGGGGGGGGGGGGGGGCTGTTCTGTTTGCTAATTATCGCCACACTTTTCTGAGATAAATGCTTTTTTCCTTTATCGACGTAACCTAGTACGCCTTCACGTACATGTATCTTGCCATTTCTAATCTTCGCAATACTGGCTACTTTCTGCAGGCGAACATAGGAACATATGCATTTTCAAAAGGTATTTACAAATTTTGTCACGCGAGCTCTTTCGAATGAGGGGTCACTTGATATGTTTTTTTTTAAATCTTTAAATCTTTCAATACTTTTTTCAACTACACAATTTGAAAATAACCCTGTACCAAAATCAGACGATATCAAAATTTATTATTTTAAATATCATTTTTTTAATTTGTTTTCAAAAATTTCATCGAAATTATAGCATGTGACCCCTCATTGGAACGAGCTCACCGAGCTCGTTCAAATGAGGGTTATATGATATGGTTTTGTTGAAATTCAATATTGTTGAATATAAAACTGTCGTGTACACAAAATTTAATATGACTGCAGTGATATAACGGACTGAGAGTTTGATCCTTAACTCTTGCAACCTGTTGTGCATAAATCTTTCTGCGGAAGAAACTTGGTAGTGGACGAGCAGACGATAAGAAGAGCAAAACATTTGAAGCGAGGATCGGTATAATTTAATGCAACAGCTCGACAGAGCTGTTGGATTAAATTATTACTGAACCTCCTAACAAAACAGGGTGGTTTTGCCCATTTCGCCGTCCACAGTATCAACTGAAATGATACCTTCCAGGGCGACAGTGTTGAAGGGGTTAAGGGTGCATTAAATAAAAAACATTGAATTAAATTATAAGAAATGAAATGAATTATCTGTCGTTTTTTTTTACTTTATACAAACCTTAACACGCCCATCCAACATTCATACTATGATAAAGTGACAAATAATTCTTTTCACTTCTTATTCAAAGCTTGAGTAGCAAGCCACAAGAAGTTTTACGAAATAACTATAGTATTCAGATTTTCGTCTTCATAAGCAGCCCATGAACGAGTTGCGCTAACCAACCAGATGAAGTGTGATGAGCAGTCCCCCTCCCCCCCCCCCCCGCCCCCCGAAGTAAAAGTTTATGTTTCTGTGATATAACTAGTTATTTCATCAGTAAACCATGTCAACTTCACTAGATGTGAAAACTGGGCCCAGTCCTTTCATATCTCCACTATTACTCTATTTTTGTATAGAACAGCATTTCTCCCTATATCCCGATAAATTCTGCCTGGACAAATTGCCATGGCAAAGGGTGCGCCCAACATCCAAGGTATATGACAGCGTGCAACATCCAGGGTATAAGCACACGCGAAACATCTGGAGTATATGGTTTCAATGAAAGCTTTTCGCTTCCGCTCGCCTCATTATAAAACTCGAACCAAAAAACCCGAAAATAGTCACAGATATCATCAGATTTCCGACAATACAATCATAAAAATAAAATAAGAGCAAATAATTCGTCCCCTGAGTACCAATGTGTTTTATGTGCCAGTAGGCACATAGAACACATTGGAACTCAGGGGACGATATGTCAACGAAATACTGTTTACTCGTTTCCTTAACGACCCAAGGGATGTAACTCCATCTGTTGTCTTCTGCGATTATAAAAAACAAAATTATTATCACGAATTTGGTCCAAATGATTGTGGAGCTGAGAAATGTGTCCATAAATGTATTTCCACTATGTTTGTTTGTATTGTGTTTCAAACGGGACAAAAATGTTATCTCCGCCAACATGTATGGTATAAGGAGATTTAATACCTGGATGTCTCATTTAAACACCTCGCCTGTGGCTCGGTGTTTAAAACCCGACATCCAGGTATTAAATCTCCATATACCATACATGTTGGCGGAGATAACTTATAATACCCACCAACAACACTCAAAAGGAATTATAGAAATGGTTGTCAAAACATAATTGGAATCGACTAAATGATATATATTTTATATACACTTAAAAAATAAGATGTGTCACAACCTATGTATTCTGAAAATAAAACAGAGGTGAAAATTAGACCCTGTCCTTTAATTTCTCCACTATTACTATAAGTTTTGTGTAGAATAGCATATACCCACCAACTGCACCAACAAGGAATTGTAGAAATGTCTTTCAAAACACAATTGGAAACGACTCAATGATACATATTTTGTATACACTTAAAACAAAATATGTAACAACCTATGTATTCTGAAAATAAAACATGTGGAAGTAAAAAAGAATTTCCTATATACGAAATACCAACGATCAATTCGTGGGGGTATGAGAAAATAACAGAAGTTTTCACATGTTGAGGCGGTCATCCTTGTCATTTCTATTTGAGGCGGTCATCCCTGTACTATACTTGAGGTCGGCATCTCTGTTACTTCCACTTTAAGGCGGACATCTCTGTTAGTACTTCTCGAGGCAGTCATCTCTGCGAGTATAACTTTTAGTAGGACATTTGTTAGTACACTTGAGGTGGCCATCTCTGTTAGTATCTTGGGGGTGGGAATCTCTTATTATTTCTACCTGCGACAGTCATCTCTGTTAGTACTGCTTGAGACGGACATCCTGTTGGTACTACTTGAAACGGTCGCCTGTTATTACCACTTCGGGCGTGCATCTCTGTTAATCCTACTTCAGACAGCCACCACTGTTAGTGCGTGCAACTTGAGACAGTAATCTTTGTTAGTGTTACTTGGGAAGACATCTCTGTTAGTACTACATCAGACAGTCCTCTCTGTTATCACTCTTGAGATATTTTTAAAGGGTTTGCAGCCAAAATATACATCTGGTACTATCGCAATGCTAAAATCTGGAGTTTAGAAACTATGAAGAATGGATAAATTCCGATACTTTGATAATAACGGACTGGTTTAATTAATAGATAGGTGAATTAACACATTAACCCTTTACCTGACGAATCACCCGCATCCACCCGTGTAATATGCAAATTCACCAGTTGAAAAAATATTATTTTTCAACAATTTTCAACAAAACCATATTATGTGACCCCTCGTTGGAACGAGCTCGTCGAGCTCGTTCCAACGAGGGGTCACATGATATGGTTTTTTTTTAATTTTTTGAAAAATTTGAAAAAATGATATTTAAAATAATAAATTTCGATATCGTCTGCGTTGGGTAAAGGGCTAAGATGTTGTTTTTAATTCATACAATCCATTACAGTGCCCGCTTGATTAACCCTTTACCTAACGAATAGGAAGCATCCACCCGCTTCATTTACAAACTAAGCAGTTGAACAAAACATACATTGGCATGGCGGGGGTTCGAACCCACGCCGAGAGAGTTTTCTTCGGCACCAACAGTCTAGCGAAACTATACTGAACCACGCACACCACGCACACCACTCGGCCACCGACAGGGAGGGGTCTGTCGGTGGCCGAGTGGTGTGCGTGGTTCAGTAAAAAAAACTGAACCACGCACACCACTCGGCCACAGACAGACCCCCGTCGGTGGCCGAGTGGTGTGCATGGTTCAATATAGTTTCCCTAGGCGGTTGGTGCCGAAGGAAACTCTCTCGGCGTGGGTTCGAACCCCCGCCATGCCAATGTAAACAAAACCAGCGTCCTTTCTTAATTCTATGGCATCCGAGAAATTTGAAAAAGACAAGTGTCGCTGATTTCTTCTGAGGTGCAGTTCTTAGAATTAAGTACTTAGATGCAACTATCTGATGAATAATGAAAAAAATATATTTAAAAAAAATTTCAACAAAACTACACCATATATATAGTTTTGTTGAAATTTTTTGAAATATTTTGTAAAAAAAGTTAATAAATTTTGATATCGTCTGCTTTGGGTAAAGGGTTAATACGCGAGTCTACATGTTATTTTTTATATCTATCAGTATTTATATTGTTCTGTTTGGTTCTGTTTTAGTAAAGTTGCTTGAAAATTGTTTTCACTATCATTATTTTTGTTCCCAATATTGGTAACCATTGAATAAATGTATACATTTTTTGTGGATAAGTTTTCCAATTTGGTATGTGAATTGCCTAAGGAAATATTATCCAGGTGAATATTATTTGCAGAGGTTAGAATCTGCTCTTACATTTTCACTATCTTTTGTTGTTCTGTAACTTTTTTTGTTCATTAAATCAACAGCGTGTACATCGTGATATATAATACAGACACTGTACTTTCCATTAATATGAAAGGCTTGGAGGTGAGATTTGGTAATTTCTTTCCTGGGAAAAAAAAAATTTGAAAATTACTGTAAAAATACATTCTCTAAAAGAGAGCCAAGGTGGACACTTATTTAGTGCTGGTGAGTACGATACTGATAGAGAGTCTTAAAGACGGATTATCTGTAAAGTAGTTGCTTTTAATTTATTTATTGATGTTTAAGGTCACATACTTATGCACAATGGCGACCGTGACATTTTTACGGGTGGAGGAAGCCGGAGTATCCGGAGAGAACCACCGAGCAACGACGAGCAGCTGCCATGTTCCATCTCCCCAACATCGTAACTCCGCACTGCAACACAAGCAGGGTTATATTGGTTGAAGACATGCGCACCATCGACGTGCAGTGCGATTTCGTACACGGCGTCATCGTGTGTTGAGTGCCAAGCCCAAGGACACAACGCGAGAGTCCGAATTGATCGCTCACACGGTCACCCATCCTAGGATTAACCGGGCTCGACGTTGCTTAACTTCGGTGATCTGAAGTTACCGCAACGCGACCGCGCCCCTTGCTTCTAATTAGCTTGCCATAAAAAACAAGTTTCCTTTTGATACTTTTAATAAAAGAAAACAACAGACAGCTCTCAGAGCTGTCTGGTGTTTTTTTTATTAAAAGTAACATACGGAAACTTAGCATTGCAGTCTACTGAAGACATAGGATTTTCACAACAGTAACTTGCTTCCTGATTGGGTCTTCCTCGCGCGCCTAATAATTTGAAGGGAGATAACTTTATCGAAAGTGGATCTCCATGGCGATATAAGTCAGTGATGATTTCGCATAGTCAAATTTGACAAATAACGTACATACTCACACAAATCGCTATGGGTCTCTTACATGTATGTATATAATCAATCTTGTGCGGTTACACCAATACTTTGTAAAAGCATGCGAGAATGAGAATTGAGATTCGTTATGGAATAATTGATTATCAATACAAAGAAACAAGAAAAATAAATGGCGACCTCCACATGGTGTTGTCTGATCGGTTTATCTTGTTATGTTATCTGGTGGATGTATATCAGTATGAACAGGGATAAAGTGAAAAGATTGTTGGTCTCAGTAGTTTCTGAAGTGAAATTCCCGGTACGCAGTATCTTCATGAACGGTTCCCCGGTTTTAGGACTATCGACTTGGGTCGTAAAAATGCAAGACACACGAAATGAGTGAGTGGGAAACACATTTCTTCAAAATCGCGTGACTTTCTTTCTAATCTCCTGTTATCATTCATTTCCGAGCTTTTAATAACAAAAAAGAGAGTTCAGATATACTTTGTAAGCAATCACAAAGCGCAGTGAACAAGGTGCAACCCTCCAGTGGTGTAAATTATTGTTAAATATTTAAAAACATTGAGGAGAGATATGAGTGGATAGTCATTGGGAAGCGCAAAAATATGAAGAACGATTATTTGCCAAACATCTATAAACACGCTGAAAATTCATCACTTTTTATTAGGGCTGCACGGTATATCGATAAACCGATATATATCGGTATTCAAACCAATATCGATTGGATACCTGTGTAATTACAAAAATATCGGTTTATCGTCATTATTTATTTACCCACAATTTAATTTTCAAGATGTTTTGAGCTTTTTAACTGTAGCTCCAAATGAATAATATTATCCCCTTATCCAAGGAATCGTTTGCTTGTGCTCTCGTAAATATACAAATTCAGCTGTTGAAAAAATAATTTTCAAAACTTTCAACAAAACTATATCATGTGACCCCTCATTGGAACGAGCTAATTGAGCTCATTCCAGTGAGGGTCACATGATATAGTTTTGTTGAAATCTTTGGAGAAAATCTGATAAATTAATTTTGAAAATAATAAATTTTGATATCGTCTGCGTTGGGTAAAGGTGTTTCGAACCGCATCATCAAGGCATGCTAATTCGTTCCGAGTGTGATGCCTGGAGTGTCGATTGTGGTACTTGTGTTCATATATCTGAACAGTTTTCGATATACCGGAATACCGCAATATTTTTTTGAATACCGATACCGGTATTCAGTTTTGAATACCGTGCAGCCCTACCTTTTCTTCAGTTATGTCATAAGTCTACAGCATAACACTGAAATAAAACATGGACAGTTTGGGAGATCACTCTGTACTACTTTGGTTCAATGATGTTGTTGCCCAGTCCATCTACCGTATATTCACCTGGTTACTCCATCCAATTGGCACAATACGACAGATGCCGTCTCATATGTTGTGTCATTTATAATTAAAAGTGATCTAATTTTCTCATGATTCATTTAAAACATGCAAGAAAACGTAACACTGTCATACTGGGGTTTATGTATTAACCTCGTGATCGGGAACCTTAAAAGAGATGTTTTGACAAACGCATCATATTATTAGGTAATATACTGTCCAAAACAAGTTAACCCCCCCCCCCCCCCAATCACCCCCCTCCCCCATAATAACTGTGGGTGGGTGTACGAATAGCTCATATTGTGACGTTCTGCATTCCTCTGTCGAATCGGGCAGACATCCTTAAAACAGGTCAATATTTGCTGGCTATTGACCACTTCAGTGCCGTGTGCTTATAGAAAAATTAGACAACATCTCAGTGAGAGACATTCGGAAGGTCATGGACAGCATGCCACGCCGATTAACCCTTTACCCAACGTAACGGCCAAAACCGGCCAGCGCTATTCTCAAAAATCTCCAATTAATTTTCATTATTTTTTTCATTTTTTGTCTCAAAAACATAGGCTATGACCCCTCGTTGGAACGAGCTCGTCGAGCTCGTTCCAACCAGGGGTCATAACCTATGTTTTTGAGAAAAAAATGAAAAAATTAGTTATTCAAGAATATTGTTTGCAAGTGTCGTCTGCTTTGATGTTAGGTAAAGCGTTAAGATGTGTTAGATATTCTCGAGGCTGTTCCTCCAGGTACTGAACAACGTGACGTTTTTTAACGCTGTGATGACGTCCGCGGTGCTTAATATTCATTCAATAAAAAAGAAAGCTCAAGAAACCCTTGCTTCACTAATAAGGCATATTCCCCCTACTTCAAATAGCCAGTTTTCTCGGGAGAATTTACCCATTTTCTGTATACCCACTGATATTATAGGGAGGTGGCGTGGGGGGGGGGGGGGGGCTTAACTTTTTTTGGACAGTATATAGATAAGCAGGGGGCTTCGTGACTCAGTGATTACGACATAGGACCTCAAACCAAAAGGTCAACGGTTCTATCCCCCACCAGGTGTAACTGTGCTGTGTCCTCGGGGAAAGGCACTTAATCCCGATTGCACACGTGGGGGCACGGTGGAGCTGTGTACTAAGACGTACTGCACGTCGATGGAGCACTTGTGCAATTCTAACCCTGCTTGTGCGGAGTTAATACGTTGGGGGAGTCGGACAGTTGCTCGTCGCTGCTCGTTGGTTCTCCCCGGGTACTCCGGCTTCCTCCACCCTTACAACTGTCCGACACAAGGTGACCCTGCTGTCGAAATGTCCACTGAATATTACAATAGTTGAATGCGAAAGTGCGAACGAGGCAGATTTTTTGGCGCTCCCGGGTTTCCATATTACATATTTCATACCTTCCAACTAGTGTGGTGGCATCAGTCAGCCGAAGCCCTGAAATTTCTGTTATTGATCTAACGAGGTTTAGCAATATTATTGTTGGGGTGCCTGTGTGTTATAGCCCTCAATGGCTGTAGGATTAAATTATTATTAAAACCTCCCTGTAAATGTAAAATGAATTCAACCCTTTTCTGCAGAAACTATTGTATAACACGATGCCGTTTAAAACTCAGTATTTTGAGGATTACTTATTTATTGGAGTATAACGACACATTCGACAGCCAGGCTCACCTGATGTCAGACAGTTTTGCGGATTGGAGGAAGCCGGACTACCCGTGGAGAAACAAGAGGCAACGGCGAGCAACTGTCAGACTCACCGACGTACTTACTCCACACAAGCAGGGTTAGCACAGGTTGAAGACAAGTGCAACATCGACGTGCAGTAAGCCTCACTACACAAGGCCACCGTACCCCACGTGGGCAATCGGATTAAGTGCCTTATCCAAGGACACAACGCAGTTACCCCTGGCGGGGATCGAACCGTGGACCTCCGATTTGACGTTCAAATTTAACTGAGCCACTGAGTTCTCATTTTGAGGAATAACCCTTTACCTAACGAATCGGCAGCATCCGTCCGCGTAATTTAACCCTTTGAGACTTTAATTATTCCTGACGTTCAAACGTCACTGGGAATTCAGTTTCTGCAACCTTTTTCAAAATGCGACGTCAAACGTCGGAAAGTACCAAAAACAAGATATTTTTCACATTAGTGATTAACTGGTTGAGAGCTAGATTATTTTTGGTGGTCTGAATTTATTATTCAAAACTTGTTTTATTACAAATTATTGGAGAGTGCCTGCAGGCACTCTCCAATAATTTGTAATAAAACAAATTTATATAAACAAAATATTATTTGTGTTTGACTGAATATGAAATATAAACAAGGAGAGTGTTGGCTTTTGCTCTGGTATCCTCATTTTTTGAGAGCCCTGATAGTGGCTTCTAGCACTCAATCAGTTAAGAAGTCTTGACAGCAGGATTATATTAGTATTTTAAGCTGCGATAACATTTGGCTCAACAGTTATCACTGAGCACTATTCGGGAGAAAATAGAAATTTGAGGTTAGAACCTTAAAAAACGAAAAATAATAACAAAACAAATGACCAAAAAGTATCAACGTGCTGTTTGATTTCGTGAGTAAAAAGGGTTAAAAAAATAAGCAGTAGTAAAATAATTTAAAAAATGTCAACAAAACCATGTCATATGACCCCTCATCGGAACGAGCTCGAAAAAAAACAAAACACTTTGACATCGTACACATTGGGTAAAGGAGTAAGAAACACCTCCTTCAAACGAGGTGAGGTATACTACTTTGTGTAAACAGTTCCACAACTAAATACTCTAAACGCAGCTGTTACTTTTCCAGCAAGAATGAATAATAACAGGAGGTTTTTCATTCTATCATTTAGTTCCTCTCTTTCGATAACATGTGTTTCTGACATCTTTGGAGGAATACACTGAGACATGTTACGTAAGAAACTTTAGAATAGCAACAATGCTGGGACATAAAGAATGTGCAATGGGTTCACTTATAAAAGGACCCCCATCAACTCACATCTATCAATAACTCGTTTCCAGACAATCCCGATTCGAAAGTACATTCGATAAAACTAAGAATAAAATGAAAAGAATCTGAACAAGTATGTCAGAAAAATGCTCAGATGCATGGAAAATGAAGCGTGGCAAGCATTCTTGCATTCACTAATTTAATACTAAACTTGTTTGAAAAACTTGAGACCGCGCATGAGTAGTGACGGCGCCAGAGTTACAGAAGTGAGGGGGTACAGTTGGGTATTGCCCGCCGCGCGTAAGTTTTAAAAATTTTTTTTAAAACTTACGTTGTAAATGGTGTTCTCTGGAGCATTCTCAGACAATTAAATTAAAACAGTTTTATCCTTTTGAAACTTACTGGTTAGGTCTTTCAGTTATAGAAAACGTCGTACATGGTGACATTTTAACGGAAGAACGCTGTTGTAAAGTGCGAGCACAAAGCACCAAACGACACTCAGATCGAAAATGAAAGTAGGCTGCATTCCAAACGGATGCGTTGCACGCTCTCGATTCTAGCATTCCTCGAAACCTCTTAAGCGGTATGTTTCAGACCGTTTGAACGCGGCACGCCTTGTTGCAATTTGGGACCTCGACTCTTGTTTGTTGTTCGCAGCTAATGTGTGTGTGTGGGGTGGGGGGGGGGGGCACACACAAACATAATTTAAAAACTTCTCTGATTTAGTGCACTTGGGAATATGGAATTAAGCATACCCACCATTACACCGCAACGTTCAATACAAAAATTAAAATGATAGTATTTTTTTACTACGCTTGGCGAAAAAAGTGGAGGGGTAAGTACCCCATCCCCCATCCCTCACCCCCCCCCCCCCACCCCCACCCCCATGGTGCCGCCACTGCGCATGGGCTAGAGTTTCTTAAATATAATTAGTGGTTTTCTTTTTTAAATCACAGCAATAAAAGAGGCATTTAACCCTTTGAACTCTTAAGACCGATTTTTCGGTCCAGGGAATAATTTCGTCCCCCATTTTTGTCTTATTATAAGAGGTCTATACACAGGGCATTGATGATAAAATAATAACTGCAGTCTGCAGCCAGACGGCTGCAGACTGCAGTTATTATTTTATCCTCCCTGTATATTGATATTGGACTGACCCATCTCACTTTAAGAGTACGCAAAGGCGACACCATTCCAGGAAACGAGGGCTTAAAGGGTTAAGCCCCTACTCACTCAATCCGCCAAGTCATTAACGTGTCACATTGGATGATCATTTCAAAATGACTGAACTTGACTTCACCTCCAGGTTGCTGTCACAATTATCGGTTGTACAGCACTATGTGACCCTAAACACCAATAAATAAAATGAATTAAATTAATAAAATAAATAAATAAATAACCTTAGTTTTACATGTAAAATAGGACCCAGTCATCAATACTTGGTGTGGAAGGCCTCTAATGTGGGCCACATGGGTATAAACGATTGGCCACACTTGACTTAAATAACCATGTTGGTGTCACGATTAGCCACTGTGCAAACATATGTGACCTTAAACACCAATAAATAATAATAGCTGGATGCAAAATGTAGTTGTAGAGTTGCATGATGGGATTTGTACCCGGTTTTAAATTTTGTGAAGGTTTTGGAGTATCCCACCAATGTATTACCGCACATAATTAACCCTTTCGAAGCGTCATGTATAAATTTTGAAAAGACTGGTATTCATTGACAAGATGGCATTATTTATTTATTTATTTATTGGTGTTTAAGGTCACATATTTCTGCACAATGGCTAACCATGACCGTGACAGTTTTACGGGTGGAGGAAGCCGGAGTATCCGGAGAGAACCACCAAGCAACGGCGAGCAACTGTCAGCTCCCCAACATACCAACTCCACACATGCAGGGCTAGCATTGGTTGAAGACAGGTGCACCATCGACGTGCAGTACGCCTTAGTACACAGCATCACCGTGC
The DNA here is from genome assembly GCA_031216915.1 of Pictodentalium vernedei. Lineage (NCBI taxonomy): Eukaryota > Metazoa > Mollusca > Scaphopoda > Dentaliida > Dentaliidae > Pictodentalium > Pictodentalium vernedei. The sequence continues at coordinate 50,537,489 of CM062288.1, read as the reverse complement.
CCCCTCGTGGGCAATGGGGTGAAGTGTCTTGCCCAAGGACACAACGCGGTTGCCACAGGTGGGATTCGAACCGAGGACCTCTCTGCTTGCAGCCTGCACCTCTACCAACTGAGTCACCGCGCCCCCGACAATATCCTATAGCCCATCTGGGCTGTGGGATTAAATTATTACTGAACCTCCCCTTGAATCGAAATACATTCGCCCATTTTGGTGTAAATTATGTTCTTTAGATTTGTGTTTAAAGGTAAACCATAAACAGATAGTCAATATGCCTTTTATCATTGGAATGCGCCGTTTGGACACATCGACTACTTCACAATGTCTTTACATTGACAAGAGAGAAGTTAAGAAGTACTTTATAAATACGCAAACAACGGGAACAAATGGCCTCCTCTGTGAAGATGAATTGGACGTGTTCAATGTTTTTCAAAAAGTCAAGCTTCATTTCCTAAACTTTGAATCTTCAATCATGTTAAATGACTCTGCAAAGGTGTCAAGTGATTTGTTCTTTGAAGGCAGGTTTTATATAAATAAATTAACCCTGTCTGACGTACTCCCCAATCAACACTGGGTTTAACTCTTTCCACAACGCAGACGATATCAAAATTTATTATTTTAAATATCATTTTTTTAAAATTTTTCAAAAAGTTTCAACAAAACCATATCATGTGACCCCTCGTTGGAACGAGCTCCACGAGCTCGTTCCAACAAGGGGTCACATCATATGGTTTTGTTGACATTTTTTGAAAAATAATATTTTTTCAACTGCTGAATTTGCATATTACGCGGGCGGATGCGGTCGATTCGTTGGGTAAAGGGTTAATTCTTTCCACAACATGGTTAGGGTATAATCCAAGGAACGTCTCGGGAAGTGAAGCAGTTCTTATTTACTGTGGTAACTAAGCTCTGTTCTACCGGTTAATACAAAGAATGGCGACACACGCGTGTGAATGGGTTAATCGATAAGGCACGAGTGTCAGCATGGAAGGATAGAACGAGAGGCCGCAGGCTTCGAGTTTTATCCTTCCGTAATGGAACAAGTGCCATATCGATTAACCCATTCACACGCGTGTGTCATTCTGTGTTTATTACATGCCTTCACGTCCATAAAAACAATTATCAGAAGGACACTCAGCAATTCATTTGACAACTATCAACAAAAAGAACACATTTCATCGCCAACCAAATTTGCGAGGGGAACCCGTGTTGAAAACACATCTGCTTTTTCATATCTGTTAGAGATAGAATGCGGAATTATTTTTGCCTGTTTAAATTTGTTAACGTGTCTTTGCCTTGTTACAATTTTTGGGAAAGTGCCTTTAGGCACACTCCCCAAAATCGTAACAAGGAAAATCCCTACAGACTAAATAATTTTCCTTCAAATATAGTCTGAAGCACATCCAGAAAATATGAAGCCTTTAAGTGGCAGCACCTGTAAATTAAAATAAAGCCCAAATATGGCCTTCCAGCACTCTATCAGTTAAAGCATATCGTGTAAATTGCTCCTAATGTAAACCGAGGCTGATCTCCAGCTGACAACATATAAAATACTACTTATTACATACAAATGTATTAACGGATTGGCTCCGGAATATTTATCTACACTTGTTAAGCCCTATACCCCAGTCAGGAATCTCCGCTCCTCTGAATCCTATAATCTGGTGGTACCAAAGTCTAAACTTGCAACAGCAGGTGACAGAGCTTTCATATGTGCCGCACCGGCTCTCTGCAACCCCATCCCAGTGCATCTAACATCTGTATTGGCCATAAATCAATTTAAGTCCGGTCTCTAAACCCACTTGTACGAACAGGCCTTTATCTGTTGATTTTGTAATTCCTGATCATTACACATAGTTTTATGAGCATGCGTGTGCGCACGTGTGCGTGTGTGTGTGTGTGTGTCATTTACTTTTGTAAAGCCATAGAGCACAATGTGGATTTTAGGCTTAAACATTATTATTATTATTATGTAATTCAAGGGCTTATAACAGTTTATTTACATGGAAATAATTCTTTCTTTATTTTACATGATGGATATTAAAGTCTGCAAAATAAATTTAAAATATTTATGAGTTTACAGAATATGGTACAAATAGTAAAAATCGGGCAGACTACAAAATGTATCGATATGTATCGATATAGACAGTACGCGCTGAAAACGATAATCGACACACATATCACGCGTGCAAATAAAAATACAAACGCACTGGGAATGAGATGTCTGCAACACACTAAATCCTTGCATATAAGTACGTTTAATGTATGCTAAACGATAGATTATCGAAAAAATTGCGGAAAGATAGAAATCGTATCCCCCACTGTGAAGATGTAGAAATTTTCACTTTCACGGTGTCAATCAAAATGGCGGCTTTCAAATCATCATTTCAAGGAGAATACGAGTCAAATTATCACTGGAAACGATCAATTTGTTCTAAAAACGTATAAAGAAAAGAAAATCTAGTGTTTTTGACTGGATACAGGTCATTTCCAGAAATAATTCAACACGTATTCACCTTGAATTGATGCATGAAACCCGCCAGCTGAATCAGATCGCAATGCGCTACCTGTTCCGAGTATCGATCAAATCACTTCCGCGCATCAATCCACATGAGCTCTTTTTCTTCCATGCATCAATTGATTCAAATCAAGGTTGAAACGAGTGGAATTATTGATAGGAATGATCAGTTTCTTGCAAAAAGCGTATAATAAAAAGAAAATCTAGTGTTTTTGAATGGATACCGAAAATTATCTCACTCGTGACCGAGACAAATGGTTATTGTCTCTCGCGCTTTCCACTCAAAAACACTAGATATCCTCTATATTTTCAACGTTTAAATTTGCATAAATACAACCTATCAGTGATAAAGATGAGAGACGAATGACGGATAATGACAGAGGTAGAGGTGTGGCGGGAAATAGTGGGTGCTGGACGATAAAGGCATGCATATACAGTGAACTGTCGGCAGTCATTGATAGTCAGGGAAAAAACATTCTGGAAAATACAAGTCTAAACTAGATGTGTGGAAAATTTGAGCTAAATAACTGTAAACAATTTTGAGACATTTGAAAAATGGTGAAATTTTGACGGTTGTGGCAGAATATTTTGAAAATACGCGTTTTCACAGACATGACGACACCGCATTTCACTAGATTTTATGACATTACATTAGTATGCCAAATTTGGTCAAAATCGTAAAGCTTGTTTTTGAGCAGTTCAACAGACAAAATTAACGGAGGAAAAAAAAAATTAAAAAAAAAAAATTTAAAAAAAAATTAAAAAAAAAAAAATAGAAAAGAAAAATTTTGAAAAAGAAGAATAACAAGAGTCTTTCCCAAACTTGGTTTAGGAAAGCCTAACTATAGAAAGTAGTATAACACAAAACTAATTTTGCCGACTAACCTGTCGTCGTGTGACTGATATATTTTCGTTAGAGTTCATAAAAGACAGAAGTTCAAACAATAAATCCACAAATTCCGACAACAAATATATGTGCGAATACATTCACAAACAACTGTGACATATTGCTTTTATCAGGAAATATAGAACTTCCCTCAAACAGTGACCCTGGCCGCCTAGGAAAAACCAGAGATAAAAATCCACGTTGTGGACAAAAATGCTCTAGAAACCTGTGTCCAAAAGCTGAGATAATTTGATCTCTGTAAACGCCATCTCGAGAGAATTCACTTGGACTTGTGAACAATAAACTGATGAAAAAAAAATATCTCGAAAATAAACCCCATTTTCAATCTTAGATGAACAGTTTTATATCGGGCTTCAAATAAACGAATACTCTCAAAGGATTGATATGTCACAAAACCCTACAACACACTAAAAAAAATTAACGTGTGAGACCAACTAAGCACAGATTGGAAATGACTCAGCACTAAAACTGCAACTCAGTCTCAAACAACCGTTATGTCCTAATTTTGCAATCAGCCATTGGTTAAGCAATACACGCACCCCTATACAGTAAAACCTGTCTTGAGAGACCACTGCCTTGAGAGACCACCTGTCTTGAGAGTCCACATCTACCAGGTACCGATTGGTTTTACTCTATAATGGACCTGCTATGGGAGACCACCTGTCTTGAGAGATCACCTGTCTTGAGAGACCACTGTGACCTGGTACAAACTTGTATTTTTATGCCATAATGGACCTGTCTTGAGAGACCGCCCCTTTGAAGACTGAAATCATGACAAAAACTTTTTACCTGTTCTGGAATTGGAAAATCCATTGTGGTTATACTAACATAATTAAAAGTATTAAAAGCTCTTAATTGGGTTTCAATTGCTAACTCATTAAAGATTGAGATGTTTTTATAAGACCCCTGTGAAAAGATTAGGATTATTGCTGAATAAACATTTTCATACATGCCTGAAATGTGACAGATAGAAATAAAAATAAATTTGTGTTGAAAATCTTTTTGTAATAAATTGAAAAGGACTGTTATAAAAATTATAAAAATAAATTAGTGTTGAAAATCTTCAATGAAGATTTTCAACACTAATTTATTTTTATAATTTTTATAACAGTCCATTTCAATTTGTTACAAAAACTTCATAAAAAAGAACAACTACAAAGTAATTACAAAAATCCATTCTTCTCCATTTCTGAATTTGTGGTTGGTTATTCACTGACTTGAGAAAACCTGAAACCTGTTATGAAAGACCACCTGTCTTCAGAGACCACTTTTGTGTGGCCCAAAGGGCGATCTCTCAAGACAGGTTCTACTGTACTAATTAATCTAGCTTTCAGACAAAACTTTTCCGCTATTCCACGAAACGCGGAAAAGTACATTTATTGTGAAAGTGTTATTGGCACCGTGGACCAAATATGTGACAACCATCACACGCTTTCTCAAATGAGCTCAATTATATACTTCATTTGATATTTTGTTCATTTTGTGTTCAAGTTTGAACATAATTATGAGCAGTTGTCATTTGTCTATTCTCCCTCTCTATTGATGAAAGACACATTATTACCGAAGAGTGGAAATGTAATTTATTTCCGGCAGGAAATTAAATAAAGTGGCCCCAGTAAGTTCTATATTTACCATCAATAACATATATGTTGTCCAGAGTGTTTTTCTTTCTTTTTTTCGTGCTTAGAAGGCGCGGGGGGTCAAATCTTGCCGATAATCCACTTTGACGAGGTTTGGAACCCTATTAACGCATATGGGGTCCTTGTTATTCACATTAACTCCTCCGTTGGGGCACGGTGGCTCAGTAGGCAGAGGTGCAGGCTGCAAGCCGAGAGGTCCTCGGTTCGAATCCCACCTGCGGCAACCACGTTGTATCCTTGGGCAAGACCCTTCACCCCCATTGCCCCGTAGGGGCACGGTGGTGTTGTGTACTAAAGTGTACTGCACGTCGATGGCGCGCTTGTCTTCAACCAATGCTAACCCTGCTTGTGTGGAGTTAGTGTGTTGGGGAGCCTGACAATTGCTCGCCGTTGCTCGGTGGATCTCTCCGGGTTCTCCGGCTTCCTCCACCCGTAAAAACTGTCCGACACAAGGTGACCCTGAAAGTGTCGTTAAACCCCATTAAATAAATTAAATAAATAAATAACTCGTCCATTACTATTGAACTGATGCTTTGCTGTGTATCAGTAATCAGCTCAGTGGTTAGAGCATTTAACCCTTTACCAAACGCAGACGATATCAAAATTTATTATTTTAAATATCATTTTTTTCAAATTTTTCAAAAAATTTCAACAAAACCATTCCATGTGACCCCTCGTTGGAACGAGCTCGTCGAGCTCGTTCCAAGAGGGGTCACATGATATGGTTTTGTTGAAATTTTTTGAAAAATAATATTTTTTCAACTGCTGAATTTGCATATTACGCAGACGGATGCGGGTGATTCGTTGGGTAAAGGGTTAACTCCAAACCGAGAGGTCTACGATTCGATTCTGACTATCGTAACTGCGTTGCGTCCCAAGACAAGGCAAATAATTCCGATTTCTCACGTGGGGTTACAATGGAGCTGTGTGTTAAGGCGTACTGCATGTCCATGGTGCTATAACTTTCAACGAATGCTAACCCTGCTTATGATGAATTAGTACGCTGGGGAGAATGACAGTTACTCGCCGCTGCTCGGTGTTTTTCTCCAGGTACTCAGGCTATTTATTTATCGGTGTTTAAGGTCACATATTTCTGTTCAACTTCTGTACTCCGGCTTCCTCCACCCGAAAAACTGTCTGACGCGAGATGACCCTGCCTGTCTAAAGTTTCGTTAAACCACAATAAATAAATAAATAAATAAATAAATAAATAAATAAATAAATAAATAAATAAATAAATCGTTTACTCTTTCATCAAGTAATTGCATCAATTCTACATCTTGCACCTTTTGGAAATCAGCGGGAACTTCTCTTTGTCAAATTTCCCGTGTGCCATAGAATTAAGAAAGATGCTAGTTTTATTTACAATGGCATAGAGGGGGTTCGAATCCACGCCGAAAGGGTTCCCTTTCGTCACCAACCGCCGAGCGAAACTATAATGAACCAAGCACACCACTCGGCCACCGACAGACCCCAAAAACGGAATGCTAGTTAACGAAGTAAAAATGAGAACAGAACAGATCATACAGAATTCTCTCACCTCTATTTTTAAGTTATTTATCAAGTAACTGCTTCAGTTCTACTTACTGCACCTCGTGGAAATTAGCAAGAACGTCTCTTTTTCAAATTCCCCGTGTGCTCTAGAATTGAGAAGTTAAATAAGTTTACTCTTTACTTAACTGATAAAGTGCTGGAAGCTCATATTTGGGCTCTACTCGGAAGAGCAGGTACTGCAGCTTAAATGCTTCAAATTCAGTGGCTATGCTTCATATTATCTTTGAAGTGATATTATTTAGTCTGTAAGGATTTGCCAGGCACTCTGCTATAAATTGTAATAAGGCAAAGACATGTGAACAGATTTTGATGGCCAAATAAAATTTAGCACTCTACCAGTTAACACAGCTAGTAGTACTTTTTTTATTAGGGTTTAACGACACATTAACAACCAGGGTCATATCATGTTGGTGACAGTTTTACGGGTGGAGGAAGCCGGAGTACACGGAGAGAACCACCGAGCAACGACGAGCAGCTGCCAGCTCTCCAACGTCGTAACTCTAAACTCTGCACCGCGGCACAGGCAGGGTTAGACTGGTTGAAGACATGCGCACCATCGACGTGCAGTACACAGCGTCATCGTGCCCCCATGTAGGCAATCGGGGTTAAGTGCCTTGCCCAAGGACACAACGCGGGAGCACGAATCAGTCGCTGAAATGGTCACCCATCCAACTACTAACCGCGCTCGACGTTGCTTAACTTCGGTGATCTGACGAGAACCGGTTACCGGGACGCCACCGTGCCCCCAGTAGTTCTTTTGAAAAACTAAAACATTCATATTTGCCACAAAACATAGCGCATGATCCCTCATTGAAACGAGCTCGATGAGCTCGTTTCAATGAGAGATCATGAGCTGTGTTTTGGAGGACAACACCGATGAAGGGCAATTTATGTGAATCGTGCTAGATTAATATGGTCAAGTCGAAAAAAAGATTAAATGACAGTTTCAAGAATTTGGAGGGGAGATCAATTAATATTTCCAATCTTCAATCATTTGGCAACAAATTAAAAAAATGGATGAGTTTATAAAAATGTTGAAGCTTTTTGAAAGCCGAATATTCGCTGGGAACATGCATGATTCGTCGCTGTAAAAATTAGTATTGAAGGAGCAAGAACGTCGATTTGGGTGGCTGGAAGAGAAAGGAGGAACCTCCCCCAATCTTACACACTGAACGGTTTGATTGGCTGAAAGAGTAAGGAAGAACGTCCCCAATCTTACAGACTGAACGGCTTGGGTGGCTGAAAGAGTAAGGAAGAATGTCCCCAATCTTACACATTGAACGGTTTGGGTGGCTGAAAGAGTAAGGAAGAATGTCCCCAATCTTACACACTGAACGGCTTGGGTGGCTGAAAGAGGAGGGAAGAGCGTCCTCCAATCTTACATACTGAACGCTTTTGTTTGCTGAAAGAGTAAGGAGGAACCTCCCCAATCTTACAGACTGAACGGTTTGGTTGACTGAAAGAGAAGGGAAGAACCCCCCCCCCCCCAATCGTACATACTGAACGGTTTGGGTGGCTGAATGAGTAGGGAAGAATGTCTACCAATGTTACAGACTGAACGGTTTGGCTGACTGAAAGAGGAGGGAAGAACCTCCCCAATCTTACATACTGAACTGTTTGGGTGGCTAAAAGAGTAAGGAAGGACGTTCCCCAATCTTTCAGACTGAACGGTTTGGCTGGCTGAAAAAATAAGGAAGAACCTCCCCCCAACCTTACATATTGAAAGGTTTGTCTGCGCGTAGGTTTCATCCTCCCATTCCTTCTTGATCACTTAACGGTTTGATTGAGTGAAGGAGTAAGAAGGACCAAAATGAACAGTTTGGAAGATACCATATATATTACTAAAACTACAGTATGAGCAGTCATGATGTGACACGACGGAATGGGTGAAACTTCTGATCAAAATAATGAACAAACAGAGAAAAGATTTAGGGCTGCACGATATTCAAAACTGAATACCGATATCGGTATTCAAAAAAATACCGCGGTTTACCGGTATATCGAAAACTGTTCAGATATATGAACACAAGTACCACAATTGACACTCGAGGCATCACAGTCGGAACGAATTAGCATGCCTTGATGATGCGGTTCGAAACACCTTTACCCAACGCAGACGATCTCAATTTTTTTTATTTTCAAAATTAATTTATCAGATTTTCCCCAAAGATTTCAACAAAACTATATCATGTGACTCCTCATTGGAACGAGCTCAACGAGCTCGTCCCAATGAGGGGTCACATGATATAGTTTGTTGAAATTTTTGAAAATTATTTTTTCAACTGCTGAATTTGTGTATTAAGAGGGCAGAAGCAGACGATTCCTTGGATAAAGGGATAATATTATTCATTCGGAGCTACAGTTAAAATACTCAAGACATCTTGAAAATTAAAATGTGGGTAAATAAATATTGACGATAAACCGATATTTTTGTAATTACACCGGTATTCAATCGATATTGGTTTGAATACCGGTCTATATCGGTTTATCGATATACCGTGCATCACTAAAAAGATTTATCTACTGGCTGATCACGTCTGCTAAACTTTTTAGCAACCAACCATCAGCGGATTCAAAACCTGGAAATCCTTCAGAGATACACACCAATGCTCCAACTATTACGCCATACATATTGGTTGTTCGGACATAAAAATCGATATTAACCCTTTACCTAACGAATCGCCCACATCCGCCCGCGTAATATGCAAATTCAGCAGTTTAAAAAATATTATTTTTCAAAAAAATTCAACAAAACCATATCATGTGACCCCTGGTTGGAACGAGCTCGTTCCAACGAGGGCTCACATGATATGGTTTTGTTGAAATTTTTTGAAACATTTGAAAAAAATGATATTTAAAATAATAAATTTTGATATCGTCTGTGTTGGGTAAAGGGTTAACATATACGTTCAATAATAAACAAATGTGTTACGTAATGGATGATGCGTATTTGGAAAATGAGCGTTCATCAGACATACATCATTTGTGCACTGGATTATTCGTATCTCGTCTGTGCAATCGAATTGTGGTATCAATCTATTTTTGTTTTTTGTTCCTCTCGAGAGACTGAGACACGAATTATTGAATTGCCAGAAATAAGGCGTGAAAAGATATCTTCACTCAAGTATATTGCGTGTGCTAAACACGACAGTTTACAAGGTTTTTGTGGCTTTTATTCAAATTTCCACCCAAACGGAACATTCCATACAACTATATCCATACAAGTATATCCATACAGGTATATGCATACAACATGTTCAATAAATGTGCACAGGGGTCTTTGGAATATCTGTTAAGACATCGTCGGTCACTACATACAATGTGAAAAAGCACCATCACTTCATCTAACCTGTCTTTTTTCAATCGTTGACCCCCACCTTTCAGTAATGTACATAACGTGAAGTGGGAGATGTTGATAACTAATTAGTTCTTCCCATCCCAAATGCATCAGACTATCGGTACTAGCAGACAGTACCAAGTTATGCCAAATAAATCCCATCTCCAACTCACGATCTTAACCATTTTACACTTCTTTATCGCCTGGGTTCGCTTGGTAGAAGTACACACCTGACAAGCCAGGAGATAAGCAGACTGTCATCTGCAGAATGAGGTCTCCAGAAGGTAAATTTGGTGATGCTACCCTGCATAGCAGGGTAGCATTACCAAATTTACCATCTGTGAACCTCAAGCTGAATGAAGGTTTCAGGTCAAAACACAAAGAGGTACCCAGAGGATAAATTGGAGAATTCTAGCCCACTTTGTAGGACAGCATCAGCAAATTCACCCTCGGGGGACCTCATTCTGCAAATGACAGATTGCATATTTACAGGCTTGACACCTGATAATTTTTTTGTGACACAGCACTTCTTCATACCGTCAACACACTCGTCAAATGGGTTTAACCTTTTCAGAATTGTGTGTTGAAGAAGATCACATAACATAATTTGCAACAGATTCAACAATAATGTAATCCATCAACTCTTTAGGGCTGAAGGATTGAGGAGCGTAGTTAGAATGTTCAATAAAATGTGCACAAGGGACTTTGGAATATCTCAGAAGACATCGTCGATCACTACATGTAATGGGAAAAAGCCCTCCTCACTTCTTTTAACGCAATGCCTTTTATCGTTGACTCCCATCTTTCATTGATGTATCTGAAGTGGAATGGAAGTTGGTGATTACACCGCCAAGTCCCAGTTAGTTCTCCCTCCCAAACGCGTCAGGCATACAGCCCAAATTACGCTTAAAGTCGCATCTCCAACACACGATCTCAAACGATCCTTATCGCCAAGGTTCGCTTGGTAGAAATGCACACTTTATTTATTTTTTTTTTTTTTTGCGAGTGGGGTGCGAGAGGGGTGCTTCTGCGTACCCAAAGCACACTTGTCAAATGGGTTTAACTTTTTCAGCGCCTCACAAAATATAATATTTGCAACAGCAATTGAGCGGAACTGACTTGTATTTGCATTGAGGTTCAGTAATAATTTAATCCAACAGCTTTTTCGGGCTGTAGGATTTAGGGAAGTATGAAGTGGGTAGTAGATTATGTACCCGACCGTTCCTGTTTGGCTGGACCGCGAGAAGGATCCCGTAAGTGACGTCATGTCACGTGACCCAGTGGCGCCATGTTGTGTTGTCGTGGTAACCCGCTTGAACGGCCATCTTGTGACGCCATCCCCATAGTGATATGGGGTGTTAGTGCGCATGCGCAGCGCGTGTTGTTATAGTGATGCGTGTTTTCGTCGTCCATTTTGTATACTAGAGGCCGCCATCTTGGTTTCTATGGTAGCACGTGATTGCTATGTTACCCAATTTTCTGCAATGTGGCGAGGGTATGTTCGGAGGGTATGTTCCTTTGTACAAGAGTAATTACCCGATTCGTGAAATTAGCCAAATAAAACCGACAATCCCTCCAAATCACCAAAAACTACTTTATTTACTACGGATTCCCCATTTTATCGGCTTAGCCCGGGGTGAGTTCGATTGAATAGGAGTAATTTTCTGGCTTGGATACTTCGTAAAATTACCACAAACAACCCGATAATCCCTCCAAATCACCAGACTCCTCTGCTTCTATCTTTTAGGACCGCCATACCATTGTACCGAGAGGCCCTCAGGTACCGAGAAAGCCCCCAGGGGTAAGTTCGATTGAACTAGAGTAGTTTTTTCTGGTTCGGATTTCCCCAGAATCCCATTTACTGCTTATTACAGATGCTACTCTAACCCTAGAAGTTCGTATAGTCCACACTATCTCTGGTTCCCAAGTCTTATAATCATCAGTGCTTCATGTTCCGTATCCTGCATGCATAGTTATCTCCCTCCTGTATAATGGAAGCCTATGTGATTCCTAAAGCCAAGAATCTATCGAGTAGTTACTGATAAGTCATTGCTCGAACGACTCGAACCCCATCGAGCAAATAAGCTATCGAGCAATTACTCGTTCGAGTGACTCGCACATACGACCCTCAGCCTCATTTCGGTATTTGAGGATACCTATGACCTGGTATTGTATTATATGAGGATACCTATCGAGGATACCTTCTGGAAGATCTCTTTTTGTAGTATTTTGTAGTCATGAGGGCCATGAGAAAAGCCCTCAATGATGTCTAATTTACAATCCCGCGAAAGGCAGACGACACTTGCAAATAAATTCTTGAATAACTATTTTGTTTCATTTGTTTGGCGTCAAAACATATCTTATGACATCTCATTGCAACGAGCTCAACGAGCTCGTTCCAATGAAGTGTTATAAGCTATGTGTTTGAGACAAAAAGATGAAAAAATAATGAAAATTGAATGGTTATCTCTGGGAATAGCGCTGGCCGGTTTTGGCCGTTTCGTTGGGTAAAGTTTTGAAGCCTGTAGTAGAAACAAATCAAACGAGGGAATCATTGGTCATATGTTAAGACTAGATAGGTGGTGCCCCCCCCCATTCCTGCTAATCCCAAGAACATTGTAATGACGGGTTGGTAAAGATAATGTTTGACTTAAAATATCTCTCTCTCTCTCTCTCTCTCTCTCTCTCTCTCTCTCTCTCTCTGGCTCTCTTTCTCTCTCTCGATCGCTATGTCTCGCTCTGGCTCTCTCTGTCTCTATCTCTCTGTTTCTGTCTCTGTCTGTCTCTCTTTCTCTCTCTGTCAGCCTGACTGTCCGCCCGCCCGCCCTCCCGCCCGCCCGCCCGTCCGCCCGCCCGCCCGCCCGCCCGCCCGCCCAATCCGCCCACCCAATCAACCCGCCCGCCCGCCCGCCCGCCCGCCCGCCCGCCCGCCCGCCCGCCCGCCCGCCCGCACGCCCGCCCACCCGCCCGCCCGCCCGCCCGCCTGCATGTCTGTCTGTCTGTCGTCTGTCTATCTGTCCCCCTCTCTCTCTCTCTCTCTCTCTCTCTCTCTCTCTCTCTCTCTCTCTCTCTCTCTCTCTCTCTCTCTTTCTCTCTCCCTCGTTCCTCTCAAAGGATGATTTATATATATAACGTTAATACTACCGGTACTATTGTGTGCCGCATTACAATTCATGATACTTTGTAAACTTTCGGTCGTATATCATACCCAGTGCCGAGTGCCCTTTTGATACCCCTGACCCTTGCCCGTATATGCTTCCGGTGCCCTTGGACATGTGCACTGTGTGTCCCCGTCCAGTTCCTACGTTCCTGGTAGGGTTATAATATTACCGTTCCACTTTAACTGTTTGTAGTCCATTACTAGTATGTCATTTGCAGAATTTTCACTTACGCAGCTTTTGGGGCATACAGGGTAAAAAAGGATGAATTGTACAAAAGACAGCTCTCGGCAATTGATCGTGTTGTGAAATCTGTAAAACAAATTATTTCAGATCTTTCACACTTCACACAGAATGGAAATAGCCAAATAACATTAAATATACAAACAATAATATTGACCCTGAAGCTGAATTGCGTTTTCATTGGGTTAATACAACACATTTCTCTATCTCGTTCGTCAATAATTAGGTGACTACAATGCCATTATTAGTATGGACAAAATGAATCGCTACAATGGAGTAAAAAATGCTCATAGTTCAAGAATGTCGCGAGAGCTGTTCATTGCTTGGTGAAACACATCGATTATTTCATATCGCTATAAAAATATCTCCTTGTTACCTGCGTTTTATAACAGACAAGGACATATGTGGATATACTGATTATACAGGTAAGTTATAGATTTTAAATATTTTATGAAATGTGTTTTTATTCCTGTGGTATATTAGCGACTTATTTTAGTCGTAAACTTTGAATCTAATTAAATAATAAAATAAAAATGTTGAATTGCAATGTTTCACCTGGCATTTAGAGTGAACAGGACGGAAGCTAGCGGGGGACTATGTCTGTCGGAAACTTTTGTTACCTGTCAGAAAAATTGTTGTCCGCCGAAACGCAAAAATTTGCTCTCAAAATCTGTTATTTGAAAACAAAGTTGACCATTTGACGAAACAAGTTTTCATTACACAAAAATACCCTCATGTTTCAGATATAGTCTGAAAACGCTCTTTCGTTTGTCATTATTATTTTAAAAAATTACTTTCGTTTGACGAAAGTAATTTTTTCAAATTGTAATAAACGAACATTTCGAATCTGTTTCGTTTATTATTGATTTAACCCCTTTACTGCCACGCCCACTTTAGCCATATATGGAGGACCTCTATGTACGCCAGAGTGCGAGAAAGTTTAATAAAATTTATGACATACATGAAACTCTATCATTCGACTAACTGTTGGAAAGGGCTCTCTAATCATATGGTAGGTATGATCATATGATAGGTAGCGCTTACCAGAACGTACAGATAACCATCGTGAATTGGTGACAATAGTCGATTTCTGCAGCGTAAGTGTTAAAGAACTATAATGGTTTAGGTTTAACCCTTTAAGTACCACGAAAAGCAGACGACACTTGCAAATTTTTGAATAACTTTCATTTTTTGTCTCAAAAACATAGGTTATGACCCCTCATTGGAACGAGCTCGTCGAAATCGTTCCAATGAGGGGTCATAACCTATGTTTTTGAGACAAAAATGAAAAAATAATATAAATTAACTTGCGATTTTTGAGAATAGCGCTGGCCGGTTTTGGCTGGTACGTTACGACCCGAGAACACTGTCTGAAAATTTTAACTACCGCCCAACCATGTCAGCGAATTTTGAGATCCTAGCTTCTGGTCTGGATTGCCTGAGAATTTTGCGTTACCTATCACATCATAACTTAAAAGCAATGAGTAAATACACCCCAACCTAACCATCACCAGCAACCACTCCCAACAAATATTAAATTTTTGAAAAGTTTATAAACAATCAATTTAAAATGACGTTTCCTTTCATATGTCTCCACAGCTGTACATTCTGTTTGCAAAAACCTTAAGAATCTGGGCGAACCGCCGTGTCCCGACGCACTATGTCGCTATAGGGATTTAACGGTGCTTTCGACAGCCAGGGACACCCTGGAGAGTTTACGGGTGGATGGAGCAGGAGTATGCGGAGAAACCCCAGAGGAACGTCGTCACCTGACGCACAATAAATACAACAGTAAAATAGTGTTCTGAAAATACAGTGAACTTATTTATTTATTTATTTATTTATTTATTTATTTATTTATTTATTTATTTATTTATTTATTGACTTTAACGACACTTTCCACATATGAACTTAAAAAAATGGGAAAAAGACTACAGATGAATCGAAAGAAAAAAAAGTCGCAAAAGAAACCCAACTCTCCATCTCCTCGCCACATTGGGTTATGCTGACTTTTCCAATAAAAATGTTTTTCACCACATTTTGAAGTTCACTGACTAAGAAAGAGTGTTTGACGAAGGGCCTTCTCAACTTTAAGATGAAAATGAAGGCAATATTGCCTTGAAAAAAGCCCATTGACTTTGATTGTTTACGTCAAACATTCTGAGCTCTACACACCGTCTCTTGAGTTCCAATGTGTTCTTTGTGCCTACTGGCACATAGAACACATTGGAACTCAGGGGACGAAACGTTAGTGACTTATTCACTAAAATTTTCGATGTACTTTGTGACCTACCGTATAAAACATATATATGTATATACATAAAAATAAATCAGAAAAGAGAATTTCTTGACATTCAGTCATTCATACGAATTGATACAGTACTTCAAACAGTCAGTTATAAATAGTTTTCTGTCATACTTATCAAGATAAAGCAAGTGCCAGCTTATCATACAGGCAAGCTTACTATAAATAAATAAATAAATAAATAAATAAATAAATAAATAAATAAATAAATAAATAAATAAATAAATAAATAAATAAATACCTTATCGTCCTTTTGCACATTGGATCTCAAGGGACGTTATGTCACCAGCCTCTTATTATATTGTCTGTCCAATACATCTCAATAAGCCTGTGTGCCAGTCATTCTCAAAGAGTTCAGCCTCGTATAAATAACCCGATTCAAATTGCATTGGTGTGTTCCGTGCCAAAAATAACCGTAAAGTCGGTCCTTTCTGCACGACAGAAAAGACCACAGTTTACGTAATGTAATTCTGAAGTATTCGGACCAGCATGAAAAGAACAACCTAACAGAGACTGTTCTGACGGTATAATTTAGAAGTAACCGATTCAAAACCTGCACGTCCAGTACAGGTCATGCATTTACAGTACTGTGACCATAAAAGTTGTCTTATTAGCGATCATATCGCGATGTTATCGCGACAAAGTTACACCAGTTGTTGGTTGCAGATTTCCTTAATCTTGACCGCTTCATGAAAACTACTGAATCTCTCATTGTTCTTTTCATCTCGTCAGTGGCCTAGCCGGGGGGGGGGGGGTGGGGGCATGATTTCAGTCGTGCCGCCCCCCATGTTAACCCATATAGGGAACAGCAGGCAAGAAATTTTAATATCTAGATCTTTATACTTGAAAGATGTATTAGGCGGTGCGTAATAGCAAATTTATATGTGAAATCCGACGAATCCTAATTTAATGACACCAATGCGGTCAATTATTTGCCAGTCTCGAGAAAAAAGATCGCCATGAAAACGTCCCTTGTGTTCCGTCGCCGGATTTAGGAAATAACGTCGTCGTAATTTATCCGTTTCGTCTGCTCGGGTTCGCTATTTAAAGTTGATGAATCATAATTTATTCAGATTCTATTTGGTGGTGATATGGCCTAATTATTGATGCTTTTCACAACTTATAAATTATGGACCAAACGGACTCAGAGTCAAGGAAATTGCGTTTTTTACTCGAATTTCAAAATTTTCCCCGGGGGAGGCCACCTGGACCCCTTCCAACGAAGGGGGGACACCCCTCTCGTGATGGCCCTCATCTCGCCGCTGCGCGGCTCGGATGATGTTGCGCATCATATTCTATACATCCATAGATATTACTCTTGCCCTCTAATTTTGATATCCTGGCAACGAACCTGCATCTCGTGCTTGGCGATTGCTCCCTCCGAAGAAGACAGTCTTAAAAACAAGAAATAACTCTTCATGAATGTTACCTGTTTGAAAATCTTATCAGACACGACACTATGAGCTGTTCAAATTACAAAAAGAAGATACAGTCAGTTTGATAACGCGCCTGCATCTCGTGCTTGGCGATTGCTCCCTCCGAAGCAGACAGTCTTAAAAATAAGAAATAACTATTCATGAATGTTACCTGTTTGAAAAATCTTATCAGACTCTACAATATGAGCTGTTCAAATTACAAAAAAGAAGATACGGCCAGTTTCTACCCAAATATACAATTTACCAAGGAGTTATATTTGCTTCCACACATGTATTATTGTACGTTCATTTTAGTGTACAGCAATTTGAAATGTTATTTTAAGACAACAGTTAAAGGTAGAAGTCCTGTCATGAAATGCGCACAAATAGCACACCGATCTGTGCGTTAATCTATGCGTCATGGCCATAGCAAGGCTATCAAATTCTGTACATATGTGGCCTGTGCACAAAGCAATGTTTCAGCCACTGGACCTCCGGGTAAGCCGGAGGTCTATTGACAGAAACATTGTCTGTGATTGCTATGAGTAACCAGGAGACCCTGTCGTGCTTTGGATGCCATTCGATATGGCAATTGCGCGCAATTCCTACGCGCATTTAAGCCTAGATAAGCGCACAGTTCATGATAGGACTTCTAGTTTTACTTGTATATGTACTTCCCCATTACTCTCTGCTGCACCCGCTTCAGTGTTTTGTGTTTGAATTGAATATCTTTGTCAGAGGCGGAATGGCCGTATGTTCCACCGGGAAAATTCCTGGTGGGTCCCCTATTGGGGGCATAGGGCCCTTAAAACTGATGCAGCCCAACACCTGTTGGTGTCTGAAATTTCGTGAAAACGCCCAACAGGCGAAATGGATCTGATTGCATAGAATGACGCATTTTGAAATGTTTTCTATGTGGACTGCAATGGCAGTCCACATAGAGAACATTTCGATATACTAGCAGCTAGTCTAGTCTGCCACTGATCACTCAGATGAGAGGAAATAGCATTCTTTTAATTTGAAGCATCAAAATCTTCTCCCATTAGGCCGAACTATGGTCGGCGCGATGGGTCCGCACACCCCCCCCCCCCCCCCACCTCCTGTTGGATACCATTCTTGCCGAATGAGAGATGAAGATGATACAAAAATGCCATGGAAATGTCCTCTGTGTGAACTGCCATTGATCACTCAGATGCAAGGAGGCAGCGCTCGTTCGGTACGAAAAATCAAATTTTCTCCGGATCCGGAGTCCGCCTTGGTTCATTTCCCGGTAACTTTTCTCGGCCCAGTTCGCCTCTAATCTTTGTAGTTGTTGGGGCGTTTATATAGCCTTGATTGATCCTCCAAACAAGCCACTCTCTCCAGGGAAATGCAGTACTAAGACCTTTGCATTCCTTTAATCCTGCGTTAGTAAATTCAGCACTGATAGAGTCACAGTTGTCATAAAATATTTGGAAGAGTATGCGGTGTCTGATTATTAGAGGTTCCTACTTTGTTAGTATCTGCCCGAGGTAACTTCATATCAGCCTGAGACCGAATGTCAAAGGCTGATGTGAAGTTACCTAGGATTGATATCTCGGCCGATATGAAACTAACCAAGTACCAACATCTTTATTTATTAAAGCAAGTCATTACAAAATGTTCTCAGATCTGTTACAGTTTTCTGATAATGTGATTGTTTCTCATTATTTTCATAAAAGTAGTATGTCTCACACGTTTCATCTCTATTGGCAGGACCTCGGTGATGTCACGTGACCCAGTGGCGCCATGTTGTGTTGTCATGGCAATCCGCGTGAGCGGCCATCTTGTGACGTCATCTCCATAGTGATGTATGGTGTTAGTGCGCATGCGCAGCGTGTGTTGTTAAGGTTATACGCCGTGTTTCCGTCGTCCATTTTGTATACTGGAGGCCGCCATGACAACACAACATGGCACCACTAGCTCACGTGACATGACGTCACTTCCGAGGTCATCCACCGAGGTCATCCAAATGTTCCTGAAACATACGAGACATACTACTCATAAAGTCCGAAGTTTCCTCTTCTAGTTCAGCTATCTGAACCTCGCGGATACAATACGGCCGCCGTGGACTGGTCACCTTCCATGGGTGGGCAATATTTCCACGGACGCAATGATATTAGATTCCAAACACGAATTCTAGGAATAATCATCAAAAATTTAATTAATGAAGCACCGGGTACAACCCGGTGCTTCGTTAATTAAATTTTTTGCTGATGATGATTTTTATTACCTGCTAAACCCATGCGTGGACATCACTGCCCATCCGTGGGTTACGACCACTCTATGGCGACCGAAATGTAGCTGAACTACATCTTCTCTCGCATCCACGAATCTTCCCTTATGACTCTGAATCTTTAGTTGAGCTTTGTGTACAACTTTCTCTTTTTTTTTCTCTTCATCCTCCTAATCCTCACTTATTGCCATCATTAATTCATCACCATACGCAACTACTTCCTTTCTCCAAGTAACTCCAATTTTACTGATTGTTTCGACGAATAATGGGAACAATTTGGTTGTAAAAAAATGTCTGCGCCCAGTAATGCCGCAAGTATGGGAGTGAGAGTGCGTGTGTGGGTGTGTGGGTTTAGGGCGTGGGTGGGTGGGTGGGGAGGGGGTGGGGTGGGAACTGTAGCTTGGTTCATATTGCCCGAGTTTGAAGTCAACCATATGGTCTGCGGAGAAAATTCACGCCCCCACCCCCCACCCCCCATTGATGGGCCCACCTGCGGTCCCAAAAGTGATGCAGCCCAACCCGTGTTAGTGCATGAAATTTTGTGAAAATGACCAGCGGGCGAAATGTATCTGATTGCATAGACTGCCGGTACACACAGAAACATTTCGATACACCATAAGTCTGGTCTGCTTTTGATCGCTTAGATGCAATGAAACAGAGTTCTGTCAGTTTGAAAATTCATTTTTTTTTCCCATTAGGTCAAACTATAGTCCCCAGGACCGCGCAACCATGTTTTTCGAATGAACAACGAAGATGACATAAACATGCCTTCGAAATGTCACCTCTGTGGACTGCAACTGATGCAGTGAAGCTGCGTCCTTTAGTTCGAAAAGTCAAAATTTTCTCCGGGTCCGGGTCCCCACCCCTTGGTGCATTTCCTGGTAACGTTACTTGGCCCAATCAGCCCCTGAAAGGTTATTGGT
Source organism: Pictodentalium vernedei (assembly GCA_031216915.1). Classification (NCBI taxonomy): domain Eukaryota; kingdom Metazoa; phylum Mollusca; class Scaphopoda; order Dentaliida; family Dentaliidae; genus Pictodentalium; species Pictodentalium vernedei. Next base: position 50,517,238 of record CM062288.1, on the reverse strand, counting down.
AGAATTCTTTACATAACTCTCAGTAAAATCTTTAATTTTTCTCTTTTTCTCTGTCCAAACATAGTTTACATAATTATGCTTTCATAATAGAATGCGAGTAACCTGACAATTTAGCAATGTTATTGCCATTTCTAACCCGTTCTATTCGGGAAAATCGCCAATTATTTTATTATTTTTTAAAATTTTTGCAGCCAAAATATAGCTTATGAGCCCTCTTCCAATCCTGGACCATATGGTATGTTTTTGGGATTCAAACGAAGAAAACTGTTAGTTATGAAAGAAATTGTGTCGCCCTCTCGAGTAAGGTAGAATGATTAAATATAGATCTTGCGAACATGGCGCACCTCTCTTTGCACACGCTTGGTCGAGTAATACGGATAAGAAATCTATTAGCAAGACATGTGTAACAATCAATATTATCTATCAATTCTACTACAATATCTATACAAAAATAAACACATTTTAAAGTACTATCTCATATTACTATATATAGGTCTCATTTGAAGAAGCTGTAGACTTCAAAGGCTTAGAAGATGGTAGTGTCTTGGTCCCCAACCAGAGAAATTAAGAAACGCCCCCACAGCCCAAGATTTTCAATGAATTCTCGAGTAACAAACGTTCACAAAATACACAAAATACAAATAAAATATGTGGAGTCAAGGAGAGAAAGAACTTTCTCGATTTACGCTACTTCGCCTGACGGCTTCCTCCCCTTGCAGTTACCACCGCATATAACAGGTAGGCACGCTTACTACGACCTCACCGAACAGTCTATTATCTTCTATATATTTATTAATAGTGTAAAAACGGGTCGTGTCATGCGTCGACCTAGCGATATAACACAAAATGTAAAACTTGAAGGCTAAATAAGCATAATTTGCTGTCCATGGACCGCTACAAGTCATTTGGATTAGTCACGACAGGATATACAAAATTTAACCCACGGTGAGAGAGAAAAACGCCGGTATGTTTTCCTCCTTCTCGTATGTTCATACACTTTTTAGGTTTCCATCTCATCCTTAGATTTATACTTTTAAGGTTGGGGTGGAAACTTTTTGTCATAGGTTGTCACTATTATTACTGGATCTCCCCCCTGGGCCACATGTAACGTTCACCAGAGAAGTTTTCTTAATTTTCCGCTGTCAAGTCAAATACTATTCAAACTAAATAACAAATGCCGTTTAATAGGAAACGCCACAATTATGAATAAATTAGATCTCTTGTTTTAGGTACATGCTCATACAGGGACGTGGCTAGAGGTTTCCGATTAGGGGTGTAGGGTAGTGAACTTCCAACTAGGGGAGGCACCAGGGGAGAAACACCCTCCCGGTCCCTCCTCGTAGTTGGAAATTCACTACCGAAAACGATTTTGAAAATGAAGCCATGTAAGGGGGCATAAAATTGATTCTAGTAACTAAAATGCCAACAGATTTATGATAGAATTATCAGGTTGTTATTATTTAGTATTATTCTGGGAATTGAATATGTTCTAAACTAAATGCTCAAGCTGAGAACTTTTAACAATTCACACTGTTCTAACATTAAATCAGATATTTGAAATGATCAATTTTCGATGTTTCATCATTTTGTAACTGTGAATAATGGAATTAACTCAGGATAACGATTTTACATGATGTGATTTTCTTGAAGTGCATTTCGAGGATTTTTTATATTACGATAAGTAAACGTATTAAAGAAATCTTGTATCGACTGACATCGTGCATACATGTACTTATGAAGTGCGATATTATGTACAGTACGTGGAGAGTGTATTATCACTAAATCACCCGCAGAGTGGAGATTCCACCCAAGCAATAATTGCAAATTTGTTGCAAAGCATAATAAGCACAGGCAACGTTTCAACCAATGGACCTCCGGGTTAAACCCGGAGGTCCATTGGCTAAAACATTGCTTGTGTTTTTTGTCCACATGTATAAAATTTGAAAGTTATAGTTTGGGTGATAACTCTACTCCGCGGGTGATTTAGTTACAATCCACTCTCCACGTACTGTATACTGTAGTTGTAAATAGTAGCAGTTGGATTTTTTTGCCAATTTGAAATCGCGTTGGAATTTTGGGAAGTAAAGGAGACATCAGCATCACCAAAGAAGCTCTAAAATCCACATAGATGGAATTTCCAACTACTCAGGACTTGCCCTCCAAATTTCTAACTATAGGAAACTATGTGATTTTTGCATGTTGTCTTAGTGGACTGACGGTGCTAAGCTATATTGCGCGCATCGGAGAAACTTTGATACTTATGCAGCCATAATACTGCAAAACTATACAAAAAAAAAATTAAACACCATATAATTTGGGCGCAATTACATTATTTGAGCACAACTTTTAAAATCGCTATTTGGAGAATTTAAAAGTCTGCTCCCGGAGATCCATGAATAGCAAGCTTGCTTGCTGATTTGTCATTAGCTTATTGAGTCTCATATGTGCTTAATATCAGTAACAACCGAGAGGTTTGGTATATCTCACTAATACTGACAGTTGTCAGGAACTGTTTATTTTTTTCGTCCGAGCAAGAATAGGACGATAAATTTTAAAAAAGGTCAGATATTTGTAACAGATGTTCTTGCCTCACGACAATATTTATATGAAACAAATATGGAAACGGTCCGTGCCTCATATGATCCCGATCAATCCCCAACTCATGCACTTTTATGAACGTCTGTAATGTTCTCCAAGTCTGAATGAACGTTATTACGAGGGAGGGGTAAATCTTTTCAATTTGTCAAGGCGTTTGAAGTATATGCTTGGTGTACATAACTCGCTTCTTTAACTCTTAGAAGCCGGAAAATCAGAATGTAGTTTATTGAACATGACATACCGCGAAAAACTTACAGTAAAGCAGGTGCTTGTAGTCAAGTGTCGTCTGCCTATTCAGGCAGACGACACTTGACTAGAAGCACCTGCTCAGTGTTTAAATCTCCACCAGCCGAAAGATAGCCGAACCGTCACAGCCAGATTACCAGCCGAATTACATCACAGGAAAGAAAACTTGACTCCCAGCTTCTAAGAGTTAAACAGTATTTAGAGTTCTTCAATGCCAGTATACCAGCTAGTTACAAAATTAGAAGTTCAAAACAACATAGTACCCAATCCTACCAATTTTCTGATAACGAGGCTGACTCGCGTGTAGTATACTGTCGTCAGTCATGCTTCCCTTCTCAAACCAAGCATTACATCCAAGGGGGTAGTCTTGAACAACACATTAGAACAGAACAAAACAATTAGTCTCGCTGGAGGGGATAATGCGACGCTCTGCAACTATGTCGAAAGAGAGGACGTGACAATCGTTAGTTATTCCCGGTTCCTTTTTAAACATTCGATATCAGCCGATAAAATGGGCTGATAACGAATGTCGAATAAGGAATTGAGAATAAGTAATTGTTGTCACGTCCGCCCGATAGATAATTTTATAAATAACGTTTTAGGATCGGTTTCGAGGGCTGCTTGTCTCTTTTATCGCATTTGGTTGATTATGTAAGCTGAAAGGTGAGTAGATGTGTTCTCGTATGTGCTTGAGCATTCCGGAAATAAGGGTCGGATCCATTAGCGCAAGCTTGTTACGGGAACAGGTCCACATAATATAAGATCAGTCTATTCTAGTTAAGCAGAATAATTACCTTGGTACACGTATAGTATATGACTTGATCCGACCGTCTTCTTGTGTCTAAGAATTAGAAAATTAAAAAAAAATTAACTCTCTATATATTGAAACGCATTTATTTCAAAAGTTTTATGTTCGCTTATAACGATGCTGTAGATTTCACGTATAAAACTGTATTTATCACACTATCACTATTATTTAATATATATAGTTCACAACACGTCTAATAAATGCGTGACGTCTAAGGTCGACGTCGACGTTCTAACATTGTGATTGGGTAGGTTTTCGAAGTAGAACTGAATTTACCTTCTGCAGGGGGCGCGGTGGCGTCGCGGTAACCGGTTCTTGTCAGATCACCGAAGTTAAGCAACGTCGAGCGCGGTTAGTAGTTGGATGGGTGACCATTTCAGCGATTGATTCGCGCTCCCGCGTTGTGTCCTTGGGCAAGGCACTTCACCCCGCTTGCCTACATGGGGGCACGATGACGTTGTGTACTAAGGCGTACTGCACGTCGATGGTGCGCATGATTTCAACCAATCTAACCCTGCCTATGCCGCGGTGCAGAGTTCAGAGTTACGATGTTGGGGAGCTGACAGCTGCTCGTCGTTGCTCGGTGGTTCTCTCCGGGTACTCCGGCTTCCTCCACCCGTAAATCTGTCACCGACATGATATGACCCTGGCTGTTAATGTGTCGTTAAACCCTAATAAAAAAAAATACCTTCAGCAATATTTCATTTACTGTTTTTCGAATGCGAATAGCAAAAGACATTTACAACCAAAGTTTTCTGAATAACTTAAGATTTTAAATTTTTTCCTAAAAACGTTGTCTATATCCCCGTCATTGGAATGAGCTCGTCGAGATCGTCCCAACGAGGGACCAACTATGTGCTCGAGGCAAATATTTAAAAAAATAATAAAATGTGTTTGACGATTTTTGTGAATAGCCCTCACCAGTTTAGTCGTTACGTTAGGTAAAAGGTCAACTTACACATTATGTTAGAAAAAGAATCTCAAATTCGTAACGATTTGACACGAAAATTCGTAACGATTTGACACGAAGTGTTTAAAGCTCGTTCGCTAAAATCGATCTGAGCCTCGCTAATCCTCGGATCAGCTAGATTTAAGTGAACTCGGTTCAGACATCTCATCCCAAAATCGTCAGACATAAGAGATACCCTATTTTTACCACACGTATTTTCTTCGTGGTAAATCATTAAATAGACAGTTGTTGTTAATAGTAATTAATAAATATAGGTTATTACTACCGCGGAGCCCGTGATTCTGAGGTAGTATAATGAAGTGGAGATCTTGTTTCGGGGTGTAAATCAACCAGTCCGTGAAACGTGACCATCTTTTCATTATAAAAAAGAACTATTTTCTTGCGCGCAAACCAAAACACAACGCCGTTGTCATGAGTGCTTTGATCATTCGAGAAAAAACATTCACGCCGAATAAGAACAATGTTGTTGTTCGCACCAGTTGTGCGTAAAACAATTGATTTTTTGGTACGCTTGAGGTTGTTATGCATAACCCATCCAGTACACAACGTAACCACAATGTTACTAGTTAGTTATGGAAGGCTGTGTCCACAAAAAAAATCTGCGATGTTAAGTAAGGAGCTGTCGAATACAGCAAGATATTTGTGCTGCCGCAACGTTTTTACAACGTCAAGTAAAACTCTGTTAACCTTTATTATCCTAATTCTGACACAAATGGCCAATTTTTACTATTTGCGCGTGCGCAACGCAGAGTATAAGAAGTTTTAAGCGGCTGTGTTGCTACAACGTTTTCGCTTGAAACTACAACTTTAAGAAGTTGTTAACCCAATAGTTAGTGTCAATGTAATGAAAAACGTCAAAACCTCACTGGGAGTCCACTGTTGTTCTGTCAGTCAACGTTATATATTCAGGAGATGAACGTCTCTTGTTTCATTAGACATTCGGGAATTTGACTGTGGAAAACCATTTGTTAACAAGAGACGTTTATCTCCATTGTAATTCCCGTCATCGTTTGAAGTGAAAAATTCTCATAACCCGTTTTATTTGACGAAAAACAATAAAACGTCGCCTGAGTGCTAGAATGTTCTATGTCCCATAGGGGACATAGAACATTCTAGCACTCAGACGACGAAAAATCAATTTGCCACCATCGAATTTACAATGGTGTGTTCGATCTGTGATAGCAGCAGCCTAGTGCCGTTGGTCGCACGTAGCATGGATACAGACATGTTCTAATTGACCCGCTTCCGGAAATTAGGACACGGTAAGGAAGATTTTACCTGAGATTAGAGCATGGCACTGGCTCTCAGCCAATCAAATTACGGATCAAGAAAGAACATTGAGGTCAAATTTTACTGATGAATGACAATTAGTTACAAAAACGCAACGTTTCCATGGCTGTGTTACAACCACAATGTGTTAGCAAGGAATAGATGGGAATAAATAAGCTTTATTGGCTTAATCAATACAACCAAAACTAGTGAGGCTAACTTGTGTAAACTTTAAATAACTAAGTTAACCCTATGAATCCCGATGGTTTCTTCCAGGTCGGTTCAATCACTTTGAAAATATTGATCGGTCAACCTCACACATTCACAAAGCATCCATCCTACTTGAATAAAATATGACAGGGACCGACCTGGGCATGCGCCAGTGCGTATTTGGTTCTGAAACATCAGGACCTGGCTCTTAAATCTCAGAAATAGGCTTCTTAGTTGGCGCGTAACTTCTCAGATCATATTTTGATATTCTTTCGATGGATAATCGAGAGAGACACTCTTACATGTATTATATATATGATTATCATTTATCATTGTTGTAGAGTGCTTAAGTTAATACTTCAAGTCTTAATTACCAAGCATTAATCTTCACTGTGGTTTCTGATCAAGTCTTGGCTGCCTAAATAGGCAGCCAAGACTTGATCAGAAACCACAGTGAAGATTAATGTTTGCTACAGTGTACTAAATGAAAATGATGAGAGCTATTACACACTTGCAGTGTGTGTTACAAACAGCAGTGTGACTCTGTAAATTGAAATCTGGCGCATGAATTGAAAAAATAGGCTCCGAGGCTTGAGCGTATTTTAAATAGTCTTGATCGGTCCCTGATATGAGGTATCAAGGTACAGACCCGAAAAGGCGGCCTGCTGCTCCAGTGGGTTAATTACGTCAGTTGTTGATTTGAAACTTCGAAGAGGGTATCCCACAGCTGTTTCTCAAAGCGAAATTAAAATTGTACTTAATTTCAACACCAAAAATACATGTCGGTACTTTGAAATTATATAAACCCTTCTGTTGAATTCCGACCATGCATGTTTTCAAAGAGTTAAATAATTGCGTTGGTCGTAATAAAACTACTGCTGATAGAAAAGACCTAACAAGGAACGAAAAGATAAGCGTTTGGTCGTCTTTCATTCAACACCTCACGGAAAATTGATCTATCTTCAGCATTAGTATTTTATATGTACAATTAAAGATGTTTGAATCCTAACGTACAACGCGCGTGACGATGATCTATCACAAAGTTGACAAGAAGCAGATCAGTCTGTGCCTGACTATAACTTAAAGGTAATGTCTACCATGGGAGCATTGTGACATTATTTTAAAGGTGTGTTTCAACACAATGTGCTAGACCGCACAATTTGGCTGAAGATATATTCATTTTGTCGGAAACTGCTTATGCGGTAGTCCGTTCATGCTCTATATCAATTGGTTAAAATTTATTTATTTATTTATTGGGGTTTAACGACCTCGTGTCAGCAGTTTTACGGGTGGAGGAAGCTGGAGCACCCGGAGAGAACCACCGAGCAACTGTCAGGCTCCCCAACATACTAACTCCAAAGCAGGACTAGGATTGGTTGATCGGGACGCTTTAGTACACAACGCCACCGTGCCCCCGCGTAGGCAGTGGGGGGGGGGGGGGGGGTGAGGTGTCTTGCCCAAGGACACAACGTGGTTGCCGCATGAGGGATTCGAATCGGGGACCTCTCGACCTACCTACTGAGCCACCGCACCCCCCCCCCCCCCCAATTGTTAAAAATCAACCTACATCAACTGAATATGAAGCCAGCTGGGTTAATATTCTCTCTACACAGTTGATTTGGGTTAATATTATCCCAAATGATTTTACAGGGTAGGAAAAGTTTTCATTACCAGAGTAGATAAACTTTTTCCTTTTATCCAGCAGGTTTTCATAGATTTTCTGTGTGAATGGGGGTGTGGGGGATACGGCTCCAGATACTTCTTTAAATTTCAGACAGACGTTTGCGTTGCACTGCAGGAAGCCTTGAATAGCTAATGTCTGCCGGAATTTTCATGACCCCCCCCCCCCGCCCCCCCGCCCCCCCCCCCCCTCTACACACACCAGAATAATCAATAACTAAGACAATGGTTTTGCCTTGTGACCAAACTGCACAAACCTTCTCGATCACAGGTCAAACAACGTGTGTATCTCGGCAGTCGAAATCGTTGCTGTTTTCTTTGCATTTAATTTATAAAGAGACGAGGAAATCAGTGGCAACTTGTCCCTTTGTTAAGCGGCCCATACACTATCAATATTATTGACAATAATATTGTCAATAAACGGTATTGACAATATGATTGCCAAGGTGTGGGAGATATTGAAGATTGATCAATATTATTGACGAATATCTGAGATCTCTGAAATATTTTCTTCAATATTTTACGACCGTCAATAATATTGATTGTGTGTGGGTTCCGTCAATAATATTACGCAATATTTAATTAAATCTGAAGTCACCGTAGCGTAAACATGGCAAAGAACACCAAAGAGGATGAACGAAAGTTCATACTAGAGTGCATTGAAGTATACAAAGAGCTGCCATGTCTCTGGAAAATTGCCAGTGCTGAATATGACAGTTTCTGAAATCATCAGGTTGATTAATCCGGAGTTCCTCCATAAGGGCACCATGACCAAATGTGTGTCTTTCTAAAAACCATCGTTTAGTCCACCATTTCTTTTTATTTTGTTTTTCGTTACTCAGCGCCAGTACCAAGCCTAAACCCACAACTGGATCCATGTTTACAGCGCGGTGGCAGACGAAGAAATGACCGAAAATATTGAAGAAACTATTGAGTAGTTTGTGGCAAAAAATGTATTGTCAATATTATTTACTCAATATTATTGTCAATAATATTGATAGTGTATGGGCCGCTTTAAAAAGTAAAAAAGAACAGTGAATAAATATTATTCGTTGCGTTTTTTCAGCCATTCAGTTGAGGAATAACCAGTGTGTTGAGTCTATCCATTCCTTGAACTTAAATGCTGCCGGAATGGCAACGATGTTTTTGTCCAAATTACGAACCATCCATGAAATCCGGGGTGGGATGCAGTCCCAATCGTACCCTACCTTGTACGCCTACAGTTAAAACTACAAGTCCTGTCATGAAATGGGCACAAATAGCACGTCGATCTCTGTGTTAATCTACGCGTTATGACCATAGTAATGCTATCAAATTCTGTGTAAATGGCCTGTGCACAAGCAATGTTTCAGCCAATGGACCTCCGGGTAACCCGGAGGTCCATTGGCAGAAACATTGCCTGTGTTTGCTAAGAGTAACCAGGGTGTTTTGGGTGCCATTCGATATGGCAATTGCGCTCAATTCCTACGCGCAATTAAGCCCAGATAAGGGCACAGTTCGTGACAGACTTCTAGTTTTAACTGTATGTTGGCAGCACCTCTGAATAACAGTATGTAGTTTAAGAGTAACCCCTGAAAAAAGTTAATATCTATCAAACCTAACTACCACACCGTTAATTTGGTGATGATGAACCATATGGATTTCCCTTTCACGAACAACCATCATCCACAAAGTGATTAATCACGAAGGATACTCAATCATGTATGAAAGTAGGGTGTGTTTGTAATTATTGTTATAACAGTCGTTTGTCATATAATCCTTTGTATTGATTTCATACCTTGTACCTACATGTCTACTTAATTATTTATCCCTGATACAGTTCACATATGACAGGTACAATATTATACAGCACACCCGCTATGGATTGTTCAAAATGATAGGTATCCATACCTACAATAACATTAGAATTCTGAACATAAAACCAAGGGTGGCGCCAGGGATTTCTCGACAGGGGGCTGACCTCTCCGACAAGGGGGCTGACCCCTCCGACAGGGGAGCTATAACACATGACCTCCCAAATGAAGGAAAATGAGTGAAAATTGGTAAATTGGAGAACCAAAATAGAAGCAAATTGACTATGTTTGTTGATTATTTAACCCTTTACCTAACCTGAAAAGCAGACGACGCTTGCAAAAATAATTCTTGAATAACTATTTTTTTTTATTTTTTGTCTCAAAAACATAGGTTATGACCCCTCGTTGGAACGAGCTCGACATTAAGGAATTTCGTGAGAATCACTATTCTCTATCGAAGTTCCAGTGCTGCACGGGTTCGAGACTGACAAGTCGAAATATCTACATTCGATTGTCGGAAATGTCTCGTGAAGTCGGGTTTACGAGGCTCTCCGACGGACTGACTAAAAATCTCCGACGGGGAGGGGGGGGGGGGGGCTGGACCTCTTCGACAGGGGTGCTGTAGCCCCCTCCCCCTCCACCCCCCGCCTTGGCGCCACCACGGCATAAAACATCAAAATCAACGGCCAAATCTCAATTTATGAAGTACCGGTTTAACACGGTGCTTCATTAATTAAAATTTTGCAAAGTGTTAATATTGATTACCTCTGAATTATACGTATAGAAACAATGTCCACGCGTGGACCTGTCTAATCCACGATGACGGTGCTTTAGGTATTTAAAAACCATTCTAATGCAATTACAGTAGAATCCTCTTAATTGAATATCCATTTTGCCAGTGAAAAGTATTCAATTAACAGGAGTATACAATTAACAGGGATTTGGTCAGTTTCCTGTGTTCTGTAGGTAAACTGAGCATTTATTCTATTATATCTTGTTTGACAGAGCTCTATGTGCTCTGTCAAACAAGATATAATAGAATAAATGCCTGTATTGGATGTAGTGAGGCCAAAAAGGTTGATAAATAAGGGAAATTTGGTGCGTGTCACAGTAATTTTTTCGACATATTATAAAAATGTATATACAATTAACAGGAGTTTACTCTACAACCCATATGCAATTAACAGATCAAATTTGTACTGGAGGTATGGTAAATGGTTTTGTGTTTGAAAATTATATTCAATTAACAGGAATATACAATTAAGAGATATCCAATTAAGTGGGCTGCACTGTACTATAAATCTCGAAATTTGATTGGTTAATCAATAAAATCTGCGACAGTAAAATCGGCGTAACCTGTCGGAAAGTTTGTGTTGTCAAAAACTATTTCAGGAAAGTCAAGATGTATTCGTGGGCGTTCTATTTGCGTTCCATTTAGAGTCATTGACTACCGTACCTAAGGTAAACAAAAGCCGTGAAAGCGTTGACTTCCTGTAAAAAAAAAAACGTTTTCTATCTTTCTTGTAATTAACTATAATTAATATAGATGAAGTTGGAAAGTTTAATATTAATGTGGAAGAGGTTTGACAGAGACTACTGAGTAATGAAATGAGAGTTGAAAAAACTGATTCCGACAGGCTTAAGGGCAACAGTGTGGAACCAGTCAGTGATGTTCTAATATAATTTATAAATAGCAATTTTGCGTGCGATGAAGAATTTATGGACGCTATGTGCGAAATTGAAAACCAAAATTCTGACAACTGGCAATAATAATTTTAATTGTTCAAGGCCAATTATTTCTCACCGATCCGCTAGCGATGTTATAACATCGACTTCAAGTGCAAGCGGTCCTTTTATTTTCTAATTTGTCACCTGTGTTCGTGGCACCAACATGTACAGCTACAGAAACGCGTTCACCACTGAGAGAGGTGAACTATTCGTTCTGCAACAATTATGTCAATACCAGTAGCCCAATTCCACAAGACATCACTTCCCAGAAACAGTTTGAAATGAACAACTGTTCTGTAACCATAAGTAATTATTACGGTTAAACAAGGGCTTCCGAGCAAAGATCTCAAAATTTGAAACTTTAATGGTAAATCCTCGAGTGCTTTTTGACTCAGGCTGAAACATCACAAGGTGAACTCTAAACTTTGAACAGGGAAAGCAGCCGGCGTATTTTGTTTTCAGATTGTCACAAACATTTAAACATGATAAATGTTGTCAGTACAAATATAAATATATTTTGTTATTGGTGATAAAATGAGTAAAATGTTTGGAACTATTTGTATAGTGGCAGCGTAAAATATATTTCGTGATTTGGTTCGGAACTCCCAAATGACGTCACGAAGACTCTATTTTTAGATTTAAATTGTTGTCTTCAACAAGGCGTTGTTTTATGGTTGGGAGATTAAATACTATCTCCGTTTTCAGCCGAATTATATTAGAATGGGATACTTATGTTGTATTTCATTGTTTGGGGCTGTAAACGATGGTTTTACTGTCGCAAATATCCGTTTTACCGGCTCCGCTAATGCGTCGCCGGCAAAACTCAATTTGCGACAGTAAGACCATCGTTTACGGCCCCAGCCAATCAAATACAACATAGTTATCCTCTAAATACAAGACACTTTCACAATTCCCGCCGCAGTTGCATGCAGGGTAACGTGTCTAAAACAGCTTTAATCGCACCCATGGTAACGTATTTCCATCACCCCTGCCGGGATCAGCTTAAATCGCACGCAGGATAACGTACTTTTACTATACCTGCCGAAAGAAGCTTTAAGATCACGCAGGGAGACATGCCTTTTTCCATTTCTACCAAAATACAAATTTAATCGCACGCCAGGTAACGTACTTTCATCATTCCTGCCATAAAACGGCTTTAATCGCACGCAATGTAACGGACGCGAAGAAAGGCACTCCTCCTCTAAGTACACAGAAGTACTCGAGAGGAACGAAATGGTATCAGATTTAGGGGCATTCGTTCAGTAAAGATAGATATGCACTGTTAAAAACAACCGTCAAGGGGAATGTAAATAAAACCCATTTGTCTAAAATTGGCGTGGATTATTATTCATGTTTAATGCTACACTATTGGTGCACTTACATTCTATATCACAACTAAGGGATGATGAGGTCTCCAAAAAGATGTTTTAAAATCTAAATGTTCACAAAACCCATTTCTTTTAAACAGAATTGTTTTCCTGTCACTTATTCTCACTGTTGGGGCGTAAAACCTCTACAAAACCAATGTGAGCTGTGAAATGGAATTTTGATATACTGTTTAATAAAAAATAAGATTGAATGTTTGGTAAATCTGTTAATGAAGTTGATGTAAACAGAAAACAGACATCGTGATTCATGTTGCGATGAAAGGTTTTCTAAAAAGCTTTGGGCGACAATATCAGACATTTTTCGCCGCAAGTTTGGTTTCTCTTATGATTATATTTTAACCCTTTACCCAACGATTCGCCATCATCCGCCAGCGTAATATGCAAATTTAGCAGTTGAAAAATATTATTTTTCAAACAATTTCAACAAAACCATATCATGTGACCCCTCGTTGGAACGAGCTCGCCGAGCTCGTTCCAACGAGGTGTCACATGATATGATTTTGTTGAAATTTTTTGAAAAATTTGAAAAAATGATATTTAAAATAATACATTTTGATATCGTCTGCGTTGGGTAAAGGGTTAAACATTTCGAAAGGCAAATGATAAAAAAAGGTTGAATAGAGAATACATACACAAAAACGTAAGACTGGTGCTGCTGACTGTGTTTACGTCGTATCTCCAGTATCTGACGTCTGCTTTTCAAAATGTTTTAAACCTCGTATTTGGAACAATTTTGGGTACAAAAATTTATTACACGCCTGTTCTATGAAATCCCCATCAACAGCAACACTAAACCATGCGGAAAATGAAAATCCGTTCCGCACACATGTATGGAACGGAAATCATTGACGGACTATTTTTAAATAGCAGCGAAATTTGACTGGAAATTTCTACAAATCGTGTTGAATTTGAATCTACGGAAGCATTGAGGCGCCAGTTGAGTATTATTTCTATCTTGTACGTGCAAGTTAGCTATCTTGTACCTGCAAGTTACTATCTTGCACGTGCAGGTTAGCTATCTTGCACCTGTAAGTTACTATCTTGCACGTGCAGGTTAGCTATCTTGTACCTGCAAGTTACTATCTTGCACGCGCAGGTTAGCTATCTTGCACGTGCAGGATAGCTATCCTGCACCTGCAAGTTAGCTATCTTGCACGTGCAGGTTAGCTATCTTGCACCTGCAAGTTACTATCTTGCACGTGCAGGTTAGCTATCTTGCACGTGCAGGTTAGCTATCTTGCACGTGCAGGTTAGCTATCTTGCACGTGCAAGTTACTATTTTGTACGTGCAGGATAGCTATCTTGCACCTGCAAGTTACTATCTTGCACGTGCAGGTTAGCTATCTTGCACCTGCAAGTTACTATCTTGCACATGCAGGTTAGCTATCTTGCACCTGCAAGTCTATACTATATTTTAGAATGTCTGTATGTCTCTCTCTCTCTCTCTCTCTCTCTCTCTCTCTCTCTCTGTCTCTGTCTCTGTCTGTCTGTCTGTCTGTCTGTCTGTCTGTCTGTCTGTCTGTCTGTCTGTCTGTCTCTCTCTCTCTCTCTCTCTCTCTCTCTCTCTGCCTGTCCACTACAGAAATGAATATGGGGCCATCCAGAGTGCCCAAACTGGGTCTAGTAGGGGTGCTTTTTATGGCGGAGGTCCTCGTCAGGTTTAAAAAAGTGTGCGGGGTGGGGTGGGGGCAGGGAGGGGCTCCGAAAGTTATGACCAAATATTTTTTCACCGATACAGGTCTTCAAAGGGGTCTACTTGGGGTAACTTTTTATCAGGAATCTAATGCTGGTGTTTAAAAAAGAGGCGGGGTGGGGTGGGGAGGGGCAAAATTGCTGGATTTCGCCGATATAGGTGCTCAAAGTGGTCTACTTGGGTTAACTTTTTACCAGGAATCTAATGGTGGGGGTTTAAAAAGTGACGGGATCGAAGGCCCAGTCCGGAGGGCGGGGGCCGAGTGTGCCGCCCGTAGGGCGGGCTGGGTCGAAAAATACGTGGCCCCTATTTTTGGTTTTTTGGGGGGGTACTTTTCATTTGACCCCTAAATTTTCCCGTGCAACGCAGGGAAACCCTGCTAGTTAGTTATATTTGAGGAATATCATTATAGTCATATTTGAAGTCAAGTTCATCAAAATTAGTATATAAGGGTCCAACCTAGTCCCAATTTGCCGGACCTTGGTTCGAATTTGCCTGACCCCCTCCAGGACTACTGAAATTCCTATCGCGGAGACAACCACTATAGGCTCATTGGCCATGTCTATCCGCCTGGATATGTACTTTTCGCATCGCTTGCGTCGCAGGCTAGGTGTGGATGCTTTATGTTGGGGGAGTGAATGGGAAACGTCAGGCATAAAGAGTAAAAATGGTTAGAGTTGCAATGACGTCGGTGACGTCATAGTGAGCTCGCGACGTCATGGCGACGTTGACCGCTGTCGATGTCCACAGAGATGAGTGACTGACACCTCCAAGTTGCTATCTTCCACCTGCAAGTTGCTATCTTGCACGTGCAAGTTACTATCTTGCACCTGCAAGTTACTATCTTGCACGTGCAGGTTAGTTATCTTGCACTTGCAAGTTAGTCATTTTGCGACAGCCACCCCAGCCCCCTATCTCAGAAGCCCCGGCTCCCAATACTTGCCCCAGTGCCTTACATTCCCATATTTGACAGCCATCCTATCTCAGAAGACCTGGCTCCTCATACTTGCCCCAGTGGCTTACATTCCCGTATTTGACACGGTGATCTTACCTCGGCCGCTTGACCAAGAGCGACACAGTTGCCCTTCCCATTCTTCCAGAAGCCCTTCACGCCACGATACCATAACCCTACCTTCTCGACCGAATACCCTCATCACATCAGAGACCCGTCGACCTTATTCCACGAGCGCAGGCCTCCACGACCTGCGTCAGTGAACCAGGGACCCTACACCGAGCGTTCCAATTAAGAGCGGCACAGTCACTCTTCCCCTTCTTCCAGTACCCCTACCTCAACAAGCTCGAACAGTCGCCTGACAGGTCAGTCAATGCTGGTGATCACTATAATCCAGATGTAGAAGAATCGTTCGAAGAGTCGCTGGGACTAACTCTTTGATTATTAATTTTCTCCTCGAAGGCTCATTTCAGGGAGTCGTTCGAAAAGCTGCTTCTGGAGCAGCTCCCCAGTTACACATCTGTATGAGTCGTTCGAGGTGTCAATTTTCGAGGGGCTGCTCTAGTGGCTCCTTGTTTCGAGCCCTTCGAGCCGACAGAGTAGGACAGAGTCGATCAGGGAGAAGAAGGATCGAAAGCCTGAAAAGGGACATCCCTGTTCCTGTTAAGGGGTATTGAGACCCGGCCCAGTAGGGTCTACCCAACGGCACGGCCGCCCTGTAGGGAAACATCGGCTATTCAAAGACCCTACGGACGTCCAGTCACTCACCTCTGTGGACATCGACTGCGGGCAATTTCGTCATGACGTTGCTTGCTCACCATGACGTCAACGACGTCATTGCAACTCTAACCGTTTTTCACTCTTTATGCCTGACTTTTCCCATTCACACCCCAGCATAAAGCATCCACACCTAGCCTGCGATGCAATTGATGCGAAACGTACATATCCAGGCGGATAGACATGGCCAATGAGCCTATACTGGTTGTCTAAGCGGTAGGAATTTCCGTAGTCCGGAAATCCGAACCTAGGTCCGGCAAATTGGGGCTAGGCTGGACCCTTATATACTACTTTTGATGAACTCGACTTCAAATATGACTATAATGATGTTCATCAAATATAACTAACTTGCAGGTGCAAGATAGCTAACCTGCACCTGCAAGATAGTAACTTGCAGGTGCAAGATAGCTATCCTGCACGTGCAAGATAGCTAACCTGCACGTGCAAGATAGCTAACTTGTAGGTGCAAGATAGCTATACTGCACGTGCAAGATAGTAACTTGCACGTGCAAGATAGCTAACCTGCACGTGCAAGGTAGCTAACCTGCGCGTGGAAGATAGTAACTTGCAGGTGCAAGATAGCTAACCTGCACGTGCAAGATAGTAACTTGCAGGTGCAAGATAGTTAACCTGCACGTGCAAGATAGTCATTTGCAGGTGCAAGATAGCTAACCTGCACGTGCAAGATAGTAACTTGCAGGTGTAAGAAAGCTAACCCGCACGTGCAAGATAGTAACTTGCAGGTGCAAGATAGCTAACCTGCACGTGCAAGATAGTAACTTGCACGTGCAAGATAGCTAACCTGCACCTGCAAGATAGTAACTTGCAGGTGCAAGATAGCTATCCTGCACGTGCAAGATAGCTAACCTGCACGTGCAAGATAGCTAACTTGTAGGTGCAAGATAGCTGTACTGCACGTGCAAGATAGTAACTTGCACGTGCAAGATAGCTAACCAGCACGTGCAAGGTAGCTAACCTGCGCGTGGAAGATAGTAACTTGCAGGTGCAAGATAGCTAACCTGCACGTGCTAGATAGTAACTTGCAGGTGCAAGATAGTTAACCTGCACGTGCAAGATAGTAATTTGCAGGTGCAAGATAGCTAACCTGCACGTGCAAGATAGTAACTTGCAGGTGTAAGAAAGCTAACCCGCACGTGCAAGATAGTAACTTGCAGGTGCAAGATAGCTAACCTGCACGTGCAAGATAGTAACTTGCACGTGCAAGATAGCTAACCTGCACGTGCAAGGTAGCTAACCTGTGCGTGGAAGATAGTAACTTGCAGGTGCAAGATAGCTAACCTGCACGTGCAAGATAGTAACTTGCAGGTGCAAGATAGTTAACCTGCACGTGCAAGATAGTAATTTGCAGGTGCAAGATAGCTAACCTGCACGTGCAAGATAGTAACTTGCAGGTGTAAGAAAGCTAACCCGCACGTGCAAGATAATAACTTGCAGGTGCAAGATAGCTAACCTGCACGTGCAAGATAGTAACTTGCAGGTGCAAGATAGCTAACTTGCACGTGCAAGATAGAAATAATACTCAACTGACGCCTCAACGCTTCCATAGAATCGCTAGCGATAGCTGAAAGTAATAACACGGGTTCCCCTCGCAAAGTTGGTTGGAGATAAAATGTGTTCTTTTTGTTGATAGTTCGTCCACAGAGTTCCAATGTGCACTATTTGACTATTGGCACATAGGCCACATTGGAACTCAGGGGACGAGTTGTCAAATGAACTGCAAAGTGTCCTTCTAATTATTGTTTTTAAAGATGTGAAGGCCTGTAATAAACACAGAACGACACATGCATGTGATGCGGCCTCTCGTTTTATCCTTCCGCGCTGGCACTCGTGCCAGATCGATTAACCCAAGGAATTGACAGCGGAAGTACCGCCCACCGATGCTCGTGTAAACAAAAAACAGATTCGCACGTATGTTCGTCTGGTGCTCAGTAAAATCGAGAAAAAATAACAGCGACTCTTAATAATCTGACGATCATGGTATAAATCAAATATACCCCAAAATGTTCACCACGCGTTGACACCACTTCACCACTCGTGGTGAACATTTAGTACACCAAGCTGCTATGGGTATATTCTATATGTAGCGGTATGTGTCGCAGTTTTTCGTTTAAGGTGCCCAAAAATGTGAGAGTATAGACACCCGACGTTGTTTACGTCATATCTCTGATATCTGACATCGGATTTTCATTTTTTCCAACTTTCTATTTGGGACCACGAGTACTAAAATGTACTAAGATTTCGCATCCATGTATAGCAATTTAATTTTGATGTTTTCCGTCGCTGTTTGAAATGTTCTAGTAGGGTTAACTTTTGTGCTACAATGTGAATACAACGTCCCCGAGACATGACATCAGCTATTATTCTATGAGAATGTCAAAATATTATAGGAGTATCTATTCTAGGGTGCTTACAAAATGGGAGGGGGGGGGGGGGAATGGGGGTTTAAAAACAATAATTGACGTAAAAACATCAAAAACACGTTAAATTAAAACAATAACAAAACACGTATATTTTTTTATTTTTCGAGATGTACAATATTCTAAACTCTCACGAAAATCGGAGTAAATTTATTTTTTTGTAAGGTTGAAGTGAAAAGTGACAGCCGAAATTTCGGCCTTAACTGTTTAGAATTTCCCAGAACGGTCCTACATTTTTATTCCCCGCCGACAAAGTCGGGAGGGGGGTATTGAAATGGTGTTCGTCCGTGAGTCCGTGAGTCAGTCAGTCCCTGAGTCTGTATGTCCGCCCGTCACAAACTTTGTCCTCTTAACTCTTCCTATAGCTTTCGGTGAATTTTTACGACACTTGTTCTGAAGTATCAGTATTAAGTGTAGATGTGCATGTGGTCAGATATTTCGATGCGACACATTTTGAGTGGTTACGGCCCTTGGAAATAACCAAATTGCCATCACAAAGGCTTGTCCGCATAACTCCTCCCACATTTTTATTGGATTTTTACGAAACTTGTTCTAAAGTATCATTATCAAGTGTAGATGTGCATGTGATCAGGAATTTTCGATGCGCCAAATTTTATGGTTACGGCCCATGGTGATTGAAAAACTTCTGTCACAAATGTTTGTCCGCTTAAATTCTCCTGCATTTGCATTTCATTTTTACGAAACTTGGTGTGCAGTATGAGTATGATGTGTACATGTGAATATGGACAGGAAGTTCGAATATTTTTCCAGAGTTATAGGCATTGTCGACTTTGAATTTACCAAAATTGTAGTTTTTTGGAAGATATGTTCAGTTGCGATTAAAGAAATTAAATGATTTATACCTCGCCGACGTGATCTGGACGGGGATATTGAAATGGTGTCCGTCCGTCCGTCCGTCCGTCCGTCCGTCCGTCCGTCCGTCCGTCCGTCCGTCCGTCAATACTTTGTCCGCTTAATTCCTCCTACAGTTTACAGTGGATTTTTACGAAATTTGGTCTGATGTATCAGTATCATGGGTAAATGTGAGTGGTAGGTGAACGATGAAACGTGCCCTATTGGGTGGAGGGAATGGTGGAGGGGGAAGTGACGTCATAGTTACGTGACCCAGTGGCGCCATGTTTGGTTGTCATGACGTAATAGTCACTCGAGCGAGCAATTGTTTGATAGCTCATTTGCTCGATGGGATTCGAGTCGTTCGAGCAATGACTTATCAGTAATTGCTCGATAGCTTATAAGGGATATTTGGGATTGGTATGTATTGTGGTGCAGGTAATAGTATCATCAGATAAGTATCCTATAAAAGGTATCCTCGATAGGTATCCTCGAATAATACAATACCGGGCCATAGGTATCCTCAAATACTGAAATGAGTCGACGAGCAATATGTGCGAGTCATTTGAACGAGCAGTTGCTCGTTAGCTCATTTGCTCGATGGGATTAGAGTCGTTCGAGCAATATGTGCGAGTCACTCGATTGAGCAATTGCTCTAAAGCTCATTTGCTCGATCTGTTTCGAGTCGTTCGAGCAATGATTTACTAGTAACTACTCGATAGCTTCTTGGCTTTGGGAATGATATGGGGTTTTGTTGTACACAGTAGAGATAACTCTGCATATAGATTATGGGAAATTAAACACTGGTGATTATAAGACTTGGACGAGAGAACAAGAGATAGTTTGGACTGGATAGACTGTTAGTGATAAAGTGGCATATGCAATAGGCATTAAAAATGGGATTCTGGGATAATCAGGTCCCGTACCCATATTCAATAGAACACTCCCACGGGGCTCCCTCGGTACTATAGCACTACGTGCTACTATTAAAATCTACGGTTCCGCGGTCCTAAATAGGATTCTTGAAGAATTCATATCAAATAAAGTCGTTTTTGGTGTTTTGAAGGGATTGTCGGGTTGTTTGTGGTAATTCGTGATACTCCGATTCAATCGAACATACCCTCCGAACATACCCCTGTCCTGTTAGAAGGTGTTGGGTCACATAGCAACCACGTGCTACTATAGAACCAAGATGGTGGCCTCCAGTATACAAAATGGCCGACGGAAACACTATCACCCTAACAAAACGCGCTGCGCATGCGTATTCACACCACGTGTCACTATGGAGATGACGTCACAAGATGGCCGCTCACGCGGGTTACCATGACAAACAAACATGGCGCTGGGTCACGTGACTATAACGTCACTTCCCCTCCACCATTCCCTCCACCCAATAGGGCACATTTCATCGCTCTCCTACTACTAATGTGCATGTGATCAAAAATTTTACGTGGTTCCAGACTTTGGAAACAGCAAAATTTCCATCACAAATGCTTGTCTCCCTAACTCCTCCTACATTTTTTATTGGATTTTTACGAGACTTGGTCTGGCGTATCAGTATCAAGTGAAAATGTGTATGTTTTCAGGAAATTTCGATGCGGCGAATTTTGCGTGGTTATTACCCTTTAATAGCAAAATTTCCATTACAAATGCTTGTCCACTTAACTTCTCCGGCATTTTTCATTGAATTCTTATGAATCTTGGTGTGCGGTATGAATATGATGTGTACATGTGCTTATGGAATTTGATTTGAATAATTTTACCAGAGTTATAGCCCTTGTCGACTTTGAATTTACCAAAATTGCAGGTTTTTGGAAGATATCTTCAGTTGCGATTAAAGAAATTAAATGATATTTGGTGAGTGACATTACTGGGAATGAACACATGTCCAGGTCTATAATGAGATTATTCCTATCTTAACATAAAAGTCGGCGGGAGATATGGATGTCGTTAGACTGTCCTGTTAGATATGTTTTTGTTAGAGATGAGATTTATAAAAGTTGAAAGTGAGAGGCTAGATACAGGCGTTGATATTAAGAGGTCAAGAAAAACGAGTATTGTTTTGGATAAAGGGCTAAAATCAAAAATTGGACTACATTACTTTCAGAATCGGATAACCGTTAATATTTGTGTTATATTTCGTGAGTGCAGGTTAACAACTATGGCCATGATTGTCTGGAGGAGAAACAAAATTAAAAAGGCTGACGATCGCTACAAGTGATTTCGATGGATGACTAAACTTTTAATGCCACGCCCACTTTATCCATATATGGAGAACTTTTATATACGCCTGTATGCGAGGAAGTTTAATAAATTTTATGACTTACTTGAAACTCTATTATCTGCGTGACATCATTTTTTTCCAGATCGATTCAAGATGGCCGACTCGCGGCCATATTGAGTTTGCAAAATACTTGTGGAGCGAACAACTTCTACAGTTTTTGCTGTATTTTCATGAAACTCAAAATAATTGATCGATATGATGAGGAACAGTGCGTGACATATTTTTGTTCAGATCGGAGTCAAGATGGCCGACTGGCGGCCATATTGGATTTTGCAAAATATTTGTGGAGTGAACTACTTCTACAGTTTTTACTACATTTTCATGAAACTCAATACAAATGTTCGACACAAATGAGGAGCAGTGCGAGACATAATTTTTTCCCGATCAAATTCAAGATGGACGACTGGTGGCCATATTGGATTTTTTTTACTAGAAAAATTGAATGCCCCTTTTTCAGTCACCCACACTAGGCGCTATGCCACGGTAGGGGTATACCGGGCGACAGACCATCTGTAGTTCCTATACATGTAAAATTGAGATTAATGCTAATTTGATGACTGAAAAAATGTTATCATGAAAATTGTGTTCATGTTGTTCAACAACATGCAATGTCCAAATAAAATCTCTGAGCCCTTTCCAGCAATTAATCAGATGGTAGATTGATCAGCGCATATCAGAGCGTACAGATAATCATCAAAAATGGGTGACAAAACTCGCTTTCGGCAGCGTAAGTGTTAAAAAGCCCTACGATTCCAATAAGTCATTTCATCTTCGTTGAATGACTGAATAAGTGTCATATTCCGTACATAATGTTTGACTTGACTGAGCTAGAAATATAAAAATAAATATTAAGTAACAGTTCTCTTTCAATGCAATTGGTACATTTAAATAATATTTATAATACACCTAAACCATGCTGCCTCAAAATGAAGTTTATTCAGATCACATTCCGGGTGTCATATTTGTGCGTTGCTATAACTTAATCGTTTTCAAATAATGGTACCAGTACTGAGTTAAATACTGTCATAGAAAACATTATTGACTGAAATAACCCACCATACCTTCTAGACAAAAAATCAACATAGCAGGTTTGTTTACATCAGTTTCATTAACATAATTGTAAAAGTTTGAAACATTATTTCAGATCTCACCTCAAAAGTGAATTTATTATATATTTAAATTGTTAAAAACAAAACTATAGTTATTTGTTGTATAGAATATAATAAACTAAAAATACATCCCATACTGAAATTAATTAATTGCTCCACCAGCTTGCTACTTTACTGTAGGCTGCAGTTAACTGGTTCAATGTCAGAAGAACAAATCAAGGCTTTTTGAAAAGTTACGTGTATTTCTTTTTGGAGAGCCTACATGTATTTCATCACTCGAGAGCAACAAGATGCCATCTGCAATGCTAAAGCATTGCAGATGGCATATTGTTGCACTCGAAGGACATTAGCACTTTCCAATGGATGACAATGTTTGCAAAATCGGACAGAGAATTTTAACCAGATAGCAACTCAGCGTGATCCAGGTATTTTTCTGGTGTACTAAGATGCAAGAATATTATTTGCATAATGCCTAATTATTCACAGATTGCTCTGTGTGCTATTTGACTCTAATGTTTCTGTTTACACGCCTCTTAAATATACGGTAAAATGACGGTAGTTAATCTTACCACTGTTGTTTTTACTGTGGCAGTTGTTACTGATCAAGACCATATCCAGGTAATCCCTTAAAAACCACCCCTCATGTTGAATGTTTTTTGAAAAAACGAACTAAAGCACCAAGAGTGTTAATTAAGTTTGATACCGAAACTGAGATAATTGTCAAAGGTACATAAATGGGAGGCCAAATGACTTTTCAGCTGAATTTTAGTAACTTTTTCAAATTTCAGAAAACTATTTTATTTGTCACTGCAATCGTTCGATTCAGATACAGACCCCAGAACCGTTATGTATGTTGTACATGTGTTGGTACAATACAATAAAAAAAAATTTATACCATGATTACCTATTCTACTATATATGAAAAGCCTATGACATAAATTTTAGCTTTACACACCAACCGTGGTGAACACGCCAGCCATGAGTTTTCATTAGTTAACTTTTGCACCAACAGAAGAACTACATCCAAGTTGACCTTTGGTGACGTCGACCTGAATGCAAACTTGTCTAAATTTACCGCACGTCGCCTCGCGAAGAGTGAAAGGAAACCGGCAATTATTTATTACGTTTTTAAATGAATTTACCCCATGCGACACCAAACATTAACAAACATGCATTGTCTGATGTCAATAAAGCATACAAAACTCGAAATAGTACGTTATTTTGTTATTATAATGAAAAAGGCCCTGTTTCTTTTTCTATTTCGTTTGGGTGATGAAATGGACAGCGGAAGTATTGCCCACCGATGGTCATGTAAACAAAAACAAATTCACACGTATCTCCGGCTGCTGCTCAGTAAAATCGAGAACAAATAATAGCGACTCTTAATAATCTGACGATCATGGTATAAATAAAATATACCCAAAGCAGCTTGGTGTGCCAAATGTTCACCACTCGTGGTGAACATTTGGGACACCAAGCTACTATGGGTATATTCTATATATTTGGCACTGCAATCGTTCGATTCAGATACAGACCCAAGAACTGTTACGTATGTTGTACACGTGTTGGTACGATACATTAAAAACTGTAATTGTGGTGCACGATTTGTAGAAAATTCCAGTGAAATTCCGCTTCTATTTAAAAATACTCCGCCAGCGATCTTCGTTCCGAACATGTGTGCGGAACAGATTTTCATTTTCCGCATGGTTCAGTGTTGCTGTAGACGGGGATTTCATGGAACAGGCGCGTAATATGTTATCGATGCCTGGATATAGTCTTATAGTGTTATCATACAAATATCCGGTATTAATAGCGCAGGGGCAGCGCGCTGACTTCCTGATTAGAGCTTCGGACTTCAAACCTAAAAAGTTCACGATTCTATCTTGACCAGCGGTAACTGAGTTGTGTCCTTGGGCAAGACCATTAAGCCAAATTGACCGACCATGTGTGGACACAGTGACGCTGTGTACTAATGCGTGCTGCACGTCAATGGTGCACTTGCCTTGGCCGCTGCTAACTCTGTTTATGCAGAATTATTAAGTTGGAGAGTCTGACAGTTGCTTGCCGCTGTTCGCTGCTTCTCTCCAAGGAACACCAGCATTTTTTCCACACTTGTAAAACTGCCCGACGCTATGTGACCCTGGCTGTTGAAAACGTTGTTAAACCCCAATAATTAAATAAGCAAACTAATAGCGATGTGCGCATGTTCAGAAGAGCTAACTTTTTCAAATCTAACGCGTTACTCTTCTCAGTTTCTCCATTTGAAAACGGCATCGTTCACGTCGCAATATGACTTATGTTGGGAAAGCCCATTCATGCTGCAGGTTAAAAATATTAATTGGTCTACACCCCAGGACTTAAAAATAGCTTTCTTGTGTAATGACGCTCAATCAAATAGCCGTTTCGAGATTTTTTTCTTATTGGCAGAACAAAATCAGTCGACTTTCCAGAAATAAGGTCTTTTTTCATAATATGCACTATAGTGGGACCTGCAATTGGTGGCAAGTATTTTCATCATATTTTCAACGATAATTATTTACAGCGTCACATGAAATGTTTGGCAACCGTCAGCATGTCCTGTCACCCTTATTTTGTACGATAGCGACCATTACTCCATAAAGTGAAATATTCCATTTTCCTTCTCTTTGGTTTTTGTTTTATGTTATTCAGAGTCGATACCAATTTCTTGCCCATATTTCAAATAACTCTTTCTTAATTAAAATTATTCTTGTTCAATGTCCTTGTCAAGAATTTTGCATAGATCGTATGTATCTTTTTGGAGACAGCCAAAATAAGCATCATGCTTGCTGCTGAATCCATTATCGTGCATATATAGAATATACCCATAGTAGCTTGGTGTACCAAACGTTCACCACGAGTGGTGAAGTGGTGTTAACCGCGAGCCTTTGGCGCGCGGTTAACACCACTTCACCACAAGTGGTGAACATTTGGCACACCAAGCTACTTTGAGTATATTTTATTTATACCATGATCGCCAGATTAATAGGAGTTTAAATGTTAAATAATACAATATTCATACGTGCGAATCTGTTTTTTGTTTTTTTGTTTACGTGAGAACCGGTGGGTGGTACTTCCGCTGTCAATTTTATCGCCGAAACGAAATGGAAAAAGAAACACGCAAATCACGGGGCCTTTTCCATTTTAATAACATAATAACACACTATTTTGAGTTATGAGTGCTTTATTAACATGGGGCAATGTATGTTTGTTAATTTTTGGTATCTTATGAGGTAACCCCATTTAAAAACGTACTAAATAATTGTGGGTTTCATTTCACTCTTCACGAGGCGACGAGTGACAAATTTAGACAAGTTTGCATTCAAGTCGAGGTCACTGTCACCAAAGGTCAACTTGGATGTAATTCAACTGTAGGTGTAAATTTTAACTATTGAAATCCCATTGCTGGCGTGTTCACCACGGTTGGTGTGTAAAGCTAAAATTTATGTCATAGGCTTTTCATATATAGTAGAATAGGTAATCATGGTATTATGTATTGTATGTTTTCTGATTGCTCTTCTCAAGCAGTCAGTAATTTTTCACTTAGCCTTGAAATAAAATGTTGTTTAAACTAAAGTAACAAAATACGAAATATTAACAGAGGACTATTCATTGGCAGGGGAGCAAGCCAATTTTTTTCATTTTGAACGCACTCAGCTCTTTTTTTTTATTTAATCTTATTTGTTTTACAAGGATTGGCGAACAAGTTATGCAACTTATATTAACGCTTCTCCTTGGCTTAATGTCGTAGGTGTGTGGGATGACCTTCATAGCGGCAACTTCGTGGCCTAGCTCTTCTCAAATACTACGAAGGGATCTTTAGTCTGCAAGGAGTGTGTCTCTCTCCACACAGAGGACAGCCATTTTTCGTCCCCACCCGATAGGACGGTGCGCTGTGACAGCATCAACCCCACAATTGATGTTGAAGAGAGTGTTCGGACACCTCGAGAACTTTCCCCGACCGGGGATCGATCCCGGGACCTCTGGCATGAGAGACCAGCGCACTTATCCACTCGGCCACCACTCTCACTCAACTCTTCAGTTCCCCATTTTGCAAATTCTATCGTCCAAATTGAAAGATGATTTATCTCGGAAAAGTATGTTAGTAAGGGAGACTAATTAATTCTTTTAACCTTCATCCATATTTATTTTTATTTATTTATTTATTTATTTATTTATTTATTTATTTATTTATTTATTTATTTATTTATTTATTTATTGGGATTTAACAACACTATCGACAGCCATGGTCACCTCATATCGCACAGTTTTACGGGTGGAGGAAGCCGGAGTACCTGGAGAGAACCACCAAAACAACGGCGAACAACTGCCAGACTTCCCAACGTACTAACTCCACACAAGCAGGGTTACATTGGTTGAAGACAAGTGCACCATCGACGTGCAGTACGCTTTCGTACAGAGCGCCACTGTGCCCTCACGTGGGCAATCCGGATTATGTGCCTTGCCTGAGGGCACAGCGCAGTAGCCCCTGGCGGGGATCGAACCGTGGACCTTTGGGTTTAAAGTTCAATGTCGTAACCACTGAGCCACCTCGCTCCCTGCCTTCATCCATATGGCTACAGATGCGGGATATTAATTAATTTATTCTTTATGATTATAGAACAGATGTTTGATGCAATAAAGCCGAACCAAATGTGACTCAGCATTTTGCTCCCAGGGGTGTCGCGAAGATGACCGATTTGGTGGCGGGAGGGGAGATGGGCGTATGAACCCCATTTGTCCCGACTGTGATGGCTCAAGTCCCAGCTGACTAATATTCCTACTACATCAGCAAGGCATGCCTTCGTTGATGTAGTTGTTTAATATTAGTCAGTCGGGATTGTTGTTAACCATTTACCCACCGAATTGGGAAACATTCGCAAGCGAAATATGCAACTTCAGCAGCTGAAAAAGTACTCATCGAGCTCGTTCCAATGAGGGAGTCTAATGATGTGGTTTTGGTGATATGCTTCGAAAAATTAAAAAAAATAATATTTAAAATAATTAATTTTGATATCGTTGGATAAAGGGTTAAAAACTCAAGACTTCTAGGAAATTTATTATTGAATAAATAAAACAAAACATTTAATAGGGAGCTCGGTGGCTCAGTGGTTACAGCATTGGACTTCAAACCGAATGGTCCACTGTTCGATCCTCGCCAGCGTAACTGCATAGTGTCCTTGGGCAAGGCACTTAATCCCGATTGCCGGCGTGTGGGGACGGTGGCGTTGTGTACTAAGGCGTACTACGCGTCGATAGTGCACTTGTCTTCAACCATTGCTAAACCTGCTTGTGTGGAGAAGTTGGGGAATCTGGCAGTTGCTCGCCGTTGCTCGGTGCATGGTTCTCCCCGGGTACTCCGGCTTCCTCCATCCGTCAAACTGTCCGACACGAGGTAAATAAATAAATAAATGTCCATTTAGTAGTCGTAACGCAACCTCTTATTTACTTAACTCGCACCATACGGTACCGCTACTCCAAAATGGTCATTTTGGATACAACAGACCCCCCATTTATATTACCAGCTGTGTGTGTGATACAGCTCCAACTATAAACTCTCGTCTGTTAACTACATGATTACTAATAAGAACAAATCAATATCTTAGACTCCAACCCTGAAGAAAATGTTCCAGGGTGGGGGGTGTCACACCCCCAGACCTCCCTTACAGACAGCCCTGTTTGCTCCTTGTTAGAACACATAAAGGTCATTGCAAAAGTAAGAGGTTTTTGCCGTAACATTTACAGAAAAAGTACCAGCAGCTGACAGTCAGGGTGTTTTTACCGTATTTTGAACTTTATCCTTTACGCGGTCCTTGATCTTATAATCTACCATAAACATGGTGTGAGATCACTTTATCTCTTTTCACAACCGTTTCGAGATATCAAATTTGTTTCAATACGATGCACCTTTTTTATTTTATTATTTTTTATTTCGACTTAATTTGACCTGATTTGAAATTGACATTTTGTAGACTTTCCGACTTTAGACGCTTTCATATTGAACACAACATACTATACTGATTCCTTCGGGAAAGTTTTCGCCGTTTATGGAGTTTGTTGCGTGCTTGGAGGACAGACCTGAAACCATCACCCAACGCTGGCTAAAAAATTTATTAAAGGAAGTGAGCTCTATAGATAACGCGTGACATTTTTCAGTATTTCTATAAGAAATTTAAATAGGCTATGAAATAAAAAATCGTGTTTTTATGCCGGCGGCCATGTTGAATCTCTCTGGAAGTCGGGTACGAGAGTTTCAAAAAATAGCTTTTCGTATATTCTAATAATCTTTCAAAATAAAAATCATTTAAAAGTAAATGTAAAACATGTGTTAATTATCTATTTGTTTTTTGTTTTCTTTTTGAACGCAAACATTTTGTTTGCTTTCACGAGAGTTTACGAGAAATCACATTGATTCAGACAAGTGTGTCTATGGGAACATGTTCGGTTCCTACAGTCCTATAATTCTTAAAATAATAAAAGGAAGCAACGGTTTTAGTTGCATTTTCATGAAAAAAGCTTTGGTGATTGTTAGTATAAATTTGAGAGGCTGAGAGAGAGAGAGAGAGAGAGAGAGAGAGAGAGAGAGAGAGAGAGAGAGAGAGAGACGGGTATATATTTATTGTAGGTTGCGCCTATTTTCATATTAATTAATAAATTTAATAATTAATAGCTGAAAATGGCAGTTGTCCATATTTTTTCCAGATCTTGCAGACGCAAGGTGGTATTTCCGTCCTGCAACACGGTGACCGTGGATCGGTCACTTTCCACGGGTGGGCAATATTTCCACGGACGCAATAATATTAGATTCCAAACACTAATTATTGGAATAATCATCAAACAATTAATTAATGATACCAGATCATTGCTATCATTCTGGCTGCTGTTGACTTGTCTGGACTAATGTGAATATTTGTGGGCTATTTGGGGCCAATCTTAAAAGCACATAGTCTTGGGATTATTCAGAGTACTGGGGGTTGATGTCACAAGAAGTGGTTCGACGACTATTTGAGCAAAGTTTTGGGGACTGGTGTAAGTGGTTTGGGAACTACTCGGGACAATGAATTAGGGCTGTACAATATTCAAAACTGAATACCGGTATCGATATTCAAAACAATACCGCGGTATACCGGTATATCGAAAACTGTTCAGATATATGAACACAAGTACCACAATCGAGACTCAAGGCATCACAGTCTGAACGAATTAGCATGCCTTGATGATGCGGTTCGAAACACCTTTCCCCAACGCAGACGTTATCAAAATTTATTATTTTCAAAATTAATTAATCAGATTTTCCCCAAAGATTTCAACAAAACTATATCATGTGACTCCTCATTGGAACGAGCTCAACGAGCTCGTCCCAATGAGGGGTCACATGATATAGTTTGTTGAAATTTTTGAAAAAAATTTTTTCAACTGCTGAATATGTGTATTACGAGGGCAGAAGCAGACGATTCCTTGGATAAAGGGATAATATTATTCATTCGGGGCTACAGTTAAAATACTCAAGACATCTTGAAAATTAAAATGTGGGTAAATAAATATTGACGATAAACCGATCTTTTTGTAATTACACCGGTATTCAATCGATATTGGTTTTAATACCGGTATATATCGGTTTGTCGATATACCGTGCAGCACTACAATGAATACCACTTTATTTTATCACCATCTGACATATAATCGCATACATGAAATTAACTCTTTTTTCACATAAAGGCAAACCCGGCCAAGTCTTTTAAAAAAATACCCTTCACTATGTATTTTTAGACAAACAAAATTTTGTTATTCAAGAATTTTTTTTGCAAGTGTAATATTCTGTATAAATGGTTAAAGATAACCAAAGAAACTGTTATAAAACACTTCACACAATCTAATTCTGTGTTTTAATCTTGATAAATACTAAAATCTCCAGAAATTTAGTGATTTGCGACCAAAATTCGCCAAATTTCCACATTTTTACCCAACCAAGTACCAAAACAAATAAGAGTGGCGATAAATGAATATTTGGTGTCTTGTCGACATATATGACCTAAATTGGCAGTCCACGCAGAGAGCATTTCGATATATCAGCTGTCTGGTCTACCTTTGATTAGCCAGATGCAAGAAAACAGCGTTCTTTCGGTTCAAAAAATCAAAATTTTCTTCCATTGGGCCGAACTATGATCGACGCGATGATTCCGGGACCCTCTTTGGTGCGACCATTCTTGCTTGTGTGGAGTTAGTTCGTTGGGGATCTGGCAGTTGCTCGCCATTGCTAGATGGTTCTCCCCGGGTACTCCGACTTCCCCCATCCGTAAAAAAGTCCGACACGAGGTGACCCTAGCTGTCGAAAGTGACGTTAAATAAATAAATAAATAAATAAATAAATAAATAAATAAATAAATAAATAAATAAATAAATAAATAAAACTATCGGAAATAGTGGAGTACCTCTCAGCCAATTAGTGTGAGAGAAGGTCATGTGAAATATAATATATTAAATCAGGACTGTATCATGACAATGGCCAGGAAAAACGTTCTTCCGGGTTCGAGGGTTATTTTGGGAGACCATACCCATGTTGAAAGGGAATTCAGCAGGAAGCCAAGGTGTGTTCCAGTATATACTATTAAAAAAAAGTAGGCGATATCCAAACTGATGTTAATATTTTCGGAAAATGGTATTGGATACGCGTGATTAGACACATCAATGTTTTTCCAAGTTAAGTGTGGATCATGAATGTCACCGGCCCAAGAAAACTTCGTGCATATTTTCCGCACGAGCGCCGCGTTAATGTCTGTGGGGTACGTTTTGAAGTTTCCATTTGTGCTGGACGGGCTTTTTTGGAGGTCTCATCGTTCTTTTCTTGGTATAAACTCGTTCATCAATAGTTTCTGGTCGAAACGTAACTTTTGAGGTATGCGAAGACTCACACGTTTTGGGGGTGGATGGGTTGTGGGGAGGCATAACCATGACAAGCAGAACAGCATTACATGTCATCCAAGGGCGTGTCACAGGGCAGTACTGCCGTAACACCATGTTAGCAGCTCATGTGGTGCCATTTGCGCGACGTCACGGCCGTCGATTCATTTTCCAAGATGACAATGCAAGAGCACACATGGCCCGTGTCGCTACAGAGTTCCTCCAGGAGCAGAACATCACTACACTGCCTTGGCCAGCACCAAGCCGAGACCTTTCACCAATCGTGCACATCTGGGATATGTTTGGCAGGCGCCTACGACAACGCCGACAGCCCCCTACCAATGTCCAGGAACTCGCCCCTGCTCTGCAGGAAGAATGGAATAACATCAGTCAAACTGATATTGGACATTTGGCGAGGAATATGCCACGTCGGATCCTCGCTTGTCTAGCAAACCGAGGAGGATTTACAAGGTATTGAGGTCTTGGACTGAATGTGGTAAATTCTCTGACTGACCACCCATGTCTTCTACAGCTCAGTGCGTGGAATGTGTTCTTGTCAGACACACAACTATCGCTGAAATCATTCACCAGATGTCACAGTGCAATGCCTCAACTGTCTTTTTGATGAAAATATAAATATATTTCTTCATATATCTCACTTTTATCAAATATCCCCTACTTTTTCTGATATGGAATGAGCTTGACCACGACCTTGGAAATATTACAAATAGGAAAAAATTTAAAAAAATATTGACAGAGAAACTTTTATCTCAATATCTAACTCACGTGGAATGCGATAACCCATATTGCCCAGACTGTCAAGTTTACACGAATTAGGGATTTAAATATATAGGTAAAGCATTCCATATCAAGTAGTAGTAAATGACTAAATTACGCCCCGCTCACCCCCAGATCTAACATATTTAATGTCTCAGAATAATCATTTTTTATTGACTGTTATCTCGTCCACCAAAATTTTATTCTAACTGCCAAGTCCAGTCCATGCGCACATGAACCTTGATATCAGGGCTATAAAAATAGTTATCCACCGACGTGAAGAAATGACATGAACAATCCGTAGACAGAGCTGGTTCGTACATCCGTGTTTTGGGGAGATAACTGGTAGACAGCCAATCTGGCTATGTTATCTCCCTACGGTATAGACCTGTATTCCTCCTGTATTTGTGACATTGTCTTCATCTTTTTGTTACTTGAAGATGCCATCATATGTATTGTAATAGACTATCTATACCGTTAAATAATCTAATCTAATCTAATCTAATCTAATCTAATCTAATCTAATCTAATCTAATAGTATATATAAAATCGTTGTCGATGATTGGGTTAAACGATTTATAATTACCCCTACAAATGAACACGAATACATTGACAGAATTTCTTTATATCACTTTATTATTCCGCATGAATTAGTCAGATTATAAAAATATTGAAATTGCATATTTTTCGAGTGATTGTATGATCCACTATTTTTCTTTTATTTGTATAGTATTGTTATATCACCTTATTCTCCACAGCCATTATTATAGGTGTTATGTTCACTTCAATTCAAATGCATGAGTAAAATGTCGCAACAGGGAGTTTGTTCTCGAAACCGGGGTATTTCAAAAGAACGTGACTGACGTTTGCATGGCAAGCTGTTACGCAAAATGCAAGAGTAAATAGCTGTTAACCCTTTACCTAACGAATCGGTTACATCCGCCTATGTAATTTTAAAATCAAGCAGTTAAAATTTTTTTTTAAAAATTTTCACCAAAATTATATCATATCATAGCAATGAGAAAGCTATACAATGTCTTAAGTCCCTTCACTCTGATGTCAAAATATCCAAATTTCAAGTAGCCATTTTTCCCATAATGCAGCTGGGAATTTAACCGATTCAATCTTGTTTGACAGAGCTCAATGAGCTCTGTCAAACAAGATTGAATTGGTTAAATTTCTAGTCGCATTATGAGAAAAAATTTCACTTTGAACTTTAGATATTTCGACATCAGTGTACAGTGGGTTAATAACAGTAACATCAAACTAGAACATAACAAATTCCTACAAAATGATTTAGCATTGATTGTAAGGGTACAGCTGAGGCTGTGCAAAATTTCATGTCAATCTTGAAATCAATCAACAATTATTCTGCGTGCATGAGATTACCGTTCCGTAGGGGTAACACAATGCGTAAACGGCGGTGGTTTGATGATAGATGAAAAACTTTGAAAAATGATTTAAACAAAGTTATAAATCAAATGCGGCATGATCCATTCAATGATAGTTTACGAATCAAGTATTTTACAATACGGAAGGCATACAAAAAGGAAACAAAGTTGGAAAAGAAACAATTTTTTTTGTGTGTTGTACAAACAGTTGGATCATTTGAAATCTAGCGACCCAAAACAATACTGGAACCTTATTAACAAACTGCGACAAAAGAAGAATTGTGACAATCAACTTAATCCCGACACCGCAGTAGAATTTTTCTCCAAATTCTACTCTAAAAATGGAGATACTGGCATTATTAATGATGATAATTCGTTTTGCTGTCCGGAAATAAAAATAAAGTTGAACAACACCTCTATCACTCCATCGGAAATACTTTCAAAGTTGCGCGAATTTAAAAGTGGGAAAGCATCGGGTCTTGACAATATGAGTAACAGTTTGCTGAAGGCACTTGGTCCATGCATGACGGGTAGTTTATCAAAACGCTTCAACCAAGTTTTAACTTCTAGTTGTTATCCGGAAGATTGGAGTAAGTCGGTTCTTTCCTTAATAAATAAGAAGGGTGGCCGCAATGGTCCAAATAATTATAGGCCATTGCAGTAAGTTCGGCTATCGGAAAATTGTTCAACAAAATTATCAACTAAAGATTATCTGATTTTAAAGATGATAACAATATTATTGGCGAAAACGAGTTTGGATTTTGCAAAAGAAAAGGGACCACAGATAGTGCCTTTGTTTTGAAAACGGTTATTGACAAATACAATTCTTTAAAAAGACCACTGTATGCTGCCTTTATTGATTTTAGCAAAGCATTTGATTCTGTAAACAGGGAATTGCTCGTGCTGAAACTTCAACATATAGGTGTGAGTGGTGAAGTATTCAACGTGATCAAATCTATGCATGAATCAAGCTTTTATTTGACTAAAACGTCTAGTGGGTTGGGGCCAGCTTCCCTCCCTTCTGTAGGTGTCCGTCAGGGGTGCATCTTATCTCCCTCTCTATTTAAGATTTTTATTGAAGACATAAAAGATATTTTCGACAATGTGTGTGATCCTGTGTGAATTCGTGGTTACAAATTAAATCATCTTCTTTTTGCAGGTGATCTTGTAATGGTATCTGATAGCCAGCAAGGGTTTCAGCGATGTCTCAATAAGCTCCGCAATTATACTGAAACCAATGTGTTGCAAATAAACGTTGGAAAAACAAAACGTTTAACATTTGGATCTGCGTCAGTTAATGGCACACAAAAGCAACCAATATTTTTTATCGGAGGCAAGCGTATTGATATGGCTGGCGAATTTACATATCTAGGAATAAAATTTTCAAAAGATTGTACATTCTCTAAAGCCCAAAATGATTTAGTTGTTAAAGTCCAAAAAGCTTTATACTCACTTTTTCGTGCATTTAATGAAACTTCACGGGTTCCAATAAAGACAATGTCAAAGCTGTTTGACAAATTAATTCAACCTATAGCCTTATATGGGTGTGAAGTCTGGGGATCAGAAATAACGTACGGTAAGCGTTACAACATAGCCTGTGAAAAATTACACACTTCCTTTTGTAAATAAGTCTTGGACGTTGGGAAATTTTCCTCCAACCACGCGGTTCGCGCAGAACTTGGTCGATATCCTCTATATATCGAGGCGGTAAGTAGGATGGCTTCTTCCGCAATCAAAATATCCGAGAATCATAATAACCTGATGTGGAATGTGGTAGCTGAACAGAGAAACCGTAAAGGCAAATCGGAATCCCCTTTCCAATTACTGGAAAGATATGGTCGCGCTGTCCCTCAACATCTAATTATCACTAACATTAATGTTATCGGTAAGCTCAAGTATAATTTACGTTTGCAACATGTAAACACGTTCAAGAAGTCAATGCATGAGGACTGCAAATAGGATGGAGATAATAAACTGAGAACTTACAGGTTGTTTAAAAATGACTATTCTATGGAAACGTACTTAGTGGAAACGAACTCGCCGGAAGACCGGAAAATTTTCACTAAGCTTTGTATCAGCAATCATAAGTTAACTATTGAGAAAGGGCGACATTATCAACCGCCGAGACCTGTTATCGACAGGATATGTACTCACTGTGAAGCTAACTCTGGGAAAATAGAAAACGAATACCATTTTTTATGGAATGTACACATTATTCACAGCTTCGATCAGAACTATTTGTTCTGATCAACAGTGAGATCAACGGTTTTAGTAATCTGAGTAAATTTGAGAAATTCAAATTAATATTTGAAAATAGAACCCCCAGTTTATGCCATAAAATCTGCAGCGTGATCCGGGATTTTGTCTCCAGACGATTATGATATATTTAATGATGTGTATTGGAAATTCTAGTTCACATCTCCACGTTCTTTTGCGTATCAAATTAATAAAATTAAATATAGTACTTTGATCATGGAAAATTGGTGGATGAGATTGTAATGTTTTGAGTATTACTTTTGTTCATATTACTTGTAGATTTTCGCATACTCTCCTATAGAGGATGTTTTTTAAGAATTGAATGCAATTTTTATAATCTTTATTGGAGTATGAACGTGTGGGAATGGGTACAAATTATGTATGAATCCCGAAGGGATTCATACAATTTGTACCCATTCCCACACGTTCATACTCCAATAAAGATTATAAAAATTGCATTCAATTCTTATAATTACATTCCGTAACACTTTAAACTACTTTTTACCAAACAACAAAGCAGAAACACAAAATAAAACATGTACGAACGAACGAGGCGAAAAACCACCCTCACACAAAAGACAAAGCGCACAACTCTGATTTTTAATTTTCACAACTTTAGAAATGGAAACGAGTATTTTAGCAACGGGCTTTATGCCACAGTTGGGAAATGTCACCAAAGAAACAGCAGCGGAGTTGATCACTGCGAGAGGCGCTAGAAGTTAAAAACCCGCCCAAACACCGCCCGAATTACATTCTGTCAGCTGAGCTCTACTGTAAATGCGGGTCAAAGTTCGACCAAATGTTTTCATTGGACAATGAATTACATTTGGTCATGACGTTTTCATCCAGGTGACCAATGGGAATTGAGAATTTGGACCCAAAACGTATAACTACATTAACAATGTAATTATATGCTAATAAATGTTATGTTATGTGAACTCTCATTAGAACGAGCTCGCTGAGTTCGTTTCGTTCCAATCGGGTTCACGTGATATAGTTTTGTTTAAATGTTTTGAAACATTCTAAAAAACAATAATTAAAATAATAAAGTTTGATATTCCGTGCGCTGGGTGAAGTGATAACTTGTGAACGCGTGTAAAGAATAATACTGTCAGTGAGATTGCCAAATATCAGATATGACTTAACGAAATTTTCTGTCTGTACGATGTAGAAGATTAACATTAGGGCTGCACGATATTCAAAACTGAATACCGGTATCGGTATTCAAAAAATACCGCGGTATACCGGTATATCGAAAACTGTTCAGATATATGAACACAAGTACCACAATCTGGACTCGTGGCATCACAGTCGGAACGAATTAGCATGCCTTGATGATGCGGTTCGAAACACCTTTACCCAACGCAGACGATATCAAAATTTATTATTTTCAAAATTAATTTATCAGATTTTCCCCAAAGATTTCAACAAAACTAAATCATGTGACCCCCTCATTGGAACGAGCTCAACGAGCTCGTCCCAATGAGGGGTCACATGATATAGTTTGTTGAAATTTTTGAAAATTATTTGTTTCAACTGCTGAATATGTGTATTACGAGAGCAGAAGCAGACGATTCCTTGGATAAAGGGATAATATTATTCATTCGGGGCTACAGTTAAAAACCTCAAGACATCTTGAAAATTAAAATGTGGGTAAATAAATATTAACGATAAACCGATATTTTTGTAATTACACCGGTATTCAATCGATATTGGTTTGAATACCGGTATATATCGGTTTATCGATTAACATGAACGCACGAGTAAAAGTAACAGCAACTATCCAATGTGACTGTAAATATGATTTATTTATTTATTTATTTATTTATTTATTGGTGTTTAAGGTCACATGTTTCTGCACAATGGCTAATCATGACCTCGACAGTTTTACGGGTGGAGGAAGCCGGAGTACCCGGAGAGAACCACCGAGCAACGGCGAGCAACTGTCAGCTCCCCAACATACTAACTCCACACGAGCAGGGTTAGCATTGGTTGAAGACAGTGCACCATCGACGTACACAACGCCTTAGTACACAACGTCACCATGCCCCCACGTGGGCAATGAGGGTGAAGTGTCTTGCCCAAGGACACAACGCGGTTGCCGCAGGTGGGATTCGAACCGAGGACCTCTCGGCTTGCAGCCTGCACCTCTACCTACTGAGCCACCGCGCCCCCATTGTAAATATGATATCATTGAGTAAAAACTACTGAATTCTTGGGGTAGAAGCTTTCCACTCCGATATATCACTTGCATTCCACAGATTATAACCTGTTTCGTTTCTTCAAATTTCTGTCCTTCAAAGGAGAAAGGCAGGAGTGCAGCGAAACAACACACTCATAGGCGTGTTCTATTGTTATTCTGTGATAGATGTATGTGACGGTGTTGTCGGGAGTGCGGATTGTGACGGACTCGTCCCCCCAAAAAAATTTCTCAATAATGTCAACCTTTTATACATTTATGCCGGAAATCCCTGAAACTTGTCCCAGTATTCTCACCAAGACATTTCTTAGTTCAGTTTGTTATAATTATTCCTTCATTTCCTGGGTTCTAAAGCCTTCAAAATGTACTCACTGTGCTCCAGTTGGAGTAAACAATTATTTATGCCGTGCTTACCTATGTTACTACCTGTGAAAAGCCCGTACGCTAATTTTCAACTTTTAACCCCACCACCGGTGTAAAGCTTCTACTGCGGTTAAAACGTTTCCAATGGGAATTCCATTACAAAATGTACATCTCTAGTAGGAACTACATCCAACTTGACCTTTCACATGACCCAATTTGCCGACTTCGGTACATTCACACTTCGCGATGTTTCATTCAAACATAGGACGTTTTGCGGTACTATCTACTACGTGCAATGACTTAAAATAAAATTTAAGTATTGTTAATAATAAATTGACTGAAAAAGCAAGGTAAATTCAATCAACTTTGACGATGTGTCTAGCTGTCATTCAAGCATTCACGTGAAGTCGGAAGTACTGTCCACCGGCGCAGATGTTAACAAAAGCAACCCATGTGTTTCCGATAGAAAGTATCGATTTTTCGCCATTTTTAGCGACAAAATCGATTATTTATTAATATTAAGAGCATGGTATACATAAAACAAATAGGTACTAGTGCCGGTATTCAGATTTAAACCACTCGTAGAATAAGGGTTTTAACCACTCGTGGTTTAAGTCTGATTAACGGCCCTATTAGGGTCCTGTGAATATTCGAGATTCGATTCGATATCGATACCATACGTATGCTTCGAGATCGATCCCGAATCGGTCTCAGGATTCGATTTTTTCGAATCTCTCGTACTAACTTCAATTTGTTACATTTCCAACAAAAATAGGATAAAACTGTTATTAGAAAATTCATTCATGTAGGCTCAATCCTATTTATTTGAGTAACTGACAATGTTTAATTGTTAGGTAAGGTGTGAATTTGGCCCAGAACATTATCCATAGTTTTGGTTTTTGAAGGCTTGACTTGTTACTATTCATGTACTTAAGAACGTGAATAGTAACAAGTTAGGCCTTCAAAAACTAAAACTATGGACAAAAGGCCTAGCGACGGTGCTACAGAGAATATTTAGTTATTGGTGTTTAAGGTGTTCACTCCATCGCGTAAGGGTCATCACAGTGTTCCGTAACTTCCGTTTGATGCAATATGAAATAACTTATCTTTTAAGATTCGATTCGGGATTCGATTCGATGTCGATATCAGAGACACGATTCGATTCGAGATTCGATTCGAAAAGAAATTTGTGATTCGGAGATCCCTAGGCCCTATAGTACCTATTTATTCTATAAGTTTCCCGGGGAAGACACTCAAGACCTTCACATATGGAGATACAAGGTCTAGACCGAACAGCACACCTAAGTTATCCTGCAGCCCCGAAACTCCAACTAAACTATCACCGAATAAGATAAGGAGAAAGTTTTCCAAGTCCCCAAATGGCGATAAATGGGCCTTCTCTGGCGTTTGTTTACTCCTCTTCTTCCGCCCAGACATGGCGAATTAACTCTTATAAGTCGGGGAATCAGAATGAATTTATTGAACATAACATACCGCGAAAAACTTACAGTAAAGCAGGTGCTTCTAGTCAAGTGTCGTCTGCCTATTCAGGCAGACGACACTTGACTAGAAGCACCTGCTCAGTGTTTAATTCCCCCCTAGGCCAAAGATTGCCGAACCGTCACAGCCAGATTACCTGCCGTATTACATCACAGGCAAGAAAAATTGACTCCCGGCTTCCAAGAGTTAATCAAGAGAAGTGATAAGGGGTCGAAATGTTGAAAAAAAATTCACTTTGTCCCTGTGCACCTTCGGCGCACTGACACCTTCACTTTGCAAGGTTAGTTTGGTCAGGTCATTCGCACTTTGGTCTCCAGGTGGACTTTGTGAAAGTACCACCACCGTCTACTTCATGGATGCGTAACAACTTTTGTGGGAGAACATTCTTTCGTACTCTCCCCACCCAAAAAAGAAAGGACGTTCAACTTCTTCATATGTTGATCCCATGGAAATAAAGTTACAGAAGAACAGAAGAAAGAAGCTTGTGGAAGTTTATGAAAAGAAGGAAAAATAGACCTTCTGCATACCTCAAATGTATCCGTAGTCCTGTCCCGTCCCGAGAACAGAAGTATGGCGTTATGTCATGTGACGCTGAAGAGAAGATGAAAACTGGTTCTTTGATACCTTCATCTTAAAACTGTCCCCTTCCTCCGCAATTGGGTTTATATTCACTCAACCCAGTTGATTTTTTGTTAATTTTGAACCTGACTGATTTTAGAGTGTGCCTCCCCCCCGCCCCCATTTTCCAACTTGTACCTGTAAGTGTCCGGCTGCTGAAGAAATCCGAATCCGAATTCACAATCACCCCCTCCCTCGCCCCCCACCCCATCCCCGCCCCCTTATGTTCGATGAAATTTCTAAAGACAACAAAATTCGACAAAGTTCTAAATTTCAGACAAAATCCCCCGTGGGGCGTGGACGGCCGATCTTAAGTATATCTACGTGACTATTGGGGGCGCGGTGGCTCAGTTGGCAGAGGTGCAGGCTGCAAGCCGAGAGGTCCTCGGTTCGAATCCCACCTGCGGCAACCACGTTGTGTCCTTAGGCAAGACACTTCACCCCCGTTGTCCACGTGGGGGCACGGTGGCATTGTGTACTAAGGCGTGCTGCACGTCGATGGCGCGCTTGTCTTCAACCAATGCTAACCCTGCTTGTGTGGAATTAGTATGTTGGGGAGCTGACAGCTGCTCGCCGTTGCTCGGTGGTTCTCTCCGGGTACTCTGGCTTCCTCCGCCCGTAAAACTGTCGTGGTCATGATTAGCAATTGTGCAGAAATATATGACCTTAAACACCAATAAATAAATATAAATAAATGACGTGACTATTATTGGGAACAGAACATAGCTTATTCTTTGTGTGATTTATGCACGAATGTAATGGATTCGGCTTTGATCGCAAAATATAGTTAACGAAGTATTTAACTCTTAAACCGTTGAGTATTTTTTTAAATATTTTTCATCAAATCCAGTCATGGCTGCTTCATAGCAGCCATGACTAGATTTGGTGAAAAATTCATGAAAGTTTGACTCAAGAAATCACTGGTCAAAAATACGATACAGTTTGCAGGGGACAATTTGGTTAAATGGGCTCAAATGATAATTGTTTTAGTGACAAGAGATTGCCTGTCCCAGTAGGGGCGTGGCCGCTCCTCCTGTCCCGCGTTATATCGACGCGACTGTTATTGGGAACAGAACATCGTTTTTAATAAGATTTGATTAAACTTGTTTGACAGCCTTATTCTATGCGTGATTTATGCACGAATCTAATGGATTCGCTTTTGATCGCAAAATATAATTAACGAAGCATTTAAGACCATCTGTGACCATGGATATCAACGTGATCTGCATATCACGTATACGTAATATTAGATCTATTTTATGATGATAATAGGACGATAATTAGAAAATATAAAAGATATTTAGATCCAATGAGATAGACGAGAGGACCGTTCTTATATCTATCACCACAGAACTAATGTTCCGTGGAGTATCCACCCTTTAGCTAGCAATAATTCTAGTATGTTTTTGTATACACTAAAGGGGAGCGCGGTGGCTCAGTTGTTATGGTATTGAGCTTCAAAAGGGGGCGTGGTGGCATTGCGGTAACCGGTTCTCATCAGATCACCGAAGTTAAGCAACGTCGAGCCCGGTTAATCCTCGGATGGGTGACCGTCTGAGCGATCGATTCGGACTCCCGCGTTGTGTCCTTGGGCAAGGCACTTAACCCCAATTGTCCCCACATGGGCACGATGAAGTCGTGTACTAAGGCGTACTGCATGTCGATGGTGGGCATGTCTTCAACCAATCTAATCCTACCTGTGCTTCAGTGCCGAGTTACGATGTTGGAGAGCTGACAGCTGCTCGTCGTTGCTCGGTGGTTCTCCCCGGGTACTCCGGCTTCCTTCACCCATAAAACTGTCACGGTCTTTATTAGCCATTGTGCATAAGTAGGTGACCTTAAACACCAATAAATAAATAAATTGAACTTCAAACCGAAAGGTCCACGGTTCGATCCCCGCCAGGGGTAACTGCGTTGTGTCCATAGGCAGGGCACTTCATCTCGATTGCTCGCGTGGGGGCGCGTTGACGCTGTGTACTAAGGCGTACTGCACATCGACTGTGCACTTGTCTTCAACCAATGCTAGCCCTGCTTGTGTGGAGTTAATACGTTGGGGAGTCTGGCAGTTGTTCGCCGTTACCCGGTGGTTCTATCCGAGTACTCCGGCTTCTTCCACCCGTAAAACTGTCCGACACGAGGTGATTCTGGCTGTAGAAAGTGTCGTTAAATCCCCCAAAATAATAAATAAATAACTATGCGTGAAAACAAATATGCAAACATCTATGGAGGCTTTGGATACGTATAATATTCGAGAAGAGAGCGACCACGAACTTGCCACAGTGGAGGTTGTCCTACATACAGGGGCGCCGTG
Source organism: Pictodentalium vernedei (assembly GCA_031216915.1). Classification (NCBI taxonomy): domain Eukaryota; kingdom Metazoa; phylum Mollusca; class Scaphopoda; order Dentaliida; family Dentaliidae; genus Pictodentalium; species Pictodentalium vernedei. Next base: position 50,474,108 of record CM062288.1, on the reverse strand, counting down.
AAAACGACTGATTGTTGGTGCAGGGGTGGCTCTAAATCTGATTTATTTCGATTGTGATGGCTCTCATGGTGGACAATTTTCGTCATGAGAATAGATTTATGGGAAGGTTAGCTTCCCTTAATCTCCGAAACCCGTCAGTAAATTGTACACCACAGGTATGGGAATTTCATTTAAAAAATAAAATTTTGAGATGTTTGCGAATTTGTATTATCAATGTGCGCACCATTTCACAAACTTAAGGCATATTCCTGTCGAGCAGTATAAAAATACAGAAGCTGGCTTTTACAATTTTCCCAGTCAGTTTGAAGGTTTCACTATTATTTTGTGTAGAAACCTATTTAAAAATAAGAAAACAGCGTTTTCACCATCTTTTGATGTTCTGTATTTTTTATGTTCATTATCAACAGTGTATACATCGTGACATATAATACAGACACTGTCGTTTCCATCAATTTTAAGTCTACAGTTAAAACTAGAAGTCCTGTCACGAACTGTGCGCTTATCTAGGCTTAATTGCGCGTAGGAATTACGCGCCATTGCCATTATCGAATGGCATCCAAAGCACGGCAGGTTCTCCTGGTTAGGCATAGCAAACACAGGTAATGTTTCTGCCAATGGACCTCCGGGTTACCCGGAGGTCCATTGGCTGAAACATTGCTTGTGCACAGGCACTGTGTACAGAATTTGATAGCCTTACTATGGTCATAACGCATAGATTAACGTGCAGATCGACGTGCTATTTGCGCGCATTTCACGACAGGGCTTCTAGTTTTAACTGTAGGGGTGAGATTTGCTAATTTTTTTCCTGGGAAGAATAAAAGCTTGAAAACTAATGTAAATAAAACATGCGGTAAATAAAGAGTGAAAGTGTCTTGGTAGGTGAAATACGGATAGATGTTCTTAATTTTGGATTATCTGTGAGGTACTTGCTTCTAATTAGCTTTCAATAAAAAGCCAAGTTTTCTTTTTGTTACTTTCAGTCAACGAAAACAACAGACAGCTCGGTTAACTGACTGCTGTTTTAGTTTATTAACATTTTAACCCTAGCGACCGCTTTTTCCGGCAGGAACATGATACGTCATAATGTCATTAAATAGGATGGCTGATCAGTGAATGTGTGGGGTAGACCAATCAATATTTTCAACGTGCAGCCCTCAGGCTGCACGTTGCAAATATTGATTGGTCTTCCCCAAATAATGAATATGGACTCTTCCAAGTGCTTCCATTGAACTGGCATGGAAGATACCACTATAGTTCAAAGGGTTAAAAGTAACAAAGGGACACTTTACTTTTTATTTCTACTGATGTTATGGATGTTTTCTCAACTAGTACTCGCACTTATTTGGACCTTCCTCGCTCGTCTAATTTCAAGGGAGATAACTTCATCGAAAGTACATTTTCACGATGACAAAACTCATGGATAAGCCCCGAATAATTAAGTTTTTCTCGCGTTTCGCAGTATAGCGACGAAAACTTGCCTAGAAGTAACGGTAAATTTATTTGAACACACGTTTCCATCAATATAAAGTCTACAGTTAAAACTAGAAGTCCTGTCACTAACTGTGCGCTTATCTAGGCTTAATTGCGCGTAGGAATTGCGCGCCATTGCCATTATCGAATGGCATCCAAAGCACGGCTGGTTCTCCTGGTTACGCATAGCAAACACAGGTAAATTTAAGACTCCAACCCAGACGGAAATGCCCCCCACCCCCGGAAAAATGAGTTACGCCCCTACCGACATAAACTGTGTAAGTAAGGAGACGTGTAAGTAGAGAATCTTCAACAAGTTCTCAGTTCATAGAATAATTTATCATATGACTCGTCCGTTTTTTCACTTTAAAACATTTGATATTTTGCTTTCATATTAAGCAGTGATAAATAAAGCCTTCCGTCGATTTCATTGGTCAATTTCAAAACTAGACAATTTGATTGGCTGAACAAAATACAACTGAGCCATATTTTCATAATTTGCATAATTGGGGTTGAAAGATTTTATTGATCAATTTCAAATATGGACAGTTGATTGGCTGAACAAAATACAACTGGGTCACATTTGCATAATTTGAGTAGGGAGAATTTACGTTATATGTCCTATTTCGGGTGGGTTATATTGCATTAACCATTTACCCAACAAAACGACCAAAACCGGCCAGTGCTATATACGAAAAAAATTTATTTTTCGCTTCCAAAACATAGGTTATGACCCCTCATTGGAACGAGCACGATGGGCTCGTTCAAATGAGGGGCCATAACCTATGTTTTGGAAGCAAAAAATGAAAATTTTTGGTTATATGATGATGTTTTTTCCAAGTGTCGTCTGCAACACACGTTAGGTAAAGGGTTATACTAAGTCGTTAATATGTGCATATGTGTGTCATATGATAAATAGAATATGAAATAAGTGTTTTTCTCATATGATATTTATGAAACTCGTCCGAAATTTCTTAGACTCGTTTCATAAATATCATATGAGAAAAACACTCCTTTCATATCCTCTATTTCCGAATTGAGTTCAGTAAATAAGGTTTGATGCGAGCATTTTGCGAGGCCTAGCCCAAACTTACTATGGAGTTTCGTAAATTTCTCCATTTGTCACTTGATTCAAAAGTCGGCAAAGAAGCCAAAACAAAACGGATCGAGAAACAATTAGCTCATCTTACAGGGCCTCGAATTACATTGTTAAAGACAATGTTTGGCAGGGCGCCATCTAAAAATGATCCCCATTGATATTCTGGGACATTCAGTAATATAATTGTATTATTTTTTTTGTTTATTGGGCCTCATCGACACTTTCAACAACCAAGGTCACATTATATCGTACAGTTTTACGGGTGAGGAAGCTTGAGTATACTCGGTGAGACCCACAGACCAGCAGCAAATGACTGTCAGTCTCTCCAACTTAGTACTAACTCCATACAAGCAGAGTTTGCAGCGGCTGAAGTAAAGTGCACCATCGACGTGTAATACGCCTTAGTATTATACCGCGCCACGGTGCTCTCATGTGGACAATCGGGATTAACAGTGTTGGCAAAGGATATGCATCCCTGACTTATAACGTCATGAAAATAGACATTCGATCAAGTTATCTCCCTTGAAATTATTAGACGAGCGAGGGAGGCTCTAATAACCCTTTACCCAACGCAGACGATTTCAAAATTTATTTTTTTAAATATCATTTTTTAAATTTTTTCAAAAAATTTCAACAAATCCATTCCATGTGACCCCTCTTTGGAACGAGTTCGTCGAGCTCGTTCCAAAGAGGGGTCACATGATATGGTTTTGTTGACATTTTTCGAAATTTTTTTTTTTCAGCTGCTGAATTTGCATATTACGCGGGCGGATGCGGCCGATTCGTTAGGTAAAGGGTTAAAAAGCAATTAATTGTTGAGAAACACCTTTGACACCAGTAGAAAATAAAGTCAGTTTCCCTTTTGTTACCTTTAAAAAACGAAAACAACAACACACAGCTCACAGAGCTAACAGACAGCTCTAATAACTGTCGGTTGTTTTTATTTATTAAAAACAACAAAGGGAAACTTGGCGTTTTATGGTAAGCTAATCAGAAACAACTAATTCACAGATAGTCATTAACAATATCAGGATTTCACCTACCAACACTAAAGGTCCACATTAGCTCTTTGTATGACAAATGTGTTTTTTACAGTAATTTACATCTTTTTATACTTTCCAGGAAAAACAAATATAACAAATGTCACCTCGTGGACTTTTCTATTAATGGAAAGGACAGTGTCTGTATTATATGTCACGATACGCTTACTGTTGATATACAGTACGTGGAGAGTGTATTATCACTAAATCACCCGCAGAGTGGAGATTCCACCCGAGCAATAATTGCAAATTTGTTGCAAAGCATAACCAGCACCAGCAAAGTTTCAGCCAATGGACCTCCGGGTTAAACCCGGAGGTCCATTGGCTGAAACATTACTTGTGTTTTTGTCGATATATACAAAATTTGAAAGTTATAGCTTGGGTGATTACTCCACTCCGCGGGTGATTTAATTACAATCCACTCTCCACGTACTGTAATGAACAGAAAAAAATTACAGAACATCAAAAGATGATGAAAACGCCGTTTTCTTATTTTTAAATGGGTTTCAACAGACAATGAAAGTCGAACGTTGAAACTCATTTAGAAAAAAAATCGGAAAAAGCCAACTTCTGTATCTTGATACTTCTCTACAGGAAAATGCCTGGAGTTTGTGAAAAGATGCGGACATCGATGAAACAAATTCGTTAACATTTCACATTTCAATCTAATGAAATTTCCATAACCTTAGTGTTAAATTTACCGACTGCTTTAGGAAATTAAAGGGAGCTACCTTTCCTGTAAATCTCCCCCAGCAGTTGAAAAAATATTATTTTTCAAAACATTTCTACAAAACTATATCATGTGACCCCTCGTTGGAACGAGCTCGTTCCAACGAGGGGTCACATGATATGGTTTTGTTGAAGTTTTTTGAAAAAATGATATTTAAAATAATAAATTTTGATATCGTCTCCGTTAGGAAAAGGGTTAAATAAGTGTGTGTGTGGGGGGGGGGGGGGGGCACTGTAATAACCTTTCTCTCAATTCCAAACACGAACCTACAAAGTGTCTCTGAGAAATGTTTGCTGAAATAAAAATAAGTCCCTTTTGAAATAAGGAATTCTTGTGACGCTCAATGTTTCACGAGTTTTGACCATCCTGGATTATTATCTAGATTGATTCGTGGGTTTTTTGGCCAAATATATTGACTTATTGACTGGAAAGTGTAAATGAGTTAAGTCGATGTCTCTTTCCATCTTCAGACACATTTGGATGAGCGATGTTCAGCTTTTCAGTTTTACATTTAATCATATTTATCTTACACGAACGCTTCCACTCAATAAAAGTAAAAACGTCTTGACAAAATACATATAGGTTGTCACCACCATGTGGGTTTCCGAGGTGGTGTAGTGAAGTCGAGACCCCATCTCTGGGTATATATTTACGAGTCCGTTAGGGCGAATCAATATATAACCCAGAGGCGAGGTCAAGACTTCAATAAATACACCAACTCGGAAACCCACATGGTGGAAATAATTAATTTATCCTACAATTTTCTCCCTCTCTTGATAGTAGTTAAGGAAGGGACTATGAGGACCTGATTTAACACTGAAAATTCCCATAGGGTTTTGAAGGTTTGGAAAATTTACGTTGAGCAGGAATATGGGGACCTGATTTTACACTGAACATTACCATAGACATGAATTTTCAAAAACTTCAAAACTCTTTGGGAATTTTCAGTGCTGAATCAGGTCCCCATAGTCCCTTCCCTTAGGTTTAAACGGCGTCTGTTTTGACAATCATTCAACGTCCATAAACTGATTTTTTTATGAATGAAGCTTCAGCTGGGCATGATTTAATCCCTATTCACTGTTCTACTTGTACTATAACCGCTGTAGTTTATAGTAGCGTTTGGGGGCGCGGTGGCGTCGCGGTAACCGGTTCTCATCAGATCACCGAAGTTAAGCAACGTCGTGTGCGGTTAGTAGTTGGATGGATGGTCATTTCAGCGACTGATTCGCGCTACAGTGTTGTGTCTTTGGGCAAGGCACTTCACCCCGATTGTCCACATGGGGGCACGATGACGCCGTGTACTAAGGCGTACGGCACGGCGATGGTGCGCATGTCTTCAACCAATCTAACTCTGTCTGTGCTGCAGAGCGGAATTACGATGTTGGGGAGCTGGCAGCTGCTCGTCGTTGCTCGGTGGTTCTCTCCGGGTACTCCGCGTTCCTCCACCCTTAAAACTGTCACGGTCATGATTAGCCATTGTACATAAGTATGTGACCTTAAACACCAATAAATAAATAAATAATAATATAGTAGCGTTTCATCTACGCGTTTCTTTGTTTTATGTTTAATGTTTAACAAGTCATCAGTGGTAGGCTTAAATGAAAATAGCATAATGGAAAAAAACATTTCTAGTCTAATTTATTTCGTTGAGCTGGTGATTTATTTATCATTTAATTACTGTTATCAAAGACAGTTTCCTCGACATGTGTTATAACTCGATACTAATTGAGTGCAGGTATAAAAACGTTTTCTCTCTGAATCAAATATCAAATAAGATTAAGCTACCATTAATACAGATTTGTATTTTTACATGTATTTATGGAATACTTTCTTGTTTTAAGATAAAAATATGTATTGAAGTTAGCAACCGGACGCGCAATCTTTTGATTCGAAAAGAGAACGGTTTTCACCTGTCAAATGGCATCGGGTTATTATAAATGTCGAAGCCACCGTTTTAGATAACAGCAATTAAATGATAAATAAATCACCAAACTCAACGAAATACATCAGACTAGATCATGTTTACAATGGTGATATTTTTAAACGACATGTTAAACATGAAAAATAAAATAAAGAAACACACTGATGAAACACACTTCTTTAAACTTAAACGCTTAAAGTACAAATAGAGGGAGCACGGTGGCTCTGTGGTAGACTGTTAGACTTCTACGCTAGAGGTCCCGAGTTCGATCCCCGTCCGGGATGACCCGCGTTGTGTCATTGGGCAAGGCACTTTATCCCAGTTGCCTACATGGGGGCACGATGACACCGTGTACTAAGGCGTACTGCACGTCGATGGTGAACATGTCTTCAACCGTTGTAACCCTGCTTGAGCGGAGCTTGAACAGAGTTAGAATGTTGAGGAGCTGACAGTTGCTCGTCGTTGCTCGGTGGTTCTCTCCGGTTCCTCCACTCGTAAAACTGTCACGGTCACGATTAGCCATTGTGCATAAGTATGTGACCTTAAAACCTAAATAAATAAATATAGTACAAGTAGAAAAATGAATGCGGATTACGCCATTCATGGCACTGGAAAGTAATACCATGACATCATGATCTTCATTCATACAAACTCAATTCACAAACGCTGAATGATTATCAAAACAGTAGGCAGTCCCTTCATTATGCGAACAAGTCAAGAAAGGGGGGGGGGGGGGGATATTATAAGATAATTTGGTTATTATATGTAGGTTTATAAGATGGTGTATTGAAGTCGAGACCCCATCTCCTGGAATATAGAGACGAATATGTTATGCCGAGTCGATATGCCCCGTCCGAGGTCGAATCTTATATTGAAAACTAAATTGACTGTAATCCGAGATCTAATATCGATATAAGCTGAACATCGAATTATTTTTACCCGTGTTGATCGTTCTAAGTAGGCGGCATATTTTTCGCAAAGATTTATAAACAATTAAAAAAACTTTAGCGAATCATGTTTCGATCAATTCGTTCAATTTAACCCACGATGTAGTGTGTTCCGGTTCTATACTAACGATTCCTTTATAACTTAGCTGTAAATGAGAATTGGCTAACCATTCATCCTCTGCACACTGATAGCAAAATATTAACCCTTTGATTTCTGGTCTGGTGGTATCTTCCATGCCCGTTCAATGGCAGCAATTGGAAGAGTCCACATTCATTATTTGGGGTAGACCAATCAATATTTTCAACGTGCAGCCTTGGGCTGCACGTTGAAAATATTGATCGGTCTGCACTACAAATTTACTGAACAGCCATCTTATTTAATGACGTTATGACGTATCATGTTCCTGGCCGGAAAAGCGGCCGTTCGGGTTCGAAGGTTTAAGCTGCAAATGTATCCCATAATGCTAGGAATTTTATCAATTTAATCTTGCTTGACAGAATTCTATGAGAATTTTCAAATTAGATTAAGTTGGTTAAATTCCTTGCTGCATTATGGAAAGAAATGGCTGTATGAAAATTTGATACATTGGCATCAGAGTGCTAAAGGTTAATCTTATTCTGTTGATTCACAAGCTTTTATAATGTTGTTTTAGCGATATCAGAAGCGAAGTAAGCCTGTCGTAAACCAAAGACAGATGTAATTAATCGTGCAATTTCATGGAAAGCCCTCACATAATGAAATCCGGAGATACTGCTTATTGGGAAAAACTTCACGGAATATATTTGGTGCTCGTTCACCTTGCAGATGGCCATCTACCATCTACCCATTATATAACATACCGTAAATAACCGGACAGCACTGTTCTTGAAAATCAGAATTCAAAGCTCATCGAGCTCGTCCCAATGAGGAGTCATCAGCTATGCTTTTGAGACAAAAAATTAGAATGCTGAGTTATTCAAGAACTTTTATTCAAGTGTTGCTATTCGGTTGGGTAACGGGTGACCTACAAGACTAGAAGATACACCTAACCACCTTATGTTAAAGGCATATCGAATTCAAAATGACATTTTACGGACGGGATTTTCTTGACGGAAATAATTTTCAAAATTGCAATATGAAATTTTTACCTGTACAGTTTGCTTAAATATTCCCCCCAAATGGGATTTTCTTGTGGTGTTCGGCGATTCTTTTTCACGACTATTTTCTTTCGAATTATTGAGTGTGCTAATCAACTGATTCAGTAAGTAATGTACGTCCAAAGAAAACGGTTGCTTTCAACAAAATGACCATGAGTGTGGGGAAAGTGACTTCTACTTAGAGACTGAGGGACAAGACCTCTTTCCTCAATGATGTTGAGTCTTACACCTTTGAATCCAAATTAACATGACATTACTCTTCCCACTTCACGCGTTCTACTGATGCGTTGAAAAGAGCAATTCAAATAAAAATGTTACAATTAGGCCTAAAAAAAGTTAAAAATTTGTTTCTCGGGTCCTCCTGCGTGGTCCTTTTGGCTGCCGCTTTTTTAACCAAAGCAACTTTAAAAAAATGGTTTATGTCTGATGTTTTCCCCGAGTTAATAAAATTGAGAAATTTGTCCATTGAGTGTAACAAGGCATTGCAATGCTTTAGCATTGCAAAGCCTTCTTGCACTCAAGAGATGAAATACACCACCACCACTGCCATTCTGTAGATTTTGTGGCCTAAAATATAAAACAAACCAAGAACATGAACCTTTGATGGCAAAAAAATAATTACAAAAATAAAAAATAAAATAAAAAACCGTCCGCCCACATGCAATTTTACAAAAAAAAATCGCCTGATAAACAGAAGATCCACTTTACGCTGCTTTAACTTCTTAATATGAAAATGATGACCTGGTTCAAGGTGGACAGTCTACCCGATGAACACACAATCTCCCGAGACAAGGGGAAACTACCCGCAATATCCAACTCGAGCCAGGTTATCATTATTTTTATTAAATCGAATGAGTTGCGTTTATAATAGTAACACAAATATATTCTTTCCAACTGGATATAACAACAAAATCAATATTCATTTTGCTTTTGGAAGCAATGTTAATTAGTACCCTATGACGTCATTGTTCTGGCTTTGGCATTGACAGACTGGCATAGTTTATATTCATCGTGACTTGATAATTGCAGAATGTGTTGGGCTTGAAGTTCTCCGTTCTCTATAATTCCACATGTCGCAACCCAGATTATTCCATTCCTCAAACATTAGCTCGTCTTTGTCAAATAGTTCTTATTTTTTTTTTATTATATGCTAAACGATAGATTATCGAAAAAATTGTCGAAAGATAGAAATCTCCCACTGTGAAGATATAGAAATTTTCACTTTCACGGTGTCAATCAAAAAGGCGACTTTCAAATCATCACTTCAAGGTGAAAACGAATCAAATTATCACTGTAGATTATCAATTTGTTCTAAAAACGTATAATGAAAAGAAAATCTAGTGTTTTTGAGTGGATACCGATCATTTCCAGCAATAATTCTACACGTATTCACCTTGAATTGATGCATGAAACCAGCCAGCTGAATAAGATCGCAAGACACTACCTGTTCCGAGGTTCGATCAGATCACTTCCGCGTATCAATGCGCATCAGCCGTTTTCTTTCATGTGTCAATTCAAGGTTGAAACGAGTGGAATTATCGACAGAAATGATCAAATTCTTATAAAAAAAAACGTATAATAAAAAGAAAATCTAGTGTTTTTGAGTGGATACCGATAAATAATCTCAGGAGTTACCGAAACAAATGTTTATTTTTCGCGTGTGCTTGTAGATATCCTCTATCTATTATGCTTTTTCACAAGAAAGTGAAAGCCCCAAATCGACCCAAAGCTTGAATTATCAGTCGTAAAATTCGAGGCAAGGCAGAAGGGAGAGTGTTTATTCACTTGTTCGCCCGAGATGATGTAAATCTCAGCTTTCAAGTTTTGTTAATCTGCAGACAACTGCATTATTTACACTTCCTCATCATCGTTGACGCTGAATATGAATATTTTTGGATACCTGAACCGAAACCCTTTATGAAAAGCTTTAAGACTTTTAATTCGACCTTTCAAATTAAAATCCAACACCAAGAAGGAGGAAAGTTTTATAAATTTAGGGCATCTAGATATGTATTTATTAATGGTGTTTAAGGTCACATACTTATGCATAATGGCTAATCGTGACTGTTACAGTTTTACGGGTGGAGGAAGCCGGAGTACCCGGGGAGAACCACCCAGCATCGACGAGCAACTGTCAGCACCTCAACATTCTCACTCTGTTCAAGCTCCTTTCAAGCAGGGTTACAGTAGTTAAAGACATGTGCACCATCGACGTGCAGTATGCCTTAGTACACGGCGTCATCGTGCTCCATGTAGGCACCCGGGATAAAGTGCCTTGTCCATGTATACAACGCCGGCCGTCCCGGATGGGGATCGAAATCGGGACCTCTAGCATAGGAGTACAACAGTGTACCACTGAGCCACTGCACTCCCAGAGTATCCAGATAACACCAAAAGTGTTGTCTAACGAATATCACCATATAGAGCACAATACAAGTAACTCGTAAGAAATAAGGTAGATTTCAATCAAACTTCGTATACCGGATTTACAATTTCTGGGCATTTTCGTGAACATTCCGGACAAAGAGCAGTTGGAACATATCATCCGAGTCGCGGAGCGGCGAGATGGGGGCGATCACGAAAGTGGGAGCCTCCAGGCACTCGTCGGATGGGTGCGGGCATCTCCCCCGAGATAATTTGCATTTCTGAGGTGTCAAATGACGATGTTTCCTTGATTACCGACAGTGAATTACTCGATTGGACAATAAAGAATTTGTGAGTTTCCATATGCACACTACATGTAAACTGCACGAAGCAAGCATTCAAGCTGTTTTAGTGACCAGCCCATTCTTAAAACATGCGGGACCCTCCGACTGGTGGGCGCGAGCGGGCTCCCTAATGACGGGACCCAGGGATATTACTCCGCTTCCCCAGCCCTCTCGACGGCCCTGCAAAACGAGAGTAGAGTGTTGTAGAACGAGAGGTCCTGTTCAGATGTGCAACTGTGCTTCTGCAATGTATGTTATTTTGTCACAGATAATCTCCCTTGATGGCTTCTTTCCTGTCCAAAATGGACTTTTCAGAAAGGTCGAAATCATTACCGGGGGTGTGGAGAAGATGACTATTTGGGTCGGAGCGTAAGCATGATTTGTCCCTGATGGTGATAGCTCAACTCCGGACTGTCAGTGGCGTAGCCAAGGGGAGCATGACCCCCCTAAAAATTAAAGCCCCCCCCCCCTTCAAAATGGGAAAATTATTAAAGCACGAGAGGGTCCCAGATTCACTCTGAGGGTATTGAATTTTCAAAATTTTCTCGCCCCCCCCCCGACCCCACCAATGGGAGGCGGATACCGTAGGGCTAAGAAGGAAGTGGGTATGGCCCTCCCATTGGGGGAGTTCGTGGGAGCCTCCCGACCCCCACCAATGGAGAGGGCCGTACCTACCCCACATCAAGCCTATCGCCTTCGGATATGTCTTTGGCATATATCGACTTGGCACCACTAACAAAATTACCCCCCCCCCCCCCCTCCCTCAATAGGAAATCAATAAAATATACACGGAGTAGTTATGACGTAACCTATTATTTAACTAAAACGCATCATATTCCAACCTGTTCATGCTTGGCCTCTAAACACCTGGATCGGGTACGACAGACGTCCATTTGTATGGGCGACTGCGTATGTGATACAACTCCAAGTATCAAGTTTAGTCTCGTAAGAAAGAGCATGATTATTAACAATAGCAAATCTTGCGCGTGACAACCGTTACTTATTCCTAGTACCTTATTCGACATTTGTTATCAACCGATTTTATCGAATGTCGAATAAGGAACTGGGAATAAGTAAATGGCGTCACGTCCCCAGTAAATCGATACCTAACGCTCCAATCTAGACGAAAATGTTCCGAGAGGAAAAAATTATTTACGAGTGTCACCCCCCCCCCCCCCTCCCCCTGAGTATTATTATTATTGCTCATATCTCCCTAAAACAGCCAGCGGCGCCGGAAAGATGACCTACTGGGGAAGTAAACTTGACTTATCCCAGTTGTGATGACAACTGTTAAAATATAAAATAGTTCAACTTCATCGCCAAAGCATGTCTTGGTCGAAGGCATATCTTGATGAAATAGAGAGTAATCTTTTGACTGGACTGTTTACGTGAAATAATTCATTCGAGGCGAGGGAATTATTTCACGTAACTAGTGCAGTCAAGCGATTACTCTGTTTATTACTTTTCATTATTAACGATAATTATATTATTTAACCCTTTACCTAACGTAACGGCCAAAAAGGGCCAGCGCTATTCTAAAAAATGGTCAATTAATGTTCATTATTTTTTCATTTTTTGTCTCTAAAGCATAGGTTATGACCCCTCATTGGAACGAGCTCGCCGAGCTCGTTCCAACGAGGGGTCATAACCTATGTTTTTAGACAAAAAATGAAAAAAATAGTTATTCAAGAATGTTTTTTTGCAAGTGTCGTCTGCTTTTCATGTTAGATAAAGAGTTAAAAAAAACAAACAATGAAGTCCCCATTACACCCACTGCAAAGCGTCTTTGTTTGCGCGTACGGATATACACCCCAATTGTTGATTGCATAATTCACTTGTTAAGATATCGCTTATAATCAAACCGAGAAATCCCAGAAAATCACACTTTGGAAAGTAATAAGTAGTTGGAATGTTACTAAATCGGGATTCAAGACAAAAACCTTAAGAGTTCTTGGAAATTAGCCGTAGACGCATGGAGGTCCCAACGTCTCGTTTAATTAGCACGTACCGTACTCCAAATCGATTTATGGGGATCCCAAACAGCCCAAAACACGTGTCATAAACGTCCATTTGTATGATCGACTGTGTGCTTGTGGTCAAAGACCAAGTATAAAATCGAGTCTCGTGAGAAAGTTCGTGATTACCAGGGAAAACGAATCGATATCTGAGAATCGAATCGAGACGAAAATGTTCCAGCTGGAAATATTAGTCTTAAAAATTCGTAATAAATGACTGTAAGACAGAATTCATAATATTTGGTTGTCAGAGGCAGCTTCAGAAAGTCCAAATTGATAGTTTCAGTTTTGAGACGATAAAATCCAAGCAATACATCATCTCAGAGATCTAGGATTGTATGTAGATGGAAACCTGTCAATGGATATTATTAGTTACCCCGTGTCTGATCACGTGGTACGGGTTTTTACCTACCCGAAGTCAGCCTTCGGCCTCATGGGATACTGCTGGCTTCGGGTAGGTAAAAACCCGTACCACGTGATCAGACACGGGGTAACGAATTTATCTATTGACTTTCCGTTTTAGAAGTACAATCTATTTCATGTGTGAACACACACAGCATGAGATCTTTTATCTTCCATTGTTGAGCCATACAGGTTTCTGTGGAATTTTTGTGCAAAAGAGTTTTTGTGAAAATATGCCGATATGACTAGTATAAAAAAATTATTGAATTTCTTTTTTTCTTTTTTTGTCTCAAAAACATAGCTTATGAACCCCACATTCGAGGGTACTCGACAAGCTCATTCCAATAAGGGGTCATGAGCTATATTTTGGAGATAAAAAATTAAAATATAATACATGTACACTGTAAAACTGGAATGACGCGTCTTCTACGGGGTATGGACAATTTGTAGATTTCGGAACGAGGCTTCCACTGGGTATGGGAAATTTGTCAGTGGCTGGGCGGACGTATCGTGGGTTTCAATGAATATGGTCTCATACCATGTATCTATCAACCAATCAAATCAAAAAATTCACTTTAGTCAATTGGATAAAAATGTAGCTAACGTATGCAAAATTGCAACTTGGCAACTTTTCAAGCTGAAGCGGATTGGAAAATATTGAACCGAATCGAGTGCTAAAACTTCAGTACATGCATATATTAATTCTCATCTAGATTATTACAACTCTCTCTGTTCTATGGTATAATTGATAAGAACATTCTAAAACTTCAGAATATTCAGAACATATCTGCCCGAGTTGTGTGAAGAAATTCTCAAAATGCTGTCATATATGTGATGAATTGAAATCACACAGTGGCTTCAATACAAGATCACATTGCTAACTTGGAAATGCATAAATATGCAAGACCCCAAATATCTCATTGACATGAAACCAATCCCAGAAGTTAAGAGTACTGAAGTTCACAGAAGTTATTCAAGTCTGCGTTCCAAGGCCGAATGGATATGTTTATGAAGACAGTTTGTTTCTGTAGGCATCCATGCGGCTTTGGATAACAAGCTTCGTAAGTGTAAAAACTTGAAAACTTTCCATTCATTTCTCAAAACATACTTACTCAAAGCTGCTTACTGTTCTTTGAAAATTTCCAAATTCAACAGCACGTTCCTACACCATGCAAAAAATGTAGGTTCTCTTTAGAACCAAAACTGGTTCTAATCTTGTCCCTGAGATGGAACCAGTTCTGTTTAAACAGTATTTATTTCAAATTAAATAAATTTATAAAGATTAACATTAAATATTAACAGAATTAAACATAAATTGAGGGGGTTTCAGCCTTAAGTTTAGAGCTTATACGAGGTTGTCTTAAATCATTATTAAGCAAAGGAGATATGAACAGTTGGGATATCGAACCAGTTTCGGTTCTATACTGAACCAAAACTGGTTCGATATGCCAACTGTTTATATCTCCTTTGTTTCAAAATGTTTGGCGACTGCGTTGAATAAGCTCCAAGTTTACTGCTGAATCTACTTCAGTTCATGTAATATTCTGTTAAAATCGAATGTTAATCTTGGTAAATTTATTTGATTTGAAATAAATACTGTTTAAACAGAACTGGTTCCATTTCAGGGACAAGATTAGAACCAGTTTTGGTTCTAAAGAGAACCTATATTTTTTGCAGTGTTGAGTCAGTTGCTACTATTATTTGATTTTATTACCTTTCTTTTACAGTTTCTTCACAGTTTGTCAATAAACGCACAGCAGAGTACAATATTATTGGTTGTGCTATATATATAGAATATACCCAAAGTAGCTTTGTGAACCAAAGGTTCTCCACGAGTATATACCTTCTCCGGCAGACTTAATTCATGTGGACCCCCTGCAGCTTGTATTGACAAATAAGACCTTGTTCTTTCAAGATGGGGAGGTTTTGCAGCAGTGTGGTCCCATACGCCCAGTAGGTTGTGGGACAGTACTGTTGACAACATTCCCTGATTCTCTTTAATCTCAGGATTGTGGTCGTAATGTCATTATGCTGAATGATCGACATACAGTGATGGAGGGGTTGCATATAATGTATATACTGACTACCCCGGACATGCTGTGTATTATGTTTTTGTTATCGACACCTAGCTTTACACCATGTAAATGGTTAAAAGTGAAATAAATAAATTAAATGAAATGAGTGGTGAAGTGGTGTTAACCGCGAGTCTTCGGCGCGCGGTTAACACCACTTCACCACGAGTGGACATTTGGTACACCAAGCTACTTTGGATGCATTTTATTTATACCATGATCGTCAGATTATTAAGAGTCGCTATTATTTTTTATCGATTTTACTGAGCACCAGGCGTACATACGAGCGAATCTGTTTTTGTTTACACGAGCATCGGTGGGCGGTACTTCCGCTGTTAATTTTATCCCCGAAACGAAATGAAAAAACGAAACTGAGCCTTTTTCGTTTTAATAACATAATAACATACTATTGCGAGTTATGCATGCTTTATTAACATGAGACAATGCATGTTTGTTAATTTTTGGCATCTTATGAGGTAAACCCATTTAAAAACGTAATAAATAATTTCACTCTTCGCGAGGCGACGTGCGATAAATTTAGACAAGTTTACATTCATGTCGACGTCACCAAAGGTCAACGGGGATGTAGTTCTACTGTAGGTGTAAAAATTTTTCTATTGAAATCCCATTGCTGGCGTGTTCATCGCGGTTTGTGTGTAAAGCTAAAATTTATGTCATAGGCTTTTCATATATAGTAGAATAGGCAATCATGGTATAAAAATAACTATCCATATATTGTTGGGAGAAGAGTGTCACCCCTCTAAACATCCTTTTGCGACACCCCCGAGAACAGCACAAACAAACAACTCCACTGTTATCACTGAACTTTTCTTTTTTCTTCTTTCTTTGCCGACATGTCACGGCAGTTTTATGCTGTTCGGTATTTTTTTGATGTGTAGACCAGAGAACATCTTTATTTAAATTAATTTCTTTCATCATGATTCAGTAATACTTGCCATTTTCTCCAGTGTCGCAGTTCCTCGAATGATTTATTGCTATGAATACATTTTTTTATCATTTTCAGCCAATGAGCTCGTTGCTATGTCAGAAGTGCGGATTGTGTCACTCGGGGTATTCGTGACGTCTATAGTACTGGGGACAGTTGGTATAGCTGTTGGAGTGGGGTTTCTGGTATTCAACCAGTTTTATAGAAGTCGAAGGTAAGTGATCTGGCATTGCATTGAGAGTGGATTACCACTTAAACACTCGTGGAGTAGAGTTTCAACCCAGATAGATTGTCGAATTGCGTGCATCTGCTTAATTTTTGACCTAACACAACTAAAACCTAGAAGTGCAAAATGTCTCGAATTATGAAAATCACGGGGCCCAATTATGACGTCTCAATAGAAAGAACGCGCCTATCTAGGAAACAAGGCGTTCTCCCCGCATTTGCGTTCAGACGATGCATTTGATAAAAAGACAGAAGTGGTGGTAAACATACGTCAACTCCAATCTCACGCATCGTTTGCTCAACGATAAATGTTTGATTATTAGCTTGTTTTTGGAGTCTTTTGAGCTGTGTTTTAGTAAAGAAATATTTCCTCATCATCAGCTATGTGGCCAGATCTCCACAGGGAATCATGAGAACCAGGAATGAAATCTGGACAGATAATTCTCCATTTTTTTTTTATAAACAATAATTTTTTTCAGTGCAATGAAATAGGCTTCGGCGAACAGGCAAAGCTTATATCAACGCCTCCATCATAAGGACAAATCAGTTTTCTGTCTGCTGATTGGTCACTTTGTGACGATCGTATAAAATTTAAGCATTTTATTTAAAATTCCTGAGTTTACATCAGTTATTCTTTCCAATGCAGAACGGTTACTAAAATTATAGGTGTTAGTTAACGTACCAGTCTGACTATAATACATTAACGTTACGCTGTCGTTTTTTCTGTTTATACGTCAAGATATATTTGTCGTAATGTGTAACTGTGGGCAAATGAGTTAAAAATCGATTGTCGACTTTATATATTTATTTACATTCAATGGTGGTAACCAGCCGTACTTCTATTCTAGTCGGTAACCAGAGTACTGTTTTAAGTAAAATATACACATATTATACACAAAAAATTACTTGTAACAACGTATAGACAGAATCCATCCGGCACGGGGTGACCCTGTTTGTTGAAAGTGTCGTTAATCCTCAATAAATAAACAGAATCCAGAGCAATAATTGTCAAGCAGGTTGTAACTGCTATATATAAATGATTAATCAGTAATTATCAACTTATGGATAAACTCTACTAAATTCGGAAATTTTACAAAAACGACGTATTTTTATTGTCTAAAAATCATGACAGTATAGAACCTCCGTTTTCACTTTAATA
This sequence comes from Pictodentalium vernedei, assembly GCA_031216915.1. Classification (NCBI taxonomy): domain Eukaryota; kingdom Metazoa; phylum Mollusca; class Scaphopoda; order Dentaliida; family Dentaliidae; genus Pictodentalium; species Pictodentalium vernedei. Next base: position 50,456,237 of record CM062288.1, on the reverse strand, counting down.
ACATTAAAACAAACCAGCGGACTTTTCATTGTGAATTTATCCAGAAAAGTAGCCTATGACACATTAACCCTTTACCCAACGAATCGGCCGCATCCCGCCGCGTAATATACAAATTCAGTAGTTGCAAAAATATTATTTTTCAAAAAATGTCAACAAAACCATATCATGTGACCCCTCGTTGGAACGAGCTCGACGAGCTCGTTCCAACGAGGGGTCACATGATATGGTTTTGTTGACATTTTTTGAAAAATTTGAAAAAATGATATTTAAAATAATAAATTTTGAAATCGTCTGCGTTGGGTAAAGGGTTAAGGGATATTACGCTCTATGGCAGAAAGTAGTGGGTTGCAACATGTCATATAGTTATATCGATTTTGTTGGTTTGTCAAAGACAGAGGCGGCGGAACCAGGGGGCACAGGGTGACACGTGCCCCTCCACTTTTGTCCACAGATATGTTTTGCGGTTACACAATGAATTAAAAAGGGCGCATGCAAACCTGTCAATATACAGCCATTCCTGTAGCATTATTTGCAAATCCAAACAATATTTAGCAAAAGAATCCCACATTCGGTCACTTTGGTCCGTTCCTTTTACTTCAACTATCTTCCAACCCGAAGGCTGGCCTTCGGGTTGGAATATGGTTGAAGTGGAAGAAACGGACAGGACAGTGACCACACAGCGGCATATGCATCTAAACGAGAGACTATAGCGAGTCATGGTACATTTACCGATATACGATTGTAACCTTTCTCACACTGGGTCGAACCATGGTAGCATTGTAAATTTGTGCCCCACCACTTTTATCGAGCTTCTGCCTCTCCTGGTCAATGACGACGAATTTGCATTCAAATTATAACTTGTTCCAGTCATTTTGTGTCCGTGGCGCTAGGTTACAACACAAGAAGGGCATCTCGTCGATAGTCTGTTGATTGTGGAGAGTAGTGTTCACGCTAACCCGACTCTTTTTGGTGCCAAATGGAATTTTTGTTCAGTGCCAAATAATGAATCTTTAGGGTGCCAAGTGAAAAAAATTAAAGATTTTAGTGCTAAATGGAATCTGACCGTAAATAAGAACGACTTAACCATGTATCGTCCCTTAAATGCGACAAGGCGACATCTGCAATGCAGGGGTGGCGCCAGGGAATTCTCGACAGGGGGGCTGACCTCTCCGACAGGGAGGCTATAATATTTGACCTCCCAAACGAAGGAAAATGAGTGAAAATTGGTAAATTGGAGAAACAAACTAGAAGCAAATTGAGTATGTTTGTTAATTATTTAACGTAAACATATTATAATAAGGTCGGGAAATATTTCATCTATAAAGCCAGTTTGACGAACGACTGCCTAACTGCATAATCGTTTTGAAATATTTCGCTGCAAATAGAACACCGCACATCATAGCGGGACGCCATTGTCGTTTAGATTTATATAGATTCCAAACTTTTACCATGACGATAAACGATGATTAGGTATGGAAGTAATGGAACGCCAGTTGGATAACAATTGTCATAATGCCTTACAAACAAGAACCATATGCCTCGTTCTTGATCGACACAAGATGAGATATCTACATTCGATTGTCGGAAATTTCTCGTGAAGTCGGGTTTACGAGACTCTCCGACGGACTGACTAAAAATCTCCGACGGGGGACTGGACCTTTCCGACGGGGGGGGGGGTAGCTTTAGCCCCCCCCCCCCCCCTGACCCCCCCCCCTCCCTGGCACCACCACTGCTGCAATGCTAGAGCTCAAAGTACGATATTTTAATTTAGTGTTACCTGGCCCGTTTCAGTATTTTAGTTGAAAACCACCACAAATAATAAAAAGATAGATAATAAAAAAGTAAGACTCTCTTATTAACCCTTTACCCAACGCAGACGATATCAAAATTTATTATTTTAAATAACATTTTTTTAAATTTTTCAGAAAATTTCAACAAAACCATATCATGTCACCCCTCGTTGGAACGAGCTCGACGAGCTCGTTCCAACGAGGGGTCACATGATATGGTTTTGTTGAAATTTTTTGAAAAATAATATTTTTTCAACTGCTAAATTTGCATATTACGCGGGCGGATGCGGGCGATTCGTTGGGTAAAGGGTTAACATTTACAAAATAATTTCATGATTAATATTTACTCACTGTTTATTCACTCCAAATAAATTAGTGACAAACAATTTATTATCTTCAAGAAGGGTTATAAAAAAGATTAAGGAAGATAAAAAAGAGATTTAGTAAAAAAGAAATTTTTTGATAAGGATCAGATTCATTTTATTTATTTATTTATTGGTGTTTAAGGTCATATACTTATGCACGGTGGCTAATCATGACCGTGATAGTTTTACGGGTGGAGGAAGCCGGAGTACCCGGAGAGAACCACCGAGCAACGACGAGCAGCTGCCAGCTCCCCAACATCGTAACTCCGCACTGCAGCACAGGCAGGGCTAGACTGGTTGAAGACATGCGCACCATCGACGTGCAGTACGCCTTAGTACACGGCGTCATCGTGCCATCATGTGGACAATCGGGGTTAAGTGCCTTGCCCAAGCACACAACGCGGGAGTCCGAATTGATCGCTCAGACAGTCACCCATCCAATGATTAACCGGGCTCGACGTTGCTTAACTTCTGTGATCTGATGAGAAACGGTTACCGCAACACAACCGCGCCCCCGATCGGATTGAATGGATAACCGTTAATAAAGAACAATGATTATGATTATACCTAGCTATTACCAATAGATTACTTAACGCTTTACCTAACACGAAAAGCAGACCGCACTTGCAATCAAAATTCGTGAATAACTAATTTTTTTCTTTTTTTACGTCAAAAACATAGCTTATGATCCCTCATTGGAACGAGCTCAATGAGCTCGTTCCAATGAGGGGTCATAAGCTGTGTTTTGTGACAAAAAAATTGGAAAAGTAATGGAAATTGAATGGTGTATTTTGTAAATAAGGCTGGCCGTTTTTTACCGTTACGTTGGGTAAAGGGTTAACAGGGATGAATTCTGTCTGGCCTGTGTCGTCAGACAGTGATTTTATCCAACACGACGCCCCGAAATAATAAACCACAAAGCTGTCGAGCCACTTCAAAAGTATATTTTGGGTACAAAAGTTTCGTGCCAAATGCTGTAACTTCGGTTCCAAATGAATTATTTTAGTGTAATTGACACCATTGGCATTCGACAGCGTGAACACTGTGAGGGGTTCCCTGGGGCGGGGGGGGGGGGGCAACTTTTAGATTTAGATCTCAACATTTTAATTGTATACTTATATTGTGCAGGCTTCATTCTCCTGCTAGAATTAGGAATTGTGTGTGTGACTGCGTTCCACAGATGAAATACATTCCTGAACTCTTCCTAACAACACTCTAAAATCAGTTGGGTTAAACATCAACCCAAATCACCCAGTTGATTTGGGTTAATATTTAACCCAACTGATCTTAGGGTGAAGCTTTAAAACATGCTACACTAAAAAATAAAATATTTGTTGGGAAACTTGCGATGAACGCTTATTTATATACATCCATTTTAAAGTAAAAGTGATTTGTGGTCGGTATGTATCACTCAATGTCGATTTCTTCTTAGAGGCGAACTATGTGGGTTTTTTAAATGGATTTATCTGTTGCTTTTTTGAGTCCTCAGATAGGCCCTAAACTATATTTCGGCCCTAAACTATATTTCGTACGTCAAGGAAACTTCACCGAACTATATACAGCCGAAACACTGCAAAATCTTGAATCCGGTATGCATAACTTTTTGCATGAAGAAAAAATGGAGAGTGGATGAGCAGACGACACAAAGGACAATAAATTAATAGCCAGGTTCTGTAATAATTGAATCGCTCAGCACCGCAGAGTTTCAGGATTAAATTATTATTGAACCTCCCCACAAATACAAAATAGATTCGCCCATTTCACCATAGACTGCATTATATACGACAATACCATCCAGGAGGCCAGTGTAGAAGGGATTAAACCCCGCATAATTTGCGGGCAATTACATCATGTAATAATAATAATAACACTTTGGCCAGCCGCTGATTTGTCGCGGTTCTCGGACGAGAAGGCCATGGTTACCCCTGTACTCCCAACTGCCTCCCTATTCCCACGCTTCTCCTCTCCTTCCAACACTCGGAGACGAACTGCTTGATGATATCCCTTGTCCCATTCTTTCCAATCTCTCCGATTAGCATATTAACCCTCTCCTTTGAGTCTCCCCCTAACCACATGTCCTTCATTCTCCCTCCCACTTCCCCATTATACTCCCACTGAATCTCATTCTTTTAGGCTGATACTTTGGGCATTCTAGAAGAAAGTGTTCCAGGGTCTCCACCATGTCCAAGTTACACATCTGGCACTCCCTTTCACCGTCTTTCCCAATTTTTCCCCTCAGCTCCAGGGATCGCGACCTCGGCTTGAACAACAGTGACCCCCCAAAGGTGCCATCAAGGTACTCTTCAAAACCTGGCTTCTCTTTATCACGCAGGCCACCCAAAGACCTCTTTGATTTGACCCCCTCTCGCCAATTACGGTTACAATCCTCCATGACCCTTTCTCTGACGATTGTTTTACCCTGGTTTGCCCCAACGTCCAGGTCCGAGATCTCCAATGTATGCATAACGTTTATCTCGCTATTTGGGGGAATGTAAAGGCCTAGACTGCCATACAGGATGATCGAGTGGTGCTCATGGTTCAGTATAATTACGCTTGGCGGCTGGTGGAAAAGGAAATATTCTAGAAAAGAATTCGAACTTCGACCATTCAAATCGCAATACTTTATAAAGACTTCGTTCCCTGAGTTCCAATGTGTTCTATGTGCCTACTGGCAGCCTACTGGCACACAGAACACATTGAAACTCGGGGGACGCTTTGCCAATCGGCACCGTGCACAATATTTTACATGACGACACAGCTCCGCAAGATAAAAAAGAACTGGTAAAGAATGGAAATAAATGATAAATAGAGATTATTACCATTATGTGGAGCTCCGGGTTCTAAGGGCAGATCACGACGAGTCGAAGACGAGTCGGGATCTACCCTTAGAACCCGGAGCGAGACTCGAATACATATTTTGTACATCCACATAATGGCAATAATCATTTTATCTTACAATATATTGGGGATAAGTCAAGAATGTAGTCGAATATATAACGAACTATTTATTCGTACCGATGAACAAAAAGAAAAAAAATGGAACTCACGCGAAAGGAACGTGCTTGTATCCGACCCCCTGATACAAACATCTGTATCAGGGGGTCGGATACACGACAGTTGCGGAGTTAATATATACAGACAAAATACATGTTGATTGTAAGATAAGAGTTATTTGAATCTGATTGATTTCCAAACACTTATTCAGTCTATAGTTTCCTAAACGAAAAATTGTAACACATTGAATATCACGTTGTATTTATCCTTTCAGGCTCATCAAGATGTCCAGTCCAAATCTGAATGTTCTGATCTGCAGTGGTGGATTCCTCTTGAACGTCGGGTGTATGCTTTTTGCGTCAGACCATTTCTTAGCCAGAAACATTACTACCTCTACAACTGCCGTTTGTCAAGTACGTCAGCGTTCTGTTATATTGTATTTGTATTTCTCTGCTTTCATATCGTAAGAGCTGAAGAAACAGAAAGATAAATGCGCGCAAAGGTCTTGTCAAACTTGTTCAGCAATATTTATGATTTTTTTTTTAATTGTGTTTATGAATTTCGTCTGGCATTTTTCTATGATAGAAGTCACACGACCTTATAGAATGAGAAGTTTCAGCGCGCCAAGGCGCACAGGGACAATGTGGGATTTGAAATCTCTTGCGCACCTTATAGAGCACATAGTGAGATTATTTGTGAATGAATGTAACCAAAAAGGAGTGCATGAATTTTAAAGTAGATCTCCAAGCTCTCAAGCCATCAGTCAAATTATATGAGGAAGTCGGCGCGGTTATGGCAGGGAAGCAGTTTAGACTAGGGCTGTCACGATCAATCGATTAATCGATTGTTGATCGGTCACGGCGAAATCGATTAGTATTTTTCATTGTCGAATAATCGGTAAATTGTATCCCGTTTTAGATGTTTAATAATTAAAAGAAAATTTGATGAAAAAACTATTGTTTCTAAAGGTATTGAGTTAAGAACATCGATGTTAAACCCCAAGAAGCCGTTGGAAGCATTTGTCTTCCAGGTACATTCATCAAAGCTTTGATGTTCTGAATCTTTGAACCGTCAGTGTAATAATCAAGACCGGTCGGCAGTTGCGAAGATCGCAACTGCCGACCGGTCTTGATTATTACACTGACGGTTCAAAAGTTCAGAGCATCAAAGCTTTGAATGTACATAAAAGTTGATCGTCTTCGTTGTTTACTTGAGGTAGGTCAGCTGACTTGAACTTCATTTTTATCGACTTCAAAGAGAGGGAGAGGAGTGGGGGTCATCTAGATACGATTAATCGATTATTATCGATTATTTGCGACGATTAATCGATTTCTAAATTTAAAAATCGTGACAGCCCTAGTTTAGACCTTAAATAGTCCATCGACTATGTTTAGAATCAATCGTCTAAACTATTTCAATTGATCGGAAAATCGAAACTATGGTTCGCTCTTCCAGCCATGCAACTGAAAAATTCCATCCGTCTGAATCTAGAAAATACCAGACATTCATTTTCCCTGAATCTTCACAAGACATGTTTCTCATTCTATACTTGATTTGACTAAATCTTTAATAACATCACCAATACTATTTCAGGTTTAATTCCGGGAACGGGAATTTCACAGCATTGTGGCTCCCGATTCTGAAAGTCAATCACGATACTCGGGAAATTCACAGACCATGGTATCAATGATTGCGTATTATAGTTTATCAGACTACGGCGAATATCAATTTCTTCCGAGACCAGCATCATCGTAAACTGGAGCTTGGGTTTATCTCTCGAATGGTAATGTCCCGGTTACCGGTTCTGAAGGGAGGGCCGTGGCTCAGTGGTAGACTGTTGGACTTCTATGCTAGTTCGATCCCCGTCCGGGACGACCCGCGTTGTGTCCTTGGAAAAGGCACTTTATCCCGGTTACCTACATGGGGGCACGATGACGCCGTGTACTAAGGCGTACTACACGTCGATGGTGCACATGTCTTCAACCGCTGTAACCCTGCTTGAGCGGAGCTTGAACAGAGTTAGAATGTTGAGGAGCTGACAGTTGCTCGTCGATGCTCGGTGGTTCTCTCCGGGTACTCCGGCTTCCTCCACTCGTAAAACTGTCACGGTCCCGATTAGCCATTGTGCATAAGTATATGACCTTAAACACCAATAAACAAACAAACCGGTTCTGAAAATCAGTGCTAATGACCGGGAAATTCATAGACTAGAATCGGGAATCAAAGGCTGCGGAACGGAACCTTTGATTCTCGATTCTGAACTATGAATTTCCAAGTATCGGGATTGATATTCAGAAACGAAAACTGGAAAATTCCCGGCATCGTTACTGGCTTTCAAAAATGAGAATCAGAAAATTTCCGTTCCCGGGATTAAGCCCTAATACTAATAGTGATGTTTGTTTACCAAATAATTGTGAATGAAAACTTCACGTTCTCAAAGAGAATTAAATTTTTGATTAGAATATCTCTATATCTGTAGTATCAAAGTGTAACTAGGTCTATATATTTTTGTGAGTAAAGGAGCGTCACTAATTGGAACGATAGTCCGTGCAAAAAAAGATAGTGAACCGTAGCAGCGTCGGATTCCTTACAGAATTACATTACCATCGCCCTGGACTGGCCGTATCCACGCGTGGGCTGTGATGTCCACGCATGCTCTTACCAGGTGATAAAAATCATCAGCAAAAGTTTAATTCATGAAACCCCGGATTGTACCCGGTGCTTCATTAATTACATTTTTTGAGTATTTCTGTAATCAGTGTTTGGAATCTAATTTTATTGCGTCCGTAGAAATACTGCCCACCCGTAGAAAGTGACCAGTCCACGGCGACCGTACTGCAGGCTGATGTCCTGAGAGCTTGGGAAAATTGCCGTTCTATGATAACACGTCGAAATAAACAATGTTCCAATAAGAGTAAAACCCTCGGTCTCTGATTGGATGAGAGCTGGCGTAGTTTCTTTTATGTTTTCGGCTCCAGTAGCAAATGTTACCGTCTGGTGTCGCAACGCGAAATATTTGAAATGACGTCGCCCTGTTCGTAATTGCTTCATCAACGGAGTTACTAGCAAGCCGCTTCATTTTTCTGGATTTTTCACACGTGCAGCAAACGGTCTTCCGGATGAAGTGTTTAAATTACAAACCGATTTACGATTTGAACTGAGATGGAATGAGTTTGTCTGGTTTATTGATCATTTATCCAGTGACGTCGTGGGATACACGGTAGGTTTATTTACTAAACATGTGATCGTTAAAAGTTGCCTTGAACAAGGCGACTTTTTAACGATCACAAGTTTAGTAAATAAGCCTTTCGTGTTTCACGATGTAGGTTTTGGGCTATGGGTAGTGCTTTATTAAACTTATAAAGTATTGTGATGAACTGACGGTAACATGGTCGAGGTTTGCGTCTCGGAGCGTATGAAGCGTCTCGGTTGAACATAAGCTCCGAGCCGCAACCTCTGACCATGTTACCTTCAATTAATCACAATAATTTTTAATGTGGCGACGAAGTTCAGTAACATCCTAATCTTACTGCCCTGTATGTGTGTCGAGCTGAATTATTATTGGACTATCCCCTCGAATACAAAATATAGAAATTATCAGTACACTGAAATTTTCTGATTTGTTGTAACGCATCGAGTTCGAGTTAAGGACCTTCAACCAAACATTATCGCACGCATAGACGTAGCCGACGAGTGTGATACTTTTTTCTGAAGGTCATCAACGACATGCGATACAGCAGCCAGTAAACTTCACTGAACGGATAATATTTGTATTATATACTTGCGCCTCAATTAGCGACTCGATTTTGGACCCCATCAAATTTGTTTTGGACAGAAGCAGACGACACACCTCTTGCTGTAGTTGTTGCTACGGCGTGTTCTTTATCTTTATTCCGGACTGGGCGTGCTTGATCTACCTCATCCTCTCGGTAAATATGGCACAAATCTAATGTAGGTTCGACAATATTCGTTAAAATGAACTGATGCATTATTACAACAACGAAAATGTGAAAAAGAATCTTAATTAATTGATGGTTTGTGGGATGAGAGCTCATTTTATAGCGTGTGGTGGAAGAAGAGAACACCATTCTCACCCAGCCTCGTTTTCGACTGCGTCACACTCCATCTAATACAAATGGACAGATTTGATGACCGAAATCATGTCAGCATCAGTGATGGGTAAAAATTAAAAAAAAAACAAACAGATTGGCCCACTTTGCTTTGTATATTACTGCATCTTAACTCCAACAAATTTTTGAGAATTCATCTGAGTTAAGATGTCGCATGCATGCTGTGCATAATCTATATACAGTCAAGGTGATCTCCCATTTTATCATTCATCTTCCGAAATGTCAACATTATAAATAATTCCCACTTCAGTGTTTTAACGTATAGCTTCTGGGTCAATGTTTATCTAGAGACAAACAGATGTTACATAATTTTTAGCTGGGACGACACCACCGACAGAAACAGCACTTAACGTCCAGCCATGCCTGTGCGGTCGTTGGTGGTACGCTGTTATACCTTTTTATTTATTTTGCCTTGAATAAATTATTTCCTCCTATCTTTACGTTTATTTTCAACTAGTGATTTTCATCACATAACGTAAATATTCGCACTTTACTGACTTACTAGGGGGAATTTATGCCACTTGTAATAAACACGATATGAATGTCTTCTTGTTATTTATGAGTACACCTGATTCAGGCATGTCAAAGTGCCGCCGGTACCAACATACCCGGTACCGGAACGGGACAGAGCCTGTCCCGCCGAAACCGGTATCTGTACCGGGACAAATCAACAACTGGGTGACATATCACAATCAGATGGGAGAAATTCGCATTTAAACCGAACCAGTCTCCAAGATCGCAAAGACAAACATGGCATCGTACAATTATTCTGTGGCGACATCAAAGTAATCATAAACCACGAAAATCGTGCTTTATGATTACTTCGATGTCGCCACAGAATAATTTCTTTGAAGTGACCGATGACGGCGCTTTCATTGTCTTTGATGCCACGTTTGAAAAGCCAAAATAGTCGGCCTTATCAAGGTCGTTATGCAGACAGAACATGCAGCGTTAGAGTGTTTTGATATGTTTATTCACAAATAAGTTGAAAGTATGTCGTGCAAGTGTGCCATACACGATTATCAGTCTGGTTACCCTCGTTCAACTATGAATTTCGGCATAAAATAATTTTGTCCCGGTACCGGCGGGACAAAAGCTTCAGTACCGGTACCGGTTGGAGCGTGAGGGAACCGGCGTTACCGGTACCAGTTGGCATGCCTGATGTGATTTGCTCTCCGCTGAAGGCTATTATGAAGGGCTTACTCCCAAAGAGATTTTTACTTGCGTATAGGGAGCGCGGTGACTCAGTGGTAGAGTGTAGGACTTCCATGCTAGAGGTCCCGAGTTCGATCCCCGTCCGGGACGACCCGCGTTGTGTCCTTGGAAAAGACACTTTATCCCGGTTGCCTACATGGGGGCACGATGACGCCGTGTACTCAGGCGTACTGCACGTTGATGGTGCACATGTCTTCAACCGCTGTAAACCTGCTTGAGCGGAGTTTGAACAGAGTTAGAATGTTGAAGAGCTGACAGTTGCTCGTCGCTGCTCGGTGTTTCTATCCGGGTACTCCAGCTTCCTCCACCCGTAAAACTGTCACGGTCACCATTAGCCATTGTGCATAAGTATGTAACCTTAAACCTAAATAAATAAATAAATAACTTGCGTATAACTTATTGTTCAACAAAAATGTACCCACTAATTTTTTTTCTTTCATATAGATTCGTTTGTGGATTGTTATCTGTGCCTTCACCCTTGTTTTTGGACCGGTGATGGCGAAGTCATGGAGAGTCAATAAAATATTCCAGACAGCTGCAGCTAAGAAAATGGTAATTATACTTAACTCAACCATTGGTGTTTGATAACTTTATCAGATTTCCCCGAATTACCATTATTAGGAGCTGATGAAGGATTTCGAAAAAAGCGAGTACCTAAGCATGTTAATGTAGGCACGACGAAGCAAGGATGGTGGTGGGAGGGCTTTAGGCATCGTCCCTTTTTTCCTAAAATGCCAATGTTTTACAATTCATGTAATCAAATTGGTGTAGAACGTTTACAACAAAGCCAGTACGTGACAGTAATGGGGGAAGGAAAGCAAAGTGTTTTGAACTTCTGACCATATACAGTACAGTGGAGCCCACTTAATTGGTTATCTCTTAACTGAATAACCCTGTTAATCGAGTAATTTCCCAACACAAAACCATTCACCATACCTCCAGTACAAAGTTGACTTGTTAATTGAATATAGGTTACAGAGTAAACTCCTATTAATTGAATCAAAAAAACTGTAACTTGTCGAAAAATTACCGTGACTCTCCCCAGTTTTCCTTTGTTTGTAGGCCTATTTGACCTCAGTACATCCAATACAGGCATTTAATCTATTAATCTTGTTTGACAGAGCTCATGATGAGCTCTGTCAAACAAGATATAATAGAATAAATTCTAAGTTTATCTCTAGAATACAGGAAAGTGACACAATCCCTGTCAATTAGATACTCCTGTTAATAGAATAATTTTCATTGGCCAAGTGGCCATTCATTTAACAGGGTTCCACTGTAATATTATAAAGTGTGATGATCCGTTTGCCTGCTGTAACATCATCATATCCACTTCGCTTTGCCTCGCCTCGCTTCTCACTTTCAGTAAAACCGCTCACTTGAATTAACGTGTGCGAAGAATGTGAAAAACAGTTGTAGACTCCAAAGTGTGTGTATGCTTTAGCACTGTGATTCTTTTTATATAAAAAAAAAAAATATCCACGTCAATTAACCCTTTACCTAAAAAATCGGCTGGATCCGCCCAAGTAATTTACAAACTAGACAGTTGAATTTTTTTTTCAAATTTTAACAAAACCATATCACGTGGCGCCTCATTGGAACGAAATCAATCTCGATGAGCTCATTCCAACGAGGGTTCGATAGATGTGGTTGTGTTGAATTTTTTTAATTGAAAAAATAGTATTTAAAATATTAAATTTTGATATCGTCCGTATTAGGTAAAGGGTTAACACGTTAGTGAAACATGTATTGATTGATCTCTTTATTGGTGTTCCATGTCACTGTCAGCAACGATTTTTATATCACGACCACAACATAGGTATTTATTTATTTATTTATTGATGTTTAAGGTCACATATTTATGCACAATGGCTAATCATGACCGTGACAGTTTTACGGGTGGAGGAAGCCGGAGTACCCGGAGAGAACCACCGAGCAACGACGAGCAGCTGCCAGCTCCCCAACATCGTAACTCCACACTGCAGCACAGGCAGGCTTAGATTGGTTGAAGACATGCGTACCATCGACGTGCAGTACGCCTTAGTACACGGCGTCATCGTGCCCCCACGTGGGCAATGGGGGTGAAGTGTCTTGCCCAAGGACACAACGCGGTTGCCGCAGGTGGGATTCGAACCGAGGACCTCTCGGCTTGCAGCCTGCACCTCTACCTACTGAGCCACCGCGCCCCCTCAACATAGGTATAATGTCAAATTTAGTCAATCGTTTATAACACTTCAGTGATGAAAAAAATGAACAAATTTTGCTAATAGCCACTTGGTGAAAACATGTATCTAGACAAGGCTGTATACTTGCATTATTTTATTCTTTTTTTGCAACAAAATTTTAAAAGCAAAATATGCACCCCCTCCCCCACCCCCCCCCCCACCCCCCGCTGTAGTATAAATGATATACCCCGTATATATAGAGGATACCTACGCTGTTTTAGTGAATATTGGGAATTAGCAAGCTCTCGTGAAAAATTAAATTTTCAGGTTCTCACGAATGAGATAATTCCGGATTTCTTTTTATTATATGCTACGTGACATTTTATTGCGCAATATTCAGCCCAATTCGACTGCAAAAAGTTTCAAGACAATAACAAAGATCTGCTGATCGTTCCTTCAAGGCGACGTTCAAGGCGACGTCATGCATCGAAGCGTGACGTCACTTAGGAAGCTACTGATGGATATTTCTCGATATCCATCGATTCGATGGATATCGAGAAATATCTTTTAGATAATTTGCGATAATTCACAGGCTAGCATACAATAAAGTGAGTTATTTTTGTTTTTCAATATTTAGTAACACTTGTCGCATCGCTGTTTGATGAGATTTGGATCAGTTGATTAACCCTTTACCTAACACATAAACCAGATGACACTGGCAAACAAAACTCCTCAATAACTACTTTTTTCATTTTGTTTCACGTCAAAAACATAGCGTATGACCCTCATTGGAACGAGCTCAACAAGCTCGTTCCAATGAGAGGTCATAAGCTATGTTTTGTGAAAAAAATAAAAAAGTAATGAAAATTGGATGGTAAATTTTGTGAATATGGCTGGCGTTAGGTAAAGGGTTGAAAACTCGTTTTAATTTATTATTTTTTTTTTAGAAAATATGTTTTTTTTGTGCTCTATGTTTATTAATAAACACATAGAAACTATCTATAATAAATTTTAATTTAACCTTAATTATATTACCTCCCCCCACGCCCCCCCCCCCCCCCCCACCCGACAATACGTAGGCCGATCTTTCAACATTCTACTGAACAATACCGTTAATAACTATTGCGGTTCTCTTGTGGGTGGAATACATTACGGATCTTGTGTAGGTTTATATATATACCTTGGTGATAAGTGGTTTTGGACCGAGTAAGCGTACCCAATAGATTTTTAACTCATGATAGAAACAATCAACAGATTCAGTGAGTCGCAACATCCCCCTCTAAGAAACGATTAATAAACTATTTCCAGAAAGACAATTTACTCAGTCGGGGTCCAAAAATTATTCGCAGATGACCAGGTTTGGTGTCAAACAACATGTGTAACGCAGCTTTGTGATTGACCAGTTTAATTAAACTCACGGCGCTAAAATATGAAATCTTGTGTACTTCCACAAAATGACTGTGTAAGCAGTTTACATCACCAATCATCATCCGACTCATTTTTTTAAAATTCTAAACATTTTATGTGGTGTGTAGTATATTCTACGGTCCGCATTGTCGATATCTTGTCAGTAAAGTGAACGATATGCCATAAAACTCACTTACCCCGTATACAAACAGAGGGATCGTAACAGGATAATATCAGGAGATAGATCGCTTGTAACCAATCATATCGAAATGTTAATCGAATGTTTTGTTAAATGTTTTGATAGTAAAATTCACAAGATACTTTTACTGTGTAAATGAGGAATGCATTACCAAGAAAATCTTACCAATCTTGCATGTAGCGAGTTTCACTAAATAGAATAATTCTCAGGTCGAAACAGAGAATAAACTTTTTCATTCAATATTTACTCAAGTTTGAATCTTATATTTCACGTACAGTAGGTATTATCGGGTTCTTCCATACCGGACTGATATTGTCATTAAAATCGACTTTCGATAAAGTTATCTCCCTTGAAATTATCAGGTGAACGAAGAATGTCCAATTTAAAAAGGAAATAATTGTTTAGGAAATCTCTATGACATTAGTAGAAAATAAAGCCTAGTTTCCTTTTGTTAATTTTAATAAACAAAAGCAACAGACAGCTCTCGGAGCTGTCTGTGGTTTTTGTTTATTAAAAGTAACAAGTGGAAACTTGGCTTTTTATGGAAAACCAACTTGAAGCGATTAGTCCACCGATAATTCGTCGTTAAGAATATCTATCAGTATTACACATATTAACACTAAACGTACACTTTGGCTCATTGTTTAGCGAATGTTCTTATTCTTCCCAGAAAAAAATAATAAATCTGACCTCCTTGACTTTTATAATAGTGGAAAAAGTGCCTGTATTTATATGTCACGATGCACATATTGTTGATATAATGGCCTGAAAAGGTTACAGAACAGCACAAGATGATGAAAACGCCGTTTTTTTTATTAAGAAATAACTGTTGTTTTCCTTCGGTTTATGCGATATAAACCGAAAATTTTCAGCACAAGTTTCATAACTCGCGTAGCGAGTTATGATTAAGCTTGTGCTGAAAATTTTCGGTTTATATCGCATAAACCGAAGGAAAACAACAGTTATTTCTTATAATTTAATCGGGCTGTAATATTAAAATATAAAAACTATGTGTACGTGAACGAAAAACTTTTAATTTTCGCATAAGACAACAGTCAAACTCAGGAAAGTGTGCAAAAACAGGTCACGTCAATCATTGTCGAATTGTTTGTTGTTTTGATTTTCGATCGCAGACGACAGATATTTAGCAAGTCACGTAACAATATCATTAAAAACATTTTTTTAAGTTCCCCCAAAAGCATGTTTGGGTATATGATCTTTTATTCGTCTCCCACTTCGGTATATTTTATGAAATTCAATTGTTCCTGAGGAAATTATCATTATATTCTCGCTGACTGGAAGCGATGAAAAATCGATCATTGATCTTTGTTTACAAGCTTGTTATCCATCTATCAGTCTGCCGTCACGCCCTCACGGTGACAATTGGATTGAGTGGGCGGGGCTTCCATAGTCTTCAAAGTTGGGTCGGATGTGCGAACGTGTAGCGACATTCCAAATCATGACGTGATTTGGTTTATACGATTTTGACGACTTTCACGCTATATGCTTTCAACCAATCAAACGCAGAAGCGGGGCAAATGATTAAATTATTTACCTTTAACCCTTTACCCAACGTAACGGCCAAAACCGGACAGCGCTATTCTCAAAAATCACCAATTAATTTTCATTATCTTTTCATTTTTTGTCTCAAAAACATAGGTAATGACCCCTCGTTGGAACGAGCTCGTCGAGCTCGTTCCAACGAGGGGTCATAACCTATGTTTTTGAGACAAAAAATGAAAAAAATTAGTTATTCAAGAATTTTTTGGGCAAGTGGCGTCTGCTTTTCATGTTAGGTAAAGGGTTAAATGGGTTTCGAAAGAGA
Organism: Pictodentalium vernedei; assembly: GCA_031216915.1. Taxonomy (NCBI): domain Eukaryota; kingdom Metazoa; phylum Mollusca; class Scaphopoda; order Dentaliida; family Dentaliidae; genus Pictodentalium; species Pictodentalium vernedei. Next base: position 50,440,147 of record CM062288.1, on the reverse strand, counting down.
ATAATAGTCAAACGTTCAAACTGATTGAGAAAAAAATGTAAAAGGTCAGCGTCTGTATTTTTATACCACTCTACAGGCAAATGCTTGGAGTCTCTGAAATGGTGCACAAATCGATGGAACACTTCGAAATTTCAAACTTTGTTTAAAATTCCCATACCCTTAGTGCTAGATTTACGGATAGTTTTTTTGCAAATTAAGGGGGAGCTAACTTTCTCGAAAATCTCTTTCAATGTTGAAAATTGTCAGCCACCAGTGCAAGGAAACCATATTTGAGCGTTACTCAAAAGCGTGGGTGTCTCAATAAAATTATTATATTCTAAGTAATATTTAGCACGAGTTTCATATTCACATAGAAACAAGTGGTAAGCTACTTTATTACTATGCATTTGTATAGCTCCGTTGATTATCGACCTTGCACGATTTGGACCAGTCGTATTCTTAGTCAACTATATTCATATTTGTTTAAGGTGCTATATAAGTAAAGGTAATTTGTTTACTTTAAATTTCCCACCTCTGATATTCCATAAATTTAAATTAAATATACACAAATTATACATCGAAATGAAGGTTGTGATGTATAGAGAACACGAAAAATATATGCAGTCACTTCACAGAGTTGACAGCAGGCACCAATGGTTTCTGGAAGTCTGCTACCGTATTCGTACCAGAACTGATAATAAAATAATATTTTAGGAGAACAACTCGTGGTCAAATGTGTTTCAAGAACAACGTTAGGCATTCAAAACACTTTGCGATGCAGTGACAGGACTGCATTTGGGGAAAGGCCAACACTGCCTGCATTTTTTTTTATTGAAGAGGGGTCCCATGGGCGACAGACAAGCGTATGTCACGCGATACTACGAATTTGCATCGAAAAACAATCGCGTATATTCTTAGAAATTCAAACAGGTGTTATGACACCTTTCAAGTGACATGGCAAGTGTGCGTCCTCCATATATTAATAGTGTGTAGTGTGAAGGCGAACAGTCTTATTATTTGATTGTAGACGGCATTGCATACTGATTCAAAAAAGACAGTGGAATAAACTCTTGGAAGCATTTTTTTTTAGTATTATCGACTTTAATCCCAAACAAATTATTGTAAATTCATTTTTCGAGTCTAGCTGTATGAATTTGCATAATTTCATGTTCTTACTGTTGCCAGCGTCACGTCAGGACGTCGCAATTCAGACATGGGGTGCAATGAAAAGTTCACACATGCAGTCAATAGCGTGTATGTCAACCGTTTGCCTCTTGGATGGCAAGACATCGACGGCGCATGGACCTGATAAGGCTCTGGATGTCGCCGTGTGGTATTGCGTTCTACTCCTGCATTAGAACATTACGTAAATCGCCTAACGTCTGAAGATCATGAAGTCGTACCCGACGGTCCAATTGATTCCAACGATACTCGATTGTCGACAAATCTGGCGAAAGTGGGGGCCAGCGAAGAATCTCGATGCTCTGCTCCTCGAGAAAGTCACGACAGATACGCACCACGTGGCATCGGGCATTGTCTTGCTGGAATAACAGCAATCCGACGTTAGCGTTGAACAACGGGACAACAACAGCGTTAAGAATTTCGTTCCTATATCGCTGTTCATTCAGCTTACCATCGACGGAGATCGACTCCGTTCGATGGTGCAAGGAAATTCCTGTCCAAACCATTACACTATCCCCGCCAAAACGGTCACATTCCTGCACGCAAGCATCAGAAACCCGTTCTCCTCGTCGGCGATACACTCTTGCCCTACCATCAGCGCGCCGTAGTCAAAATCGTGATTCATCATTAAAAAGAACTGCGCCAACGCTGCTGAGTCCAGCGAACACGCTGGCGTACCCATTCCATTCTGACGGTACGATGAATTTGGGTAAGGATTGGTCAGTTGTCGGGACGCCTACTTCAGATGCCGTGTGTTGCGAGTCTGTTGCGGGCAGTTTGTGCACAGATTCTATTGTTAGTTCTACCAGGAGTAATTGCTGCTGTCCTTGTCGATGGAAGGAAGCGATCCCGCAAGTGAGACGTCCTGATGTGTCGGTCTTGTGCAGAGGTCGTAACTCTTGGTCGACCTGAACGCGGTCGGTCGGCAGTAGATCCAGTGGTTCTATACCTTTCCATGAGGCGGTAAATAGTGGCCACAGTGACACCGAACTCAGCAGTGAGCTCATCTGGAGGTATCCCAGCCTCATGCATACCAATGGTACGCAACCTCCGATTTTCGGTTAACCTTGGCATTTTTTAAAATGTCGGAAGAAAAAAACTAGCGTGTTTTCTCAATAACCCAGGCTCTCTAGCACAACATAACACAAAGAAAATCGTCGGTCATCCAGTCAATTTGACATTCTCGGGTAGCACATGCTATTTTGAAATCTGTAGCAAAATTGTATACGGTTGGGTGGACAACAACAACATGTAATTAAACTCTTTGCACGACTTTTTGTCTACAAACATAAAACATTAGAACTATTATATTTCATCCTTCATGCTATTTTTTTTTTGTTTCTATTACACTTTCTTTTTTGACTCAGTATATATTGATGATCTTTCCACCCGATCATGACAGTGGCGGCGCCAGAAATTTTTTTGTGGGGGGGGGGGGGGGGGGTGGGGGTGGGGGGGGGGGGGGGCAACTAGGGGGCAGACTCCCATGAAAGGGGGCAAATACGTAAAGGATCATATCATTAATTTGTTATGAGGTAGTCCAAACTTGGACCCAAAGTCCGTAATATACTTGTGGACGCACCAAACCAAAAAATTATATTACGGACTTTGGGTCCAAGTTTCGACTAAATGTAATGGTAATTAGCGGTCCTCCTTTCAAAAAATCCTGGATCCGCGTCTGGTGGGTCTGTGCGTGTGTGTGTGAGAGAGAGAGAGAGAGAGAGAGAGAGAGAGAGAGAGAGACTTCAAATAATTGAACAGTGCAAGGGAGATAATGCCCGCTGTCATAATGCGAAATCCATGATTTGTTTTGGACATGCGATATGGATAGACATGCCTTTGTTGGCTCATAACTTAATTATAACTTATAAGTATCTGCATCCGAGTCTTTAAATCTCTACTGCCTGGATGTGTTCATCAGCTAGCCTGAGGCTTTGGGCTAAGTGTGTATGGGAAATTATTGGGAATAAAAAAAGAGAGGGGTGTGTGTGTGTGAGAGAGAGAGTGACTGAATGTGTTTGTGTGTGAGGGTGGATGGAAATGCATGCGAGATGGTTGGAGGGGGGGGCAACTGGGGGGAGCCTTCGTTTGAGGGGGGGGGGGGGCAAATGCCCCCCCCCCCCCCCCCCCCCCCCCCCCCGTAGCGCCGCCACTGGATCTTGACCGAAATGTGAACACACAGAAAACAAAACAAAGCTGAGAGTTTTGGAATTTACACACGCTCAGCATCGTCGCTGCGTTTTGAATTTCCTAGCTTTGTTCTTGGATATCTGAAGCACATTTGACCGCGAGTTTTTCACCTGAAATATTATTTTATTATCCGTTCTTGTACGAATATGGTGTCAGAATCCCGGGAACAAATGGTGCCCGCTGTCAACTCTGTGAGTTTATTGCATATATTTTTCGTGTTCTAAACATCATAACCTACCATTTGATGCATAATTAGTATACATCTAATTAATGTTTATGGAATATCAGACTCTGAATTGTTTTAAAATTTATATATTTCATAAAATCACTTTCAAAGAATTTTTTTTTTCCACGATTTATCTCACTGTTGCGAATAGAGCCTCGACAAGCCCAATATCAACAGTGCCCTCTTTTTGTGGTATATATGAGCTAAGACTCAGATTTTTATATAGGGTGTCGTAAAAAAAAGAAGAAAGTTGACGTAAACAGAAAACGGCCATATTGATACATGTTAGGATGAGGGATTTTCTCAATAAGTATGGTAGGCAATACCAATCAAAGATGAAATCCAGAGTATGTTTGGCCCAGATACCCGAGAAAACTACTGCAGAAACAAAGCAGTTTCATGGATGACCTGGAGCCAATACAAAAAAACTTTTACAATTGTATTTTCTAGAATTGTATTTTCGACCTATTATTATAACCGACTAATGCAGTAACCGGTTCTCTTCAGATCACCGAAGTGAAGCAACGTCGAGCCCAATTAGTCGTTGAATGGATGACCGTCTGAGCGATCGATTCGGACTCCCGCGTTGTGTCCTTGGGCAAGGCACTTCACTCCGATTGTCCACATGGGGGCACGATGACGCCGTGTACTAAGGCGTACTGCACGTCGATGGTGCACATGTCTTCAACCGCTATAACCCAGCTTGAGCGGAGCTTGAACAGAGTTAGAATGTTGAGGAGCTGACAGTTGCTCGTCGGTGCTCGGTGGTTCTCTCCGGGTAGCCCGGATTCCTCCACCTGTAAAACTGTCACGGTCACGATTAGCCAGTGTGCATAAGTATGTGACCTTAAACCCCAATAAATAAATAACCAACAAAAATGAATACTTAGTATTTTAAAAGATATGGCAATTTGCCAACTGGCAAATTGCCAGATCTTTTAAAATGCTATTGGTTCATTTTAAACCATTTAAAATCATAACTAGAAAATGCAATTCTAAAAAATACAACTATAAAAGTTTTATAGTATTGGCTCCCGTTTTCTATTGTTAAGGATACCCCAGTGGTTGTTTTTTGACAACACTCTTCTTGCTTGGATGTAATGCAACTCATACAGTTGTGATCACTTCAAAAAAGAAGTATCAACTATGGTACATGCGGTAAGGCCACACAAAATAAAGTAATTGTTTCTCAGGCATTTGTTTTTTGAAATCAGTGAGGGAGTGTTTTATTTATAATATTTATTTTTTTCTTGCGTATAATGAGTATGGATTGAGAGGCTTTCCGTGGTCTTTACGTACACAGAATATCAAAAAGGGCATAATTATGCAAATTAACTCATTTAAATTTGACTCTCAAGAGCCTAATTACGACTTGGATTATAAGTTACAGGGCGTTTAGTTGGCAGATACAGTGTCATATACGGCGAAGAGAAAACAATATTAGGTGAGGCGAAGCCGTACCTAATATTGTTTTCTCTGAGCCGTATATGACACTGTATCTGCCAACTAAACGCCCTGTAACGTATTTATTACGCACGGAATGCTAAAATGTCATTGGGGAAGTTAACTCAACGAATAGTAAAATGATGCGCACTTCTCGAAAGATGTAAACAAAGCAGACGATGTTTACACACGCAACAAGGGGAGTAATTTTGCTTCCGCATTCTAATAAATCACTCGTGACTTGTTCTATAACCGCCAATGTTTTGGGCTGGTTTGGCATTTTATTATAACAGTTTCATTCAATCGAATGCAATGTTTATACGACGGGCCTATTTTATATGGTTGGTCTTCTGTACGACTGCACTGCAGCATGTACGTACGTGTAAATTAAAAGCTGAGGCGTGTGGATATAATGATAAAACAAAATGGCTGACGCACCTCATATTAAATTAATATTGGGTGCTTTTCAGCCATCCTGAACCTAATATTGCGGAGTCTATATCTCTTAGTAACTTCATTTGATTGGATAAACAAATTTACCAGCATAATAGTACATTTTACTGTAACAGAGCGTTGTCCCATATTTATTTATTTATTGGTGTTTAAGGTCACATACTTATGCACAATGACTAATCATGACCGCGAGAGTTTTACGGGTGGAGGAAGCCGGAGTACCCGGAGAGAACCACCGAGCATCGACGAGCAACTGTCAGCTCCTCAACATTCCAACTCTGTTCAAGCTCGGCTCAAGCAGGGTTACAGCGGTTGAAGACATGTGCGCCATCGACGTGCAGTACGCCTTAGTACACGGCGTCATCGTGCCCCCATGTAGGCAACCGTGATAAAGTGCCTTGCACAAGGATACAACGCGGGTCGTCCCGGACGGGGGTCGAACTCGGGACCTCTATCGTAGAAGTCCAACAGTCTACCACTACTAAGCCACCGCGCTCCTAACAGTTGTCCCAATATGCTGTCTCCTGGAAAACTTGGTTACATTCTAAGTACCTTGGCAGTCGCTTCTAGGCAAGTCTTGGCTGCCAATATAGGCAGCCAAGACTCTCCTAGCAGCATCTGCAAAGCCACGGGATAGAGATTAGTTATGCTCTTCAGATTACAGTTATACACATCAATCAAAAAATATAAAAGTTTCGAGTCTCCACGTTTTGGAAGACAGTGCAAGGCAATACGAACGTCCAGTGAGGGGGTTCAATTTCATTGAGGTAATTGCCTGAGAATGAAACTTTTTTTGGCCTAACATTTCTTTATCAATGCTAATGGTGTATTTAAATGTTTTTTAAGTGTACACTTAAACCACGCCGCTAGAAAAAAAAAAGTTTATTCAGATCACATTCTTGGGTCATATCAGAATTTTCTTTCGATTGAATCGTTTTCAACATTATGGTACTTGTACTGAGTTAAACACTGTCGTAGAAAACATGACTGAAATGACCCCCCATATTTTCTAGACAGAAACTGTTCACCTCTCCAGCACGGAAGATTGTGTTTACTTCAGCTTCGTTAGCATAATTTCAGAACGTTCAAAGTTTATTTCTTTGTGACAAAATATATCGCATTTTCAGGCCACAGCTGACATATGCACCACAACAAGACAAAATCGTTATTGTTGGTTTTGATGATGTTGAACTTCATCATGAGGAGAATGAGTATATAGAAAAACAAAATTTTTTTAACCCTTAACCTAACGTAACGACCAAAACCGGCCAGCGCTATTCTCAAAAATCGCCAATTAATTTTCATTATTTTTTTCATTTTTTGTCTCAAAAACATAGGTTATGACCCCTCGTTGGAACGAGCTCGTCGAGATCGTTCCAACGAGGGGTCATAATCTATGTTTTTGAGACAAAAAATGAAAAAAATTAGTTATTCAAGAATTATTTTTGCAAGTGTCGTCTGCTTTTCAGGTTAGGTAAAAGGTTAAAGTGAATTGATCAAGTATTTAAATTCTTAAAAACAGAACTGTGGCTCTCAGGATATATTATTTATTATATATAATGCAAATGAACTAAAAATACATCACAAACTGGAATTAATAACCCTTTTTGCCGTGTGCTATTTCGGGATTTTTCCCATATTGTTTCTGTTTATATTCCCCTTAATTATTTATATCTTGTTTCTTATTTTCTTTTACTATTTTCAGTTTTTTATGATATTTTTCATGAAGTTGTATAATAAATAGAGAGTAATCGCTTGACTGGACAGGTTACGTGAAATAATTCATGAGAGGTGAGGGACGTTGTACAAACACGAGCGCGCGAATGCGCACGAGTGTTTTACAATATAGTATCTCGCCTCGAATGAATTATTTCACGTAAGCAGTCCAGTCAAGCAATTACTCTGTTTATTACTTGTCATTATTAACGATAAATATATTATTTAACCCTTTACCTAACGTAACGGCCAAAAACGGCCAGCGCTATTCTCAAAACTCGCCAATTAATTTTCATTATTTTTTCATTTTTTTGTGTCTCTAAAACATAGGTTATGACCCCCTCATTGGGACGAGCTCGTCGAGCTCGTTCCAATGAGGGTTCATAAGCTTTTTTTTTTTTAGACAAAAAAATGAAAATAATAGTTATTCAAGAATTTTTTTGCCAAGTGCCGTCTGCTTTTCATGATAGGTAAAGGGTTAAAAAAGCAACAAAAAAAACAATGAAGTCCCCATTACACCCACGGCAAAGCGTCTTCGTTTGCGCGCACGGATACATGACACAATTGTTGATTGCATATTCACCTGTGGAGTTATCGTTTATCGTTTATAATTCAACCCGGAAATCCCAGTAAATAACACTTTGGAAAGTAATAATTCCATGTATTTATTTCTCTCTAAATTATTATTAGGTTTCCTGGTAGTGCTAATTCATTCGTCGAAATATTAGGCCCGCTGTCACTTCTTCCTAATCAATTTTTTAACTATTTACCGAAAAGCACCTGCGATGCTTTCCAGTGAATGATCGCACAGTAAAAGATCCATTGAAATGCTTTGTTAGATTTCTTCCGAATTTGTATTAATTATGCTTCATGATAGTGCTAATTCATTCGTCGAAATATTACGTCCATTGTCAGTTCTTCCCAATTATTATTCAGTTATTGACTGAAAAGCACACATAATGCTTTCCAATAAATTATCGCATAATAAATGCTCCATTGAACTGAGTCCTTAGTTTTTTCCGAATTAATACTAAGCTTTATGAGAGTGCTAATTCGTTCGTCAAAAGCTTTAGTCCGCTGGCATTTCTTCCCCTGATAAGCGTGCTTGTTAGGGCGGTCACGATCAATCGATTAATCGATTGTTGATTGGTCACGGCGAAATCGATTAGTATTTTTCGTTGTCGAATAATCGGTAAATTGTATCCCGTTTTAGATGTTTAACAATTAAAAGAATTGTATTTTCTATTTATGACTTTAAGGGGGTTGAAACCACTAGCATTTTCAAAGATGTGGCAATTTGCCAGTTGGCAAATTGCCATATCTTTTAAAATGTTAATGATTCATTTTAGTCAGTTATATTAACAGGTAGAAACTACAGTTCTAGAAATACAGTTATAAAAGTTTTTAATATTGGCTTCTGGGCTCAGTTATTAATTTGCATAGCCAACAGAAGGTTCGAAATTCGACTGGACAGAAAATTGTCTCGATAATTCGATTTTATTCGATTAGATTCTGGTCGGGCTGATTCGGAAATTCTCGAATCTTCGAGATGTTCTTAAAATCTCATCATGAACACTTCTTATATCACCAGGTCTCCTGTATAGGACAACCCCCTCCTGTATAGGACACCCCCCCCCCCCCCCTCCTGTATAGGAGACCTGGTGATATAAGAAGAGTTCCAAGAAGTTCCGGTTCCGAATGGACTCTGATTTCGTTTGTGGAATATTTCGCGTTTTTCGATTGACTTGCATAAACAAAGGAGTGCTCGTTGAATACTTTGGAGTGGAGTATGACAATATTTGTTTTATTCTACCGGTGTAAGAAGGAGCAATATCTTCAACTTGTGCAGTAGTGAGATTTGATTCTATATTCTTTTTTTTAATCTTATTTGTTTTACAAGGATTGGCGAACAAGTTATGCATCCTATATTAACGCCTCTCCTTAGCCCAATGGCGAATGTGTGTGGGATGACTTCGAAGCGGCATCTTCGTGGCCTCGCTCGCCTCGAATACCACGAAAGGATCTTTAGCCTGCACGGAGTGTGTCTCTCTCCGCACAGAGGGCAGCCGTTTTATGTCCCCACCGATAGGACGGTACACTGTGACTGCATCAACCCCACAATTGATGCTGGCAGTGTGTTCGGACACCTGAGAACTTTCCCCGGCCGAGGATCGATCCTGGGGCCTCTGGCGTGAGAGACCAGCACACTTATCTACTCGAACTCCCCTCTCTTATCTATGCTCGATTCGATTCGATTCGAAATCCTCTGCCTGGTTCGATTCGAGATTCGACGCTCGACTCGACATTTGATATTCACAAGTCCTTACTAATTTTTGTGCAATACCAATGTATGTACCAGTTATATAAATGGGAAGTGTCTGTGATTCCGTCCAACTAGAAATTCCAGTTTTGATTATCGCCCTTTATGTGCAATGGGCTACTTTTTCCGCCCTTGGACTGTCGGGGTAGCTATCTGTTCGTCCTTGGACGTTTATAAAGGCCGCACACAATCACATAAATGTCCGACTGTTATAGTCTGATCTATTTTGCAGCATGATTTCAGTCATGGTTTGACTCGATAACGATAAATTCCCTTTCATACAAAAATTATGATTCGTCGGATTCTGGTGTAGAAAATTCTTCTAACACTCCAACAAAATAGATTTTATGGACGAACATATCAACATTTCAGGTGATTCCAGACGAAAAGCTTTTTCTGATAGTTACAGCTTGCATGATCATTGATGTAGTATTTCTCTCGTTTTGGCAAGGATTTGATCCCTTGGAACCAGCTGTTACTCACTTGTTGAAAGAGGTAAGTACACAGATGTGTTAACGAACTTCCAAATAGGCTTTTCTCTTCTGTAAAATCGATTAATTTAAATTTATCGTAGATGGCGTTCATATCTTACGAAAATCCCGGTATTTTCGTAACATATGAAAATACCGGGATTTTCTCTCCTGTGCGTGCGAAGAAATAAAGTCTGTCTGTCTGTCTGTCTGTCTGTCTGTCTGTCTGTCTGTCTGTCTGTCTGTCTGTCTGTCTGTCTGTCTGTCTGTCTGTCTCTCTGTCTGTCTGTCTGTCTGTCTGTCTGTCTGTCTGTCTGTCTGTCTGTCTGTCTGTCTGTCTCTCTCTCTCTCTCTCTCTCTCTCTCTCTCTCTCTCTCTCTCTCTCTCTGCTCTCTGTCTCTGTCACTCTCTGTCTCTGTCTCTGTCTCTCTCTCTGTCTCTCTCTGTCTCTGTCTCTTTCTCTCTCTGTCTCTCTCTGTCTCTCTCTGTCTCTCTCTGTCTCTCTCTCTGTCTGTCTCTCTCTCTCTCTGTCTCTCTCTCTCTCTCTCTCTCTCTCTCTCTCTCTCTCTCTCTCTCGCGCGCGCGCGCGCGCTTATTGGCGGGTAAATGCTACAGTGGTTAGGATTTCGCATTATGGAGACCCGTTGGCGCAGAGATATGAGTTGTGTCTTTCCCGTCATATTTCGAGGTGCTTGAGTTAAGGTTGTTGGAGGGAGGGGGTAGAAAGAAGGCGATGTTTGTAATCAGAACAAGTCACCTCGATACGCACAGAGTGCCTTATGACTATAACTGTTACGGAGGGAAGTTTCCATCCAAACAGAAACTTTCAGATGATGAGAAACATATAAGAAGCAGAAGCAATGACATCGAGTGCAGATAAAATATGAAAGGACAAGAAAGTTAACCCTTTGAACCCTAGCGGCCGCTTTTCCGTCCAGTTACAGGAGACACCATAACGTCATTAGGGCCTATATTGGATGGATGTTCAGTAAATGCGTGGGGTAGACTAATTAATATTTTCAACGTGCAGCCCCGAGGCTGCACGTTGAAAATATTAATCGGTCGACCCCCAAAATAATGCATATGGACACTTCTAATTGCTGCCATTGAACTGACATGGAAGATACCACTAGTGTTCAAAGGGTTAATATATACGTAAAGTACGCAACAACGTTATACCATTTACGACAATCAGCTGTTTTTCGGCAGAATTTTATTCATTACAGCGTGTTCAAGAATCATGCTGAAAGAGCCCTGTAAAAAATTAGCGTTAAAATTACGATAGAAGCACTGACAACCAATTGCCGTTATTTCTACAGTAATTTTTACTTTAATGACTGTTACTGCTTAACCCTCTGCACTCTGATGTCAAAATACGAAAATTTCAAGCAGCACCATTTTTCCATGATGCAACTAGGAATTTAACCAGTTCAATCTTGTTTGACAGAGCTCAATGAGCTCTGTCACACAAGATTGAATTGGTTAATTTCCTAGTTGCATTATGGGAAAAATGTTCATGTTGAAATTTTGATATTTTGAAATCAGAATGGAAAGGGTTAAAGTTTCATAACCCTTTCCCCAACGTAACGACCAAAAACGGCCAGCGCTATTCTCAAAAATCGCCAATTAATTTTCATTATTTTTTCATTTTTTGTCTCAAAAACATAGGTTATGACCCCTCATTGGAACGAGCTCGTCGAGCTCGTTCGAATGAGGGGTCATAACCTATGTTTGTGAGACAAAAATGAAAAAAATTAGTTATTCAAGAATTTTTTTGCAAGTACCGTCTGCTTTTCAGGTTAGGTAAAGGGATAATTAAGTAATCTTTTGAGGAGTCCTCTAGAACAGTGTAACAGTATTGTTTTATCCCTTTACCTAACATGAAAAGCAGACGACACTTGCAAAAGAAATTCTTGAATAACTAATTTTTTTTCATTTTTTGTCTCCAAAACATAGGTTATGACCCCTCATTGGAACGAGCTCGCTGAGCTCGTGCCAATGAGGGGTCATAACCTATGTTTTGGAGACAAAAAATGAAAAAAATCATGAAAATTAATTGGCGATTTTCGAGAATAGCGCTGGCAAGTTTTGGCCGTTACGTTGGGTAAAGGGTTAAACGAATGCATTCAGCTGTTCAATTCCTGCTTATGTAAAATGGCTTCATCCACGACGAAAGGGGCTGTGTTTTAGAAGGCTCAGGCTCAGATTTTTAAGATAGACAAATTAATATCTTTAAGCTATTTATATCATCTGACCTTCTCTGTATGACAAATACAAACGCCTTTTCGTGTAATGATGTTAAACGAGAAAATCACACTAAACAGGTCGGCATTGCTAAAGGTAGTACTTCCACCGTCTTTGAAGGGTAAATGTTTTTTTTGCAGTGATGGTATTTATATATTTTCAGTGGATACCAGAACAATTTCAGTATTCTTATTTTTGCAAAGTTGGATCAAAGCGCTTTACACAATTCCTATATGTCCATTTCGGGTATAACTAGCAGGTGCACAGAGTACGTCGATTATTGTGTGATGACCTTGGAAGTTGCAACTTCATGGCCTCACTCTTTTCGAATACTACAAAGTGTGTCTCCCTCCGCTCGGATGACAGCCATTTTACGTCTCCGCCCGATAGGACGATACGAAGTGACAGCATCAACAACTGGTGCTGCTAGAGATTGTTTGGACACCTCGAAAACTTTTCCCAATCAGGAATCGATCCCGGGACCGCTGGTTTACAGACCAGCGCACTTAGCCACTCGGCCAACACTCGGCTATCTACACTCTAAAATCAATTGGGTTAAAAATCAATCCAAATTAACTGCGTTGAGTAGATATGAACCCAATTGGGTTCAATTCACTCAATCCACTCGATTTGGACTAATTTTTAACAAAACCGATTTTAGAGTGTACTTGGCATCCACACAAAAGCTACAGATATTTCGTGTCATATACGTTACGGACTGGTTTCTTTTGTATTTGTTTCAGAAGCCCGACAAACGTTTGAGATTCCATCAGGTTCGGTTTCGATGTTTTCACTTATTCGATTCGAAACCTTCTCTGTTATTCTAAATAAATTCGAATCTTGGATTTTTATGAATTTCCTACATTTCTTTATTGTTTACTTTTTGAAAGTGAAAACCCACCGTGTAGTTCTCCGAGGAGCGCGATTGGACGTATCCAGCTAGATAACACAAATGAAGTCAGAAAAGTCGCAAAAATGTCATTAATATAGCAATAAAGAAGATCACGTTACATCTAGTTTGCACGAGATTGTCGACTTTTTTTGCCCACGTCGGTAACATCTCATCAATTTTCGTTTAAATATAGTCCCATTGATAATGTAACTGTGAGATGAGCTATCACAATTCGAATATTAACCCTTTACCCAACGTAACGGCCAAAACCGGCCAGCGCTATTCTCAAAAATCGCCAATTAATTTTCATTATTTTTTTCATTTTTCGTCTCAAAAACATAGGTTATGACCCCTCATTGGAACGAGCTCGTCGAGCTCGTTCCAACGAGGGGTCATAACCTTTGTTTTTGAGACGAAAAATGAAAAAAAATAGTTATTCAAGAATTATTTTTGCAAGTGTCGTCTGCTTTTCAGGTTAGGTAGAGGGTTAAGAAATGAAAATGTCAAAACTCACTGTGGCAGCGATCAACTCAAAGGGCTTGCGTGCATGTAGGCCGTTACGAGTAGTTTGAATGACAATGGATCTGAGTTCCATCCGATACATTTCTAATGTTAATAGTGGTACACAGAGATCGCGTTTATGTCGAAATTTCTACACGGTTTACCTTTGTTTTTCGTATGAATAAATTGCTCAACATAGGTACTTCTTATTGTACTAGCGGTACGGTGGTAGGAGACAATCTAGTATGCATATTGATATTGGTTTCACATGGGAGATATACAACACTAATACGACGTCCATGGTAGCGTAACAATTTGGAAGAAGATTCAGTTCATGATTCGAGTCGATTTCTAACATTTTGCCTAATTCGATTCACGATTCAATACGAGCGAAAACCTCCATTCGCTTCCTAAGCTATGAGGAAAAATCGTCCATTGAGTGCACCAAGGCGCCATATGCAATGCTTTCGCATTGCATATGGCGCCATGTTACACTGAAGGAACGGTGATCAGAATATTACAACTATTGTTCCCTGTTTGACCTTGTCTCGTCGATTAGTTGGAATATGACAACCTGGATTGATTGACTGCTGTAATAATTTGTTTATATTATGACAGCGAATATTTAAAATTTGAGTACGACACCTAAAATGCAAACAAAAAAGAAATGGTGAAATGATCGTCTATAATGTTCAGGGCAAGGAAGTCGAGTTTTCATGATGTCACGTGGGCATTGTTTGAAACATGTATGCTATAGATTTGGACAAGCCCGCAAGCCAGAACTGACAAGCAAGCTACAGCGGCATTGAGGAGCTATTTGTCATATAATTTCTGGCAGCCATACAATAAAAATCGATATCCCTCGAGTCAATGATTAATGAGATATATTTTATCGATTTATCGCAATCTTGAAAGGAAGCACATACACGACACAGAAAAAAATGTTTGGAACCAGCCCATACAGTTCGGGGTAAATGAGTAAATACTGAAATAACAATCAACAGCAATATGCCACGTGAACGCTGATTTATTTATTGATTAATGAATGATCTTTTCGGGCAAATTCATTGAAAAATGTCCGTTGTAACATCCGTCACGAGCTGCGGGGTCGGTTTCCAAAAAACATATGTTTACTGATCATTCGTGGGTCTGTACACCTCTGACTTGCAAACACACTGGACACCTCTGCCTTTTTTATGAAAGAGAGTACAAACCTGATCCTGACCAATTTGATCCCATTCCTGGACAAGAATTTCGCACCACAATTCCTAGCCACCCCTCTTCGCACACACCAGCTCACATACTGGTTTGGTATTGTTCGAGGACACGGGCTCTCTCATAAGTCGATACTGTTTTGCCCCGAGGTATTGAACAGGCGTGTTTAACCCTTTACCTAACGTAACGACCAAAACCGGCCAGCGCTATTCTCAAAAATCGCCAATTAATTTTCATTATTTTTTTCATTTTTTGTCTCAAAAATATAGGTTATGACCCCTCGTTGGAACTAGCTCGTCGAGCTCGTTCCAACGAGGGGTCATAACCTATGTTTTTGAGACAAAAAATGAAAAAAATTAGTTATTCAAGAATTATTTTTGCAATTGTCATCTGCTTTTCAGGTTAGGTAAAGGATTAAAGACTATAGAAGTAGTACAATACACAGACCTTACAACGAAATACACATAGAACTCATTCAATACATGTTTCTACGCAATGTGTAATTTTCAAAACACAAACCCCTGTTTACATATTGGGCGCAGTGGTTGTCAAGGTGTGCTAAGCCAGCTTCAAAACGAACATAAGGAAACTATTGGGATTCGTGACTTTCATTTCATAAAACCCTCAACCAAATATAGTTTCAAAGATGCTCGGGAAACTGAGGCGGTTCAACACTTTTTATATAGTATGGTAAAATAATTTATTCAGAAATTCTTCATTCAATCTCTCTGCTTTTTTTTAATTTACCTTTCAGGAGTCGTTTTCAGTTCCGAGCAACCGAAGTGAGATGCCGATCGTTTCTATATATGTATGTTCTTCGAAGAACCCATCAGTATGGTTGACTGGGATGACTATGTGGAAGTCAGTATTATTGTTAGCGGTGTTATACTTCTCTTGGAAGATTCGTAACGTAATACTGCCGTCAATGAATGATGCTAGAACCAACATTGGATCTGCCTTATTAACTATTACAGTAATGTCAATAACAACTATTGTAGTGACAGCTTTCAATGAATATCCAGATGGTGCTTATTCTTGCCTTATTTTGGGAATTTGGATTTGTAATTTATCAACACAATGCATACTTTTTGTGCCAAAGGTAAGTTTTTTGTTGTTTTTTTCATATTTTTTTATGCTTAGGTTCTTATTTAAAAGCAAAATGTACATTTTGTCTATGGATTAATTTTACAGAAAGTTGTTATACATAACATAAAGATAGCAAAGTTGGTTATTCCTTTGTAGTGTTATGGGGTTTCATTTGTAGCTGCGCTATAGAGGGGGTTGGGGGGGATGTGTGTCTAAAGTATGATGTTGCAAGATGTTGCCGTATGTGTTTTGCAAGCGATTGAGGGTCCTACATGCATATCATATGAACATACATGTACAAATATATGATTACGTCGGTGAATGACTGTCGTCGTGTATAAACTCTGTTGTCGCAACCTCTCCACTTTCGCAAAAAAGTGTAGGATTGGTTGAGTTCAACCAAGTAGCGATGTCTGTAATGACTTCTGTAAATTGGTTATCTGATTTTGTATGGAGGGAGACCTCATTTAGCAAGACTAAAATGCACCGGTCAAGCCATTCGATACATCAACTAGTGAATTAGTTTTCTTTTTCGTAAGATATGATATGATATGTATTATAATTATTGTACGGCTTTGAGTTGATTATGCCAAAATAGTGTGGTCCTCGGGGAAGAATAGACCAAACGCCAGGGCCACTATCATAGTCAAAGGCACGCTGTGCAAGAAGTATTTTTGTTTTAAAAAAACTGGGGAAGAGTCGTCCTGTAACGTGCGAGCTTAAGTATACTGTAAAGTGGATTTCGACAAATCCAATGATTTTGAGCTCTCTTCTCAAGCAATTTCAAGACCCCGCTGGTACTGAGGAGTAAACTATAGAGTTGGCCCAGCTTGCTAGTCCATGGCAGAAACAAACTTCCCGAGGCTACAGTTCAAAGTGTTGCTTCCCCAACAACTTCACTATTCATGGGGTATTGTGTATTTTTTATTACCTGTGTTATCCTGGTAAGGTGTTTCGCTCTTAGGACTACCTATTCCAACAGTAACCTCTAACGTGGCAGTGATCACCCAAGTGAGGGCGAGTAATATTAGTTACCCCGTGTCTGATCACGTGGTACGGTTTTTACCTACCCGAAGCCAGCCGTATCCCATGAGGCCGAAATTCGGCCTCATGGGATACGGCTGGCTTCGGGTAGGTAAAAATCCGTACCACGTGATCAGACACGGGGTAACGAATTTATCTATTGACTTTCCGTTTTAGAAGTACAATCTATTTCATGTGTGAACACACGCAGCATGAGATCTTTTATCTTCCATTGTTGAGCCATACAGATTTCTGTGGAATTTTTGTGCAAAAGAGTTTTTTTTGAAAATATGCCGATATGACTAGTATAAAAAAAGTATTGAATTTCTTTTTTCCAGTTATCGGTAAATTGATTTCGATGAACGCGTCTTCTACGGGATATGGACAATTTGTAGATTTCGGAACGAGGCTTCCACTGGGTATGGGAAATTTGTCAGTGGCTGGGTGGACGTATCGTGGGTTTCAATGAATATGGTCTCATACCACGTATCTATCAACCAATGAAATCAAAAAATTCACTTTCGTCAATAGATAATATAATGAATGGTTTTAGCTCGCCGAAGGCGTGCTGAGACGTTGTGGGGCAAGAACCTTTCGACCCTCGTTTACAGTATAATATTATTCTATTAATTTGAGATAGCATCATCAGCATCATGTCTGAGCTGTGTAAGGGTGGAGGAGGATGGGAGTTGATGTTCCAGGAGGATGGGAGTTGATGTTCCGTGGGCGAGTAACTGCAAACAAGCGTTTATATCTCCTTTTGGTCAGGTCTGTTTGGGAAAAGATGGTAAGTTAATGGACGAGTGTATTGGTATGAATATGGTTGGCTCTTCTTACAAAGGATAGGGAGTTGGAAATAAAAGAGTCATCTCCCTTACCCCATAAGCCATGACAGTCCTTCCAATCAGGATTCCAATTCTAAATACACCGTCTTATCGTCCTCCGAGTACCAATGTGTTCTATGTGCCTACTGGCGTGCCTACTGGAGTGCCTACTGGCAGCCTATTGGCACATAAAACACATTGGAACCCAAGGGACGTTATGTCAATGACCTTGACCAAGACAGGCATTTTCAATCTTGAACTTCGAAAAAACGAAAAATCATTCCGGGAAAAAAGGGCGCGTAATGTTCCGCCAGTCGAACGTCCTAGAATACTCTCCGTCTATTTTTAGAAATTGTATAGTGCGCGGGAATAGTGTATGATTATTTTTAGAAACCTCGACACATAAAACTATCTGAGATGGTATAGTACTTCCCAGCCAATCAGCGAAAGAGAAAGGCACGCGAGATTTAATATTTCATAATGACGATAGATGTGTGATGCTTAGTCCAGACGTCTGGTGTTTTACAATCTGGGAATACATTGTAAAATAAACATCAAAGGATGTCCCCCTGTTTATCAGTTACGGGTCTGTTTATATATTAATTCTAGAATGGTCAGTTGAAGAATATTCTTTATCTGGGGGTTGTTTCAATCACTCTGTAGTACGATAACATCCCATTCGAAATGCTCAGTCAAAATACATTGCTCACTGAAGTTACTTTCATATAGCTGTGGATATAAATAGTATCAATTTGGAATGTCCCTTGTGCAGCCTCTCTCTTTGTAGTTCCACCTTCCAGGCAAGGAATTTTGTTTTCTTTCTTTCTGTTTTTGAGAGAAAGCGGTCAATATTGGCAGGGGAGTATCTATGGAAAGTAGAGCCTGTGACATACACATATGAATAGAACGGCATGCTGTTTCTATCTATTTCCTCCAAAAAAAATAGCTACAACTAACGTACGATCTAGCTTCGGCGAGATCGCGCTTTAGGTGTTGATATTTAGGTTCCACTCTACAGTTTCGCACTATTGCACAGGGGTGAAATTCTAAACATAGGGCATATGTTGAAACTAAGGCCATGTAAAATAGAGATATATATTTTAGTATCAGATACATGATTACATTAGGCTTTTTGTTGGACAAGAGAATTTGAAGTTTTGATCCCAAAGTTGGAATCTGATGCATAGGGGTAAATTACCAGATGAATTATGGGAAACATTGGCTTCGAAAAATTGGCTATTTTTTAAAATGTAATTTTTACACGGGTTTGTTACCAGACAGCTAACTAAAAAATGAGACGGAAACATATAAAAATTTTTTTGCATTTTTGCATTTTAGAAACAGGGGATGCTCTGTTCCAGGGGTGGGTAGGTGGGATTGGTAGGAAAATTCTGCTTTTGAGGCTGATAGGTGGCTGAAAATGACTGGTTTCGGCATTTTTTCATTCAATTTTTCAGGTTGAAGTCTGGCCTTTGACAATAAATTATTCCACCCACATTCAGATTGTTTATTTCTACTTAGTCAGATAGTGTTGTATGTTTTTTGTGGATTTGGGAAATGTAATACATGTTATGAGTTAGATAACTAAGCTACAGAATATTTGCATTTGAAGAGAGTGTATGGCATGTCATATTTGGAAATGCCTGGAACACTGTGGAGCGGAACCTTATGTAGGCGGAAATTCAGTTGAGACGTAAAAGGCATGACTGGCGTAGTAAAAACAGAGACGGCAGAAAACCAACACAACCCTCCTAGTTCGCACCGGAGAATGAACTTACTGCCAGCTGGCACTAAGGCTCAACAATTGCACTATGAGGTATGCGGTCATGTTGCTCCCAGGACTGCATTTTTACCGAATAATTTATAAAAGTGGTTTAGAATCTGGCAACTCTAGTGCTTCTCACCTATGATAATCTTTAATGGAAGCAGCTCAGCCCCCCCCCCCCCCCCCCCTTAAAGTGGCGTCCAGGGTACGTACCATACCTGCCATACCTTAGGTCAACCACTGAATACTAGAGACCAATAGTCAGATTTAACAAAAACGAATTTAGTTTTTATTTACTTACAATCAATCAGTGGGGGCGCGGTGGCGTTGCGGTAACCAGTTCTCGTTAGATCACCAAAGTTAAGCAACGTCGAGCCCGGTTAATCCGACGGGTTACCGTCTGAGCGATCGATTCGGACTCCCGCGTGGTGTCCTTGGGCAAGGCACTTAACCCCTAATGTCCACATGGGGCCACGATGGCGCCGTGTACTAAGGCGTACTGCACATCGATGGTGCGCATGTCTTCAACCAATCTAACCCTATATGTGCTGCAGTGTTGAGTTACGATGTTGGGGAGCTGGCAGCTGCTCGTCGTTCCTCGGGGGTTCTCTCCGGGTGCTCCGGCTTCCTCCACCCGTAAAACTGCCACCGACACGATATGACCCTGGCTGTTAAAGGGTCGTTAAACCCAAATAAATAAATAAATAACTTACAATCAGTTAAATGAGAACTGTTGATAACATAGAAGAGACTTGGATTTATTGAGAAATCAACAATGTAAATTTGCTTTCAGTTGTTGCTGAAAAAGGCGGGTAAGATTTGCCACAACTCGTCGCATTCTGTTGAGGGATTTTATCATATGACTCGTCCGTTTTGTTCACTTTAAAACATTTAATATTTTGTTTTCATATTAATCAGTGATAAATAAAGCCTTCCGTCAATTTTATTGGGCAATTTCAAAACTGGACAATTTGATTGGCTAAACAAAATACAACTGGGTCACATTTGCATAATTTCAGTAGAGAGAATTTACGTTATCTGTCCTATTAAGGGTGGGTTATAGTGTATTAATCTTTTACCTACAAGAAAAACGCCATTCATTTTTTTTATATTTTCACTTTTTGCTTCCAAAACATAGGTTATGACCCCTCATTGGAACGAGCTCGACAAGCTCGTTCCAATGAGGGGTCATAACCTATGTTTTAGAAGCAAAAAATGAAAATTTTTAGTTATACAAGGATGTTTTTTCCAAGTGCCGTCTGTAACTCAAGTTAGGTGATGGGTTAAAAAGTCATACTAAGTGGCTAATTTGTGCGTGTGTGTGTCATGTGATAAATAGAATATGAAATGAGTGTTTTTCTCATATAATATTTATGAAACTCGTCCGAATTTTCTGTTTGGGCTCGCCAGAGGCTCGCCAAAACGGAAAATTCTTAGACTCGCTTCAAAAATATTATATGAGAAAAGCACTCATTCCATATCCTCTGCATATTTACTGGCATACGGAAACATGCAGATTGGTTTGATTTCCACTTGAAGTTTGAAAATCGAATCAAAAGATAATATCGAACGTAGCTCTAGGAGGCCCGAAAGGCCTCTCTCAAAGCGAGCTCTTATGCTATGGAAATTGATCTTTCCGAACATATTTTTGAAATCACACTCTAGTCCTTTTGAAAATGTATTGTCCTTCTGGTTGCCGTCTTTAAATAGAGGTCATCCTAACTCGCGCCAAGAGGATAGAACCTGAGACTTCATTGAAATCTGGTCGTTTGATTAATTTAGAGTCCTTTTCATCCATTTTAGTTCGTAAAGTACAGTCGTTTGTCCGGTAACGGGTTTTGCCCGATTACGCCAATCTCATAAAAATAATTCAGTTTTACTAAAAACGAAAACGTTATGAAGAAAATTAACAGCTGTTATTAATTTTGTTAATACATTATTCATGTTTAAAAAAATATAAGGTTTTAACATTACTCGAATTTAATGTTGGGCATTTTTTTTTAAGAAAAATAACAGCTGTTATTTGTTAATACATTATTCATGTTTAAAAAAATATAGGTTTTAGCATTACTCGAATTTAATGTTGGGCATTTTTTTAGAGATTCTCACTGGCGTCATTTCTGTGTCCTATTTTCGTTGCAAACTAAAAATCGGAAAAAATATTTGCCGACGCGTGTCGGTGTCTTTGCATAAGACTCCGAAAAATGCAATGTACATTTGTTTTGTCATAACACATGCCTATAAATACAAGAACTGATGAAACTGGCAGTAGTATTTTTACACCAGAAATTGTGTGTTTGAAAAGGTAGCCTATTTGACCGGTACCGAACCAGATAAATAAAACAATTCGTCAGTTGTGCCAACGACGAGCTGCCCAAAGTCAAAAGTTATCGCCTAGTTTTTTCGTAACCTGATCGAAAATATGTTTTAAAATTGGCTGTTTTATGATGGGTTTTTTTTTGAGCTATTAACAGTTTTGAATTGAATAACTCAATTGTCGGATTTCTCCATCAAAAATCGAAAGCGAGTGACAAAAAAAGGAAAGTAAAAAAAGTGTATTTTAGTTAAAAACCAACTTGAATTCCATTTCTTTTTCAAAATATTCAGAGAATTTAAAAGAGGGAGGGAATCTAGTATCTACCTGTACCCTCCAGTAATAGGACCTTGTGTAACACCCCTCCCTGGGGGGGCGGTGGCTCAGTTGGTAGACGTGCAGGCTGCAAGCCGAGAGGTCCTCGGTTCGAATCCCACCTGCGGCAACCGCGTTGTGTCCTTGGGCAAGACACTTCACCTCCATTGCCCACGTGGGGGCACGGTGACGCTGTGTACTAAGGCGTGCTGCACGCCGATGGTGCACCTGTCTTCAACCAATGCTAACCCTGCTTGTGTGGAGTTCGTATGTTGGGGAGCTGACAGTTGCTCGCCGTTGCTCGGTGGTTCTATCCGGGTACTCCGGCTTCCTCCACCCGTAAAACTGTCGTGGTCATGATTAGCCATTGTGCAGAAATATGTGACCTTAAACACCAGTAAATAAATAACACCCCTCTCTCCCCTGTCCCCCTTTTCCTTTGCAGGGGTGCATCAACGGGGATACATGTGGTAAGGGTGTCTCACTATGCAGCCCCTCCCCAACTTTGATATTCCGGTTTAAAGAATCGGGTATTTTGTGGCGTTGCGGAAATTCCGTTGAGACGTAAAAGGCATGACTGGCGTAGTAAAAACAGAGACGGCAGAAAACCAACACAACCCTCCTAGTTCGCACCGGAGAATGAACTTACTGCCAGCTGGCACTAAGGCTCAACAATTGCACTATGAGGTATGCGGTCATGTTGCTCCCAGGACTGCATTTTTACCGAATAATTTATAAAAGTGGTTTAGAATCTGGCAACTCTAGTGCTTCTCACCTATGATAATCTTTAATGGAAGCTGCTCAGCCCCCCCCCCCCCCCCCCCCCCCTTAAAGTGGCGTCCAGGGTACGTACCATACCTGCCATACCTTAGGTCAACCTCTGAATACTAGAGACCAATAGTCAGATTTAACAAAAACGAATTTAGTTTTTATTTACTTACAATCAGTGGGGGCGCGGTGGCGATGCGGTAACCAGTTCTCGTTAGATCACCGAAGTTAAGCAACGTCGAGCCCGGTTAATCCGACGGGTTACCGTCTGAGCGATCGATTCGGACTCCCGCGTGGTGTCCTTGGGCAAGGCACTTAACCCCTAATGTCCACATGGGGCCACGATGGCGCCGTGTACTAAGGCGTACTGCACATCGATGGTGCGCATGTCTTCAACCAATCTAACCCTATATGTGCTGCAGTGTTGAGTTACGATGTTGGGGAGCTGGCAGCTGCTCGTCGTTGCTCGGGAGTTCTCTCCGGGTACACCGGCTTCCTCCACCCGTAAAACTGTCACCGACACGATATGACCCTGGCTGTTAAAGAGTCGGTAAACCCAAATAAATAAATATATAACTTACAATCAGTTAAATGAGAACTGTTGATAATATAGAAGAGACTTGGATTTATTGAGTAATCAACAATGTAAATTTGCTTTCAGTTGTTGCTGAAAAAGGCGGGTAAGATTTGCCACAACTCGTCGCATTCTGTTGAGGGATTTTATCATATGACTCGTCCGTTTTGTTCACTTTAAAACATTTAATATTTTGTTTTCATATTAATCAGTGATAAATAAAGCCTTCCGTCAATTTTATTGGGCAATTTCAAAACTGGACAATTTGATTGGCTAAACAAAATACAACTGGGTCACATTTGCATAATTTCAGTAGAGAGAATTTACGTTATCTGTCCTATTAAGGGTGGGTTATAGTGTATTAATCTTTTACCTACAAGAAAAACGCCATTCAGTTTTTTTTATATTTTCACTTTTTGCTTCCAAAACATAGGTTATGACCCCTCATTGGAACGAGCTCGACGAGCTCGTTCCAATGAGGGGTCATAACCTATGTTTTAGAAGCAAAAAAGTTATACAAGGATGTTTTTTCCAAGTGCCGTCTGTTATTCAAGTTAGGTGATGGGTTAAAAAGTCATACTAAGTGGCTAATTTGTGCGTGTGTGTGTCATGTGATAAATAGAATATGAAATGAGTGTTTTTCTCATATAATATTTATGAAACTCGTCCGAATTTTCCGTTTGGGCTCGCCAGAGGCTCGCCAAAACGGAAAATTCTTAGACTCGCTTCAAAAATATTATATGAGAAAAGCACTCATTCCATATCCTCTGCATATTTACTGGCATACGGAAACATGCAGATTGGTTTGATTTCCAATTGAAGTTTGAAAATCAAACCAAAAGATAATATCGAACGTAGCTCTAGGAGGCCCGAAAGGCCTCTCTCAAAGCGAGCTCTTATGCTATGGAAATTGATCTTTCCGAACATATTTTTGAAATCACACTCTAGTCCTTTTGAAAATGTATTGTCCTTCTGGTTGCCGTCTTTAAATAGAGGTCATCCTAACTCGCGCCAAGAGGATAGAACCTGAGACTTCATTGAGATCTGGTCGTTTGATTAATTTAGAGTCCTTTTCATCCATTTTAGTTCGTAAAGTACAGTCGTTTGTCCGGTAACGGGTTTTGCCCGATTACGCAAATCTCATAAAAATAACTCAGTTTTACTAAAAACGAAAACGTCATGAAGAAAATTAACAGCTGTTATTAATTTTGTTAATACATTATTCATGTTTAAAAAAATATAAGGTTTTAACATTACTCGAATTTAATGTTGGGCATTTTTTTAAGAAAAATAACAGCTGTTATTTGTTAATACATTATTCATGTTTAAAAAAATATAGGTTTTAGCATTACTCGAATTTAATGTTGGGCATTTTTTTAGAGATTCTCACTGGCGTCATTTCTGTGTCCTATTTTCGTTGCAAACTAAAGATCGGAAAAAATATTTGCCGACGCGTGTCGGTGTCTTTGCATAAGATTCCGAAAAATGCAATGTACATTTGTTTTGTCATAACACATGCCTATAAATACAAGAACTGATGAAACTGGCAGTAGTATTTTTACACCAGAAATTGTGTGTTTGAAAAGGTAGCCTATTTGACCGGTACCGAACCAGATAAATAAAACAATTCGTCAGTTGTGCCAACGACGAGCTGCCCAAAGTCAAAAGTTATCGCCTAGTTTTTTCGTAACCTGATCGAAAATATGTTTTAAAATTGGCTGTTTTATGATGGGTTTTTTTTTTGAGCTATTAACAGTTTTGAATTGAATAACTCAATTGTCGGATTTCTCCATCAAAAATCGAAAGCGAGTGACAAAAAAAGGAAAGAAAAAAAAGTGTATTTTAGTTAAAAACCAACTTGAATTCCATTTCTTTTTCAAAATATTCAGAGAATTTAAAAGAGGGGGGGAATCTAGTATCTACCTGTACCCTCCAGTAATAGGACCTTGTGTAACACCCCTCCCTGGGGGGGGGGGGCGGTGGCTCAGTTGGTAGACGTGCAGGCTGCAAGCCGAGAGGTCCTCGGTTCGAATCCCACCTGCGGCAACCGCGTTGTGTCCTTGGGCAAGACACTTCACCTCCATTGCCCACGTGGGGGCACGGTGACGCTGTGTACTAAGGCGTGCTGCACGCCGATGGTGCACCTGTCTTCAACCAATGCTAACACTGCTTGTGTGGAGTTCGTATGTTGGGGAGCTGACAGTTGCTCGCCGTTGCTCGGTGGTTCTATCCGGGTACTCCGGCTTCCTCCACCCGTAAAACTGTCGTGGTCATGATTAGCCATTGTGCAGAAATATGTGACCTTAAACACCAGTAAATAAATAACACCCCTCTCTCCCCTGTCCCCCTTTTCCTTTGCAGGGGTGCATCAACGGGGATACATGTGGTAAGGGTGTCTCACTATGCAGCCCCTCCCCAACTTTGATATTCCGGTTTAAAGAATCGGGTATTTTGTGGCGTTGTATCCACTAACGCCACGGTGGTTCTGTGTGTGTGTTGAGGGGGGGGGGGGGGGATGGGACGTAGCAACCGCCTTGGCCCTGATGCGGATTTGGCTCAAGGATTTTTGATGTTTTTAAATTTAAAAATGTATTTTTGATGATTTAAAATTTAAAAGTGTAAGTAGACCTGTCCTGTGGATACGTCTGAGCTGAAAAAACATGGGAAGGCTTTCGATACGGGCCTCCAATGCCTGTGGAGGTGTCAAGCGTTTGTAGTTGCATTACTGACGAGGTTCCATTCATATAAAAAAAACTTGTTCCAGTTTGTTGGTTTTCCGCCGGTGTTTCCTGAATCGTGGTGGTCAGGATTCTCTTTGGAGGAAAAAATGCACCATACACACAGAAATACAGGTAGTCTACCGGTAATAAACTACCCAAAACGTTTGGTGGGACCCATCCCCCCACCCCACCCCCACACACACACTCTTTGCGTCTTCGGTTATCACAGGTCCCGTGATGTCCATTCTACACATCTCCCCCTTCTCAGAGCCGTCTGCGGCTCTGATTCTATCCCACCGTTATCAGTAGTGAGAGTTTCTTCTCGAGTAAGATTTGAAGAGAATTTAACATATAACCGAAGTTATTGCGCAGTAAAACACCAAATTGAGTAAATAAACCATCATACGGTACTCTCTCAACAGAGAGAATGGGGTTACCTTCAAGATGCTGGAATGGAGTTTTAACTTTTGTTCCTCCCTTCCCCTCCACAATAAAATTTTGAAATTTGCTATTAACCTTTTACCAAACGTAACGGCCAAAACCGGCCAGCGCTATTCTCAAAAATCGCCAATTAATTTTCATTATTTTTTTCATTTTTTGTCTCAAAAACATAGGTTATGACCCCTCGTTGGAACGAGCTCGTCGAGCTCTTCCAACGAGGGGTCATAACCTATGTTTTTGAGACAAAAAATGAAAAAAATTAGTTATTCAAGAATTATTTTTGCAAGTGTCGTCTGCTTTTCAGGTTAGGTAAAGGGTTAAATGGAACCTTGTAGGGAGATTTAGGATAGAAATTTACTTTATATTTAGCCCCGTCAAAATGACATTTTTTTGCAGCTGGTCTCAACTTGGCAAGTTCACAAGTGGGTATCCAGTGGCCAAGAGTAATAAATACCTTTTGACCGCACAATTCCTGACGTGATAACTCCATCATCATTCAATGGACAGTCCTCTTCTTAACAGTTTAGTTCTGCGACTCATAAAACTGCTGGGGGTCAGTGGGAGGGGGGGGGGGGGGGATTCAGATCTGACCCTAGAGTAAACGGTCCTGGGCCTCCAAAAGTTCCAAGCCTTGTGCTCACCATTCAGTCCCACCTTATTCAGTGATGACGTCACTATTTTCTCGACATGGGGGTTTGTGCTCCCCGATGCAGGGACCAGGATATTTCAGAACAAGCATACAATAAAGGAGGCAGTTTCCCCTACTTTGGGGGACCTCTCACACAACCCCTGACATTATCCCTGGCCCTGGTTGTGAATGGTGGCTAATATATGAGTAACACGAGTTTGCAATCATGTCATTAATATCTTGGAAATGGGGGGGGGGGGTTAGGCCTAACCCAAGAGTCCTGAGCTTTGGTGTAACTATCCTGCCTCACCCTAAGCAGTGGTGACGTCAGAAGTTCCTTGACATGGGAGCTTGTGCTCCTGTAAGTAGGGGCTGGGGCATTTCCCGACAAGAACACATTGAAGGGGGTAGTTTCCCTGATGAGGATGACTAACCCTCCCCGACCCTGACCTCATACCCCTTCCAGCGCCACCCTTGGCTTTATCCCGGTCCCTGGTAGTGAATGTTGACTAATATATGTATAATGATATACAAGCTTGCAGTTATTTCAGTGATATCTGACTGTCGGCTGAAACACCCCCATCCATTTTAGATAGCAATTGCTTGGGTGGGGAGGGGGTGCTCACCCCTGATCCAAGAGTCTAGGGTCCTGGGCGAGGGCCTCCAAATGGTAACCCGAGGGGCTAGAACGTTTGGGGCGGACTCAGTCCTGACCCAAGAGTCTAAGGTTTTAAACTCCCGGGCCATGCCCGGGCCTCCCAAACCTCCAGTCCCTGGGGTACTAACCTGGTTACAGGAAGGTTCAACCTCGACAAGATCCGGTTTGGGAAGATGCAATCTTCAATAAAGAACAACACATTCACACTGGTTCAACATATTTTTTTTTCAATTCAGTTTTTTTTCTTATTTTTCATTCCAAGAAACAAGTATTAAATAAAAAATAACAATTACCTGATTGATACAATATAGTCACAATTGTTCAACATATTGAAATAACAATGGGTTGTCACTACATGGTGAACAGTGGGTGTGGGTTTGGGGATTCAATTTGACAGATCGATCAAGTCATGTGGAGGCTCTGTAACAAGTTCAGGGGAAATGTATCGTTATTATATCCCCGGCCCTTGTGGTGAATGATGACTATGTATAATACGAGTTTGCAGTCATTTCAGTAATATCTACCTGTCCGTTAAACCAACCTCCATTCAATATTTGAGATAGCAAAAGACACAGCTAACTACAACAGAGTTGCTTCTGTATGTGCCAGACATGTGGAGCGGAAATTGAAATATCCTAATTTCGTACTATTGAAACCAGTCAATAAAAAGATGAACAACATATTTCATCTTACC
The DNA here is from genome assembly GCA_031216915.1 of Pictodentalium vernedei. Lineage (NCBI taxonomy): Eukaryota > Metazoa > Mollusca > Scaphopoda > Dentaliida > Dentaliidae > Pictodentalium > Pictodentalium vernedei. Next base: position 50,411,506 of record CM062288.1, on the reverse strand, counting down.
CTTTTTGTTCCTATCGGGCATTTACACAACATAAATAAGATTTGTTGTCATGTTTATGTGCAATTTCAATGTTTTGAGGTATTTCCTACATGAAATATACGAGGGTTCGCTACTCATAAAAAAGTCCATAACCGGTCAAATCACCACATCGACAAACAGGCACAGTATTGTGACGGGAGCCATTCTTGGAATTCCCCTTCCTTTGTTTACTTCTCAAATTTACTTCCTACTTCCGGTGTATTTTTAATTTAAGTCAATATTATTTTATTTTTATTTCAAGTAAAGTTTATTTTTATCCCTTCCACGCATATATTCACGTTTGTAATCTATTAATATTTTATTAATAGTATTTTATTGCTAGCTCAGGAGATGTGGAGGCAGCAGGTTTCGTCCGTGCTTCACGGACTGACTCTGTTGTTTTGCATCTTCTCAGCGTGTATATATAGGCCGAGATTTTAGCATCTCGTCAGAATGTAACAACTTCTCAAGGTGAAAACATCTTCACTGACTTCGAGTTGTAGAAATACAAACTCGACCGGGCAAATTCTGTTGCCTAATTTTGACAGAACCACAGTGTTCTGTCAGGATAATCTTAGCTCCTGCTAATTTCGGCACCTTTTGGAGTTGCGCTATAAGCGTAACTCCAATTCAAATTTGCCCATACAAATTTCGACCCAACTTATGAGAAGCCATGTATTAAAACAACTCACATAATTTCGGCCACCCCAATTTCGGTACACATTTTATTCAGTTATTAAAATTTGCCCCAAAAGTTTCGGACCAACCTATTGAAAGTTATGTATTAATTTATCCCCTTCCAAATTCATCCACCCCTTTTTCGGTCTATCTAAACTTAATACCAAGGGAAATTCCAATCATGGCATCCGTCAATTTCCCTCACCGAAGACAGGCAAGATGTCTGTAATAAATCTCATAGTATCTTATATATGTGTTGTTAAAATCATCCCTTTTGAGACAAAAAGAACCCTAACAGCACCCTACATACCCGGCACTGTTACATTTTGGCGTCGCCGACAGGATTCGAACCTGTGCGGGGAGACCCCAATGGATTTCCAGTCCATAGCCTTAACCACTCGGCCACGAAGAAGGGGAGAGTAGTGTAGCGGTCGAGGTATAAAGGCCATTTACCAACCAGCCTGGTTGGTCCGGATCTCTTAGTCTCGTGGTAAATCGGTCGCTTTGTGTGCTAGAGGTCGACGGTTCGAACCCCGGCTCCCGCACTTATCTCTCCTCCTGTTACATTTGGGGGCTCGTCCGATCCTCAGCAGTAGGTGGCACTGCGGGTGTTTCGACCGCTCTGAGGGAGGAACCTGGGTGAGATTCACAGGTGGTGACTCTCAAAAAGAAGGGGAGAGTAGTGTAGCGGTCGAGGTATAAAGGCCATTTACCAACCAGCCTGGTTGGTCCGGATCTCTTAGTCTCGTGGTAAATCGGTCGCTTTGTGTGCTAGAGGTCGACGGTTCGAACCCCGGCTCCCGCACTTATCTCTCCTCCTGTTACATTTGGGGGCTCGTCCGATCCTCAGCAGTAGGTGGCACTGCGGGTGTTTCGACCGCTCTGAGGGAGGAACCTGGGTGAGATTCACAGGTGGTGACTCTCAAAAAGAAGGGGAGAGTAGTGTAGCGGTCGAGGTATAAAGGCCATTTACCAACCAGCCTGGTTGGTCCGGATCTCTTAGTCTCGTGGTAAATCGGTCGCTTTGTGTGCTAGAGGTCGACGGTTCGAACCCCGGCTCCCGCACTTATCTCTCCTCCTGTTACATTTGGGGGCTCGTCCGATCCTCAGCAGTAGGTGGCACTGCGGGTGTTTCGACCGCTCTGAGGGAGGAACCTGGGTGAGATTCACAGGTGGTGAATCTCAAAAAGAAGGGGAGAGTAGTGTAGCGGTCGAGGTATAAAGGCCATTTACCAACCAGCCTGGTTGGTCCGGATCTCTTAGTCTCGTGGTAAATCGGTCGCTTTGTGTGCTAGAGGTCGACGGTTCGAACCCCGGCTCCCGCACTTATCTCTCCTCCTGTTACAGTATTAACATTTGGAAACGATTCTTATGCCTGTCATTGTTTATCTTGTCTTCCAAGACATCAATCATTAGAATCTGAACCAAAATTGTGTTGGATCTGTTCATTTGAAAACGTTTGCGCTTGATTAATGCAAATTGGTGCGTTACCGGACAAATGACTGTATAAGGAAGTTATATAAACATCTTTCCATTACTTTTCGGTCTTTTTCGTCATCGACCAGAGTGACACAAACGGTGTGAGTTATTTTGAACAGCAACATGGTCTGCTTTGTTTGTCAACAGACGCTACCAGCACAGGTGTTTGACACGTTCCAAAGATCATGAAAATGGTGTATTTGAAGGTTTGACAAATTATGTATTTTCCCACAATTCAGTATTAAAAGAGGCAAGGTACTGAACTTGCTGGCTTGAAAGATATCTATCTGCCTTATTCAAACTCACGGGTTTTCGAGTGCTTTATTTCGTTTTGAAAAAATCTTTGAATATCCTGGGGAAAATATATTCTCCGTGTATCCTTAACATTCAGATTAACAAAACTAAATTTTCGTAAGAAAAAAATATATAAATGAGAAAACTGACGTCGGCCATTCGGCGTCGACAGAAACTGAATCGCATTATTACATTCTGTGTAAGTGTTGCCTCCCTTGATGTGTTTGTGCTAAGTTTCAGTGAGGCTGCCTTGATATTCAGGGCTATTTTATTCACTCTCAATTTTTCTTTTAGGAAATTTTTGTCTCGTGTGGTGTAAATGACAAGAGGGAAACACAAAATTTTAATTTGTCTCTAAAGTCTGCACTCACATTTAGGTGGCATTTTATTTAATATTGGTAGCACAGAAGGGTTCAGACCACCACGCATTTGGAATCACATGGAAGACCTAATGTGGCACTCTCAGTTTCAAGGCCATTGGCGTCATTTTAGTTGTCAGTAACTTGTCACACGGAAGATCTAATGTAGCGCTGCCGATCACAAGTTTAGGGGGGGGGGGGGGGTGTTATTTGTCATAGTAGTGCGCGGGAGAGGCCATGGTGTGATGTGGTTGCCATTGTGATACGTGGAGTGTGTTCAGATGCACAGTACGTGTGGTGAAGACACGATTGCGTCGTGTATTTTGTTCGATGATGATTCCCATCTTGGTATCTGTTTGGACACGTGGATGTTATATGACGAGAGGCCTTCAACAGGTGTGGGTTTCCAGGGTGTCTTCAATTGACGTGGAATACTTTTACGGGCTCTTAGTTCGGTATCCAGGACCTGAATCCTAGGTTTTTGTCCTCTCCTGATCTGCTTTCACAGAAGATTGGAACTATGTTCTAGAAGACTATAACCCCCCCCCCCCCCTAAAACTTACCATCTCATCCCCCCCCCCCCAAACAAAAACAAAAACAAAAAAAAAACATAAAAACATATAATACATATGCACAATGAGGGCAACCAGACAGGTCGGGTAGACAAAACAAGATTGATCGAGCAACTCAATAAACAGGCTAACAAGGAAATGGCCTGATTCATCAAGGGCTGTCAAGACACTAAATTCAAAATTTGAGGGGTTCGTTTGAATAGATTTGAATTTCGATGGCTTTTGAATGACGGTTTCGTTCCACTTTCCAATTCCATGAAAAACATATCACCGAATTGTCAGTTCCGGGTAATAGCAGGCAATGGCAGGTCGGCGAGTCGGTTGAGTTGTGTTCATCGCGAGAAATATCTAAAATAAAGTATATAAATGATGAATCCATCTGTTACTGTTTCCATGACATCAGATAGAAAAGTAATTTCTGAGTAAATAAATACGAAATGTGTAGGTGAGGCGTTAGTATTAAGTGAATTGCGAGTTGTGTTTCAGGGGCTTGTCTCTGGAAGTTATCTATACATATATACAATCTAGAAGAGGAGGTAAATATTTTTTATTAAAAACTTTATAAATAGCCACATTTCTATTGGCTGGGTCTTATACACGTGACTGGTACTCACAAATACGTGAACACCGGTTTTCCAGTGAATATCGACTTTCTAAATACAGATTTTGGAAATCCCCTCTCTAGTTTTATTTCAATCGACGTAATAATCTCTATAACGTTGTTTATTTTTATGTTATTCTGCAGAGAATAACTATTTTATTGTTAATTAAAAGTATTTCTGGTAGATTTAATTGAACATTTCATTGACACATGGAAGATTGGGGTTTTTTTAGGATGGTGAATATAATAAAACAGTTATGGACTTTTGTGGTGGTAAATATGATGTGATATGAACCTAAAAAAAACTTATATTGTCATCGGCTAACGCCTCGGTCAATATAAGTTTTATAGTTTCATATCACATCATATTTACCACCACAAAAGTCTGTAATTATATTATAGTCTATTGGGACATAGTTCCAACCTCAAGCGCTACTTCCTACGCCTTTTTTCGAGCTATTTGTCTGTGAGGCGGTTCTCGTTCAGTGTTGGGAATATATAATGTGATTCTATTGTGTTGAGAAATTAACGTATGGGGTTCATGCGATTGTGTCGGAGTTTTAATATACTCAAGACACCTTTACGCTTGTTTTCTGTCAAGGGAATGCCCTTTAGTATTGTTCAACCACATAAAGCCTCATTCTATACGGAACTACATTATCTTGTTACAATGTGGTATTCTGTGGGAGTGTTCGGCTGTTCCGGGATACTTCAGTTTCCAGTTTTGAACAGAATAGAAGATATTTTACTATTTTGGCGATTTATCTGACAGTTGTCTCCTCCCAGCTAGACGTGCTCTCATTCCCAAACACCCCAAAGCATATATCCCTTGGGACGAATTAATCAATCAAACCCCTCCATTTGAATAAAACAGCTAACCAGATTGCTAAATTAGTCTGACTAATGGATAGAATGAACCCAAGAGCAATGTACCAAATTTTTCGGAAGAGACTCACTAGGATATTTGGAAAAATAACCAGTGAGTACTAATATTGGATGTACTGTTCTTGGAAAACTACTGACTGAAACAGCCTGCTGTGCTGTGACTACTTATGCTGGCTTCAGAACACGACAAATACGTTATACCATGCGATGTGTTCTGACGGGTATTGACTATTGCGTTTGCTATCACTCTGCCGGGCTCCACCATTACGACAGCTGGCTTCTACCACACTACCAATATTCGAACAGACCATCACTACTTCTGTCATGGGCGACCATTTCAGCGACTGATTCGTGCTCCCGCGTTGCGTCTTTGGGCAAGGCACTTAACCCCGATTGCCTACATGGGGGCACAATGACGCTGCATACTAAGGCGTACTGCACGTCGATGGTGCGCATGTTTTCAACCAATCTAACCCTGCCTGTGCCGCGGTGCAGAGTTCAGAGTTACGATGTTGGAGAGCTGACAGCTGTTCGTCGTTGCTCGATGGTTCTCTCCGGGGTACTCCGGCTTCCTCCACCCGTAAAAACTGTTACCGACATGATATGACCCTGGCTGTTAATGCGTTAAACCCTAATAAATGAATAAATAAATAAATAAATAAATAAATAAATAAATAAATAAATAAATAAATACTTCTGTCACTACTGGCTTCTGCCATCATTGATTCGAGCTAAAGTCTGCTACTGAATACTGAAGCGAAAAATGCCCTGCGCAATTCACGAAAAACTATTATTATATATTTCATATTTGTCTTAAAAACATAGCTTATGGCTCCTCATTGGGACGAGCTCAAAGAGCTCGTCCCAATGAGTGATCATAAGCTATGTTTTTGAGATAAAAATAATTTGTTTAGTAACTCAGGCAATTGTTTTGTAAGCTCGTCTTCTATCCATGACGTGTAAAGGCTTAAATCTATTATTAGAATCTTTCTTTCTTATATGTTTCAGATTTACTTGCTTATTAAAAGTCCAGCGAATAGTAACTTCCGTTTGTCGATGTCCGCACAAATGTTCAACAGAAATATGCGACCAATGGAACAGTTAGAAGAAGAAATGTTCCATATCGTGACGGAGAACAAAACTCTCAAGAAGTCACTAAGTGAAGTAAATATGATATAATTATTTCACCTCTGGAGCTCGTTTCGCATGTTGACGCACAAATGCTACTCCTAACCATTTACCTAACACGAAATGCAGACGACACTTGCAAATAAATAACTATTTTTTTTCTCATTTTTTTGGCAGCCAAAACATAGGTTATGACCCCTCATAGGAACGAGCTCAACGAACTCATTCCAATGAGGGTCAAAAGCTATGTTTTGGTGAATGAAACTTGAATGGTAATTTTTGTGAATAGTGCTGGCTAGTTTTAGCCGTTCCGTTGGGTAAAGGGTTAACGAATGTTCCTACTGCCGCGGTAACCCGTCGCTGCATGGTGAATGTCTACCAAGTAACGTGCATATTCAATAATTTCAGAAAAAAGCAACGGTGACTCAGTTGGTAGAGGTGCAGGCTGCAAGCCGTGAGGTCCTCGGTTCGAATCCCACCTGCGGCAACCGCGTTGTGTCCTTGGGCAAGACACTTCGCCCCCATTGCTCACGTGGGGGCACGGTGACACTGTGTACTAAGGCGTTCTGCACGTCGATGGTGCACCTGTCTTCAACCAATGCTAACCCTGCTTGTTTGGAGTTGGTATGTTGGGGAGCTGACAGTTGCTCGCCGTTGCTCGGTGGTTCTCTCCAGGTACTCCGGCTTCCTCCACCCGTAAAACTGTCACGGTCATGGTTAGCCATTGTGCAGAAATATGTGACCTTAAAACACCAATAAATAAATAAATAACCATTGCACGAAAATAAGGTGATTCCCTTTGAGCATGGAGAAATCATTTTATCAATCGTTCTGTTCTTAAGCGGCACCTGAAACCGAGGCATCAGTGGGACCTCCCGCCCCAGCCCAATATTTTCGTCTGGGCTTGAATCTTAGATATGGATTCGCTCGTACGGTTAATCATATATCTTCTTACGGGATTACATTTGATACTTGTACTTATGTCAAGAGTGCCGTATTAACCCATGGCCGGGCCCCTAGGCTTTTGGGTAATTCGGGACGGGGCCTCCTCCGGCACTTCAGTCTTTCATCCCACTACAGCTGACAGCCTGGCCCTGGTACGGTAGGCAATATGCCGCAGTACATAGCCCTATATTCATTTTGCGGGTCTCCTGAAGAATTCTACTCGCAACTTGACATATTATATAAAATAGGCATTAAAATAATGTACTGTATATAAATATATATATAGTATACTTATGAGAGTATATATATACATGTATAGATAAGTACATATGTACATGTATCGCTACGGCGTAGAGTGCAAAGTGCCCCTGAGGCTTCAGCCTAGTCAGCCTTACGAATAATACGTCCCTGTATGTGATACAGAAAATCGAAACGCACAAATACAAATGGATGGTTGTGGTACCATTTCTGGTGCCTGTGTATGTTTATGTGTGTGTGTGTGTGGTGGGAGGTGGGGTGGGGGCAGCATGACCAATTTGAAGTCTGGTATGCGCGAATTAAATAAGAAGTTGGGAAGCCCTCTCCACTTCTACAGGTTTTTTATCCATGAATAAATGCCCAGTGAATTTTTAACTATAATTTCGACTGACTAATATGCCAACTATATTATCAAAGCATGACCTTCGACGAAGACATGCCATGATGATTTATTTGGAATATTTTTTTTTTTTTTTTTTTTTTAACTGGACCCAAAGTATTTTTATTTTATTTTCTTTTTAAATCTCACAATTTTTTTTTTTTTTTTTTTTTTTTTTTTATTCAGATCTAAGGTTCTTATTTACAAGCAAAAGTACATTTTTCCTATGGTTAAATTTCACAGAAAAAATATTTTACATAATACAAAAATAGCTATCTTAAAAAGTTAAGCATTCCTTTGTAGTGATATGGGGTTTCCTTTGTAGCTGCACTATAGAGAGTGGGGTATCTGTAATATGATGTTGCAAGATACTGCCGTGTGTGTTTTGAAAGCGATTCCGTGTCTTACATGGATATAACCAAAGCATACAAGTACAAGTATATAACTAGACTTTATGATTCTGGAGAATCATGGCTTTTCCCGATGAGATTCCATGATTTGTCATGACCCCACAGTGTCTGATAAATAGTTTTTAACTGTCTCACTGAAGTTCCTTCATTGATGTTATGAGAAAGGTGAGTATAGTAGTCTCAAATGACACAGTTTGATAAAAAAATTGTTTAGGTAAAAACCATAATTAACGGTGGAGTGGGTTAATGTGAATATCGTCGTCCAACAAGTCAATGACCGACAAAAGGTGTTATGTTTCTTTGACACATACCCACTGAGTGCTGTGTCTCTGTTTGAAAATGGTCCATTGTATCTCAAATGTATCCAAAATATTGACGTCTGGCAATTTGTAGAGTGTTAACAAGTGCTAACAGGAATATGTATTCATGCAACTGGTAATGTCACACCAAGAACTGTGAATGATCATTTTTCTTTAAAATCTACAAGATGTTTTCAGAGAAATCCAGGGAGAACATGAATTTTAAGCTTTTGATGGGTAAAATTGTTTATCCAGCCCAAAACGGGTTAAGTATTGTTTTTTGAATACTCTTATTACTTCCAAAATAATTCTCAGTGAATTCTACTTCCACTTATTTTGATCTCTCTTCTCAACTTCGGGTGCTGTGGGTACGCAAACACAGCCCATTTTATCAACATTTTGATGTTTGAGAACCTGCATAGGGTTAACAAATGCTTAGAGGAATATTTTGTACATGCAACTTGTAATTTCACATTACGATCTGAGCATGGCCATTTTTTCTTGAAAATATACATATAATGTTTTTAGAGAAATCCTCGGATAATATGAATTTTTAACCTTTTAAGGGGTATGGATCTGTAACCTTGAAACGGGTTAATGTTTGTTTGATGAATACCTTCATTACTTACAAAAATGATCCTCTGGGAATTCCACTTCCAAAGAAGGAGGTTATGTTTATCTCGCAGGTACACATTGCGTGCAATGGGTGCCCAAGAACAGTCCATTTTCTCAAAATTCCTATGCTTTGCAGTCTCTGGAGGGTTAACGAACGCTTACCGGAATATTTTGTCTCTGCAACTTGTAATGTCACTCCAAGACCTGCAAATGGTCATTTTTTCTTGAATACTTACTAGAGTTTTTGGAGAAATCCACAGAAAACAGGAATTTTAAGCTTTTAAGGGGTACATCTTAACCAGGCAAAAATGGGTTAAGACCTGGATTTTTTGAGTACCCTTACTACTTACTAAATTTTTCTCTATCAGTTTTGCATCCGGTAAAAGAAGTTATGTATCTCTGTGGCATTCCCATTTGTTGTTGTTGGTGTCCAAAAACAGACTATTTTTTCAAAATGTTGACATTTAGCAGCCCATGGAGGGTTAACAAATGCTTACTGGGATATTTTATCCATGCAACCGGTAATGTGACTCCAAGACCTATCAATGGCCATTTTCTGTTGGAAACTTACAAGATGTTTGTAACGAAATCCACGGAAAACATGTTTTTTTTTAGCTTTTGATAGGTATTGCTATTAACCACCCCAAAAGGGGTTAACGCTTGGGTTTTTGAATACCCTTATTACGTACAAAAATGGTCCTCAGTGAATTCCACTTCCAACAAAGGAGATTATGTGTAACTCTCGGGCATACATTGCGTGCTGTGTGTGTCCGAAAACAGCCCATTTCAACAAAATTATGAAGCTTGGCATTCTGTAGAGGGTTAATAAACGCTCAGCGGAATATTTTGTCCATGCAGCTTGTAATGTCACACAAAGACCTGCAAGTAGTCAATTTTTCTTGAAAACCTATGGAATGTATTTAGAGAAATCCACATAAAATGGGAATTTTTAGATTTTAAGGGGTCTCTCTCTTTAGCCTGCCCAAAATGGGTTATGACTTCGTTTTTTGAATACCCTTACTACTTACAAAAATGTTTCCGTATAGATTGTGCGCTCGATAAAACAAAACACTTTTCTTTGTGGCGTACCCGTTGGGTGCTGTTGGCGTCCAAAAACAGCCCATTTTATCACAATTTTGACTTTTAGCAGCCCGTGGAGGGTTAACAAATGCTCACCGCAGTATTTTGTCCATGCAACTTCTATTGTCACATCAAGGCCTGGGAGTGACAATTTTTTCTTGAAAATCTACAAGACTCGTTTAGAGAAATCCACGGAAAACCTGAATTTTTTAGCTTGCTTTATTGGGGTATTGCTGTTTAACCAGCCCAAAACGGGTTAACACTTGGTTTTTTTAACACCCTTATTACTTAAAACAATGATCTCCGGTGCATTCCACTTCCAATAAAGGAAGTTATGTTTATCTCTCGTGTATCGTTTGGGTGCTCTGGGGGCCTGAAACCGGCCCATTTCATCAAAATTTCGATGTTTGGCAGCCTGTGGAGGGTTACCATATGCATCGCCTGATATGTCCTGTGTATCAAAGGTCGTGGCGTAGACAGGCCTATCAATGATGAAGGTTTAAAAAAAATCTACAAGACGTGTTTCGAGAAAGTGCCGATAAACCCCAATTTTGACAGTTTTTTTGCCAATTCTGACGAAATAAGGGTTAAATCGAAAATTCCGCTTTGGTACATTTTTAGATTTTGTGCCCCTCTATGCGTGTGCAAAATTTTGTGAAAATCGGTCCGAAAATGGCTTCGGAATCGTGCGGACAAAATGTGTTGAAAAAAAAAAAAAAAAAAAAAAAAAGTAATAATCCGTAGAAAAACAATAGTCTTTTCCAGAGGGAAAAGCCTAATTACGTCTGTGCATTTCTGTCGTTGTGTCTAAACTCCATTGTCGCAATCTCTCAATTTTATTTGGAATATTTTATTAGATATGAGGCATCACAGTTGTGGCAACTCAGGTTTACAACCTCTCTCCAATCGTTACGATGTTCCTGTGAGGCTGCCTTAAAAATGTACATTTTTGTAGCTGATGTAGAAAATAGGTATTAAAAAGAATGAATTGAATTAAAGAAAAAAATTATTTGCTTCGATTTATATCACTGTGTGCCTCGATATTTTTCCTTCTACGAACTTCAGAGACTACCATTAGATTTAATATACTACGTTCAAGCTGAATATATACCACATACAACCAATCTGTTCGGATCTATACACGGCTAACCGTCAGAGTGATCTCCTCTTTTGTTAATCATCTTTCAAAATACCGACAGGTGATATAGGCCTAAAAACTGTTCAAAATATGTTTCTCAGGCCCTCCGCATGGTCCTTTTGGCTGCCGCATATTCTTTTTATAACCAGTGCAGATTTTAAAAAATAATAACTGGTTTATGCCTGATATTTTACCCAAGTTAATAAAATTGATACATTTCTCCCTTGAGTGCAACAAGGCTTTGCAATGCTTCATTACAAAGCCTTCTTGCACTCAAGGGACAAAATACACCACCATCCATGCTATTCTGTAGATGATGAGGCCTAAAACATAAAACAAACCAAGAATGAATTATTTTACGTAACCAGTCCTGTCAAGCAATTACTCTGTTTATTACTTTTCATTATTAACGAAAATTATATTATTTAACCCTTTACCTAACGTAACGGCCAAAACGGCCAGAGCTATTCTCAAAACTCGCCAATTAATTTTCATTATTTTTTCAATTTTTGTCTCTAAAACGTAGGTTATGACCCTCATTGGAACGAGCTCGTCGAGCTCGTTCCAATGAGGGCTATAACCTATGATTTTGAGACAACAAATGAAAATAATAGTTATTCAAGATTTTTTTTGTAAGTGTCGTCTGCTTTTCATGTTAGGTAAAGGGTTAAAAAAAACAATGAAGTCCCCATTACACCCACGGCAAAGCGTCTTTGTTTGCGCGCACGGATACATGACCCAATTGTTGATTGCATAATTCACTTGTTAAGTTATCGTTTATAATCAAACCCGGAAATCCCAGTAAATCACACTTTGGAAAGTAATAATTTAAAATAATAATACTATTAATAAATGAACGTTTCAAGCCTGCTTCGTTTATTATTGTTCGAACCCTTTACCCAACGCAGACGATATTACTAGTTATTAGTTTAAATATCATTTTTAAAATTGAAAAAGAAATTCCAACAAAACCATATTATGTGAGACCTCATTGGAACGAGCACGACGAGCTCGTTCTAAAGATGGGTCACATGATATGGTTTTGTTGAATTTTTTTGAAAAATAATATTTTTTCAGCTGCAAAATTTGCATATTACGCGGGCGCATGTGGTCGATTCGTTGGGTAAAGTATATTGAGTTGAGTTCCAATTTCGTATCGACGGTCAACGACCCGGGAACACTTCAATAGATGGTGATGTGATGAACTACCCAGATTGGGGTTACCTAGTAGGGGACCTAGAAAGTGACGCCATTGTCATGTGACCCAGTTACGTCATATTTGGTTGTCATGGTAGCCCGCGTGAGCAGCCATCTTGCGACTTCATCCCCATGGTGAAAGATGGCCTTAGTACGCATGCTCAGTGCGTGTTGTTGGGGTGAGATGTTCTTCCTTCGTCCAGTTTGTAAACTGGTGGCCGCCATCTTAGTTTTTTTGATTTTAGTTCCTTGCATCTGGGTCATTTATGATGATTTGTCTCATACCATCATCGGGTGTCCTATGATTAACTTCCTCTCTTTTCTTCCACAAGTAATCGTCTGTACTTCAACTATTGGCTGTTGTTAAGAATCCTGTGCTAGAGTCTCCCACATGTACTGCTGTTTCTCATATGTAAGATGCGCTGACGTGCACTAGGTCAATGAAATGTGAAGACTAATATGGGTTTAGATGAATTGGACGATCTTATTAACCTGTTAAGGATTCGACCGAGGATATAGTCGAGACGGGGTCTGGCATAGCTAGGAAATATGAAGTAGTGTTACAAATCAATAGTAACTGCACAAGGTTGACCACCATCACGCGTCTAATAATTTCAAGGGGGATAACTCAATCGAAAGTTAACTGCCATGAAGCTATTAGAAAGTCAGGCATACATAGCTCATCATTCCTGGTACTGCTTTTCTTGTTAGTTTTGAATGCCTTCGTTGTACTTTTGTCACAATAATACACGTACTTTGAATTATTCCAAGATTTTACTGAAATTTTAAAAGCCCCTATTAGTCAGCCTGCTACAGTGCATCAAAGATGAATTTGTTAAAAGTTAGTTTCCTTATTGTTGCTTAAACGCATATTTTGAATTTCAGAAAGAAGAAGAGATCCAGGATTTACAAAATCATTTGGGTGATGCAAAAGAAAAGCTAATGCAGATGACAGAGGAACTGGGGGAACAACAAGATAGTGAGAGCGGAAGCGAATACGAAAGTGATGACGAGGACACACGGCAACGTCAAAATATTTCCGCCGATGTGGACATAGACATAGACATACCTAATAACCAACGGGGAAGATATGGCAGTGATAAATCGGAATGCACTAGAGGATCCTCACGTACCAGTCAAAAATATCTTGAACGGCAATCAAGTTCAAAGAGTGTTCAGAGCTCGCACAGCACTGCAAGCTGGCACAAGCTCCAACGTCTACGTAACTCTATAGCAGAGGATATAACTTACGCTCATCATATATCAAGTGCTATAAAAGAAACCATATCTCATCAGTTACATCGCTCAAAGCCGTATAAAACGCCTGCATATGACTCGATTACCAGACGACAAGAACTCACCGGGGCAATAGCCAAGTCATATGACGTCAGTGACAATGCGGACACTTACAGTTACGTCAGTAATTACTTGCCAATCAGACCAGCATTATATGATGTTAGCTACGATTCTTACAATGGACAGCTTCCACATATCGGCGAAAATACAGACAATTCGCAAAGCATACCTAATGACCGACTCTACCCAGAAAGCGTACAGTGGAACGCTAATCTCCTTCCAACTAAACCCAAATTAGAAACCTTTATGAATAGAAGAACTAATTCACAGAATGCATTAGAAAGTCATAATCACGGAGATCACGAACCGATTATAAAAAATGGTGGTCCAGATTTGTATAGTGTACCTAAAGGATACAAAAAGTCAATTCAAAGTAATGACATGAAAACACCCAACGTGCAGCCAGCTCAAAGCCCTGGGATAAACCGAGTTTCATTGGCCCACATTCAACAACTCAAATCATACACACATTCTATCGTGTGATAGAAACTGTTTCACAATTATGTTGATGTCTTGAATAGATTGGAGCACCTTCTTGGGTTCCCTATTGAATCTCACTGACTCAGTTTAGTACTCGACAAACCCTTATCATATCACACCCACTTTTATCTAAAATGAATAACCTATATGTCACCTATTTTAAGCAAGATCCCCAGCAGGCGTTGTGCTAGGTCTGAGCTACTGAAATGATAACAGTCAAGTTTTTCGGAGGTTGGTCCAACGGATTTCCCAGGTCTACGACACCCAATCGCCTAGCCATAAATGCTCTGACCCCATATCTACTGAGCTAACGGCAGCTGAGTTGGGGTTGCTGTTAGCTCAGATGGTATGGAGGCAGAGCATTTGCTGTTAGCTCAGTTGGTATGGTGGCAGAACATTTGCCGTTAGCTCAGTTGGTATGGTGGCAGAGCATTTGCCGTTAGCTTAGTTGGTATGGTGGCAGAACATTTTTGGGTAGGTGAATGGGTGCCGTAGACCTGGGATAGACTCTCGTCGGGGCCAAAATTAATTGAGTTTCCTGTGTCTAAAAATTGGGACCATAGACCAATATGAAAGACCGATATATACACGTGTATGTGAGGACGTTTCATCCGTTGAACCATGATAACATGATACCCTATAACTTCATTAGGTGGGATGGCTGGTAAGTGAATGTGTGGATAGACCAATCAATATTTTCTTAACGTGCAGCCACAAAATTTCATATATATTAAATTTCATATTTAGTCAAACACAAATAATATTTTGTTTATATAAATTTGTTTTATTACAAATTATTGGAGAGTGCCTGTCGGCACTCTCCAATATTTTGTAATAAAACAAGTCTTGAATAATTATCATGATAATCTGTACGTACAGGATTAATTAGTGTCGCACTGATCATCCCCAAAGACGATCCTCATATCGCAGGTTTGCCATGCTAACTCGTAAAAGCCCCTTACCTCCCTTTTCCGTTATTGAACATAACAAATATCCATTCGTGCAGAAATACAGATGTTTCTCGTCAAGTGTCGTCTGCCTATTTAGGCAGACGACACTTGGCTAGAAACAGCTTCTCAGGTTACACTTCGTTTTCATGTCACTAGAATCTGAACTGCCGAAGTCATAGCATCTACCGTGAGCAACGTTGGCGAGTGTACTTTACTGCATATTTCTATAAGCGTCAATATATCAGTCCCTGTCCTCTATTGGATTAAGCAATGAGTTAACGAGTCTGATAACAAATGATGCAGCACATTTTGAGAGGATTGAAAGTAAAGCATTTATGGAATTAGCATTATCTCCTTGCAACTGAATAAACATCTCACCAAAATGATCTTTGAGAAAACCTTTCAAAACGTGACATGTATAGGTTTTTGCCTAACGAAAAGTTAGTGGTCTCTGAATAGGTGATACAATAAATACTTGGGGGCGCGGTGGCGTGGCGGTGGCGTTGCGCTAACCGGTTCTCGTCAGGTCACCGAAGTTAAGCAACGTCGAGCCCGGTAAATCATTGGATGGGTGACCGTCTGAGCGATCAATTCGGACTCCCGCGTTGTGTCCTTGGGCAACACTTAACCTCGATTGTTCACATGGGGGGACGATGACGCCGTGTACTACTTAAGGCGTACTGCACGTCGATGGTACGCATGTCTTCAACCAATCTAACCCTGCTTGTGCTGCAGTGCGGAGTTTCGATGCTGGGGAGCTGGCAGCTGCTCGTCGTTGCTTGGTGGTTCTTTCCGGGTACTCTGGCTTCCTCCACCCGTAAAACTGTCAGGGTCATGATTAGCCATTGTATATGACCTTAAACACCATTAATTAAATAAATAAATAACGATAAATACCTAACTGGACAAGAGAATCAGCGGTATTTCTAAACCTCCCATAAATGCAAGGTAGACTGACTCCTCCACCCGTTGTTTACAGCAGTGTACAAGGCACTACCATTTAGAGGGGCGGGGATGAACAGGTTAAACATAATCTTGAAGTTGCAAATCTGTTGAGTTTTTACCATTTTGTCATAGTTCGAAGTTATTGCTCGGTGTTAAAATTCTTCTAGATGTGTTGTTGTTCTTGTGAAAAAGTGGCATTTAAGACGTGAAAGAGGAAAACTTTTTAATTTGTGTACTAATTGTTGGACAGACTTACTGCGTGTGCTTGCCTGGCTGATGGTAGTCCATTAATCTCCGTTTATACCATAGGCTTATTGGCTCGTTCAAGTTAGGTTCCTTTGTTCAACAAATATTTTTAATACGCCTCCACGGGAGGTCTGTACAGGGTCGCCAGAGCCAGGGGGCGGGTAGGGGGGGGGGGGGTAGGGGGGGAGCTTTAGACCCACTAACCATATATTTTTCATTGAATGGGGCTGCTCTGTCTGATAAACGACCAAGCCTAAATATGTTTCGACGACATTATTGTATCCAGTTTCCGTGAGAAATCGTTGCCTGAGAGCTAGAATGTCCTATGTCCCCTACGGGACATAGGACATTCTAGCACTCAGACAACGAAATGTCAGTCACTGACATCGCCAGTCGCGTTTGATAAGATTATGCCCCTCACACAGACCGCCTGTGTGTGTGAATGGGGCTGCTCTGTCTGATAAACGACCAAGCCTAAATATGTTTCGACGACATTATTGTATCCAGTTTCCGTGAGAAATCGATGCCTGAGAGCTAGAATGTCCTATGTCCCCTACGGGACATAGGACATTCTAGCACTCAGGCAACGAAATGTCAGTCACTGTCTTGTGTAACGGTTAAGGGGGGATAACCCAAAAGGACATGTTCATAAGTCATTCTTTGTTCGTTCCTTGAATGAATGTGCGGGTTATCAAGTAAAAATCGCCAGTCGCGTTTGATAAGATTATGCCCCTCACACAGGCCACCTGTGTGTGTGTGGGGGGGGGGGGGGGGGGGGGGGGGGGGGGGGGAGAGATAACCTTATCAAACGCGAACTGCGTATATTTTTCACAAGTCAAAAATTGAGTTTATTAACACTCAGTATACAAACCACCAATAATATTCTCGATTGAGACTCAATCGAGAATAGTATTCGTGGTTCGTATACTAAGTGTTACTAAACTAGGGTCGGCCCGTCATGCCCTTACCCCTCCCCCAGCCCCCCCCCCCCCCCCCCCCCCCAATCCGAAATTCGCTCCGGAGTCCCTGCTGTACCATGTCTTCGTATGTTTAGAGGGCATTGTTAGTGTATAAATGTGTGTGTCTTTTACCACTCATAATTCACATTTTTATAACATTTTACTGTGATATGCACATTAAAGATTTGGATGTTGATAAAATATTTTTAGTAATCCACACGTACCTTATAAAAGTGATAATAAATTTGTTCAAAAAGAAAAAACCAGTAAATAATGGTCAGTTCCCATTCATGTTAGCTAAACAGTTTGATCAGAGGCGCACTGGCCATCAGTCCCCCGGCAAATTTCCCCAAAGCCCCCCCCCCCCCCCAACCCACCTATTTGAGAGCCCTACAGAGTCTCCAGAATTGATGCAGCCCAATACCTGTTGGTGGGAGCGCGGTGGCTCAGTGGTAGACCGTTGGACTTCTATGCTAGAGGTCCCGAGTTCGATCCCCCACAGAGACGATCCGTGTTGTGTCCTTGAGCAAGGCACTTATCCCGGTTGCCTACATGGGGGCACGATGACGCCGTGTACTAAGGCGTACTGCACGTCGATGGTGCACATGTCTTCAACCGCGGTAACCCTGCTTGAGTGGAACTTGAACAGAGTTAGAATTTTGAGGAGCTGACAGTTGCTCGTCGATGCTCGGTGGTTCTCTCCGGGTACTCCGGCTTCATCCACCCGTAAAACTGTCACGGTCAGGATTAGCCATTGTGCATAAGTATTTGACCTTAACCCTTCACCCAACGCAGACGATATCAACATTTATTATTTTAAATATCATTTTTTTCAAATTTTTCAAAATATTTCAACAAAATCATATCATGTGACCCCTCGTTCCCTTTGTGTCACGGATAGATAATGTATCAAATATAGGAAGCGATACACGCAAAGAAAGTGATGACCTCTTTGATGAATAAACTCCTTGCCTAAAGTTCGCATTTCGAAGATATATTTCATCATCTAACTTCCCAAGTTTCGCCGTAGACTGATCAAACGATAGTCATGTTACCCGGTTTGTTTGTCAACAAATCAGACGATAGTGTCGCTGTTTTTTTTTAATTCTAAAGCGTCAAATTTCATTTATTTATCTTATTTCCCATATAATTTAATTGCAATGTACCCGATGTATGAAGGTGGCAATAATAAAAATAACATGACTTTGTCGGACATTGCAGTGTTCGTCGCGGGCCGCTAATAAACTCTTGGGCTGTTAACCATTTCTATTGAGCCGTAAATACACTGTAATGCCCTTCAAAATCATCATGTTATTGTTATATTATACAACACGTTGATAAGCAAGCAGAAATAAGTTAAAATACAGGAGAGGTCTGTGTCCCCCGCTTGCTGCATCTATTACGCCTGTTGATTTGCACCACTTTCTTAATTGTTGACACCTAATGCTTGAAAAATTATCCCAACACCACATACA
Organism: Pictodentalium vernedei; assembly: GCA_031216915.1. NCBI lineage: Eukaryota > Metazoa > Mollusca > Scaphopoda > Dentaliida > Dentaliidae > Pictodentalium > Pictodentalium vernedei. The sequence continues at coordinate 50,392,760 of CM062288.1, read as the reverse complement.
TTTCCGAATGGTGGAGAAAAGATGATAGAAAAATGAAAATGACCAGAAAATGGTTCAGGGCTTTTCTCCGCAGAAGCAATTTTAGGGCTTTTCGCCACCAGGGCGTTTCTCCACTAGTGCTTTTCTCCGTCCACCACATTTCTAACTTCACTGTGTCATGATAAAGAATAACTACAAGTTTGGCAGACCCGAAGCTAGTGATGTTACAAAGGGTGGAGCGGATCACCACCCATGGTCCTGTTTGTCGACATTTTTGTTGTCCGTCGAACCAAGTGTTGGTCGTTCGAACGCCAACTTTTTCTCTGAAAACCGCTAATTTGAAAAAAGTTGACAATTTGCCGGGGATCTGACAACCGTTACTTATTCCCTGTTCATTATTCGACATTCTTTATCAACCGATAAGATCGGTTGATAACGAATGTCGAATAAGGAACAGGGAATAAGTAACGGTGGTCACATCCGACAATGTGCCGACAATACATTTTCATGATGTAAAGGTGACCTTATGTTTCATGTATCATTTATATGACAATTAGGGAGCACGGTGGCTCAGTTGTTTGAGTGTTGAACTTCAAATCGAAAGGTCGACGGTTAGGTGATCAGCGGTAACTGTGCTGTGTATCCTTGGGCAAGACACTTAATCCTGATTGCCCACGGTGGCGCTGTGTACTAAGGTGTACAGCACGTCGATGCGTCGCCTTCAAGCGATGCTAACACTGCTTGTGGTGAGTTAGTACGTTGGGGACTCTGACAGTTCTGACTGCTCGGTTGTTCTCTCCGGGTACTCCAGCTTCCTCCATCCGTAAAATTGTCAGACACGATGTGACCCCCGCTGTTGCAAGTGTCGTTAAATGCCAATAAAATTTACAAAACAATGTAGTCGAGTAGTTATATACACGAAAAAAAGTGGTATATTGTTATCATATTCAAGAATTACATTCATTAAACCTTTGCCCAACGAATCGGCCACATCCGCCCGTGTAAAAAGCAAATACAGCAGCTGAAAAAAGTACTATTTTTCAAACAAATTCAACAAAACCATATCATGTGACCCCTCTTTGGAACGAGCTGGTCGAGCTCGTTCCAATGAGGGGTCACATGATATGGTTTTGTTGAAATTGTTTGAAAAATTTTAAAAAATGATATTTAAAATAATAAATTTTCATATCGTCTGCGTTTGGTAAAGGGTTAAATGTAATTCTTTAAAATAATAATAAACGAACGTGTTTCATTTTTTGTTTTGTTTTAAAGACATATATTAAGTTAAGCTTCGAGTTTGTACCGTCTAACATCGACCCCGGAAAGTTTTAACTCTCGCCCCACCTTGTCGGAAAATTTTGAGGTCATGGATCCGGGTCTGCAAGGGCTCAAACATCTGGCAGTAGTTTATTCAGCATTTAACCCTTTCAATCCCAGAGGCACTTTTCCGACCGGGTCACTAGGGCTGCACGATATTCAAAACTGAATACCGGTATCGGTATTCAAAAAAATATCGCGGTATACCGGTATATCGAAAACTGTTCAGATATATGAACACAAATACCACAATCGAGACTCGAGGCATTACAGTCGGAACGAATTAGCATGCCTTGATGATGCGGTTCGAAAAACCTTTACCCAACGCAGACGATATCAAAATTTATTATTTTCAAAATTAGTTTAGCAGGATAAGAGTCGTAGTAAATTAGACCTCATTGAGGGGTTTTTACTACGACTCTTATCCTCATTTCAGAAAAAAGGGGTGCCGAAGGTCATATGTTTTTTCAAAAAAAGGGTGCCAAAATTGGGGTGCCAGGGAAATTGCCATTGATATAGGTTTTTATTATACAGAAGGGAGATAACTCTGCATACAGATTATGGGAAATCAAGCAATCTAATTGGATAATTATAATTTATATAAATGATCTAGATAAATGAAACAATAAGAGTACTCGAAATATGGTAGGAACTACTGGTATTACGTACCACCTTACCAGTAACAGGATTATACAAAGCATTTGGTAGGTTAATACTATCAACGGTTAGGATGGGGCCTACATGGGAATATACCAACCATACTCTGCTGCCGTTCTGTATTATCAGGCATTGACCCCACCCCAGAATACCGCTCAATAATATGAAGCACCTGGTGGATCAGTAGTACCAAGGGCCAGCAAGAGACCTACAGGGATATGTACAGCCTATGCTATACTACCGTTTTATACTGCCAGGCATTACCCCCACCCCCACAAAATCACTAGATCTACCATAACGTACTACATATACTAGCCATATAACAAAAACAAAGCAATCGGTTGGTTAATAGTACCAAGCACTAACAGGGGCCTATAGGTGTATATACCGCCCATACTATAGTAACGTTGTAAACTACCAGGCAGTACCCCTACCCACAATACCCCTATGCCTAGCATTGCATACTACCTATACCAGTCATAGGATAACATAATGCACCAGGTGGATTAATAGTACTAAGGGCCACAAGAGACCTATAGGGATATGTACAGCCTATATAGTATCCTCAGATAAGTATCCTATAAAAGGTATCCTCGATAGGTATCCTCAATAGGTATCCTCAAATAATACAATACCAGGCCATAGGTATCCTCAAATACCCGTATGTACCTATGTGATAGGGCATATTGTGTCACATTGTGCCTTTTCACATAAGCACATATGACAAAAAGGGATTCTCCAGTAGGTATCCTCGATAGGTATTCTCAAATAATACAATACCAGGCCATAGATATCCTCAAATACCCGTATGTGCCTATGTGATAGGGCATATTGTGTCACATTGTGCCTTTTCACATAAGCACATATCGGCACATAAAGCATGTGCCTATGTGACAGGGCATATTGTGTCACATTGTGCCTTTTCACATAAGTACATATGACAAAAAAGGGATTCCATAGCCACAGGTGTTTACAAAAAAGGGGTGCTAAAATTGGGGTGCCATTGGATATAGGCTTTTGTTATACACAAGGGAGATAACTACATTATGGGAAATCAAGCAATCTGATTGGTTAGTTAAATATATGAAACAACAAGAGTACTTGGAATAGGGTCAGAACTAACAAGAATAGACTAGAAATTGCTAAATATAGCAATAATAAGGTATACTCTTCCAGTTGACAGGCTCTTCTACGCTACTGGAGTATACTCTAGAACAAAGTTACAGAGTCAGATAGATGATAACTATTGCATATATAGATAAAAGCAGAGAATTCTGGGTAAATTTGTCCTATAGCACTACGTGCTATTCTTAATAGGGGAAAAACGTCATGGGATAGGGATCCAAAAAGGGGTTCTGGGAGAATTCTAATCCAGAACATTACTCCTGTTCAATCGAATGCACCCCTTGTACCCCTTAGTACTATAGCACTACGTGCTAAGCCGATAAATTGGGGAAATAAAGTCAATTTCGGTGATTTTGGGTGGATTTTTGTGATTTGGGGGGATTGTCGGGTTGTTTGTGGTAATTATCCTGGGAAGTCGTTCCATAAAAGACTCTTCTACAATCGAACATACCCTCCGAACATACCCCTGTCCTATTGTAGGCCTTAGGTAACATAGCAATCACGTGCTACCATAGAAACCAAGATGGCAGCCTCCAGTAGACAAAATGGACGACGGAAACACGTATCACCCAAACAACACGCGCTGCGCATGCGCACTCACACCACGTATCACTATGGAGATGACGTCACAAGATGGCCGCTTACGCGGGTTACCACGACTACACAACATGGCGCCACTGGGTCACGTGACATGACGTCACTTCCGAGGTCATCCACCGAGGTCATCCAGAATGGGGGTGAAACCTGCATACACTACTACTACCAATCAATATTTTCAGCGTGCAGCCCTTATGGACTCTACCAATTGACATGGAGGATACCACCAGGGTTTAAAGGGTTAAGGTCCGAATAACAAAAAATGCACATTTACCAAGAAGGAAATAAATTGTGTAAACGGTTCAGTAAGTTTAAAACATTTGTGAAAATACTCATTCATGCTTTTAATTTTTCACTCCACTTTCATGCAGCTGCCGAGAAGTGAACCAAGTGTATTATCATGATAATAACATCTTGAATGCTAAGTTCCAGCCATCGTTTATGAATGTGTGAAATGGACTGATTATTTACGTATTGGATTGCCGATTTCCAGGCGGGGTTGCCGAGGGTTCGACTCCCGGTGTGTGGGAGGGGGGGGGGGAAGGGGGCAGAAAACAAACATTCTAAATTTCTCCACAACATGAATGTGTCCTTCAAAAATGTGTCTAGGGCCAACCACAGCACATCTGTAGTATTGTAGCCAGCGCGTTTCACTCTTTCATATTGCTGCGGTAAGGGCATGAACCAAGTAATCATGAGAACCTCCTCTAAAACGCTAAATTTTAATTATCGTTTTTTTATGGAGTCTGGTTGTCTGGTGGTTTAGGTGATGGACCCCTACTTGCCTGGCGGGGTTGTCGAAGGCTCGAAAACCGTCGGGGGGGGGGGGGGGGTCAGAAACCAACATTTTAAATTCCTCCAAAACATGACTGTGTCATTCAAAACACAGATATGTCGCAATGTTCGCCTCAGGCCAATCACAGCACTTTCGTTGTACTATAACCAACGAGTTTCACACTTTCGTGTAGTTGCCGTTAGGAAAGTGCACCAAATAATCATGAGAACTTCATCCAAAACGCTCGATTCCAGACATATTTTTGACGGTGCGCAATAGTCTATTGGTTGAGATGTTGGGCTTCTGATTGCCAGGTGGGGTTCCTGAGGGTTCAATTCCCGACGGAAGATCAGAAAAGCAATCTAAATTCCTCCAAAACATGATTGTGTCGTTCAAAAATTACTTCAATTTTTTTCCGGTGCCTAAAAATTATAAATCTTTTTACTTATCAGTTGGAAAGATCCCAAACGTGTTGCTGTTGCCAGTTTTCTGGACCATTCGTTGTTATAAAGTAGGTAAAAGTTTGCTTTTTGGCCCACAGTTATTTATTTATTTATTTATTTATTTATTTATTTATTTATTTATTTATTTATTTATTGATGTTTATGGTCACATATACATGCACAATGGCTAATCATGACCGTGACAGTTTTACGGGTGGAGGAAGCCGGACAACCCGGAGAGAACCACCGAGCAACGGCGAGCAGCTGTCAGCTCCCCAACATCGTAACTCCGCACTGCAGCACAGGCAGGGTTAGATTGGTTGAAGACATGCGTACCATCGACGTGCAGTATGCCTTAGTACACGGCGTCATCGTGCCCCCCACGCGGGCAATGGAGATGAAGTGTCTTGCCCAAGGACACAACGCGGTTTCCGCATGGCCCACAGTTAGCCATTAATTAACGTTGACGTCCCTTCACCACCATGATAACAAACTTTTGTCTTTTCAAACATTTTTAACCCTTTACCCAACGCAGACGATATATATGATCAAAATTTATTATTTTAAATAACATTTTTTTAAATTTTTCAAACAATTTCAACAAAACCATATCATGTGACCCCTCGTTGGAACGAGCTCGTTCCAACGAGGGGTCACATGATATGGTTTTGTTGAAATTTTTTGAAAAATAATATTTTTTCAATTGCTGAATTTGCATATTACGCGGACGGATGCGGCCGATTCGTTGGGTAAAGGGTTAATTATTATCCTCGAATGGTGTTACACGCTGGACGCATTGTGAGAGGTGCGATGTAGAGCTGAAACGGTTAACCGATTAATCGATGATCAACAGCTTGATCGATTCAAAAAGTAATTGATCGATTACGGGTTACTTTTGAACTACTGTATTATATGGGTTAACAAAGGAACAAACTTGCTTCAAAACTGGTAAACATTGTCACACTGACTCACATCAATTATATGAGACAGAGTAAAGCATGCGAGTTACTTGCTGACATACTTGTTTACTTGCATGATCATCATACTGTATCAATGGCTGGAAATGGTTATTCTTAACCCTTTACCCACTGCGGGTAGCAGACGATACTTGCAAAATAAATTCATGAATTACTAAAAATGTTCATTTTTTGTCTCAAAAACATAGCTTATGATCCCTCATTGGAACGAGCTCAACGAAAACATAATAAATTTGAATGGAGATTTTTGTTTATAGGCCTAGTCGGTTTTGTTTGTTAAAAACATAAATAACAAATTTGAATGGAGATTTTTGTATATACAGTACGTGGCGAGTGTATTATCATTAAATCACCCGCAGAGTGGAGATTTCACCCAAGCAATAATTGAAAATTTGTTGCAAATCATGACAATCAAAAGCAAAGTTTCAGCCAATGGACCTCCGGGTTGAACCCGGAGGTCCATTGGCTGAAACATTGCTTACATTTTCTGTCCATATGTACAGAATTTGAAAGTGATACTTTGGGTGATTACTCCACTCCACGGGTGATTTAGTTACAATCCACTCTCCAAGTACTGTAGGCCAAGTCAGAATTGTTTGTTACGTTTGGGCAAATGGTTCATGCTGTAAATCATCAACGGTATGGCAGTTATTCAGATATCTATTTGGACAAGTGATTAGTCGGTTAACCAAGGTTAATCCACGTGATTAATTGATAAAGAAACCGTTTCAGCTTTAGTGCGATGAAGTTCTCACCAGTCTGCAGTTTTGAGTTTCTGTTCTTTCTCAAATTTCAGCCTTCTTGTAAAACAAACACAGATTGGCGAACACTCGGATTTCAATGTGCAAAATAAAAACACAAAATCACTGATTCTATTTTAGACGCAACAGTACTTCGTAAATGTCAAAAACAAGGAGACTAAAGAATTATGCAACTACATTCCTTAACCCTTTACCCAACGCAGACGATATCAAAATATATTATTTTTAAATATCCCTTTCTAATTTTTTTCAAAATTATCAACAAAACCATATCATGTGACCCCCTCACTGGAACGACCTCGACGAGCTCGTTCCAAAGAGGGATCACATGATATGGTTTTGTTGAAACTTGTTGAAAAATAATATTTTTTCAACTCCTGAATTTGCATATTACGTGGAAGGATGCGGCCGATTCGTTGGATAAAGGGTTAAGGGGAGTTACAATCCTCACTGCAATCATCACGTCGAATTCAAGGATAGGTAGGGCCCTACGAAGCTTCGAGAGTCGATTCGATTTCGAATCTTAAGATGATACTCGATTCGATTCGAAATTCGCTGCCGGATTCGTTTCCCGCGAATATATAGAGGATATTTACGCTATTTTAGGTCCACACGAGTGAGATAATTCCAGACATTCACTAAAACAGCGTAGATTTTCTTTTTATTACATGCTACGTGACATTTTACTGCGCAATATTCAGCCTAATTCGACTGCAAACATTTTTTAATTATTAGCCCCAAATAATAATTAAAAATGATTTCACTTTCCGAAAACCTCATACAGCGCAGTTATCCTTCTTTTAACTAAAGATAAAAGGGCGTATAGTTTCATTATCTTTATCCCAAAACAACAGCTTCGTTATCTTTAACCCTTTACCTAACGTAACGGCCAAAACCGGCCAGCGCTATTCTCAAAAATCGCCAATTAATTTTCATTATTTTTTTCATTTTTTGTCTCAAAAACATAGGTTATGACCCCTCGTTGGAACGAGCTCGTCGAGCTCGTTCCAACGAGGGGTCATAACCTATGTTTTTGAGACAAAAAATGAAAAAAAATAGTTATTCAAGAATTATTTTTGCAAGTGTCGTCTGCTTTTCATGTTAGGTAAAGGGTTAACTGGAGAATAATCAGCATCTCACATTGAAAAAAATCTCTCATTAGGCAAAATTACATTAACTCTCACAATTATCATCACCATACCATTCACATCACCATCACAATCAATTGTTATATTTTCAGCAAAATGTAATTATTTGTTTATTACGAGCTGAAATAAAAGTTCAAAGTTCAAAGTTCAATAACAGAGATCAGCGAATTGTTCCTTCAAGACGACGTCATGCACCAAAACGTGATGTCATTTGTCAAGCTACTTAGGGGTATTCCTAGTTATCCATCAAGTCGATAGATATTGAGAAATATCTTTTAGATAATTTGCGATAATTCACAGGCCAGCATATAATAAAGCTTGGCATTCGTCATTGTCGTCGTCTCACAAAACGTATAGTTTAGATGGAATTTGTACGTAAATAATGTTGAAAATAAAGACAGGGTGTTATTTCATCTATATTAATATAAATAGCATTTTACCCATGCCAACTCCCATGCTAAATCCAGTTCCAGTAATGTCTACCACTGCAAAGTTAAAGTTTCCAAACAATGTTGACGACATGCTGTTACTAGCGGCTAGTCCTGTGTAGTACTTAGTACTGTAAGTCTCGCACCCGTTCCTGGGTAATATTCCAACTGCATCATCAGGCATGCTTTCCAGGAAGGCATGCCTTGATGACGTAGCTGGAATATTTTATCGTATTGTCCCTATATCCGATAAATTCTGTCTTTTGATTGGTCAGAATGCCTTGGACAAATAGCCATGACAAAGGATGCATCCAACATCTATGATATATGAGAGCGTGCAACAGCCAGGGTATAAGCGCACGCGAAACATCGGTAGCATATGGTTTAAACGAAAGCTTTCCGCTTTTGCTCGCCTCGAAATAAAAATCGAACCAAACAACCCAAAAATAGTCACAAATATCATCAGATTTCCGACAATTCAATCATAAAAATAAAATAAGAGCAAATAATTCTCCCCCTGAGTACCAATGTGTTCTATGTGCCAATAGGCACATAGAACACTTTGGAACACAAGGGACGATATGTCAACAAAAATACTGTTCACTTGTTTTCTTAACGACCCAGGGATGTAACTCTGTCTGTTGCTGTTGTCTTCTGCGATTATAAAAACAAAATATTTACCACGAATTTGATCCAAGTTATTGTGGAGCTGAGAAATGTGGCCACAAATTCATTTCCACTATGTTTGTATTGTGTTTCAAACGGGACAAAAGCATTATCTCCGCCAACATGTATGGTACGGCCGTTACAGTCGGAAAACTCAGGTATTTTACAGGTAGCCGCTTTTACAAGACGCCTCGCCATGCCCTAACCGTTCTCGCGCTCCTAAAACAACAGCAATAATAATTTCTACACCACACCCCAGACGTACCTGAACTCTAAGCCCAAGTAGATCTGTGAGGCAGCGTAGAATTTAATAGATACAGTACAGTCGCCGTGGAGTAATCCAATGATGTCCACGCAAGCGTTTATCAGGTAATAAAAATCATAATCATCCACATTTTAATCCGGGTTTATCCGGTAGTTCATTAGTTAAATGTTTTATGATTATTCCGGTAATTAGTGTATGAAATCTAATATTATTGCGTCCATGGAAATATTGCCCACCCGTGAAAAGTGACCAGTCCACGGCGGTCGTATTGTAAGGTGGACATAGCAAGAAAGTTGAAATTAATGAATGAGAACAATATGCTGCATTCAGTTAAAAGCATAAATATCGTTGTATCTATTTTATCTATGTGGCCGCTAAAGCAAGACGCCTCACCATAGCCCCAACTGTTCTCGGGCTTCTAAAATATCAGCAGTATTATATAAACAGTAAAAAAAGTGTTGCACCTCCATATTAAAACTCTGATTACGTTGACATATCCAAAACGCCCATAGAGACTGTTGATGATAACCATTCAGATGGGATCTTGTGATAAAGTCATTATGTTTTTGTTGAAAAAATGATCTCCAAAACGCAGCAACTAGCACGTGAATCCCACACCCCATGATTTTTGCAAACTGCAGTATCTTTATGTGATAAATCTTGCCTATATAAACTGTTTTACTGGCCGTTTTATGCATTGTAATGGAGAATGCCGGGAGCAAGAATATCAGAAGCAGTCAGGTGGCAGATTATTGGCCTTCATGCAGCAGGTTTTTCCTTTAAGGAAATCGGCAGAAGAACCGGATATCATTACTCCGCAGTAAGCCGTCTGGTGAGAAAATGTGCCCAAACTAATGACGTAAAGGATCGTAGACCTTCAGGCAGACCTCATACAACCAAACACAGGGAAGACAGAGCATTGCTACGACTGGTAAGGCGTCATCCCTTTCCTTCAAGGGCAGCCCTAAAACGCCAATGGCTCCCTCATTGTCAGATCAGTAGTCAGACAGTGAGAAATCGACTTAAAGCCGCTGGATTGAAGTCCAGAAGAGTCACCAAGCGTCCCCAACTCACAGGCAACCACAAGCTGTTACGTCCAGCCTGGTGTAGACAAAGACGAAGGTGGAACTTAAGGTCTCGGAGAAGAGTTCACTGGTCAGATGAGAGCAGGTTTCTTTTGCACATTGTAGATGGTAGAGTCAGAGTTTGGAGGCGTCCAGGCACAGATTATATACCTTGGAACATCATGCCGACTGTACCCTATGGATGTGGATTGGTTATGGTATGGGGATACTTCTCCTTTGACTGGAAGCTGGATCTAATGACCATACAAGGCAATTTAACAGGCGATCGCTACATTCAGGAAGTGCTTGATCCAGTTGTTGTGCCTCATTTTGACAATCATCCACTTGCAACCAGGCCAATATTCATGGATGATTATGCTCGGCCGCATCGTTCACGAGCTATTACTCAGGTTATGCAGAACAATGCACTGACGCATCTCCCATGGCCAGCAATGAGTCCAGATCTCAACCCCATTGAACACGTATGGGACATTCTGGGCCGACGAATACAAAGCAGGGATCCTCATCCACAGAACTTGCAGGAACTGAAAGCAGCATTGCATGAAGAGTGGCAGCGGCTGCCCATGAAGCGATTTCCACGTCTGGTGATGAGTATGAGATGTAGACTGGAAGCTGTCATCCATGCACTGGGCGGAAGTAGACTATATGGACTATTTATGTCTGTTCACTCTCTGTATGTTACCTTTCAACCTACCGGAAGCTTTTTAACGACATTAGATTTTCATCTGTTGCCATACCTAAAACTATCTCATTTTTCTTGAATTTTAACACATTAACCCTTTACCCAACGAATCGCCCGCATCCGCCCGCGTAATATGCAAATTCAGCATTTGAAAAAATATTATTTTTCAAAAAATTTCAACAAAACCATATCATGTGACCCCCTCGTTGGAACGAGCTCGTCGAGCTCGTTCCAACGAGGGGTCACATGATATGGTTTTGTTGAAATTTTTTGAAAAATTTAAAAAAAATGATATTTAAAATAATAAATTTTGATATCGTCTGCGTTGGGTAAAGGGTTAATTAAGCACCAAATGATTACACACCATGAGGTCATGGTATACAACATTTCAGTTCATTTGATAGACAAAAGACTTGTTTGTTGGTGCATGTACCTTCCCGTTTTTAAATTTCATTCCCTTATCTTTTCAATCACACCAAAAGGATGATACCCTGGAAAAAGCCAGGGGGTGCAACACTTTTTTTTACTATGTATATATCTATTAATTTCTATGCCGCATCTCAGACCTACTTGGAGTCTTGGACACTAACCCCACATAGGTCTTGGGTGCGGCGTATTAATTAATACATATATCCTATTGCTGATATTTTAGGAGCGCGGGGAAAACTGTACATCCGTTGCAAATAAGGTGCGTCGTGAACCTGTGCGCGAGCGCGCGCCTCAGAAATGAAGTATCAATACAATGAATCAAATTATATCCAGTGATGGAGTTTCAGTTTTAAAATTGTATTCAATTGTCTCCCTTGCAGTGTAAGGCTCAATTAGGAGTCAAAGAGGAGACATTGTCAATTGTTGCGCAACGGGTCAATCAGCCTACCTAGTGTGTAACAGTCTTAAATCAACCGGTACAATATGTATTATCCCTATATCTGATAAATTCTGTCTTTTGATTGGACAGAATGCCTTGGACAAATAGCCATGACAAAGGGTGCATCCAACATTCAAGATATATGAGAGCGTGCAACATTCAGGGTATAAGCGCACGCGAAACATCGGGGGCATATGGTTTAAACGAAAGCTTTCCGCTTTTGCTCGCCTCGAAATAAAAATCAAACCAAACAACCCGAAAATAGTCACAAATATCATCAGATTTCCGACAATTCAATCATAAAAATAAAATAAGAGCAAATAAATCTACCCCTGAGTACCAATATGTTCTATGTGCCAGTAGGCACATAGAACACATTGGAACGCAGGGGACGATGTGTCAACAAAAATACTGTTTACTCGTTTTCTTAACGACCTAAGGAATGTAACTCTGTCTGTTGTCTTTTGCGATTATAAAAATAAAATAATCATCACGAATTTGGTCCAAGTGATTGTGAAGCTGAGAAATGTGGCCACAAATTCACTTCCACTATGTTTGTATTGTGTTTCAAACGGGACAAAAACGTTATCTCCGCCAACATGTATGGTATATGGATACCATATATATTAATACCTGGATGTCTCATTTAAACACCTCGCCTGTCGTTCGGTGTTTAAAAACTGACATCCAGGTATGAAATCTCCATATACCATACATGTTGGCGGAGTTAACTTATAACAACCTTAAATCAACCGGTCCAGTATGTAACAGCCTTACATCAACCAATCCAGTGTCTAACAACCTTAAATCAATCGGCCCAGTACCTGACAGCCTGTGGGCGCGGTGGCTCGGTAGGTAAAGGTGCAGTCTGCAAGCCGAGAGGTCCTCGGTTCGAATCCCACCTGTGACAACCGCGTTTTGTCCTTGGGCAAGACACTTAACCCCAATTGCCCACATGGGGGCATGGTGGCGTTGTATACTAAGGCGTACTACACATCGATGGTGCACTTCTCTTCATCCAATGCTAACCTTGCTTGTGTGGAGTTAGCATGTTGGGGAGCTGACAGTTGCTCGCCGTTGCTTAATGGTTCTCTCCGGGTACTCCGGTTTCCTCCACCAGTAAAACTGCCATTAGCCATTGTGCAGAAATATGCGACCTTAAAAACCCATAAATAAATATATGTAACAGTTTTAAATCAACCGGCCCAGTATGTAACAACATTAAATCAACCGGTCCAGTATGCAACAACCTTAAATCAACCGGCCCAGTATGAAACAACCTTAAATCAACTGGCCCAGTATGTAACAACCTTAAACAACCGGTCCAGTATGTAACAACCTTAAATCAACCGGTCCAGTATGTAACAAGCTTAAATCAACCGGTCCAGTATGCAACAACCTTAAATCAACCGGCCCAGTATGTAACTACCTTAAATCTACTGGCCCAGTATGTAACAACCTTAAACAACCTGTCCAATATGTAACAACCTTAAATCAACCGGTCCAGTATGTAACAACCTTAAATCAACTGGCCCAGTATGTAACAACCTTAAACAACCGGTCCAGTATGTAACAACCTTAAATCAACCGGTCCAGTATGTAACAACCTTAAATCAACTAGCCCAGTATGTAACAACCTTAAATCAACTGGTGGGTATGTAGCAACCTTAAATCAACCGGTCCAGTATGTAACAACCTTAAATCAACTGGCCCAGTATGTAACAACCTTAAATCAACTGGCGGGTATGTAACAACCTTAAATCAACTGGCCCAGTATGTAACAACCTTAAATCAACTGGCCCAGTATGTAACAACCTTAAATCAACTGGCGGGTATGTAACAACCTTAAATCAACTGGCGGGTATGTAACAACCTTAAATCAACTGGCCCAGTATGTAACAACCTTAAATCAACTGGCGGGTATGTAACAACCTTAAATCAACTGGCGGGTATGTAACAACCTTAAATCAACTGGCGGGTATGTAACAACTTTAAATCAACTGACCCAGTATGTAACAACCTTAAATCAACTGGCCCAGTATGTAACCGCCTTAAATGAACTGGCGGGTATGTAATAACCTTAAATCAACTGGCCCAGTGTGTAACAACCTTAAATCAACTGGCCCAGTATGTAACCACCTTAAATCAACTGACGGGTATGTAACAACCTTAAATCAACTGGCCCAGTATGTAACAACCTTAAATCAACTGGTCCAGTATTTAACAACCTTAAATCAACCTGTCCAGTGTGTAACAACGTTAAATCATCTGGCGGGTATGTAACAACTTTAAATCAACCGGCTCAGTATGCAACAGCCCTGAATCAACCGATCCAATGTGTAATTGCCCTAAATCAACCGATCAAGTGCGTAAAAACCTTAAATCAATCGGCCCAGTATGTAACAACCAAAAATCAACCGATCCAGTGGGCAACTGCCTTAAATTAATCATCAGCTGATAGCCATCTCATTCCTTGTACATATGATTAGGTTCCGAGAATGTAGTGAAGTAAAAGTTAATCTGACAAAAATGGTTCCTTGTCCATGTCTGGTTGTGACTCTGTGAAACTGCAAACCGATCTCTGATCTTAGTAATGTCCCACGTTTCAAAGCAAAATGAAAGGGCACAGCTGTTGGGAGGAGGGGCGTCGCAAAGAGGACCGATTGGTGGAGGGGTGTAAACCTAATTTGTACCAAATGTGGTGGCTGAAGCCCCGACTGATAAAATATTTCAACTACATCGTCAGGAAGATGTGCCGTTCTCGAAGGCATGCCTTGATGATGTAAGTGGAATTTTAGGCAGTGCTCAATTATAGTTAACCCTTTACCTAACATGAAAAGCAGACGAAACTTGCAAAAAAACCTTAAATAACTATTTTTTTTCACTTTTTGTTTCAAAAACATAGGTTATGACCCCTCATTGGAACGAGCTCGACGAAATTAAATAATGAAAATTAATTGGCGATTTTTGTGAATAGCGCTGGCCGGTTTTGGTCGTTACGTTGGGTAAAGGGTTAAAAAAATCATTTTGGAAATTTGTTTGTGGACAGTAGTATATAGAAGTTGTAGACGTAAGGCTCCCCAACTTCTTGTTTAATTAGCACGTACCGTTCTCCGCATTATCATGATGTGGCCATACACATCTCGAGTCGGGGGTCGCAGACTTCCATTTGCACGGGGTTCATACAGGCTATGGAAACTCATGGGAAATTCTGGAAAAGTGATATTCACTTTCCAGGACCTTAAACTTATGGAAAAAGTTTTTTTTAACAGGCTCTGGAAATTCACATTGTATGTTGGTGTTCTACATGTATATGTCCCAAATCACTGAACTACAACCAGTGACATTTCATACCAGTTCTGATTGGGGTCATATATGCACAAAAGATTGGTTGTAGAATTTTATGTTGCCATTGCCCATAAAAATTCTTGAGCAGCCATCCTACCTTTTAGTTAAATTTCGAACAGCATGTGGCCAAATATATCTGTATCATCTGTAGAAAGTTGATGACGAAACAAACAAATCTGCTAATCATGGACCACCGGGTAGAATACCCGGTGGTTCATGAATAGCAGATTTGCTTGTTTGATCCCTATCACTATTGGTTACAAGTGCGAAGGTGCAGGTAGATCTCCATCACTTTGTTTCCTTGTCCGTTCTGCAGTTGTATGGGTATATTTATTTATTTATTTATAAATTGAAGTTTAACAACACTTTCGACAGCCAGGGTCAACTCGTGTCGGACAGTTTTACGGGTAGAGGAAGCCGGAGTACGCTGAGAGAAGCACCGAGCAACGGCGAGCAACTCTCAGACTCCCCAACGTACTAACTCCACACAAGTAGGGTTAGCATTGGTTGAAGACAGGTGCACTCTCGACATGCATTATGCCTTAGTACACAGCGAGACGGTGCCCCCGCCGCCCCCCCCCCCCCCCCACGTGGGCAATCGGGATTAAGTGCCTTGCCCATGGACACAACGTTACCACTGGGTCGTTACCCGTGAACCTCTCGGTTTGAAGTTCAATGCCGTAACCACTGAGCCATTGCGCTCACTTTTAACCCTTTACCAAACGCAGACGATATCAAAATTTATTATTTTAAATATAATTTTTTCACATTTTTCAAAAAATTTAAACAAAACCATATCATGTGACCCCTCGTTGGAACATGCTCGTCGAGCTCGTTCCAACGAGGGGTCACATGATATGGTTTTGTTGAAATTTTTTTAAAATGAATTTGCATATTACGCGGGCGGATGCGGCCGATTCGTTTGGTAAAGGGTTAATTAATGGGTACAGAGCTATGGAAAATGTGTAATGTAGGTTATGGAAAAACTATGGAAAAGCTATGGAAAAACGTACTACAAGGACCGAACCCTATTTGTATGACCCGTAAGAAAGTACCTGCGCATTGGAGTGTGCGAATCGAAATCTAATACCCCAATCCAAACGAAAATGCTCGGAGTGGAAAAATGATTGGGGCTGTCAGAACATTCAGGAGTGGGCGATTCGTTGCCGCAGTCACGAGATCGAGCCACGTTGAGGCTGATTCCAGAAAAACTTTAGATTGTTCAGTTCAGTCTTGAACAAAACCAATGGCGGGTGGAATTCCTACCTGGCACCTGCAATATAAAATTAAACCCACGCGACTGCAACTTCGTGAATTTCCCATTAATTGAGATTCCTGCGTTTCAAAGCTGGGATCAAAGACCAATATTACAGTAATCTGTCTCAGTTGTATCGAATGTTAAGGCAAACGATGAAAGAGGTATTTCAGAATAATAACAGGCGCTGTCGTAGATAATTATGAATCTTCATTTTCAGGTCTGGGTGTTGGTTGTGAATGTGAACTATAATACTTACTGAGTCAATTCTAACCCTTTTTCGGGGTTGTTATTATCTCAGTTGGCATGGTGGTAGAATATGTGGGGCTATGTGATGACTGATGTGGTATCACACTCCCGAGATCGATCCCCGTCGGGGCTGACTCAAAAACAAAGGTCCGAGTTTTCAGCTGTTGGGGGAAAAAAGAATTGTCATATTGGTAGAGGTGTAGATATTGATGGTGATGATGTTCTCCGCATTTATGTCTGGAGATAAAGAGCGTACTTTGTAACCCATTATTACCACTTTTGAGGGCGTTCCTAGCACATTAAGAATGTTTTACCGGGCGTTGAAACCTCGTAATGCTCAACAAGTACAAGTCATGTGACGTGTTGGGCCATTATTGACTGTAACAGCCCAACACGTCAATAACAGCCCGACACGTCTAAATGTAGACAATGACGTCACATCTCTCAGCCGATCAACAATATTTTTCCCAGATTTCCATTGGGATCGAAATTCAATTCGGATTTTTTGTATTAGTAAACACAATTAACACATTTGTTTCAAGTGTTTACCTTTGTGTCACGGATAGATAATGTATCAAATATAGGAAGCGATACGCACAAAGTAAGTGGTGACATCTTTGATGAATAAACTCCTTGCCTAAAGTTCGCATTTCGAAGATATATTTCATCATCTAACTTCCCAAATTTCGCCGTAGACTGATCAGACGATAATCATGTTACCCGGTTTGTTTGTCAACAAATCAGACGATAGTGTCGCTGTTTTTTTAATTCTAAAATGTCAAACTTCATTTATTTATCTTATTTCCCATATAATTTAATTGTAATGTACCCGATGTACGAAAGTGGCAATAATAGAAATAACATGACTTTGTCGGGCATTACAGTGTATCAACGGCTCAACAGAAATGGTTAGCAGCCCTTGAGCTTATTAGCGGCCCTCGACGAATAAACTCTTGGGCTGTTAACCATTTCTGTTGATCCGTTAATACACCGTAATGCCCTTCAAAATCCTGTTATTGTTATATTAAAAGGTAACGCTGTGTAAAATGGTGGTAAGTGATAGGAAAAATAGTGCTGTGATGCTTCTGTTTTACAACGCCCACTATGCTGTTATGCTGTTTATTACACGTCTGTTCTTTGATATCCCCATAAAGCTGCAGCATTACTCGACCCTGTTATCCATCTGCCGGCATCATTCTGAGTACTTTCCAACTTCTTAATAACGGTTTGGTTTAATGGAATCACGTCCGTGCCATACGTTATACTTGGTAAACCCACCCTCTCCCACAGTGTTTTCCCCACTGATTCTGAAGGGGAAAAGAATTCTGAACCAACTAAAACTTTTAGGGAAAAATAGTTTCAACAAGGTCTTTGTGGGGAAAACACTGTGGGAGAGGGTGGGTTTACCAAGTATAACGTATGGCACGGACGTGATTCCATTAAACCAAACCGTTATTAAGAAGTTGGAAAGTACTCAGAATGATGCCGGCAGATGGATAACAGGGTCGAGTAATGCTGCAGCTTTGGAAGCAGTAAGGGGGGAGCTTCGGTGGATGAAAATCAAGGACAGGGTAGATTTGGGAAAACTGTGTTACTTTAACTACTTGAGAAACCTGCCTGACAACCGGTGGTGCAAATTGATGCTCGATACCATTTGGAATTCTAATATAGATACGGGGTGGTCAAAACATGTGAGGGAACTAATGGACAATTACTCTATAGAGGTCACAAACATAGAAGTAGGAATGAAAGAAGGCAAAAGGTTTGTCAAAGAGAGAGTCATGGAAGATTGCAATCGAAACTGGCGAGCAGGGGTTAGCGTGAAAAGATCACTGCAGGGCTTACAATATAAAGAAAAGCCAGCTTTTGAGAAGTACCTAGATGGCACCTTTGGAGGGTCACTGCTGTTCAAACTGAGATCAAGATCACTGGAGCTTCGGGGAAAAATTGGGAGAGATGGAGAAAAGGGATGCCAAATGTGCCACTCTGGAGTAGTGGAGACCCTGGAACATTTTCTCTTGGAATGCCCACAGTATATACCTCATAGAATAAAATTTACTGGAAGAATAATGCAGAAGTGGGGTGAAGAAACAAAGGATAGATGGCTGAAGGGGGACACGAGGGAGAGGGTAGGAATGCTTATTGAAGAAATTGAAAAAGAGGAAGTGAGGGACACTATTAAGCAGTTTATATCTGAATGCTGGGAGGAGAGGAGGGGAAGAGGGGGTGGGGTGCAGGGGGAATGATGGCCTTCTCTTATGAGGACCGCGACAAATCAGCGGCTGGCCAAAGAGTTATTATTATTATATACAGCAACACTAAACCATGCGGAGAATCGTTGATGGATAATTTTTAAACATAGGCGAAATTTCATTGAAATTTTCTACAAGTCGTGCACCACAATTACAATTTGAATCGCTGGAGACAGCTAAAAATAGTAACACGGTTTCCCTTCGCAAATTTGGATGGCGATAAAATGTGTTCTTTTTGTTGATAGTTCGTCCCCTGACTTCCAATGTGTTCTATGTTCATACTGGCACACAGAACACATTGAACTCAAGGGACAAGTTATCAAATGAATTGCTCAGTGTCCTTCTAATAATTGCTTTTAGGCACTGTGGGTTTAAAGACGAAAGGAGAAGAGGGTATTGTTGTATTGGACTACACTGCCCTGCAAAATTATTAAAATATAACTGCTTTTAACTCTACAGTGTAGTCAACCCCGAAACGGAAGGTGTGCCCTTTGAATAAATTATTAGCTAAGCCGCAGAAAGCAAGACAAGTTTTGAGCATTTGAGAGAATTGGGCACGTCGAATTGAAGCACAATCCGGGTAGGCAAACAGGAGACCCGAAGTTGCACATCTGCATTTCAAGAACTGTTTAAGCCAATGCGCAGGGCAAAAAGGTGAGGTTGGTATATTTGGGAGGGAGATGATGTGAATGTGACCCTGTATGTTATGTTTAAAATTACGAAAATGAAGAGATGCATTTGAAACCTGAAGAGAGGACACGTCAAAGTGAAGATCTGTTAATTGAAGGACTTGAGTGTTCTCACATGACGACTGGGGCAAAATTCCCCAATGCGAGCGAAAGCATAAAAAGCGACCATAAAAAGAGTTTGATACAGCAAGGTTTCGTAAGACCTGCGGCTACAAGCTGACATAGCCTGCACCATGCTTGTGCAGAATGGGGAGCGCTATTGGCAGTCTGGTATCAACCGAAGGTTTCGAGCGCTGTATACCTGCTAAAAAAATTTGGACTAAAAAGCAATTAGAGAGTTGTGTTAACCCTTTACCTAACATGAAAAGCAGACGACACATGCAAACAAAATTCTTGAATAACTAATTTTTTTTCATTTTTTGTCTCAAAAACATAGGTTATGACCCCTCTTTGGAACGAGCTCGACGAGCTCGTTCCAAAAAGGGGTCATAACCTATGTTCTTGAGATAAAAAAATGAAAACAATAATGAAAATTAATTGACGATTTTTGTGAATAGCGCTGGGCGGTTTTGGCCATTACGTTGGGTAAAGGGTTAAATGGCGAATTTTGTGAATATACGATAACCCCGAGAGAACTCTCCTAATTTTTGTAAGCATAGTTTTGTTGAAAAAGATGGGCCAAAAACAAAGATGTGAAATGGGAATAGGCCAGGTGGTTGGGATTCCAAAAAATGCGGGCAAATTCCTGAAACTTTTGTAGAGCCTCCGCATATGAATCTTGGATGGTAGTAGCGAGAACATTGTTCAGTAAGCTGTTGGCTGTGTCAGCAAGTTCTGTAACCGCCATTTGTCTGAAACCACAGTCGGCTGAGGTGCGCAAGTGGGGCACAACTTTTTGCGGTCCTGCACCTGTAAATGGGAAAGACAGTCAGCTGGGGTGTTTGGTTTAATTGTGACACTCTGAGACTTAAAATGAAAGTTATCGAGCAGAGAGACAAGCACCAACTGGCGTAGCAAGTGCAATAAAGTTCCATTACGTGAGGTTTGGGAATTGATTACGCAAACTGCTGCTTGATTGTCTGATTTGAACAAAATTCGCTTGTTCGAAGTTGGGGTGGGGGGGGGGGGGCATAGAAACATAGCTAACACAATGGGATGGAGCTCCAGCACGGCAATGTCCAATTTGAGAATGGTATGGTCCCACCCCAATGAAAACAACTGTCTTCCGAATAAGGCCCCACATCCAGGGGAAGCAGTGGAGTCGGTATAGAGCGCGAGGGAATCATTGTATATCCAGGAGTCGGTTAGAAAGAATGATTTACCGTTGAAGTGTTCTAAGAATAATAACCAAATCTGAAGGTCTGCTTTAACACTTTTGGAAAATCGTATTCGATGATGGGGCTTGTATACACCAATGGTGTGACTGATGAGCCTCCGGAGGAAGGCCCTACCAGGAACAATGTCGGAACAGGTGAAAGTGAGTAGCCCTATTAACGACTGGAGATGTAGAAGGGGAACCTTATTCTTTTGTAGAAAGGACAGAATCGATTTTTTGTATTTGCTCAACTTATCTTGGGGCAGACGGGCGGACATACCGATAGAATCCAATTCTATACCTAAAAATGTTATGCATGTGATGCCAGGTACGGTCTTTTCCTCTGCAATGGGAATTCCCAAATGAATGAAGTGGATAAACTTCGATAGATCTTGTTGGCACAGCTGCTCAGTCTCTCCAATGAAGAGAAATCACCAAGAACATGGGCACTTTGTTTGATGTTGCACTTCCTTTGATCGATTCATTGCAGTGCAGTGCTAAACTTTTCAAATATTTGACATGATGACCAGCAGCCCATAAGCAAACATTTGTTG
Organism: Pictodentalium vernedei; assembly: GCA_031216915.1. Taxonomy (NCBI): domain Eukaryota; kingdom Metazoa; phylum Mollusca; class Scaphopoda; order Dentaliida; family Dentaliidae; genus Pictodentalium; species Pictodentalium vernedei. Next base: position 50,371,325 of record CM062288.1, on the reverse strand, counting down.
AACAAAAATTTGTTGTTCCAAGTAAAACCTAGCAGACGATAGTCTTCCGGATGAACAAGTATGAAACGGAATGCCGATTTGATATCTGTTTTCGCCTGAAAACATCCTCTACCAGTGGCATAAATACAGGCAACTGCATCTTGAATGGACTGATAATGGACAATGGAGTGTTGTGACGATATGGGATCATTGGCTGACGAACCTTGTGGAAAAGATAAATATGGTGGAAAGACGGAATTCGCCTGGCGATGTTTTAGGAACAATGCCGATCAGGGAAACTACTAAGTCTTGTAAGGGTGGGGTTTCAAATGGCTCAGCAATCCGACCAGCGTTCAACTCCTGCTGAAGTGTGTAAGGTGCAACTGCAAAATGACATCAAAGAGTCCGTGCAAAAACAACTTGTGCTCATGTCGGAAAAATGGTCTAAAGTGCGTTATTGCTTGCGGAAATTGTCGCGGCAAGAGCTATCAAAACGCAGAAGACGTAACACTTGATGACGAGATCGAGAGTTAAACAATTTTTTGCTCTCAACTTGCATCTTATTTGTATTGAGAATGTTATTCTCATTTTTTTCAAGTTTTGGAGAAAAATTTTTTTTAGGACTTTTGGGGGGTATTTTCGTCTTAAATTAAAGACGAACATTCAACTGGACAACAAAATTATTGATCAAGTGTGCACTTTCTATGTTAGTGAGAAGAATATGGTATATTCTCGCAAAATTTCCTCGTTATAGAGGTGTCTTAGCGTTTTTATTAACAAAATCGTAAATTTTGCCGCTGATAAATCATGAAAACAAAAAGGTGCCATAAAATTTTTTTCCCACGAAGGATATCGGACGATATTGGATATGTTGTTCCTGGCAACATTCCGCGTCGAATGATACCAAATATGGCCTGTTGTAGTTTTTTTCCGGGTTGAACCCTATATCGACCGGACTACCATAGCAGTGATGACGAACATGACACCGCCAATCACGTGCCTATGGCGTTACTTTAGGAGCTAATGTCGAAAACCACCAGTGACTTGTATAAATAGATACCACTTGACATTTCGTCACCTGAGTGCTAGAATGTCCTATGTCCCCTATGGGACATAGGACATTCTAGCACTCAGGCGACGATTTGCCATTGATGTCCCCATTGATCGATATAGTTGTAAATAAGTAATTTTTCTGTACAAATATGTCGATGAGTACTGATGAGTTCAGGTGACATTACGGATGTAACAACCGTTACTTATTTCCTGTTCTTTATTCGACATTCGTTGTGAACCGATTTTATCAATTGGTAACGAATGTCGAATAAAGAACTGGAAATAGGAAACGGCTGTCACGTCCCCTATCAAATTTGGGGTAACATGCACACATATGGTGTGGGCCTTATTTTACTTTCTACTTTTAGAAACAAATCAACACATTTAAAGTTTTATGTGGATTTAATAACAAAAACAGATTTAAATTAACATATAAATTAACATATTCAATTCTCAAACAAAACATTCACATAATTTCTTTTCTTGTTGAAACGACACTATCTTAATCCCTCAACCCATCTCCTCCTTCCTATCCAGTGTCATAACAATTCACAAAATTATCTTCTAAAAACAAACAGCGGTATCACTTCTTTGTCCACAAATTTCCGACCATGTGGCCTCTACAAAGTGGAAACATATTATTCGTTATATTAAACTCTCCTCTAGAGGATATATTATTATAGTATATTGATATAAATAGTAGAAGATTACAGTTTGATCAGACAGTTTGATATGTTATTTAAGAAGTCAAATGAAAGCTACTGGCAGGTAACTCTGAGCCTGTGTCAACCGAAACCAATCGTTATTGAGATGACATAAGTACAGATATATTTCAGAAGGGGTGAGCGGCAGTATTAACGGTCTAGAGTGCCAGATTAAGCCATTTCACAGACAATTTTGATTTGACCCCTAAAAATCCACAAATATCCGAGGATTCATGTTTCATGCCCCGCTCTTGGAACGGTTCATGCAACCGGAATCCATGTGCATTTGTACCAAAATTGCCACTAGTATTAAAGTAACAGCATGTTGTGAATTCCAGAAGAAAAATATCACCTTGGGCGGTCTGATAACTTTCTTGCTTGACACTTGCTTGTCCAATCCGATGCGTTATTACAGATTCCACGCGTGGTGTACCTGGAACATTTCCCAATGTCTTTTGTATCGGGTAATGTTGAGTACACACTTCAATCGTGGTGTAATATCTTAACATTACTTAGCAATCTGTCTCACAAAATCGCCCCCTGAGTTCCAATGTGTTCTATCTGCCTACTGGCACAGAGAACACATTGGAACTCACGGGACGAAATTGTCTCGCACTATTTTACGACCTGGTAACCAGCGTGTGTCAAGGAACGCCCAGCAATGTAATGAATCCTCCAAGCACTGTTCATCAATTCCCTGATAATTAATCTTATAATATATTCTCCACTCCTGCATCTTAAGAACCTAAAACCTTCTTCATTCTTCGGCAGAAATCTGAGTACAGATGAACTCCGCCATGTGGAACTCGATACATAAACATCTGTGGTGTCATAAAACACAATGCTTTTCCATTAAACGGGAATTTGTCAGCAGAAACTACCGGTAGACAATATTGTTTCACGACCAGTCTAAGCCATAGTTTAACTTGGTGTTTACTCCATTGTCGAGGGTCTGAAAATATAAAACACGAATTAGCCTTCGAGCTATTTCTGAATTCATAATGCTAAAAGCAAAAAAGACCCAACGGCGTCCCAAAATGACGCAAGGGGTTCGTTTCTCATAAAATGACGCGCTAGTACATGTATTTCGTTTAGTTGATTCCAAACTGGTGAGCAATAACATTGAAAATGATAATATTTTGTAACTTATTCGACATTCTTTATCAACCTATAGGAACTGGGAATAAGTAATGGTTGTCACGTAATAATAATAATAACACTTTGGCCAGCCGCTGATTTGTCGCGGTTCTCGGACGAGAAGGCCATGGTTACCCCTGCTCTCCCAACTGCCTCCCTATTCCTTCTCCTCTCCCCCAACACTCGGAGACGAACTGCTTGATTACATCGCTTGCCCCATTCTTCCCAATCTCTCCGATTAGCATATTAACCCTCTCCTTTGAGTCTCCCCCAACCACATGTCCTTCATTCTCCCATCCCACTTCCCCATTATACTCCCAGTGAATCTCATTCTTTTAGACTGATACTTTGGGCATTCTAGAAGAAAGTGTTCCAGGGTCTCCACCATGCCCAAGTTACACATCTGGCACTCCCTTTCACCGTCTTTCCCAATTTTCCCCTTAGCTCCAGGGATCGCGACCTCAGCTTGAACAACAGTGCCCCCCCCCCCCAAAGGTGCCACCAAGGTACTCTTCAAAACCTGGCCTCTCTTTATCACGCAGGCCACCCAAAGACCTCTTTGATTTGACCCCCTCTCGCCAATTACGGTTACAATCCTTCATTACCCTTTCCCTGACGATTTTTTTACCCGGGTTTGTCCCAACGTCCAGGTCCGAGATCGCCAATGAGTAGTTCTCTACTAGCTCCCTCACTTGGACCATCCACCCCGTTTTGATATTTGAGTTGAAAATTCTCAGGAACATTACTTTACACCATCGACTGTCGGGGAGATGTACCAAATAATTAAGATAACCGAGTTTCAACAGGTCTATCCTGTCCTTGATCCTCATCCACCCAAGCTCACCCCTGATTGCTTCTAGCGCTACGTCAGAACTAAATCTCACACAAAATAAAATACTCGTTTAGGCTCCTGTGAAGCATCGAAATTCGATTCGATTCGAAATTGTTCCTATGATTCGCTTCGATCAGTGGAAGCAAGCTTTCGAGTTATTTCTGAATTCATAATGATAAAAGGATAAAAGAAAACCCAACGGCGTCCCAAAATGAAATACAAGGGGTTTGTTTCTCATAAAATGACGTGCTATTACATGTATTTCGTTTAGTTGATACCGAACTGATGACCAGTGACAATGAAAATATTTTGCAACTAAATTCCCAGTTCCTTATTCGACATTCGTTATCAACCGATAGAATCGGTTGATAACGAATGTCGAATAAGTAACTGGGAATAAGTAATGGTTGTCATGTCAGAACTAAATTTCACACAAAATAAAATACTCGTCTAGGTTCCTGTGAAATTTCGAAATTCGATTCGATTCGAAATTGTTCCTATGATTCGCTTCGATTTGCTTACGAAATTTTTTAATCGTCGAGATGTTTTCACAATCATACCAAGTTTCTCCTCGGATGACAGGAGAATAGTCTGACGAAGTTTCGCATCCTAAATTACATGGATTCCGTATTAAAATAGACCACGTTTCTCATTGACTTGACCCAATAGGCAAGCTGCCGTTGAATACAATACTTGAGCTGAGACAGGTGATATTTGCTGTTGTAAGAAGTACGACCCTGCGAATCACACATTTTCGATTCGAATTCTTGAATCGAATCACACCGTTATTCGAAATCGAATCGAATCAGAGGCGTCTTGAAGATGACCGATGAGGGTTGGGGGTGCTATAAACGTGATTTGTTCCGACTGTTGAAGATGACCGATGAGGGTTGGGGGTGCTATAAACCTGATTTGTTCCGACTGTTGAAGATGACCGATGAGGGTTGGGGGTGCTATAAACGTGATTTGTTCCGACTGTGATAGTTCAAGTCTCCACTGATAAAATAATCGGTCGCCGGACATTTCCCCATCGAACATTTCCCCATCCGGACATTACCCCATCCCATTTAGGCCGGACATTTCCCCATTGGACATTACCCCATTCTGCTTAATAGAAAAAACGGACAATTCCCCATGCGAACTTTTCACCATCCATTTCTTAATTTTTTATGGGTCTGTTTGTTTGAAATTTTCCTATTGATTTGTTGTGTATCATCCCCTTTTTTATTAAGCCGACGTGGGTAATATTGTTTGAATTGTTCGTGTTTATAAGACATTTGTGTTCTGTTTTCGTAGCAATTTACAGTTAACTTTTTGTTGAGATGATTGATAAACGGTCATGTCTTCACTGATGTGAGATTCAATGAATACATCACTTTTTTATCACACAAGTGGATTGAACAATATTGATGTTTTCATTGCAGTTTTAATATTTGTTCTTTCTGTCAAGCTACTTTCGTTCAAAAATATTGTTAAGTTGATTGATAAACAGTCGCGTCTTCATTGAAGTAAATGTCAATGAATGCATCAGTGTTTATCAAACAACTCAACAAGAAGCATGTGTAAGAGATTTATAAGAAAACATATTTATATACATACACTTGTAACCAGATAAAAATCCTCTTTTTTCATTATTGATGTTGTGTTTTCATTGTTGTGAGATTCAGATTGTGCTAAAAATGTGCTAATGCCTATACCATATGCCGAGATGTTGTTTTTTCGAGTTATAAAAAGAATAAAAAATGAAAACTTTTTAAGAGTTACTTGTCACCCATTCACATGTGGAAGCTGTCAGCTACATTGAACATGGGGCAATGCCCAATGGGGAAATGTCCACCTCCGATGGGTAAAGTCTGACGGGGAAATGTCCGCCCTCGATGGGGAAAGGTGTTAATATCCGACGGGGAAATGTCCACCTCCGAGATGGAAATGTCCACCTCTGATGGGGGGAATACTGATGGGGAAATGTCCGCCCTCGATGGGGAAATGTCCGGATGGGGAATTGTCCGATGGTGAAATGCCCGGATGGGGAAAATGTCCGATGGGGAAATGTCCACGAACCAAAATAATCCAACTACATCATCAAGGCATGCCTTCGTCGAAGGCATGCCTTGATGATTTAGTTGGAATCTTACCCTGTAAGGATTATAGTTCATCGTCGACATTGCTTCTAAACTTTAAATTTACATTTAACAGTGGTAGGGACTAGTGGTACTGGAATTAGCATGGTTAAGTTCAGATGTTATTTATGTTAATGTAGCGGAAGTTACACTCAGTCTTTTATTTCAACATTAGCCCCTGGCGGGAATCGAATAGTGGACCTTTCTTTATGTACAAGTTCCATCTAAAATCGAATCGAATCTGGAAGCTTCGCAGGACCCTAGTAAAAAAGATATAATATTTTCAATTTGAAGAGAATTCGGGATTCGATTCAACGGGAAACTCAGTCCTCCCAGTTCGCCTTCCCTGGTAGATCCAAGACAAATAGCATGAACGTATATTCGAAATGCCATTTGTATTCAACTATTGGTGTGTCGACATTTCCAGAACCGTGATTTATTTTATGTTGGGTTTGGCGGTGAAATACTGTGATTTAACTCTCTCTGTCCCTCCGAGGAGTGTATGTTACATCACAGAACATCTTCAGCTTAATAAACCGACGTGGAGAAATACACTGTAGTATATGTTGGTTTATCTGACGATTGTTTCCACTAACAAGTTATAACATATCCTTACTCAACTAGTAGAGTGCTGGAAACTCATATTTGGTTTTATTCTGAAGTGCAGGAACCGCCACTTTCAGACTTAATATTAGGTCTATGTGCTTTGAAGCGAACTTTTTTAGTCTGCTAGGATTAGTCTTGTTACATTTTATGTCCATGGGCACTCTCCCATAGATTGTGACTAGGCAAGGAAATGATGTACTAACCAATGGTTTCACGCGCCGAATGCGCGCTGGGACGGTTGAGGCAGGCCATTTCGACCATTCTCTGAGGTATTTAGATGAATTTCTTCAATAGAGGCGGAAAGGCCAGGGAATGAGGCTATGGCGCTCCTGATGATGGTCTGGTTGAGGTGTTATCCTCCCTCGGGTGCATTCCAGTGTGAGAGGAGGCTCTCTCGACAAAGGTACTACCTCTCCCCGAGGGTGATGTGTCTTTTTCAGGTTATTGTTTCTGTCGCTTTCATTGGCAAGTATAGTCTGCCTCTGGCTATGTTGGGCTGTCTTTTGTAGGAAGGCTTCATTCACTGGAGTAAACCGATACATGTACAAAATCAACGGCCCTTTCCGGGGTTCACCCAAAGAGAGACCCGAACCTCCCCTGGTTCGGGAGCAGGCCTGCATGTTAACCTATTTAACCGGGGCCTGAATGCGCACTGGTGGCGTTTACAAAAAGGTCAGGAGGGGGACAGAGGACCAACACTCGCCTCCCCGGAGGTGGGTGACCACCTCTGGGGAAGGATATGATGTTCAAAAATAATTTAGTATTATACCAGTTAAAAACAAATAGGTAACCTTATTTCACTTTCAGACTTGATATTCGGTGGATGTGTTTTGAGGTGAAATTATTTAGTCTGTTATTCTGCTAGGATTTGTCTTGTTACAATTTATGGGTCAGTGCCCATGGGCACTCTCCCATAAATTGTAACAAGGCAAGGATATGATGTTCAAAAATAATTTATTATTATACCAGTTAAAAAAATAGGTAACCTTATTTCAGATTACCTCATCTGGTGATTTTTACATGATTTCGTAACATTGGTAATACTGATATAAAAATTAATCTAGCGATCTACCTGTTAACACTAGGGCTGCACGGTATATCGATAAACCGATATATACCGGTATTCAAACCAATATCGATTGAATACCGGTGTAATTACAAAAATATCGGTTTATCGTCATTATTTATTTACCCAGATATCTTTAGTTTTTTTAATTGTAGCCCCGAATGAATAATATTATCCCTTTATCCAAGGAATCGTCTGCTTGTGCCATCGTAATATACAAATTCAGCAGTTGAAAAAAATAATTTTTAAAAATTTCAACAAAACTATATCATGTGACCCCCGTCATTGGAACGAGCTCGTTGAGCTCGTTCCAATGAGGGGTCACATGATATAGTTTTGTTGAAATCGTTGGGGAAAAATCTCATAAACTAATTTTGAAAAATAATAAATTTTGATATCGTCTGCGTTGGGTAAAGGTTTTTCGAACCGCATCATCAAGGCATGCTAATTCGTTCCGACTGTGATGCCTCGAGTCTCGATTGTGGTACTTGTGTTCATATATCTGAACAGTTTTCGATATACCGGTATACCGCGATATTTTTTTGAATACCGGTATTCAGTTTTGAATATCGTGCAGCCCTAGTTAACACTTAATACAACAAAAAAACATGACATAGAAGCCATAAGTTAAGTGATACTAACCAAGTGGTAAAATGTCCGAATCCCCTTCAATTTCATCATGTAAGTTAAGAGTCAGAAGTCCGTACCCCATTCTTTTTGTATGGCCTGTAAGATAGATAAACTGTTAATGTAATTAACGTACAAATGTCAAACATTACAAATGAGTATGCGTTTTTTATAAAGAATATAGGACCCAAAATAAAAATGGAGAACGTTTGACAACAGGTATAAATGACATTCCATCCCTTTCTTAGATCAGTACTGACTTGGGGACGCGAGATGATATATCACTCGGCGAAAACGTGCTAATGGGAGCGGGTGGGGCATTTGCCCATTTCCATCTTCGAAAGAGCTTTTGCCTCACACACAAATCTGCCACGCCTTCTGGGAATCTGTCACGCGTTTCCCTCATGAATATCCCGCATAAATAAACTATAATCCGTCGCCACCATTGTCCAAACGAAGAAGAAGAGTCGGAAGTTAGTTAAAAAAAAGGCTTAGCGTTATTTTTTAAAACATAATTTTATTTCTCAAAATAGAAATAGGGTTTGACGAACAGGCATAGCCTATATCAACGTCTCTCCCAATACATTTAACAAATTACAGAAAATAATGAATGGGTGCAAGTGCGTGTGCAATGGAGGGCATCACATAATTCTGATTTCATTAATCGCATTTTACGAAGCCCTTAATTACGTTCTATGCGTGTTGCCTCCAAAAAAGGGAAATCCATTCTTCATCAAATCTTGGGTGATTTTTCGCATGACAAACAGACATTTTCGAACATTGAAATACGTACTGGTCTATTAGATTTATGACAGCTACAGTACAGTTGTGGCCACTGAAATAGGCTGACACTCCCTCTCCCCAGTCCCCTCCCTAGGCGTGCATACAAGAATAGGACTACACAGATCTGGTCTCCGAAAAGGTTGTCAGAGAAATCCCATGTTAGTTTACCTAATTGTCATAGCGGGGGAGGAATTCGCTAGAATTGTGCACTTGGTGATACCTTCCTGAAATTTGGCATGATGTAAGGGTAGGCATCAGAGATTTCAAAATCGATCGGCTACAAGTTGGCACCATCCTCTAGCCACCACTAGCAGCGAAATCCAAAATGGCCGCCAAGCGGATCGAAAAAAAGCTATTTTCGCCGATCGCACAACTGAAGCTCCAAACCTAACACCATACATGTGCTGTAATTGATGTGAATGATGGAGTGAAGCCCTTGGAACAAGTTGGGGGGAAGATTAATGGATAATGGGATCAGAATTTCCGTCGATGTGTGCGTCTGTGTGTCTGACTGTCAGTATGATCGTCCGTCCGTAGATAAATTAGTGTTGAATGTTTCTCGGGAATGCAATGGTCAAATGAACATGGTATGAGAGATTCCTGTCAACACATGAACAAGGGTACTCGATAGTATGCAGCAGTGGGGATACTTGGACATTTGATAATCCAATTAAAGTGACAGTCTATTCTCAACTTCCGGCATTTTCGATAGATTTATTTTCTAAGAAAATAAAACTATCAAATTTCTAGAGGAGTTCTGGTTCAATCTCAACACCATAGCGACACGTCTGCCAGCAAGGGCAGTGCTGGAATGAACTCGGGATGCATTAGTTCCCGTTGTTAATTATACAATGTTATCTTGCCAGTATAGAACATTGGCAAAATGGGACTAGAAGGGGTGAGTGTATGTTTGCAGTCATTCGAGGTACAGGAATATTTTTTGACTACAAGTAGTATTCTTCATTTTCGGCCAGTTAAGATGTGGTGTGTTCCAAGTCAGGATTAATGTTGCCGACACTTAATGCCCATCCCTCATGGTATGCTACTTTACCAGGGATATAGAGATATAGCCACCACTGGGAGCCAAAACATGACCTTTGATGTCGATGAGTGGTCGAAATGTTTTAGCGAATAACTTATCGAAATATGATCCGGTATGGCAATTTGATACCTTACGTTAGATTTATTAGATCAACTCAGGTATGGATTCATTGAGACATGAGTGCGCTACAAGATGAAGGATTTCCAAGTTGATTTGCTATGGAGTAGGAACTGACTAGTCACATGTGGCCTATGGCCAGAGAAAGACAAGGATACCATAGATGAACACACGGGTGAACGAAGGTATCAACTGTTGTACAGAGGCAAAATAGTTGGGGATATTGTATCATGCTATGCATGAATTAACACCGTCTTGTGCAGTAAATAACAGACTATTTTCCGAAATCTAAAACTGTATTCCTATACCCCGGACAATGTAGCAAGCCACATGGGATGAACATTTGTTAGCAAAATCAACTCAACTAGAAACATGACATGTGTTAACTGGCCGAAAATGGAAAAAAAAATACCAGAATAGGAGATGACTGGTCCTAACATGACAGTATACTACTCAATATTGTTACAACAGCCACCTTCACACTTACACAAAGGTGTGCACCTTAATCCAGCTTTCAAGCATTTGCAATTGCCCTTGCAGGCCTTGGCACAACTACAGTGGAGCATCAGTGCACATGCAGCACTTGCGTCTCCTAGGTGAGTCCAAAATGGGACCAGAATATTGAGACGTGGATTCCACTCCCATCCGTACTGTGATGGGTCTGGCACACATAAGTGTTTCTGCAGAGCACGATGCCAAATGAAAGATGACACAAGAATTACCCTTTTTACATGTTGATACAGAGCTGCTTTGGTGGGCGGGATGTTTTCCATAGACTTAAGGCCATGTGTGAACATATGCCGTCTCGCATCATTGACACGTGTACTGACACAACTGTTACTGTACATCTGTATGGTGAGTTTTTCGATATGCTGCATATGAGGGGAATCCTCTGAAAAGACTTGCGGATTCTCAGTCAATTCTATCATCATTTCAGTTGATGCGGGAAAATTCATCCATGCATTCCATCCTGTCTTCTTCCCAATGCCGAGCATGCTGGATGTTACATCACAACCTGTGAAGGCGTGGAAGAAAGTCAGGGCCTTACAGTAATCAGGTCCAAGTTGTGAAGCTATCTCATGAATTGGCATATCTTTATATTAGCGGGGGAGGAATTCGCTAGAATTGTGCACTTGGTGATACCTTCCTGAAATTTGGCATGATGTAAGGGTAGGCATCAGAGATTTCAAAATCGATCGGCTACAAGTTGACACCATCCTCTAGCCACCACTAGCAGCGAAATCCAAAATGGCCGCCAAGCGGATCGAAAAAAAGCTATTTTCGCCGATCGCACAACTGAAGCTCCAAACCTAACACCATACATGTGCTGTAATTGATGTGAATGATGGAGTGAAGCCCTTGGAACAAGTTGGGGGGAAGATTAATGGATAATGGGATCAGAATTTCCGTCGATGTGTGCGTCTGTGTGTCTGACTGTCAGTATGATCGTCCGTCCGTAGATAAATTAGTGTTGAATGTTTCTCGGGAATGCAATGGTCAAATGAACATGGTATGAGAGATTCCTGTCAACACATGAACAAGGGTACTCGATAGTATGCAGCAGTGGGGATACTTGGACATTTGATAATCCAATTAAAGTGACAGTCTATTCTCAACTTCCGGCATTTTCGATAGATTTATTTTCTAAGAAAATAAAACTATCAAATTTCTAGAGGAGTTCTGGTTCAATCTCAACACCATAGCGACACGTCTGCCAGCAAGGGCAGTGCTGGAATGAACTCGGGATGCATTAGTTCCCGTTGTTAATTATACAATGTTATCTTGCCAGTATAGAACATTGGCAAAATGGGACTAGAAGGGGTGAGTGTATGTTTGCAGTCATTCGAGGTACAGGAATATTTTTTGACTACAAGTAGTATTCTTCATTTTCGGCCAGTTAAGATGTGGTGTGTTCCAAGTCAGGATTAATGTTGCCGACACTTAATGCCCATCCCTCATGGTATGCTACTTTACCAGGGATATAGAGATATAGCCACCACTGGGAGCCAAAACATGACCTTTGATGTCGATGAGTGGTCGAAATGTTTTAGCGAATAACTTATCGAAATATGATCCGGTATGGCAATTTGATACCTTACGTTAGATTTATTAGATCAACTCAGGTATGGATTCATTGAGACATGAGTGCGCTACAAGATGAAGGATTTCCAAGTTGATTTGCTATGGAGTAGGAACTGACTAGTCACATGTGGCCTATGGCCAGAGAAAGACAAGGATACCATAGATGAACACACGGGTGAACGAAGGTATCAACTGTTGTACAGAGGCAAAATAGTTGGGGATATTGTATCATGCTATGCATGAATTAACACCGTCTTGTGCAGTAAATAACAGACTATTTTCCGAAATCTAAAACTGTATTCCTATACCCCGGACAATGTAGCAAGCCACATGGGATGAACATTTGTTAGCAAAATCAACTCAACTAGAAACATGACATGTGTTAACTGGCCGAAAATGGAAAAAAAAATACCAGAATAGGAGATGACTGGTCCTAACATGACAGTATACTACTCAATATTGTTACAACAGCCACCTTCACACTTACACAAAGGTGTGCACCTTAATCCAGCTTTCAAGCATTTGCAATTGCCCTTGCAGGCCTTGGCACAACTACAGTGGAGCATCAGTGCACATGCAGCACTTGCGTCTCCTAGGTGAGTCCAAAATGGGACCAGAATATTGAGACGTGGATTCCACTCCCATCCGTACTGTGATGGGTCTGGCACACATAAGTGTTTCTGCAGAGCACGATGCCAAATGAAAGATGACACAAGAATTACCCTTTTTACATGTTGATACAGAGCTGCTTTGGTGGGCGGGATGTTTTCCATAGACTTAAGGCCATGTGTGAACATATGCCGTCTCGCATCATTGACACGTGTACTGACACAACTGTTACTGTACATCTGTATGGTGAGTTTTTCGATATGCTGCATATGAGGGGAATCCTCTGAAAAGACTTGCGGATTCTCAGTCAATTCTATCATCATTTCAGTTGATGCGGGAAAATTCATCCATGCATTCCATCCTGTCTTCTTCCCAATGCCGAGCATGCTGGATGTTACATCACAACCTGTGAAGGCGTGGAAGAAAGTCAGGGCCTTACAGTAATCAGGTCCAAGTTGTGAAGCTATCTCATGAATTGGCATATCTTTATATGCCTTTCCAATTCCAAACCCAATCCACAGCTCACTGAGTCCAAGGTCACGGAATGTTGCGAAATGGTGCAAAGACAGAATGACGACATCAGAATCAACCGTGCGAAGAAAAGCTATTTTGTGACCTTGTGAGACTGCATGGTTGAGATGAAGCATCATGCGCGTGTCTGCTTCCTCGTGGTTCGATGGAGATATGTCACATAAGCTAACATCCTTATTGCATAGTACATATTCTCCTGATGTCGTTAACAACTGGTACTCGGATGTTGATGTTAATTTCAGCAGTTCAGCAGACAGGAACTTGAAAAATTCGTCTTTATTCTCACTAACTTTCAAGAATGCCTGCCAATTCTTCCCTTTAGGTAAAGGGACGTTCTCGGACACCCGTATCAACCTAACTGCTGTCTCACCGAGGCGTTTTGCTCGCGTCTGATTCTTCAAACTGCCTTCGGGGTAACAGTCATAGATCGCATCAACCCTTGTGGTGTTCGTGTTAATCAGAGATTCGATGTATGGCAATAATTGCAATCGAGCATATTCTCCAAACAGATCCGCTTTCTGTGGTTTGATTACATGGACTACAGCAGGCATATCCAAGATGACAACTGAAGCTTGTCTAGCTGCTGAATTCTTCCCTTGTGCAGGAATAGCTGGTAAACAATTGAGAATTTGAGATTTTGTCCCACTCCGTAGCTTACCTCTATCGGATAATGCTGGCGGATCACGTGCATTCTCGTGCATGAAAAACTCATCCATGTTTGAATCAGGCCGGGCTTGCAGTGAAACGAACATCTGGGTAACTATTGCGGCAGTTGCTTTACTTGACATGAGTTTGTCTCGGCCTTTGTCCAGGTTGGCTGGGGGTGGGTTAAGGAAGGTATATATATTTGCCTTGGGAATAACATCATTCAGGGGTACGGTGCATTCCACAAGCCTTTCCTTCAAGAAAGTGGAATATAAATGCTTGCCCCTTTCGGGTAATGACCGTAAACTCTTACTAACTTCGGGGTCCATATATTCACCAGTATCTAATGTCACCAGCTGACCACTAGTTTCATCATAAGGGTTGATAATGAGTCCCTGATTCACCAGATCGAGGAGAGATTTCAATTGATTCAGAAATTTTTTCTGCTCTGATACCGAACTTTCCGGGTGTTCCGTGTTATCTGATGATGTTGTGTGGAAACTTGCATATTCATACTCATCTATAACACGCAGAACTTCTGACCTTGAAAGCTCAATAACGACTTTCTCTTCAGCCTGGCCATAGAGACCTTTTGGACCACTGTCTTCTTTGAGTAGTTGGATACTATGTTCTTGGCTCTGATCTAAACCCATCATACTGAACTTCCTCTCACTACGCTGGACCACAAAATGGCCTTCCATGAATTTGTTGTGGATTGAAGGATGCCGCCTGGGTAGCTGAGACATGTCTCTCAGAAATACGGGGACCCACCGACAATAATTTGTATGTCCTAGGGCAAAAAAGTAACTGCACAACTCATCGATAGAACACAGTGTACCAGGCCAGTTACCGATTCGTTGGTTCCGAACGAATTGACAGCTTGTCAAGAGAAAGTTCCGAACGATTTCACCCCAATAGCGCGCAGTTGGAGATTGTGAAAGAATCCTCTGTTCCCACATTTCAAATGACTCATGGGGCCCAGTCTGCTGACAGTAAATCTCATAAGCATTCTTTCTGAGGATCTCAAGCCAAGCTAGAGTGAGAAGATATGCCTGTCGCGTCCTCTTGACATGTTTCCCACCAAGTAGGGATGATGCTACACCGGGTGTGAATATCTTTGCGAGGTGAAACATTCGCTCCCAACCAGAACCACCCATAAGCTTACCACCAGCTTCTTGGGTGCACATTTCAAGATGCAGGAATCCAATCATACACACCATTCGATCCTCACCTATCTCCTCTGGGAACAGCCATTGACATTTTTTCTGCCTGGCATACAACGGACAGTCACCTTCAATGACAGGTATCTGGCCGGGGTTTACGAAAGCAGTAGCTTCCCTGACCACATACATAGCATGCTTCTGCATACTGAGTGAGTCCGCTTTCTGCTCACTGAAAACAGGGAATACCCCAATAACTGCACGAGGTTTGACATTGTCTTGATCTTCATGTTTTGAAAAGAAGCCTGAAAAGGTCACAGGGACTTCATCAAGCTGCCAGCTGCCATCAACCTTCCCTTTATTGCTGATCTGTGACACATGAGACAACCAGTCATTCTCTCCCACGTTCAAATCTGCATATTCATTGGGCCGTACATTACATTCATCTGGAGATTCAAGCCTGATGTCCCCACCAAAGTCTTCAACGAAAGGAACAAATGCATAGTCGTCTGGGAGTTCAATTTGTGTGTCTTCTGGAACATCTAAACTCAGTGGTGGGGGATCAGTACCCACATTGTCCCTGCTCAGTTGACCAATGAGTGTGATGGACGTACCATGCATATCAGATCTACCAGATACATCAATGTTATCAGTGGTTCCTATCGAGAAAACATTACGTTTGCAGTTAGCTGGGACTACAACACCTTCGTTCTTGAACCGCAGTGAAACAGCTCTCGCGAAACTCCTGCGAACATCCATTACGCGATCATAAGAGACAGAGAGTCCCATTTGATGAAAATCTCTGATAAGATTTTTCATACGATCATGGGCATGCAACTTCAAACCCACATAAAGAGGCATTGGAGTTTCTCTGTCACGTCTCTGGTGAACATTTTGTGCATGTTCGGAGCGTTTCGCTGAATTGCTGATCAACATCTGTGAAATAGTACAAGCCACTCGAGTCTTGGCATTAACAGTCTCATCATCGCCTAAGTTCTGTATACTACATGTGCCCTCAAGTAGAACTCTAAGAAGAGTCAGGAGTGAGTTGGGTACAGGCTCGCTCAAGCAATAAGATGAAAATGATCCCGTGAAAGGAGCTTGAGATATGAGTATGTGTTTACGCAGAAGAAGACCCACATCAACTATCTTTTTTGCCTCTTCCTCAGACACTATACGAGTTAAAGATTCGGACAACAAGGAGCCAACTCGAAACCTACTTGAAATAAACACATCTCTACCCTGTGTGAAGGCGTCCCAGCCATCGCCCAATTTCTGCAACAAATGTTCTTTGAATCGAGTGGAATGTATTTCTTCACTAAGCCAATCAGAACCGACTTGCTTCAACCTCCGACTGTACAGATTCTTGAGATCGACAAGCTTCATCGCGGAATCGTTGTGTTCAACAAATGTTATGAGCTCTGCCATAACGAGAGGGTCATAGGGCAGGCCTGACGCGGAATGTTCGGCGTTCTTCGACTTTTTAGATTTAGCCGCTCGTGCTTCATTGGCAAGCTTACAATAACAGGTTTTGTGATAGTAAAGATCACTAGCAGCGGAATCAAATGCTGCATTGACCCGAGAAAAAACAACCCAGTTCTCGGCTTCCTTTGCCATAATTTTGAGTTTATTGTTATCAGACATTGATCTGCAAATAGGCTCACTGCTGTCACCTTCGCGTTTGTGACAATAAACACACTGGGGCAGTTTCCTGTCACAGCCAGATTCAAAACTTGTCCGTGTTCTTTTAGGACTCAGCGTGGAGCAGGATGCCACTGCCTCATTTCGCTCTCGCTTGTGTAGCACGCGCTGTACGATGTGAGTCCGAATACTGTCACGGCATGTCTTATGATATATTGCCTTATTCGTCAACAGTGACATCGACATACACTCATCACTCTCTCTCATCAAACAATCAATGGTCAAATTATATGGAAGCTCAACGCCATTATCTAGGAAGCGCGTTATGTCTTCCTCAATAGCTTTATAGGCGTCATGAAAACGAGATTCTCTATACGGACGCATCAATTTCTTGGAACTGTCTTGCTGGCAAAAGCAACAACGTTCCCAGTCAGTACTAGTCCGTACACGAAGAGGATTCTCACTCATTCTGTGAATGATTTTTGTGAACAATCGCGTTCTCGAATTAATTTCGACAGACAAATCAGAATTGCTTGCGGAATTACGCCAAACAAGAGATTGTATGGCAAAGAGACTGCTTCATAAAGAGCGTTGTTTCTCCGGGATCAGCGTCATTCAGGTTTGCCTGAATGACGCTGATCCCGGAGAAACAACGCTCTTTTCAAGTTCCAAGAAATTGATGCGTCCGTATAGAGAATCTCGTTTTATTCTACATCATCTCCCACGTCTGTTTCCAACACGTGCGTGGATCAGAGTTCACTTTCGCGCCCTTACAATCGGATGTATAGTCGGTAGACCGTCGAAAAGGAGGTTCCCTTCAGCCGCTGGCGGCCATTTTGGATTGTGCCGCTACTGGTCGCCACCGGTCGGTGTCAACTTGTAGCCGATCGTTTTTGAGAACCTCATAGCCTACACTAACAGTGTGCCAAATTTCAAGAAGGTATCACCAAGTGCACAATTCACCTGTATGTGACGAATTCCTCCCCCGCTATCATCAATAGCGGCCAGCCCTGCGATTTGCCCAGTGATCGCACAGTGACACAATCAAAAGACAATTACAGACTGGATGCGATGCGAGCATTGCACAAGATGCAATAAATTAATGATTCACGATTGTCTTTCTCAGTTTAAAATTATGTGACACCTAAAGTTTGAGCCTTGTTGTAAAACTAGTTTGGTTCATTGTACTTTAACCCTTTACAAAACACAACACGAAAAGCAGACGACACTTGCAAACAAAATTCTTTTTTCGATTTTTTTTTCATTTATTGCGTCAAAACACAGCTTGTGGGTCTAATTGGAACGAGCTCTTTCCAGTGAGGCGCCATAAGCTATGTTTTGAGATGAAAAAAAAAACAATCAAAATTGAAGGTGATTTTTGTGAATAGCGCTGGCCAGTTTTGACGGTTACGTTTAGTAAAGGGTTAACGACACTTTCAACATCAAGGGTCACATCATGTTGGACTGTTTTATGTGTGGAGAAATGAAGAGGGTATCCGGAGAGAACCACTTTGACTGCATTGCAAAAGAGTGTTTGGTTTGGGGGTTTTGCCATAATAACTCTTTCAACAGCCAGGGTTATACAGGTTGAGAAAGCAGGAGTACCGGGAGAGAACCACCAAGTAGTGGCGAGCAACTATCAGACTCTTCAACTTAGTAACCGGTACAAACAGAGTAAGCAGCGGTTGAAAGCAAGTGCATCATCGAATTCAGTAGGACTTAGTACACAGAGCTTCCGTGCCCCCGTGTGGGCAATCGGGATTAACCCTTTACCCAACGCAGACGATATCAAAATTTATTAATTTAAATATCGTTGTTTAATTTTTTTCTAAAAAAATCAACAAAACCATATCATGAGAAACCTCATTGGAACGAGCTCGTTCCAAAGAGGGGTCACATGATATGGTTTTGTTCAAATCTTTCGAAAAATAATATTTTTTCAGCTGCTAAATCTGCATATTATGCGGGCGGATGCGAGCGATTCGTTGGGTAAAGGGTTAAGAGTCTTGCTCAAGAACACAGCACAGATGTCGCGGATCGGGATCAAACTGACTATTTTCCGGTTCAGAGTCCTGTGCGCTGACCAATAAACAACCGTGCTGACAGCTGTTCCAATTGAAGAAATAACTGACTGAAGAAATCGTTGGCATTGGCGAATATAGACTGAGGACATGAAGGGAGGGATAAAGTTTAAGGCAGGTACAGTATAGGAAACCAACAGTATTCATTGTGATACTGTGCTGATTTGTGGAGTTCCACCAGCTTCAAAGAAATTCATTTTACCGTGCTGCCAGTGGCGGCGCTACGGGGGGGGGGGGGGCATTTGCCCCCCCCCCCCCCCAAACGAAGGCTTTGCCCCCCCCCCCCCCCAGTTGCCACCCCCAACCATCTCGCATGCATTTCCATCCACCCTCACACACAAACACATTCAGTCACTCTCTCTCACACACACACACACACACACCCCTCTCTTTTTTTATTCCCAATAATTTCCCATACACACTTAGCCCAAAGCCTCAGGCTAGCTGATGAACACATCCAGGCAGTAGAGATTTAAAGACTCGGATGCAGATACTTATAAGTTATAATTAAGTTATGAGCCAACAAAGGCATGTCTATCCATATCCCTTGTCTAAAAAAATTCATGGATTTCGCATTATGACAGACGGGCATTATCTCCCTTGCACTGTTCAATTATTTGAAGTCTCTCTCTCTCTCTCTCTCTCTCTCCTCTCTCTCTCTCTCTCTCTCTCTCTCTCTCTCTCTCTCTCTCTCTCTCTCTCTCTCTCTCTCTCTCTCGCACAGACCCACCAGACGCGGATCCAGGATTTTTTGAAAGGAGGACCGCTAATTACCATTACATTTAGTCGAAACTTGGACCCAAAGTCCGTAATATAATTTTTTGGTTTGGTACGTCCACAGGACGTACCAAACGAAAAAAGTATATTACGGACTTTGGGTCCAAGTTTGGACTACCTCATAACAAAGTAATGATATGAACCTTTACGTATTTGCCCCCCTTCATGGGAGTCTGCCCCCCTAGTTGCCCCCTCCCCCCACAAAAAAATTTCTGGCGCCGCCACTGCGTGCTGCACTCGTCCTGTGATTTACTGGATGATGGATGGCTGTGGTACTATTTGCGACTGTTCATGCACTGCAGCGAGCTGGAGAAAACAACTTCCCATTATGAGAGAATTTTTTCTTAAGTTCTTCTGCTCCGATTTATTGAATTTTATATTATTTGCTGTAATTGTTTCAGATTTCAAAATAATTGCCTAATTTTTACGTAAAGATACATTCAAAGCTTTTCAACATTTTTTTTTACGTGCGAAATGTTATATTTACTTTTTTTCACTGGCAATAGACTGAAAATGCAAAAAACAAAAAAAAAATAAAACATATGGATTAAGACTGTCACATGGTTGTACATCATCACCTCCAAAAAAAGGAAAAAGCCCTTCATGTTTGTTAATCTGAAAAAAAAACACAGGAAGGGACGTTCCACCCCAACACATTTCCAGATAGTCTTACTTAATGGATACTCGAAGAATAGTATTTATTTATTTATTTATTTATTTATTTATTTATTTATTTATTTATTTATTTATTTATTTATTTATTTATTTATTTATTGTCACATAATTCTTCACAATGGCTAATCGTGGCCGTAACATGGTGACAAAGTCAAGTTTAGTCAATTGTTTTCCCTTGTTGCCATTTTAGAGGACTGCCACCCTGGTGCACTGGTAAAACCAGTAAAACGGAGCTTGTTAACCACAGAAAACAAACACTGTTTCACTTCCCGTGGTTCCCACAGGGGACCCTTCTACCTATCAGGAATATGGGTAACATCACTGTGTCCTTGGGCAAGGCAGTTAGTCACTGTTGCCCAAGTGGGGGGGGAGGGGGGGTAGGGCTGTGTACTAAGGCGTACTGCACGTCGATGGTGCTCCTGCCTTCAACCAATGCTTACCCTGCTTGTGTGGAGTTAGTACGTTACAGAGCCTGACAGTTGCTCGCCGTTGCACGGTGGTTCTCTCCGCGTACTCCGGCTTCCTCCACCCGTACAACTGTCCGACACGAAGTGACCACGGCTGTCTAAAGTGTCGTAAAACCTCAATAAATAAATAAATAACAAATAAATAAATAAATATAAATAAATAAATAAATAAATAAATAAATAAATAAATAAATAAATAAATAAATAAATAAATAATACCCATCAGGAATACAAGAAGACACTTGAAAAAATCTTGAATAAATATTCATTTTTGCCTCATAGGCATTGTTTTTAACCCCTCAATGGAACGCGATCATGTTCTTGACGCAAAGTTGAAAAAGTACTGAAATTCGATTTGTAACCCATTTTGTGAGTAGCGCGGGCCGTTCGTGAACTAAACGTTAGGTACTGCTTAAACCTCTCTATTAACGAATCGCCGTGTAATTTCCAAACTGATAAATAATTTCAACAAAACCATATCATGTGGCCCCTCATTGGAACGGGATCGCCGAGGTGATTCCCAGAACTGGGCACGTGATGTGATTTGTTGAAAAATTTTAATTAAAATAACAAATTTTGATATTGTGGGCGTTGGGTAATGGGTTCATGATAAAACTTACGGGAGCAAGATGAAGTCAGCTGGTAAATGAGAATGACCTTACCTGAAAGATAGGTAAACAAAATTCTTCACCCTGATTTAAAACCAAGTTAGAAGATAGATACCCTTAACCCTTTACCTAACATGAAAAGCAGACGACACTTGCAAAAAAAAATTCTTGAATAACTATTTTTTTTTTCATTTTGTCTCATAAACATAGGTTATGACCCCTCATTGGAACGAGCTCGGCGAGCTCGTTCCAAAGAGGGGTCATAAGCTATGTTTTTGAGGCAAAAAAAGAAAAAACAATGAAATTTAATTGGCGATTTTTGTGAATAGCGCTGGCCGTTTTTAGCCCTTACGTTAGGTAAAGGGTTAAAAAAAAAACATTTTACTTACCTCCTATGATTTGATCTTTTCAAAATTTAAATATATTTTCTCTCTTTTGGGGATTGAAGAAACGATACAGGATGACCAGTACAAAACCAAACAATGTCCCAAAATTATTCGACAGGTTTACATAAATAAGTACATAAAATGCCTTTGACCAACCAGCAACAGTTTAAGTTTCACCACACCAGTGATTCGATGAAACAGTAGCCATAAAAGTGGCAGATGGCAGCAAGATTTAGAAGAGATTATAACAAGAACAAAGAACAGTTAATTAATGATAAGCTACTTAATTACATGGCTATATAATTACAGCTGTGACACGAATAATAAGACGGATGTTAATAATAAATTAATTTACATTCCTCAGTGCATTACTAGACGTGTTTGTACTGGAATATATTTTGGAAACAATGATTGTTTGTTTTCACGGTAAGTAACAAAAACCTTGCGAACAGGGACGGAAGGTTTCCATGACATTCATGAATTTGGCTGCAATCTCCCGCAGTTACTAAAAAATAAACCACTGTGTATTTTTCTCCACGCGGAAAGGAGAAGAACGGCAAAAAGAACAAGAGAAAGAACTGGAGGAGGAGATGACAGGATGAATACTGGAACAGTAAGACCGCCGTGGTCTGGTCTCTTTCCTCGTATAGCGTAATAATATTAGATTCAAACACTAATTACAGGAATAATCATCAAAAATTTAATCAATGAAGCACCGAGAACTACCCGGTGCTTCGTGAATTAAAATGTAAATGATGATCATTTTTATTACCTGATAAACGAATACGTGAACATCACTGCCCACGCGTGGATTACGACCATCACCAAAAATCGTGTGGAAATCGTGTACTTCTTTCTAGAAAACTTACCCAATCAAAAAGCATCATCCAATAAATCACCTTCGGAAAGACAACCAAAGAAAAAGAAAACCTCCATCGACGTCAGTGCTCTCCAGCATTTTTTACGGGTCGAAACAGGGGGGTCTTCCAAAAAATTCCGTACACAAGGCCTAAAATATTTTTTTCCACCTTTTGACCACCACCCACCCATCCACGTGCAAAAAAATATTTTTTTCCTCTGACCACTTGGACACCCACCCCACCACCTATATTTTTTCAGTGTATCATCACAGTGGGTAATGAAAAATTATTGCACTGAGCTTCCAGTTGTCAATCCTTGCCTTAATTTGAATCCTAATCTACTGTCTAAACTAATTATGTACACATCAACCAGCATCAACAGAAGCATTTAGATTTCACTGAAGAAAATTGTTATTAACTCTGGAAGAAGTTTTAATTTTAATGACCTAACTACATGCTAAGTGTCTAGGCTTGAGGTTTCAGCCAATTGTCATCACTCAAAAGATAGTAGATAGCGTAGGAAAGCTGGAAATCTGTCACCTAACACTATTGTAAATCTCACTGTCCATCCTGGTCCGTCTCCGAAAAAATGTCAGCATTGATTTCTGCATATAACAGCATATAATGTAAGAATTTAGGCTATTTTTGTGAACATCAAATAGAGGATTAAAATAATCTTCTTTTGCTGCATAGTATTATGCTCAGCTACTCATATATATACTCTGGCTCATTCAGGGTCAGTTTTCAATTCAAATATTAACTGTAACTTTTGTTTCATGTTTTCACGAGATAGCCAGACAAACCCTCTGTGAAAACCCTGGTACTATCACTATGAGCTTGAATTAAGTAAGTGGGGTTTTATATCAAAGATGCACAGTGAGAATTTTCATTAGTTTCAGGTTGCAAGAGCTCTACTCAGAGAAACTGGGCATTTAGATTATTTTCCGTAAATTTTTTACATTATTTTAGATGTTCTGCTAAACACATTGCTACTCATTGTAAAATCCAAATTTGGTCGTGATGATTCAGCTATGAAAATTATGTTAACCATTCCCAAATTAAAATTCATAAATTTCCACTGATTGTTTTTAGTCAAACTGGAGTACACAATTCTTTAATGCATCTAATTTAATTTACAAAAAAGAGAACAAATCCCCCTAATCAGCCTAGTGGGGCCTTATTCACTAACAATACCTGACAAACAGGTGCCTATTAGACTACTAAACAACAATATAGCCTTGTTATGTGAAAATAATAAAAAAAAAAACACCAGGAAAAAAATTGCAACTCCAGGAAAAAAGGTGTTTTGGCCCCCATCCGACCACCCACCCACCCCGGCCTTGTGTCCGGAGTTTTTTGGAAGACCCCCCCCCCCCCCCCCCCTGGTCGAAAGGGGAAAATCTGCCTCAATACGATCCCTGCGCGCCTGCAACGCGCGTAAAAAGACTTCGACTACTATCAACTCTACAAGTCTACACGAAGGAAGGCCAGAGGCAAACTCAAGGACGAAGTCAGGCAAATTGAAGTGTTGGGGGGAGGTGTACAAAATATTTCCTTGCTGTCGATGGCGGCATAAAAAAATATTTTGAACCTCCTCCCCCACTCCCCGCGCTGAGTTAAGGGGTAACCTTTCATGCCAGTTAGAGCACCCCGAATACTTTAAAGGATTAAGTAGCCAGAAAGTGGAAATGCTGTACGGAAACACGGACGGACGGAGCCCTATACTATAGGCCCACCGAAACCTCCTGAGTTTATTACATTTCAGGTTGCAATGACAGGCGAACACATCTGACTTTGCAATAATTTTATTACATAGTTTGTAATGACTGGCGAACATAACCGACTTTTCAATAACTTTATTACATTTTGGGTCGTATTTCATTTTAGGTTGCAAAATTTGTTGATCGGCGAACCCAATCGACTTTGTAATAAGTTCATTACATTTTGCGTCATATTTCAGTTTTAGGTTGCAAATTTTGTACCTCGGCGAACACAACCGACATTGCAATAAGTTTATTACATTTTGCGTCGTATTGTATTTTATGTTGCAACAATGTCTTTACTGCACTTGCAATATTTCTCTTTGCAAGTGGATTGAAAGAATACCACGTAGTTTAAATATGCCATTTTTTCGGGGGTGGGTGTGCTGAAAAAGTGTGCCATATTTTTCTGTGCCATTTTTTCGGGGTGAAAGGTGAGAAAATTAAAAATTTTCCACGGATCTTAAGTTGGGATAATCGGCCCAAATGTCATGACTAAGGCGGATGTAGGTGGTGTGACACTCCCCAATTATTTGTTTTCCAGTCGGGACATTTTTGCTTCGATGTCAGGCATAATTGTAGATTCGCGCTTGTTCTTTGTTCTTGGAAGACTAGATTTGATGCCTGGACTTATGTCACACCCAGTCTGTCGAACAAATTGAGATCTGTGGCGTACGACTGGAGCTGTTGGGTTCCAGCATGACTAATTTCAAATGCGGTACGTGTTAATTAAATAAAAAGCTGGGAATCACATGCGTTGCGACTTCTCCCAGGGACGTGGCGACAGGGTGGGTGTGTGTGTGTGTGGGGGGGGGGGGGGTATCACCCCCAATGAGGGGGGGGGTATCCCCCCCAATGACCCACCCCCCAATCCGGACCAAAATTTCCTATAGTTGGAAATTCGGAGGGCAAGTCATGAGTAGTTGGAAATTTCATCTATCCGTGGAGTTTAGAGCTCCTTTGGTGATGCTGATGTCTCCTTTACTTCCCAAAATTGCAACTCGATTTTTATTTATTTATTTATTTATTTATTTATTTATTTATTTATTTGTGTTTTAAGGTCACATACTTATGCACAATGGCTAATCGTGACCGTGACAGTTTTACGGGTGGAGGAAGCCGGAGTACCCGGAGAGAATCACCGGGCATCGACGAGCAGCTGTCAACTCCTCAACATTCTAACTCTGTTCAAGCTTCGCTCAAGCAAGGTTATAACAGCTGAAGACATGTGCACCATCGACGTGCAGTACGCCTTAGTACACGACGTCATCGTGCCTCCACGTGGGCAAGCGGGATAAAGTGCCTTGCCCAAGGACACAACGAGGGTCGTCCCGGACGGGGATCGAACTCGGAACCTCCAGCATAGAAGTCCAACCACTGAGCCACCGCTCTCCCCAACTCGGTTTCAAATCGGCAAAAATTCCAACTGTTACCATTTACAACTACAGTATACACAATATCGAGCTTCATAAGTATGCATGATGTCAGTCGATACGAGATTTCTATAGTACATTTACTTATCGTAATAAAAAAAAATCCTCGAAATGCACTTCAAGAAAATCAAATTCAGTAAAATCGTTATCCTGAGTTAATTCCATCATTCACAGTTACAAAATGATGAAACATCGAACATTGATCATTCCTGCATAAGATCTGATTTAATGTTACAATAGTGTGAATTGTTCAAACTTCTAAGCTTGAGCATTTGTTTAGCGCATATTCATTTCCCAGAAGAATACCAAATAATAATAACCTGATAATTCTATTATATATGTGTTGGCATTTCAGTTACTAGAATCAATTGTATGCCCCCTTTCATGGCTTCATTTTCAAAATCATTCTCGGTAGTGAATTTCTAACTACGGGGAGGGACCGGGAGGGGTTCCCCCTCCTGGTCCCTCCTCTAGTTGGAAATTTACTACCCTACACCCCCCCCCCCCCCAATCGAAAACCCATAGCCACGTCCCTGTACTCTCCTGTAGTCATTATCTGTGTAATTATGGCCAGTTAATAGGTAACTGTGCTGAACACACTGCATCGCATATGTTCTGGACACATACCCATATTACGCAGCTAGCCTGTCACAGAATGTCAAAAAGATACAAAAATGTGAATCTTTCAAAGGAACTTTAAAGCGAATATTAAATTAAGATGGATCTAAGCGGCCAAGTTCAAGAGAAGCGATTAAACTGAGAATTAACGTTCTGGCTATGGAAATGAAAATTGGGAGGTTTCTCGAAAAATTCATTCCAGTCTGAAGGTGTGAAAGACTGTGGGTCTCGGCGAGGATATAGGGATATCCCATGCTAAAGGTTGGAAGAGGTGCTGCATCGGTGCGAAAGTATAGGCACGTTGTGGTGTAGGGGAGCCACAGAGCTCATATTTAGAATAGGAGCAGTCGCGAGCCAAGTCGGTGGCCATATATGAGAATAGGATCAGAAACACGAAGTACGAGCTCAGGGAGCTATTCGCATTTAGGTAAACGGCATTACCTGTTGTAGGTGGCAAGACTTACGAAGGCAGAGTAGGCTTGCATGTATGAACATTATTCTGAGATAAACGAAGGAGAGAGTTTAACCCCATCAGTGGCGACTGCTTGAGTGAAAAGCGTCCAATAAAGTGACAATAAGCTAGTGGCCGTACGACGGCAGTGGAAGAGTGACATTCCGTCACTTGTTAGAGGGAAGGTGACATAGTAAAGTGACAATAAGCTAGTGGCCGTGCGATGGCAGTGTAGAGTGACATTCCGTCACATGTTGAGTAAAAACGTCCGATAAAGTTACAATAAGTTATTGATCGTGCGACGGCAGTGAAAGGGTGAAGTGAAGAGGCGACGAAAGAACAAACACCAGCGAGAAGGAGGAAAAACCAGCGACAGCAGAGTATGCGGGCCCGCAAGGTACTCAAAACTGTGTGTGTAGGGGGTGATTGGCGTTTTGTCTTCTTATTCATTTGGATCCCATGTAAGTCACAAATTACCATATTTATTTTTGTACATATGTATTAACCCTTTGGACTCTAGTACTATCTTCCATGTCAGTTCAATAACAGCAATTGGAAGAGTCCACATTTATTATTTGGGGTTAGACCAATTAATATTTTCAACGTACAGCCTTAAGGCTGCACGTTGAAAATATTGATTGCACTACACCACACATTTACCTTGTGGCCATCCAACTACATTATGACGTAGCTTGTGGCACGAGGGGAAAAGGGCCTCTGCGGTTCAAAGGGTTAAAATTGTTGTTTTCAGTGAACCCCTGTTGATTCATGCTTTTTGACGAAAAGTCACAGACCCCTTCAGGATTAGAACCACTCCAACAAAGGTGAAACGGGCAGGTTCGTCACGGTTAGACGTGCATACGTTCACGCACGGATTCAGGTGACACTTGGCTGAATACGCGACGTGAATCTATTTCTTCCAGCAGCGACAAAGCTCGGTTTCCGACATCCGCCCCCTCATTTCTAAAGAGGGACAGTTTTCCAGAAGGGCACATTTCCGAAGAGCAACTTTCTGGAAGGGCAATTCCCCCGAAGGGCACTTTTCCTTACACCTTTCCGTGATGACCCCACTCTCTAAAATCAGTTGGTTAAAAATCAACCCAAAGCAACTGGGCTGAGTGAATATGAACCTAATTAGGTTCATATTCCCTGTCAAGGTGATAGCTAAAAGTTGCGATTTTATTCTATGAAAGTGTAAAGATTTTCGATAATGTTTCTGCCTGGGTTGGATGTAAAGCGCGGAGATACGTATGTAACGGACCCCGAAAACCATTTGTCATCTAAACAGGCAATCAATAATTCAAATTTTGCTAATTAAGTATGAAATTTAATGTCCATTATGGCGCACGTGTTCAACGCCATGTGAGCCTCTGATAACAGATCAATAGTAAGAGAGACAATATTCTCTTCTATAATAATTATCTGGGTAATTAAAGACCAGTTAAACTGTAATTGTTGAAAACCAGTGCATCACATATGGTCTGGACACACACCCATATTACGCGTCTATCCTGTCTCCGAAATGTCGAAAGGGTTCACTTCAAACGAAATTCCCATTTTTATCTCTACCCATATCGAATTACAAAGCACTCGTTAAATCAGAATTAATAACTTTAAACTTTGCGTTCCGTCTGTACAAAGAGTGTAGCAGAATTCTGAGGTGGGCAGTTGGCCTGAGAGCACTCAGAGAAGGTCCGAATTTAGCCTTGGCCGTCGAGGGTCATAGGCACCGAGATTGAAAGTCCGCGTATTGTCGTAAACCTGTGAGGGTTGAAAGGAACCGATTGTAGTTTGTTAACGGTTGCAAACCGTAATGGCATAGTAGCCAAAGAAGTAAAAGCTGTAACGTTGAGGTCTAGAAACCGTATTAGGAGCTTGCGTTAGCGCTTGAATAGCTCGCGAGTTAAAATAGTTTTAGGCGGTGCGAGAATTGGTGATGTTGAGAACACTTTACAGAATATTTTTATGTGAGCTTTGTTACGTATATATCTGAAGGCGAAGAATAACTTAACTCCATGAGAGCCAGACGAAGCGCAAAGTGATCGTGAACTGTGATAGACGCCAATTGAATTGTGGTTGAACTGTGAGAACGCTAGTAGAGTCACACAAGCAGAACTTTATGTGAGTGAAGACCGACTGACGGCAAAGTTAACCCTGCGGGGAGGAAGCAACGAGAAGTGAATAGACATATTGTATTTGTCACAAACCGTGAGAGGATGAAGATGATGTGAGGGTTGATCCAGCGGACACAGCTAGCTGTGGGAGACGTGGAGGGCCCTAAAGAATAAATTTTTATTCGCGTAATTAGTGTATTCATATGGATAATTTTGTGAGTAATTTGTTTCATATTATATTTCTTCGTACATGTAAATAAATAATCTTTCAGTGAATTATCGTTGATCACCCCTTTGGCGTTGTAAGCCACAGGCACCTTCAGGAATCCAAAGAGTCCCAAGCGGATAGGGCTTTGATAAGGTGGCAAGGTTCACGTTCGAACCGGGGTTCAGACGACAGTCACTGGCAGTCGACTGAGCACCGATAAGAACATAAATTTTCCTCCATCAATTTAACCCCTGTAATCCTGCGACATTCACTCAACTCAGCTAATTTTGCTTAATTTTTAACCCAACTGATTTTAGAATGTAGTCGCGCCACCTTTCCCCATCCATCTATACGTAAGCCACTCGCCACTATTGAGGTCTGATGCCGCCCGACCAATCACAAGGTTTTTTTTTTTAAACTATACTCTCATAATACATTGATTTATAGACAGAAAAGAGGAGCGCGGTGGCTAATTGGTTACATATATTTGACCTTAAACCGAAAGGTCCAGGGTTCGAATCCCGCCAGAGGTAACTGGGTTGTGTCCTTGGGCAAGGCACTTCATCCCGATTGCCCACGTGGGGGCACGGTGGCGCTGTGAACTAATGCGTATACTGCACGTCGATGGTGCAGTTATCTCCAACCAATGCTAACACGGTTGTTGCCGAGTTAATACGTTGAGGAGTCTGACAGTTGCTTGTCGTTGCTCGGTGGTCGTCGAAAGTGTCGTTAAACCCCAATAAATAATAAATAGATAAATAACCCCCTTATATAATTCCTTACCTGAGAAAGTTGACACTCCACGTTTTCTTTGATATAAACTCCTCATCAATGAGATACGTGGTCAGGTAGAAGATAATTTTCATCAACTTGAATAAAATGTCACACACAATTGGTAAATGTTCGCGTGTGTAAACATACGTGTCTATTCGAGGGTGCATGTCTGTACATGCTATGATTGTAAATAAATTTATTAGTGTGAACTTCGATGAGAGATATGGGACAATGTACTGATTCCATTATCTATTTGCACACAAATATTGTCTTGTAACTTGTCTGTCGTGTACAAGATTTGTGAGAAGCGTTGTAGAAGAGGTATATAGCTCTGCGGGATGACACATGCCCCTCTCCCGCTGGACATCAACGGTATAAAACTATCGGGGAACAATCTGTAAAATGGTATTGATGCTAGTTAAATGAGAATACCCGAACCAGGGCTGGAAATGAACAAAATTGACGGGTGCAGATTCAAGCTCCCGTGAATTCAGAGACGGGAGTAAATTGCACCCGTGAAATGTTAGTATTTAAATTTTCGAGTGAATACTGTCACCAAACACCAGAAACCGTAACCCTTTGAACTCTAGTGGTATCTTCCATGCCAGTTCAATGACAGCAATTAGAAGAGTCCATATTCATTATTTGGGGTAGACCAATCAATATTTTCAACGTGCAGCCTCGGGGCTGCACGTAGAAAACATTGATTGCTCTACCCCACACATTTACCGAACAGCCATACTATTTAATGACGTTATGAGGCACATGTATCATGTTCCTGGCCAGAAAAGCGGCCGATCGGGTTCAAGGGGCTAAATGTATAATGAACTGCTGAATTATGATAGTAACTTGCCACTGGCTGCAGTGCTGCTTTCTCAAAACAACACACATTTATATACCCTCACAGAAAATTCGTGCTCCACAATATTTTTCAACGAGTGCATTTTTAGCTCCCGTAAAAGAGAAAACACGGGTGCTGACGGGAGCAATTGCACTCGCACCCGTCTCATTTCCAGGACTGCCGAACAAAAATTATTCAAATAACAGGAGTATTCAATTAACAGAGATTTTGCCGCTTCCCTGTATTCTAGAGTTAAACTAGGCGTTTACGTAGTGCTCTGGCAAACAAGATATAATAGATTAAATACCTGTATTGAATATACTAAGAACAAATAGGTCTATAAACAAGGGGAATTCAATTGTTGACAGGGTAATTTTTCGACATATTACAAGATTTTTTTTTTCCAAATAATAGGCGTTTACTATAACCTATATGCCATTAACAGGTCAAAGTTTAACTTAAGTCACTGGTGTAACAAAATCCCGACATTGCATATACATGCAGTGGTGACGCCAGGATATTCTGACAGTGAGGGGAGGGCGTGGATTTGTGCTTCTCGACAGGGGGAGGGGTGGCTAGGGTATTCCTCTACAAGCCCACTATAAAGAAGGCAGTTCCTCGACGGGGTGGGGGACTGCCCTCCCCCCCCCCCCTCCTGGCGTCACAGCTGCCTACATAAGTACGTTGCATGCGTTGTTTCTAACTTCTCGTTTTATGACACAATAAATATTTCCAACCGAAGATATCGATGCTATGCATCGCTAAACCTCATCTGAAATGGTGTTGTAATGCCCCACCCCACACATTACTGAGGTGTGTCAAAATTGTGGTTTTGTGAAAACAAATAAATAAATAAAGTAATAATTAATCAATACTATATAACATTAAATTAAATTAATTAGACTAATTAAATAGCATTTTTATAGTGGAATATTTATTGTACCTACGCTCAAACCTCGCAGCAGTGTAATGTTACAGCACCAAAATGTCCTACGCTCAGGTGCACCACGCCTACATGGGGGCGCGGTGGCGTTGCGGTAACCGGTTCTCGTCAGATCACCGAAGTTAAGGGTTCAGTCTACTTTCGCCTACAGTGCACTTTCGCCTACAAAAATTATCAGATAAAAGTGTAGGCGAAAGTGCACTAATTGAGGTATAGATATTAGTGGCTAATTACCATCTCTACCCACAATAAAATAGACTGACCTTTTGGGAACAGAAATAATGACAAACCTTGCAGTCAAGTTACTTTATTACAACATTTTAATTCTAACAGAATATTAAACATCAATATGTAATAAATATACATAAATAAGAAAAGAAAGAATGTAACATGAGCGAACTCTCCATGGAATAATAGCGGAACCTGACACTTTATATAGAATTTTGGCTCCAATATGTAATTTGTTGAGCTTCATTGGTGGCACCAGAGTCTGCTATTATTCCATGGAGAGGCCGCATGAGCGAACTCTCCATGAAATAATAGCGGAACCTGACACTTTATATAGAATTTTTACTCAAATATGTAACTTGTTGCGCTTCATTGGTGGCACCAGAGTCTGCTATTATTCCATGGAGAGGCCCATGAGCGAACTCTCCATGAAATAATAGCGGAACCTGACACTTTATATAGAATTTTGGCTCCAATATGTAATTTGTTGCGCTGCATTGGTGGCACCAGAGTTCCATGGAATTTTAACTGAGGCCATGCTGATAAGTTGATTTATGCTTTAAAAACATATCGGTAGTTTGTCTTAAAAACAACAAACACTGCACTTGTTCTAACTGAGGCCATTCCAGTAAGTTGATTTGTGCTTTCAAAAACAAATCAATATTTGTCTAAAACAACAATCTCACACTCATGTTCTATTTGTAATAAACAAACACATAACATAAGAAAAAAACACATAACATTAGAAAATGGTCGGTCAGTCCATTTATTGTAGGTAGAGAAGGTAATTATCTAGTAATATCCATACCTTAATTAGTTCTTACACTTTTACCTGATAATTTTTGTAGGCGAAAGTACACTGTAGGCGAAAGTAGACGACACCAAGTTAAGCAACGTCGAGCCCTGTTAATCCTCGGATGGGTGAACGCCTGAGCGATCGATTCGGACTCCCGTGTTGTGTTCTTGGGCAAGGCACTTAACCACGATTGTCCACATGGGGGCTCGATGACGCCATGTACTAAGGCGTCCCGCACGTCGACGGTGCGCATGTCTTCAGCCAATCAAACCCTGCCTGTGCTGCAGTACGGAGTTACGATGTTGGGGAGCTGGCAGTTGCTCGTCGTTGCTCGGTGGTTCTCTCCGGGTACACCGGCTTCCTCCACCCGTAAAACTGTCACGGTCATGATTAACCATTGTGCATAAGTATGTGACTTTAAACACCAATAAATAAATAAATAGCCACACCTACACGCCGCGAAATCATTGATTAGGAATATATCTGATTGGGGAGAAATTACATGAGATACTCTACAACAGTATTGGGCACATCGTTGCCCGAGTGCTAGAATGTTCTATGTCCCATAAGGGACATAGAACATTCTAGCACTCAGGCTACGACATAACAGTAACTGTTACGTCTGAAATTGACATGTTTGTTATCAGTTATAAGAAAAGCAACCCGTCCATCCAAATACAGAAAGGAAATCAGTTACAAATGAAGGAAGAAAAGTTACTGGAAGCAAATCACACGTTTTCACTCCTTTTCACCTCATTACACCCATTTGTTTCTCGCAAATGCACCCCACTCCTCCCCAGTGCCACTCTCTGGATTTAGGTGAGTTTATATTTCAAGTTCGGAGGCTATTTGATATATGGTATAGGAGAAGACAAGGTACAAACAAAATGCAAATATTTGTCAGCCATCCCAATCCCTTGCCCCTCCCATAGCCCCCCCCCCCCCGCCCCCCAAGTGACACTCTATGGTTTGATGTTAGTTAAAAATTCCTTATTTGGTGATGAATCGATCGATGGTGTAGGAGAAGTGAGAAACAAAGAAAATACAAGCGTCTTCACCCCCACTCCACCCTCTCCTCCTCCAACCCACCCATGGCACCCTCTGGACTGAGCTGAATTAACAAATTTGGCGGTGATTCGATGAGGGTCTAGAAGGGATGGAACAGACAAACAAATAAACACTCACACACACGCACTTACACAAACAAACTTATCACTAATTACATTTTTATGATACAATACTTCCGGTACCTATCTAAGTACCAAAGTACTAAAATATCATGCAAAATTCTATGTGGAACTTTTGATTTACTTTTTTCTTTAGGGGAGATAGATAGATAGATAGATGGTTTATTTAACAGTATACAGGTTTTACAATCATGATGTTTTGATATATTACAACATTTGTAACAATACAGGATATACCGTTGGGAAATCTCACAGATGGGAGAAGACACACTCCCACCAGACCCCTAATCTAATTATCGAATCACGATTCAAGAGATCGGGGGGGAGGGGGGGGTAAGGCTACCGACGCCAGGAGCAAAGGGTCCGGGGGTTAACCCACCTCATCGGAGAAACTGCCTCCTTTATTGTGTGTTTGTCGGGGAATACAAGTTCCCCTATCGGGAGAAATTCTGGCAACACCGCTGTACAGCACGAATTTTCTTTTGTAATTCTTTTCAGAAGGATATTTTTAACAGAAATTTAGAAATATGTAGATATTGGTGTCAAAGATAGGGACATTCCAAATGACAGATTGGTGTCAAACATGGGGACATTCCAAATGACATTTTGAGATCTCTTCTTAGATTACACTATTAACTAAATAATACCCACAAGCTTTTTATTTCAAGTACATGTAAGACCTCAAGCTGTGAATGATGTCACAAAGAAGATGAAATGCTCAGAGCACAGGTACAGTACCAGAGCAGAATAAGCCCTTTCTATCTTTTGACAGTATAATTTAGATGTTTTTCGAGCAAGATAGGGCACCTCAGCCTTTCCGTCTCTACTGTCTCCTGCCATGGTCGTGATCAAAACTTGAAACTTCAAAGAAGGGTCGAAAGGGGCTCGCCCCAAACCGTCCCCGCGGGATCCGATGGATAGAGACATCAGACAAGTATAGTCTGCAGCTTGTAATTGACTAGTGTGTGAGAGAGTGTCATAGGCAAGTAAAATCTGTTCCTGGTAGGAGTCATCTGTTGTTTCTTGGTTCTTCAAAAGTTGCGTAAGGTGAAGGAAACAAACAACGGTCCCTGATGGAGTTACACACATCTAAACTTCCGCGACAGGTTTTGATACCGCCTTGCACGTTTCCATGGCGGATTACGGGAGGGATGTAATTCCTTATCGGTTACAAAAAGGACGGATGGGTGGGTGTGTGGCTCCGAAAGGACAGACGCTCACATCCCCAGGTTTGTCCGACCGCATCCGAGGATGGAGTGAATGATGAAAAAGGAGTTTCCATAATGGTTAGAAGGGTTTAATAACGTTTATGTGAATGAAAACGTGTGTTATTTGGTTGTGTACCTGTAGTGTTTGATTCAGTTTAATCTGATCGAGCAGATCTCCTGGATATCCGGCCATAAAGTTGTCACACCCTATACAGGGTCATATGAATATCCGTCATCTCCGTCCATCTCCTTACTCACACCTTGGACCCCAATGTGTGAACATCAATTGATTGACGAAGCTATCAACTGAAGTGCAAAATATAATGTTAAGCTTGGAGGCTGCCTCTCCTAATACCTACAGTATCTGGGAAAGTGAAGGTAAAATCGCCTAAGAGCAGACAGAGAGTAAAAACATGTCACAGTCGTAGGGAAGGTGTAGCACCTTTAGCGGGTGGAACCCCTCCTCTCGCACTGGTCACCACCAGAGTCGAAGGGGGTTATCTTGTCCCAGCACCGCGCCTCAACGCCCTCGGTGCGCGTAAACCATTGTCTCGAGCACCACATAAAACATACCCGTATATTGTGCAACTAATTAATATATTTTACTCTCATAGTCAACTCATCGGATGCATCTCTCCATAAAAAGATCATTTTCACCATTATTGGAAGCCACGAAGCCATCCACCCGCCACGCCGCAACCGGAGACACCTGCCGAGTACCTGAACCTTTTTCTCTTTCAACACGCCTTCACATGAGAAAACTGATCATATACAGTCCCTGAGGGTCGAAAGGGGCCTACCCCAAACCGTCCCTACCCGCCTTCGGCGCGTGAAACCATTCCGTCCCTATTGGAAACATAACATCGATAAAATTGTTACATCGCAGATCCACACTTTGCACGGGACAAACCTTTTTCCGTATCCGGATCGGATTCGGTCATTTTTGGTGACTTTTTTCCGGATCCAGATTCAAAGTCATTGTGTAATCTGGATCCGGAGAAAAGTCGAGAGTGAAAATGTTACAGTATACAAAACTGAATGAAAATTTTTCATCATAAAGACATAGAAAACAGTGATGAAACGGATGGAAATATATTCAACACAGAGACCTAAAAGGTCCTATTTCGGAAAACAGCGTCATATTCGTTTAGTTCTTCGATTAGTCAGGCCCGGAATTCTTAAAAATACAGGAGGGCTAAAAATCGCTCCCCTCGCATGGCATAGGGGAGCGATTAGCTTTCCTCAAGCTTACAAAAGCTAAAAGTGGCAATATGAAGTTTTACTGCTGATGTATTCTGCCCAGTTGGCTTTGTACATTTTATTTGGTGCTGCTATCAAGGTAGTCTCCGCGAGATGGCCATACTGCCCCTCCCACACCTCCGGGCCTTGGCAAGGCCCAGGGGTGTGGGAGGGGCAGTGTGGCCGCCTTACACATACCACTAACATAGCAAAGATCTGAAAAAGATGTGGATTTTAGGAATAGGCGGTTATGGTCATTATTTTCTAAGGCCAGGAGAGCTAGTTTTCGCCCTCCTTAATTTTTTTAAGGCGAGCGAATAAATCGCTCTCCTGAAAATGCCAGGCCTGATTAGTTGGGTATCTTGCAATCTGTAGAGCATTTTTTCCCCGGTGAGTTTAATGTTACATAAATAACTGCCGTATATAAATGAATACAGCTGTAGATGACTTAATAGTGTTTCTACATTATTGTTGGCTGCCTGTACAGGCAGCCAACAATGATGTAAAAACACTGTTGATAAAACATATACTATCAGTAGAGGTCTCCAGGAAGAATACACTTGAGACAACTTTTTGAGAGCATTATTTATATATTTATTTATTGGTGTTTACGGTCACATACTTATGCACAATGGCTAATCGTGACCGTGTCAGTTTTACGGGTGAAGGAAGCCGGAGTACCCGGAGATATAAGCTCCGCTCAAGCAGGGTTACATCGGTTGAAGACATGTGCACCATCGACGTGCAGTACGCCTTAGTACACAGCGTTATCGTGCCCCCATGTAGGCAACCGGGATAAAGTGCCTTGCCCAAGGACTCAACGCGGGTCGTCCCGGACGGGGATCGAACTCGGGACCTCAAGCATAGAAGTCCAATAGTCTATCACTGAACCACCGCGCTCCCTGGGAGCATTATAAAAGGGGCATTTTTGGCTGTGTGGTGATCTAAGGGTTAACCTTGGTTCGATTCTTTTCAACTTTGTCAGGTCATTGTACCAATGTCGTTGGAGTTTCGAAGCGTGCCATCTGGAGGATGAAGGTTTGGACTTGTTGGAGAGTTTGAGCATTTTATGTAGGACAATGTGAGTTCTGAGGTAACAATTGCGCCGTATTTTATCACAACTGAAATGAAAGTTTTGTCTTTATTTATTTATTTATTTATTTATTTATTTATTTATTTATTTATTTATTTTTATTATGTTGTAGGTAGCAAATATAGTTACATGACATCAAGGAATTACAAATAACATAATGTGATACAAGACAAAACTAATAAAAGTAAGGGGAACACGACAGTCCCAAAAGCGGACTTCACGAGCTCGCCCACAAAACACATACACGCACACAAACCCCCGTGCGCATAGCATACACACACTCACTTGTACTGTATACTTATTTGTGAACACGCGCCCATAGGCATAAAAACAGCGCAAACATAACTTAGTAATGAAGCTAAAGCTTATGCATACGTACAAGCTATAGGTCGTTGGCACATGGGAGCGGGGGAAAAGGTTTCAGTTTGATTGAGAATGCCTGTACCGCAGGCATTCTCCATTAAACCGATACAGTTTTTATCGGTAACAAACAGGCTCTGTTCGCCATGTTAGATCGGGCAAGCGATTTAAGCATTGCTGAATAGTACATTATTGCAGTGTGCTTCGAGAGGGAAAGTTTTACTAGTTATGGTAGCTACGAATGGAGCCATAAAATAAAACGATCGACTTTATAAGAATTTCCCCAGCCGTTTCTCCCTCCCTTAACTTTGGATAGAACAGGGTAGAATATTCTAAACTCTAGATTACCTAATACAATACATGGAATGAAGAAATGTGAGAACGCCCGTACAATTCAGAGGCTTATAGTTCATTAATATAAAATTGCTTCAGTTTGCAGGGGATTGTCAGTAGGCATTCCCCAGTGAAATGGATCAATCTAATATTATGAGCAAAGTGATTCATGCAGCGCTGGGTCGTCTGAATTCTGATCATCAGCTTCTGAATAGTAATTTCGATCATGGAAGTTTCTTCCCTGGCCACCACACGTACTCCGCACAAGCTGGGAAATCGGAAGAAAAATGATATTTGATACCATTTTTGAATCGATGCTGACGTGCCCCTATAATGGTATATAAACATTAACAAGGTACACAACTCGCTTTTCGAAAACGATAGCACTCATCTTCGTTATACCCTCCTCAAATTTGATTCACATAACATATCCAACAGTACCCGGCATCAGTGGAAAGGGGAATGAATAAGCTTTACAGTGGGATATTACACGACCGACGGGTGTTCTTGGGTTGTTCATGATAACTGGGAGAAGTCGCAGAAAAGGCCAAAAAAAACCATTTCGTCGGACAAGATAGTGCACAGTGGAAAGTGGGTTACGAGCGACAATTATCCGATTTATTACAAATAATTCGAGGTCCCATTGTCTATGAATGGCAGATTCAAATATTAACCGTATACCTTTATCAATTTTCAATCTTGGGTTGACATTTATTCATTTCTGGAGTTCACATTTACCGTTTATACACTTTTTAGCCGTAATTTTGAAATCTTTTCCAAGTTGATGACATCCATAGATACGCGACTCGCGCAAAAATTTTCCCCATTCTCCCATTGGCTTATTTTCGTTGATGACTTTCCCGGCATAAATAGTAGCCAATGGGATGTTTCTGTGACCATCTTCTCTTCTATGGATGTCGTTAGCTTGTTAGGGAAGGTTAAAGGTTAAAGGTTAAAGAACACCCAACGGTCGTGTAATACACCACTGTAAAGCTTATTCATTCCCCTTTCCATTGATACTGGGTACTGTTGGATACGTTATGTGAATCAAATTTGAGGGTGGCATAACGAAGATGAGTGCTATCGTTTTCGAAAAGCGAGTTGTGTACCTTGTTAATATTTATATACAATTATGGGGGGTATGTCAGCATCGATTCAAAAATGCTACCAAATATCATTTTTCTTTCGATTTCACAGCTTGTGCCGAGTACCCGTGTTGGCTACAAGATCAATATTGGGCGATTGAAGATGAGGACCTGTTGAGTATTGGAGATTATGCCCTCGTCGAGCTCATTCCAATGAGGGGTCATAACCTATGTTTTTGAGACAAAAAATGAAAAAAGTAGTTATTCAAGAATTTGTTTTGCAAGTGTCGTCTGCTTTTCATGTTAGGTAAAGGGTTAAACGTTGACAGACACATACACATGATACACATACACGCATTCAAATATGCGAACAGCAATAAACAAACACACACACACAAGAATAAATATATAATTGTTTTCGGTGCGCATTACATAAGTTTGCTCACTTAGAGGTGGTTCGGGTATCCCGGTTGTGGACCACAATGTTGTGAGTAGGATTAAATAGGGCTGATCAGCTGATTGGTTAAATATATTTTGACTTTGAAACCATTAATTAAAATTTTGATTCGTCCACTTTAGAAAGGATTAATAAGTTTGTTTGTAATTTGGTGCCGGAATGTGTGAGAATCTCTCAAAAACGTGAGGCATGGGGAAAAAAGTGTGAAGGTCATTCAGTGCAAGACCATACGGTAGTTGTGAAAATTCGAAATTTAAACTGAAATTTGATGTGGCAATATATATTTTTTTCCAGTTTAATTTTTTCAAGAGATGATGTACTTTGTAGATGTATATGTATTTTTTTTTTCAAAACAACTTGGTGTGTTGTACAGAGAGTGGAAGGTGAACACTGTGGTCAACGGGATTTATGTAGACGTTCAGTAACCCATACGACACTCATATGTTGTTTTCGCATTCGACATGACCTTTGGAGTAATGTCGTAATCGAACACACCAATGAGTGTATGGAACATTTCTCGAGGGTTTAATTCAGTCACCTCAGGTGCAGTATCTTCCATGTAACTCATGAATCCTGATCTTTTGATACGGTACAGGGGGCGTATCATGAGGAAGTGGAACTAGTCTTCAGTTTCATCCTCACAGAGTAGGCAAGTTCTTTGTGCCCCCCCCCCTCTTCAACATTTAAACGATGCGCATTTGTTCTAATTTTCGTAAATTTTTCCTTGCAGCGATATCGGTTTTTATTTGCAAATATTTCTTCATGCTGAAAGACGGTTTTATATCTTTATAAAGTTCAAGTTAGGGAGAAATTGCTAGTTTCTGTCGCCACCATTCAGAGTACTGCAAGCATATTTTATTACGTAGGGCAGTTAAAAACTTCCCGTCATTAAATGTTGACCGCGTGTCCCAAATATGTTCAAACTGCATGTTGTGTAGTTAGTTATTTACTCCCTTTAGGCCACACAAAGCAGATCTTCTGTTTCTTAGGACAGATTTTGTAAAATTGCAAACGGGCGGGCGGTTTTTTATTTTATTTTTTATCTTTGTAATTATTTCTTTACCATCAGAAGTTCATATTCTTGGTTTATTTTATGTTTTAGGCCTCATAATCTACAGAATAGCATGGGTGGTGGTGTATTTCATCCCTTGAGTGCAACAAGGCCTTATCCAAGAAAAGTTTTATCTCGTTTCATCACAACCTGTGAGTTGGCTCCCCTTCCTAGGCTTTACCGCTGATCATTTTGCGAATACCAATGCTTTTTCTAGATATTTGTTGCAGCCTTTTAACTTTCAGTTAATCCATCAGTTATCTCAGCAATGGGAAATTTAACTTGTTCACCCACTTACAGCCCCTGGAGGCAAGGGGAGAAACTGCCTCTCCCAAACGAGCATCCACCGACCATATGGTGAGACTGAGTAGTTCTCGTAATAACCTAAAGGTTTATTCGCGAGGTTATTCGCCTTGTTCATATATCCCCATCCAAGCAATGCAGTTTGGGCACTATTCCTACATGGCTGCTGAAAGCATGCATGCCAGATATTGCGCCATGGATTGCTTTGATTGTTAACACATCTCTTCAGTCGGGGGTTTTCCCGTCAAAAATGAAACATGCTCTCGTAACACCCCTGCTGAAAAAGCCTGGTTTGGACTCTGAAATATTGAAGAGCTACGGTCCAGTCTCCAACCTTTCATTCATTTCTAAGGTTGTGGAACGAGCTGTAGCTCTTCAGTTAAATCAACATCTAGCTCAGAATGATCTCTCCGAGGTTTTCCAGTCTACATACAGACCTTACTGCAGCACAGAAACAGCTCTCATCAGAGCACAAAATGACATTTTGATGTCGATGGACAGACATCAGGCCTCTTGCCTAGTTCTTCTGGATCTGAGTGCTGCCTTCAATACCATAGATCACGACATGCTTATCAACAGATTGAAACTTAGAATTGGTATATCAGGCATTGCTCTCAAGTGGTTCGCATCATATCTCACTGAACGAACACAAAGCGTTAACATAAATACCTCATCCTTCCCTAAATTCACATTACAATTTGGCGTCCCTCAGGGCTCTGTACTACGGCCCTTGCTTTGCGTTATATATGTCCTTCCTCTGGGTGATATAATTCACAGACATGGTTTAGAGTATCACTTCTACGCTGATGACACTCAGCTATACATTCACTTTAACTCTAACAAAGAAGACATATCACGTTGTAAGCTTGAAAGGTGTGTTGCTGATATTAGCCAGTGGATGAACAACAACTATCTGAAGCTAAATGCTGGAAAAATCGAGGTCATATATATAGGCCTACCTCATCAACTCTCTACATCAATGAAAGCATCCTTAATAATAGAAGACAATGCAATCACCCCAATATAGTAGTTCGGAACATGGGCTATTTCCTGAGAATCTTACTTGCGACAGACATGTCACTCATATCTGCCGCACGTCTTTTTTCCACCTGCGATATATCAGTAAGATAAGGGCAACTGTTGATAGGAAAACTGCAGAACAACTCATCCATGCATTTGTCACCAGTAGTCTTCACTACTGTAATTCTTTGCTGTATGGGTGCAAAAATTCACCTATTGACAAACTCCAATATATTCAGAATTGTGCTGCCAGGATCCTCACTCAAAATCGTAAGTTCTGCCGAATCAGTCCGGTCCTCAAAACCCTTCATTGGCTCCCCGTTCAGCAAAGGATAAAATATAAAATACTACTTATTACATACAAATGTATTAACGGCCTGGCTCCGGAATATTTATCTTCACTTGTTAAGCCCTATACCCCAGTCAGGAATCTCCGCTCCTCTGAATCCTATAATCTGGTGGTACCAAAGTCTAAACTTGCAACAGCAGGTGACAGAGCTTTCATATGTGCCGCACCAGCTCTCTGGAACTCCATCCCAGTGCATCTAAAATCTGTATTGACCATAAATCAATTTAAGTCCGGTCTCAAAACCCATTTGCACGAACAGGCCTTTATCTGTTGATTTTGTAATTCCTGATCATTACACGTAGTTTTATGAGCACGCATGCACGCACGTGTGCGTGTGTGTGTGTGTGCTTGCGTGCGTGCGTGCGTGCGTGCGTGCGTGCGTGCGTGCGTGCGTGCGTGCGTGCGTGCGTGCGTGCGTGCGTGCGTGCGTGCGTGCGTGCGTGCGTGCGTGCGTGCGTGCGTGCGTGCGTGCGTGCGTGCGTGTCAGTTTACTTTTGTAAAGCCATAGAGCACAATGTGGAGTTTAGGCTTAAATATTATTATTATTATTATTATTATTATTATTATTATTATTATTATTATTATTATTATTATTATTATTATTAAATAAAAATTGATATCTTAGACTCCAACCCTGAGGAAAATGTCTCAGCTGGAAAAAACATTGGGCGTGGTGTGTCAAATCCCGTAACGACGCCCTCGCGGGGTCTTACAACCAGCCTGGATAGATGCGTGTTAACTGGATGAATTTCTTGAGGGGAATAAAGCAGGAAATAATGCAGGAAAGGCATGAGTTGCGTCGCCTCTCTTCAGTGTGAAATAAAACAAGGAGGAGAGTGTTGATGTTCTTAGTGGCATTTTTGTTTTTTTTTCTTGCGTTGTTGTTGTCCAGAGGTGGTGGCTGGGGTGGTTTCTGGATGAACAGGTGTTATTGGTATTTGGCGACTGAATTCTGTTCTAATATCTTGTAGCCTGGCTTTTGCTTCTTTAATTCTCTTTCGAGTCTTTCCTACTGGGCTTTCCACTTGACGCACTCTTTCCAGCTGTCTTGATTCTGAGTCTTCTGTGTCCGAATCTGGTGTGGGCTCTTCGTGGTTCGAAGGGAGAAGCCAGTGAGGATCGGGCAGTGGCACGAAAACAACTTCCATTTCCACCTCAGTCTCCACATGACGTTCCTCGTCCAACAATTCCAGGCGGGTAGCCAGCAGTTGGTTGGGATTCACTCTTGGAGTAGGAGGGGAAGTGGCGGCTGTTTCTGGCTCTTCCCGTTTCTCACCTTTCTTCTCCAGGAAAGCCTCCAAGTGTCAAGTGTCAGGCACCCCTCCGCTTGGTGGACGGGCTCTTCTTCCCTTTCGTCGTCCAGGCTCCTTTCTCCGGGTAAGGACCAGAGCGAGAGGCGTTCCCCTCACGAAAGGTGGTACCTTTCCCCGAAGGAGGTAGTTGGTGGTCTTTAGTCACGTGGTCCACTATCAGTTGGACGATCTCGCCTTTTACTTGGAGAGTCCAAGTTAGTGGGTGAGAGAAATTCAGCGCGGACAGGGCATTTCGTATCTTCAGTAGTATCTCCATTGTAGAACAATTCAGCGTGATAAGTAATCAGCAATCAGTGCTCACACCTGGGGTCCAAAGTGTGAATGCTGGGAATGATTTTTTCAAGAATGAATGAAAAGTTTCAGTGCGCCGAAGGAACGACGGAAATAAAACAAGTGCACCTGCTCCTAATTGAATCTGAACGAGAGAAAGAAGAAATGAGAAACAATGATCACGAAAGGAAGGATAAATAGCCAGAAAATAAAAACACACTGATTAACAAATATAACTCCTCCAAGTATGGTTAAATTGGAAATATGTTTTTCATGAAAATTGCAAAAATTAAATTGCTGAAGATATTAAAACGTTCGTTCACAATTATAATTTCAAAAATTAATTTAAAAGTTGCAAATTATTGGATTTTTAAAAACATTCGTTTTACAACTGAAAAGATAAAAGATTTATTACCGCGAGTTGCATTTAACATTATTTTCACCATAAGATTAACACGAATAGATACGAGACCCACTAATTGCAGTTAAGTTTTGAGACTACAGTTATATTACGTAACTTGAGTGTTTGTTAACACTTCAACATTGGTGGTATCTCCGGGTTCAGGACATTTTCCCCTAGGGCATTATCTCCGAATTATTTACCCCCGGACCTTTTCCCCTAGGCCGATTACTCCTAGATTTTTCACCCAGGACATGTTACCTTAGATTTTTTTTTAATTTCTAATGGAATAAAATAGAAAAAAAAACTGGAAGAATAAAAATAAAAATGTAATTAAGTTTTCATGTAACAGTTTATTCTTTTTAAAATAGCTAGCACGAGATAATAATATACATGTAGCAAGTAGCACAACTAAAACTATGATAAATCAAACAACGATAATACAGCTGAGAATAAATTTACAAGACGACTCAGAGGAGAACACCTTTGGTGCAAGTCCGTAATATAAT
Source organism: Pictodentalium vernedei (assembly GCA_031216915.1). Taxonomy (NCBI): domain Eukaryota; kingdom Metazoa; phylum Mollusca; class Scaphopoda; order Dentaliida; family Dentaliidae; genus Pictodentalium; species Pictodentalium vernedei. The sequence goes on along the minus strand of CM062288.1, from coordinate 50,326,394 downwards.
TTTATGGATCTGTACAGCCTCCATGCATGAAGGTAGTACAAACCCATAAAATTATATTACGGATTACATCCATATATTAGCATTGTGTTCCACCCCTCTCTGTTTCACTCACCCAACTGTGTTTCTTCACCTTGGTGCAAGTACTTGTTGCCGAACCAATTAGCACTAAACCCAAGTAGTTGAAAGCCTAACACATTACAACGTTCCAGCACAGCCGTAAAAAATTCATGATATGTTGCCTGACATTTGCCACTCAGTAAGCCATACACACAATTAAGAGAGGTATTACCAAGAGGTACACGAATTACATATAGTTGGCTGAAGATATTAGGTGCTACATCAAAAGTTTCATCCACCATCCATGTGTCAGAACGAGGTAAATGAATGAGGCAACGGTCTGCTGCAAAGATTAGCATGCGTTTTATTGAATCTATACCATTGTTAGAAATCTCTCTGGATTCCCACCTCCTGTTGTTAACCACTCACCATCTATCACAAGCTCTGATGTATTTTGGGGATTTGTAGGATTACATTTAGCTTTCTGTCGACGAATTGTGCGCTTTACAGAGTCAATTTTGCCTAGATTAGCACGAACAATGACTGCCGAATCAACCATAACATCTGATAATATTTGGCCTGGTGTTCCTCTGCAATTAGCACCGGTTGCTGTTTGCCTAAGTGATGCCTTCACTTTGCTTATCAATATCTGGTTTAGTATGTCATCACCAGGATGATTGTGCTCTTTCGTCCCTAACACATTTTGTACCAGTAGATCAGTGACCACAGCCCCCTTACATGACTGACTTTTGCCTTTTGTGCACGCCCAACGCTTTCTTGTGTTGGTTTCCCATTTCTTTGTGTATGTGTACTCTTCATAACATAGCTTAGAGCCTCCTCTAGCAGTTGATGTCAACTCCATAGCAGAAATATAACTGTGGGAAAGTATTAATTGGCCCAATTTATATACCCAAAAGGTTGTTTTTACAATTCAATGTTTTTTAGTTTGGGGAAAATGTCCACTCTTTTCTTCCTAACTAGGGGAAAATGCCCACCCTCCCATTTGAAATTGGGGGGAAATGCCCTAGGTGACTCGTTTATTTAGGGGGAAATGCCCTAGAGTAAAATGCCCTAGGGGAAAATGTATGGAACCCGGTATCTTCCATGCCAGTTCAATGGAAGCAATTGGATTAGTCCATATTTATTATTTGAGTGCAGACCAATTAATATTTTCAGTGTGCTAGCCTTGTAGTGCTTGTAGTGGTAGTGGAGAACAGCCTTGTAGTAGTTGTGAAGGCTAGCCTTGTACTACTTGTAGAGTGTTGTGAAGGCTAGACTTGTAGAATTTGTAGTGGTTGTGGAGGCCAGTCTTGTAGTGGTTGTAAAGACTAGCCTTGTAGTTGTTGTTAAGGCTAGCCTTGTAGTGCTTGTAGTTGCTGTGAAGACTAGCCTTGTCCATGTAGTAGTTATGAAGGATAGCCTTGTAGTCCTTGTTGTGGTTGTGGAGGCTAGCCTTGTAGTGGTTGTGAGGGCTAGTCTTGTAGTACCTGTAGTGGTTGTGGAGATTAAACCTGTAGTGCTTACATTAGTAGTTGAGAAGGCTAGCCTTGTAGTGCCTGTGAAGGCTGGCTCTCGGGTTGGAAGATGGCTTAAGTAGTAGAAATAAAGATCGGACTGGTTGAAAGTGGAATTTATAGGCAAAAAACAACTAAAATTGTTTTCATTTAGAAATAATATATTATTGAAATTCCTGCATAATGATCCAGGGACGTAGACAGGCTAAATGAAGTGGAAGGGACAAAATATTTTTCCGCCGAAAATAGTGCCCCCCTCCCCCTTCCACCCCCCCCCCCCCCCCCCCCCCACACACACACACACTCCATTTCACGCCATGATGGGTTTAGACTGCTCATACCTAACAGATGAGGGTCGAGGATCTTCCCTGGAGCAACAGAATTGAAATTTCAATGCCAATTGGAACACCATGAGTCCTTTTCAATGGGTTATTACCCAGAAAGTTTAAGTGCAACAATAACAAAATTATCTAAGAATAATTACGGTTGGACTGCATGAACCAGTTTTAGCACTTTCAAGCATGAATGCATATCAGGTTGACATTCTCCAGGGAAAGTGTGAGGTGAGCGAGTCTCCCCTACCCCCCCCCCCCCTCCCCCCCCCCCCCCCCCCCCCGGTTACACCACTGTGTAAAATAAACACGCCTCTCAGAAAATAGTGTGTACCTTCCCTTTGAAACATTAACATGCATTCCAAAATGGCTGCTGTCCAGTGTCGGGGTGGTCTTCTGTATGACATATAAATATATATTATTTATATTTCGTGTGTCTTACATGAAAACCATCCCCAGTGCCGTAGAAATCTGATGTTTCCAGAATTGAGTTTTTCTTCATAAATTTCTACTCGAATTGCAAAAATCGTCTAAATTATGTAATTATGGTCGCCATCTTGTATGCCATATTGTACATTTTCCACACGGTAATATCGGCATGTTTAAATATGTAATATGCAGGACCAGATTAAGCTAGTGTAGGGTTCTTATTTTTTTAAGTTTTAACCTCAATTCCCATTTTCTCCCGAATAGTGCTCAGTGACAACCGTTGAGCCAAATGTTATCGCAGCTTAAAATACTAATATAATCCTGCTGTCAAGACTTCTAAACTGGTTGAGTGTTAGAAGACACTATCAGGGCTTTCAAATAATAAGGATACCAGAGCAAAAGCCAACACTGTCCTTGCTTATATTTCATATTCAATCAAACACAAATAATATTTTTACATAAATTTGTTTTATTATAAATTATTGGAGGGTGCCTATAGGCACTCTCCAATAATTTGTAATAAAACAAATTTTGAATAACAAATTCAGACCACCAAAAATAATCTAGCCCTCAACCAGGTTAATCACTAATGTGAAAAATATCTTGTTGTTTGTACTCTCCAACGTTTGACGTAGCATTTTGAAAAACGTTGAAGAAACCGAATTCCCAGTGATGTTTGAACGTCAGGATAATTAAAGTCTCCAAGGGTTAATTTTAACAGTTTTTCATGACCATCACACATATGAAAAAAAATCTTTCTATAGGTTTAGAGCCTAAAAAGGTTTTTTTTATTTATTTATTTTTTATTTATGAAAGGGGAGCGCAATGGCTCAGTGGTAGACTGTTGGACTTCTATGCTAGAGGGCCGGTGTTCGATCCCTGTCAGGGTCAAGGGTCCCGGTTGCCTACATGGGGGCCCGATGACGCCGTGTACTGGGGCATACTGCACGTCGATGGTGCACATGTCTTCAACCCCTGTAACCCTGCTAGAGCGGAGCTTGAACAGAGTTAGAATGTTGAGGAGCTGACAGTTGCTCGTCGATGCTCGGTGGTTCTCTCCGGGTACTCCAGCTTCCTCCACCCGTGAAATTGCAGTCACGACTAGCCATTGTGCATACGTATGTGACCGTAAACACCAATAAATAAATAAATAAATCTATGAAAGGGTTTGGGAAGTAGAAGATGACTAATTCTATATTGTTTTTAAATAGAAACAAAGAAACAAAATATTGACTATAAATATTTATGGATTCCACAAAATTAAATTATTTTTTAAAGAAAACATAAAATTCAATATAAAATGAGAAAAAAAAATACCGGTATTAGATACTCATATAAACAAATTTAATGGTAAAAACATTTTTAGTGAGTTTGGTCCACTGGTTTTCAGCCTTCATCTTGGTCAGAAAGTGCCTTTTGATCCAGTGATGGTGTTTTGAATTCCGAACACAAACCTCCCGTGGACTTGTCCTTATGGTTGTTGGCCATCATGGAATTGTTTCGGGTTTTTAGACATAGGGCCTAAATACAACGAACGTTGATGTAAAATTGATGTAAAAATTGATATCCTTCCCACGATCCCACCTTCAACCAAGAAAACCGTAGTTCAGTTCATCACCAAAGGGACTGAGGGGAACCACAACACTGCCCCCTCCCAAAAGACGAACAGACCAAACGAAGAAATATATCAAAATAAAGAAATAAGGTTTCGTCCTTGAATAAGCAGACGCATAGCCAGGATATAGTTAGGGGAGGAGGGGGGCCAAGAGTAATATCTAGCGGGACTAATTCAGCAATCTGAACGTAACGGCTACCCCTTCGTCCTACACATATGGACTCAGAGTCAAGGACATTGTGTTTGTCTCGAATTTCAATTTTTTTCTAACGAGGGGGGTGTCCCCTTTTTGTGCTCGCCTTCCACCTCGCCGCTACGTGGCTCGGATGATGCTGCGCATCCTATTCTGTATACCGCCTAGTACTTTAGCGATCTGAACGTAGCGCTTACCCCCTTCGTAGGGCGAATGGGTAGCCGTTACGTTCAGATTTGCTGAATTAGTCCTAGATAATACTCTTGCCCCCCCCCCCCCCCTCCCTCCTCCCCTAACTATATCCTGGCTATGCGTCTGCTTATTTCGCGCTATCGCAAGGCCGAACCCTTATTTCTTTATTTTGATATATTTCTTCGTTTGGCCTATTCGTCTTTTGGGAGGGGGTAGTGCTGTGGTTACCCCTCAGTCCCTTTGGTGATGAACTGAACTACTTTTTTCTTGGTTGAAGGTGGGATCGTGGGAAGGATATCAATTTTTACATCAATTTTACATCAATGTTCGTTGTATTTAGGCCCTATGTCTAAAAACCCGAAACAATTCCATGATGGCCAACAACCAAAAGGACAAGTCCACGGGAGGTTTGTGTTCGGAATTTAAAACAGCATCACTGGATCAAAAGGCACTTTCTGACCTTGTGTTTTAAAGAGTAATTAGGCCTAAACGACTTCAAAATTTAACCTAGAGAGTAATTGTAGGCCTATTTTATCCCTCTTGCACAATCGCATAAAGATAAAGGCAAAACTCGAGAAAGGTTGCCTATCTCACATGTCGAATGTCGGTCCAGGAGTTACAAGTTTTAAAGGTATTTTCTGATTAGCTGCTATTTATAGTAACTAAGTGCAACGGTAATTTTCTGATTGGCTAGAAACAAAACGCACGTTGAAATTATATCTCCATTTTAGGTAATCAGGTCACCTTGTTTCCTTTTATAGAATTATACGTTGGACGTGTATTTTTTATCGATGCACCTGTATTTTATAGTTGCAACGGTATTTTGAAATGTAGGTGCACCTGTAAATGAAAGTGTCAATGACACTGTAGCTTAACTTGTTTGTTGTGTTTGATGAAAAGGATAATGTTTAATGTTTATGAAAGAATTATGAAATAAGACAAGAATTGTGATAATTGGGAATATGTTCATTTCTGTTCCCTGTATGCTATGTTTTTTATAAAAATAATATGAGGTGTACACTGTACTAAAAAGCTGAGGGGTGGGTTAATATAACCTCACAGTTAATGTATGTAGCCCTCACAGTTAACGTATATCAACGAAAGTTACCAAGTTACAGTGAAATTATTCCAAAACGAGTCTTCCTATCAATTTTCATTGAAATCCCTTCATAAATAATGCCTGTAGATTGTACTAAAAGTTTTCGGTCCCCTGTAGCCGTTAGTTTCCCAATTGCGTCCAAAGGGGACGTTCTCATCTAGACATTATATGAAGTCAACCTACCAAGTTACAATGAACTCCCTTCATAAATATGACCTGTAGACTGTGCTAAAGGTGTTTTTGGGGCTTGGGGCTCGGACAGCCATCATGGCTGAATGCTCGCAACCAAAAGGGGACATTCTCATTTGGGCATCATCTGGAGTGATCCTAGAAAGTTACAATGAAATCTCTTCATCAATATGACCTGTAGACTGTGCTCAAGGTTTTCGGGCTTCGCCCCCCCCCCCCCCCCCCCCCCCGAAGCAGTCACAGTTTACCAATCACGACTAAAAGAGGATGTCATCATCTAGGCATTATATGGAGTCAAACTAACAGGTTACAATGAATCCTTCCATAAATATGACCTATAGACTATGCTAAAGGTTTTTGGGCTCGGGCACCAATCAAGACTGAATGGGACGTTCTCATCTAGACATTATTTGGAGTTATCCTACCAAGTTACAATAAAATCCCTTCATAAATGTGACATGTATACTGTGCTGAAGGTGTTCGGGCTTCAGGCCCCTGTAGCCGTCATAGTTGCCTAGTGGTGTCCAAAAGGGGCTGTACTCATCTAGACATTACATGAAGTCAACCTACCAAGTTACAATGAAATCCCTTCATAAATATGAACTGAAGACTGTGCTAAAGGTTTTCAGGCTTTAGGCTTGGGCAGCCATCATGGTTGAATGATCACAACCAAAAGGGGACATTCTCATTTGGGCATCATCTGGAGTGATCCTACGAAGTTACAAAGAAATCCCTCCATACATATGACCTGTAGACTGTGCTCAAGATTTTCGGGCTTCAGGCACCTGTAGCCATCACAGTTGACCAATCACGACCAAAAGGGGATGTCATCATTTAGGCATTATATGGAGTTCTAACAGGTTACAATGAAATCCTTCCATACATATGACCTTTTGCCTATACTAAAGGTTTTTGGGCTCGGGCACCAATCAAGACTTAGTGATCGCGACCAAATGGGACGTTATATGAAGTCAACCTAACAAGTTACAATGAAATCCTTCCATAAATACGACCTATAGACTATGCTAAAGGTCTTTGGGCTCGGGCAGCCATAAAGGCTGAATGATCGCGACCAAAAGGGGGTGTTCTCATCTGGACATTATTTGGAGTCATCCTACCAAGCTACAATGAAATCCTTTCATAATTATGACCTGTAGACTGTTCTAAAGGTTTTCTGGATTCAGGCCCCTGCAGCCTTCACAGTTGCCCAATCGTGTCCAAAAGGGGACGTTCTCGTCTAGACATTATATGAAGTCAACCTACCATGTTACAACGAAATCCCTTCATAAATATGACCTGTAGACTGTGCTAAAGGTTTTCGAGCTTCGGGCTCGGGCAGCCATCGTGGTTGAATGATCGCAACCAAAGGGGACAATCTCATCTGGGCATCATCTGGAGTGATCCTACGAAGTTGCAATGAAATCCCTTCATAAATATGACCTGTAGACTGTGCTCAAGGTTTTCGGGCTTCGGGCACCTGCAGCCATCACAGCTGACCAATCACGACCAAAAGAAGATGTCATCATCTTGGCATTATATGGAGTCCTAACAGGTTACAATGAAATCCTTCCATAAATAAGACCTTTTGCCTATACTAAAGGTTTTTGGGCTCGGGCACCAATCAAGACTTAGTGATCGCGATCAAAATGGGAAATTCTCATCTAGACATTATTTGGAGTTATCCTACCAAGTTACAATGAAATCCCTTCATACATATGACCTGTAGACTGTGCTAAAGGTTTTCGGTCTTCAGGCCCCTGTAGCCGTCAAAGTTGCCCAATCACGTCCAAAAGGGGACTTTCTGACCTAGACATTATATGAAGTCAACCCACCGAGTTATAATGAAATTCCTCAATAAATATGACCTGTAGACTGTGCTAAAGGTTTTCGGGTTTTGGGCCCGGGCAGTCGTCACGGTTGGCAGATCATGACCAAAAGGGAAAGTTCTCATCTAGATATTATACAGAGGCATCCTACCAAGTTACAATGAAATCCCTTCATAAATACGACCTCTAGACTGTGCTAAAGGTTTTCGGATTTTGGGCTGGGGCAGCCATCACGGTTGACCAAACGCGACTAAAAGGGGACGTTCTCATCTAGGCATTATACAGAGGCATCCTACTAAGTTACAATGAAATCCCTTTATAAATACGACCTGTAGACTGTGCTAATGGTTTTCGGTTTTGGGGCTCGGGCAGCCATACCGGTTGACCGATCGCGACCAAAAGGGGATGTTCTCATCTAGACATGACCCCAAACCTGCATATGAAATTTCGTGCCGATCAGACAAGAACTGCTGGGTGTAGCCCGTGCTAAAGGAAAATGTGAACAAACTCACAGACTCACAGACTTCCGCACGCGTGATGGCAATAGCTTATCTTGACTTTGTCAAGTTAAGCTAAAATGTAGGTGCATTGCTATTTTTCGATGAAAACACACGTCCAAAGTGTATCTGTACGTCGGACGTATAAATTATACGATGGATGTGTAATTTAATATACGATGGACGTATAATTTGTAGGTGCACCGCTAAATTTTTATAGGTGCACCATTATTCGAAAGTAGCGTTGCAACTGTAATATCCAGGTGCAACGATAAAAAATATATGCTGGACGCGTATTTTCGGAAAATTATACGTTGAACTTATATTTTGATGAGGAAAATATACGATGGACATACATTTTATTCTAAAATATACGTTGGACGTGTAATTTTTATCGATGCACCCGGATTTTATAGTTGGAGCGGTATTTTGAAATTGAGGTGCAACTACAAAAAATTACAGGTGTACCGCTAATTTCTACGAAAAATACACGTCCAACGTATACTTATACGTCGGATGTATAAATATACATTGGACGTGGATTTTAATATACGATGGACATATAATTTATATGTGCACCGCTAAATTTTACAGGTGTACCTGTACACAGAAACAGCAATGCAACTGTAAAATCCAGTTGCAACGATAAATAATTATATGTCGGACGTGTTTTCAGGGGAAATATACGTTACACTTATATTTAGATCGAAAAAATATACGATCGACGTGTATTTTGTCAGAAATATAAATTGGACGTGTAAATTTTATCGATGCACCCAGAAATTACAGTTGCAACGGTATTTTGAAACGATTTAACGATTTAACGATTTTCTAATCTTGTATTCATACCTGTGTACAATATTTTACAATATTTTATTCACAATATACATGTACATATAGTGTAGTTACAAATATAAATGTATTTAGATGTTTTCCAAAAAAAAAAAGAATATTGTGTAACTAGAACAGTGACCAGTTGTAAAAAAACATGCATATTGTAAGGAGACGGCATAGCCCAATGGGTGTCTTCCTGCCATCTCCTATTTGGAAGTGCGAGGATGAGGCAGTACAGGTGGTAAATAAGTTTCAATTTCTTTTCAAAAGATGCAATACATAACAAAGACCGATATTTTTTATTAAATGTTTGGGGGAGATTCAGACAAGGAAAGCATTACAGATCTGGTCACGCCTTAAAGGAGGTCTACACCGTGTTCTTATCTTACTATGTTTATCTGAGCTGCTGTTAGTAATGGCCTAGTCACGCAAGAGATCACCGACTCTAGTGTTACAATCGGGACACTGTGGATTGAAACATGTCGGGGGTGTATTATAAGTTCCCAAGGCGTGTAACATTATGGAGCGTTTGAATATAGAGCGACTCGGTTCAGATTGAATGTCATTGCTTAGGTCATTCCATAGTTTAGGGAATGAGTGTTTTGGTAAATTTGCAGAGAAGCATGTTCGAGGTGTATTTCTCTTTAATTGTCCACTATGTCTGGTTAGCATTCCTGTTGGGTGATTATAGATTTGGAGGAAATTTTCAAAACTTTTTGGCAAGTTTCCAGAGTGCCAATCACGAATGAACAGTAAAGTGTGTAGCCTGTAAAGATCATCAAACTTGAGAATTTCATCTTTGAGGAATAAGGGGTTCGTGTGGGAATTGTATTTTTTTATATTTATTACACGCAGAGCTCTCTTTTGTAATGTAAAGAGCTTTTTGTGGCTGTTGCATGACCCCCAGACTTGAATTGCATACAGCAAGTGACTCTGAACCAAAGTGAAGTAGAGTGTTTTAAGGGCTTGATGAGGGAGAATTCTTTTTGCCCTATTTATTGTGTATATCGCTCTGGAAATCTTCGATGCTATATATGAAACATGGCTATCGAATTTGAGATTTTCATCAAAACATACTCCTAAGAATTTTATTGTCTTCGTGTCCGATCTATTTGATATCTGGGTTAATTCTGAGTTATTAAGGAGAAGGCGACGCTGGGTTTGGACATACTTTGTATGAGGTGGGTGAATGATTATGTACTTGGTTTTTGGGGCATTTAGGGATAATTTATTTGCCTTGCACCACTCACTTACTTTTGAGATTTCGACATTTAGAGTGTTAAATAACGTGTCAATGTTTCCATCGGATTTGTACATAGTCGTGTCGTCTGCAGATGACAGAACATTCGAGGAGGTTGAATTTCTAATATCATTAATATAGATCAAAAAAAGTATGGGCCCTAAAACCGATCCCTGAGGCACTCCACAAGTAAGTACCTCACTATCTGAAGATGAATCTTTATATTGAACGAACTGCCTACGATCACGAAGATGACTTCGAAACCAATCATTAGTTATACCTCTGATACCATATGCTTCGAGTTTTTTCAAAAGAATACCGTGTTTAATGGTATCAAAGGCCTTTGAGAAATCTAGAAAAAGTGCGATAGTGTTATGATTTGGAGATAGGTCATTACTGTCGGCTACTTCGTGTAGGAAATGCAACATTGGGTGGAAGGTTGAGTGTTTGGGTCTGAAGCCATATTGGTGTTCATATAAGATTTCGAATGTGGATAGATAAGAATAAAGTCGTCTATACATTAATTTTTGTAATATTTTAGAAAACGCTGGCAATATACTTATTGGTCTATAATTATTTAACGAACACGGGTCTCCAGATTTAAAGATAGGTATAACTTTTGCCACTTTCATTTTATTAAGTAAGAGGCCTCGCGTGAATGATAAGTTGAAGACGTGGATCAAGGGTTCCGCGATTTCATTAATAGTTTCTTTTAGTATTTTTGTAGAAATGCTGTAGCAGTCCGTGCTTTGTTTTCCTTTTAGATTATTTGTAATGGCGATAATTTCTTCTTTAGTGGTCGGTGTGATAAAGAAGTTATCGCCTGAGTTGTGCCGAATATAAGTGTCGAATTCTATGTTAGTGGGAGGGATGTTATCGTTTATTTTTTGTCCAATTGTTGCGAAAAAATTATTAAAATGATGGGCAACTGAGTCAGGTTCAGAGATTTTTCTACCATCAATAAGGAATTCAGTTGGCAATTGTTCTTTGCAGACAGATTTGTTGAGGGCACAACGAAGGATTTGCCAACTTTTTTTTAAATTGTACTTATTTTCGTTCAAGATATCTGTATAGTATTGGGCCTTTGCGCGTTTTTTAACTGCGTTGTATACTCTGCAGTATTGCTTGTAGTTATCGATGTTAGTGTTTGTTGTGCGCTTTAGTTTATTTACATGTAGTTTGTTTTTGTTTATAGAAGATTTTAGGATACCGCTAGTCATCCATGGCTGCTTTTTAACATTCTTTTTGGGTACATTGTTATTTTCTATAGGAAACGAATTTTCAAAATTTTCCATGAACATATTTAAGAATATGTTGAAAGATTCATTAGGACATGTAGATTCAATTACTGAGCTAAAGTTCGTATCACGTAATTTATTTTTGAAAGAAGAAACTTTTTTTTTCGTAAATGAGCGTTTGGGTTTTGGGGATACCTTTTGAGTCAACGTTGTTGCTTCCTCAGTATAAAAAGTTCCGAAATGATCTGAAACGTCAGTAATTATGATACCACATTTACCACCACTGGAGTAACTATTGGAGTAAATGTGGTCTATAAGGGTTGCCGAATATTCAGTAACGCGTGTTGGTTTTGTGATTAAAGGAATATATCCGTGACTGAAAACCATATCTATATAATCGGTTGTTTTAATATGTTCAGAGAATTTTAAGAGATCGATGTTAAAGTCACCCATTATATGAGCTCTTCTGCTATTTATGCCTACGAAAATGTCATTTAAGGTAGAAATAAAACTGTCAAGATTAGCCTTGGGTGCAGTGTTGGGTCTGTATATAATGCCAATAATTGTTGAAATGTAGGCGCACCTGGTAAAAAATGTATGTGCATCACTATTTTTCTCTAAAAACACACGTCCAACGTGTATTTATACGTCGGACGTATAAAATATACGATGGACGTGTATTTTAATATACGTTGGACGAATAAATTATAGGTGCACCGCTAAATTTTATAGGTGCACCTGTATTGAGAAATAGCATTGCAACTGAACAATCCAGGTGCAACGACAAAAAATATACGTCGGACGCGGCTGTCGGACGTGTATTTTAATCTTATCGCGATGAAAATAGACTTTTGACCCAAATGGTACACCATACTGAACACTGAAACAATCCCAGCGACCAAAGGATAATCCACGAGGCCGAACAGGGTGTGATCAGAGAATTGATGACGTTTGTACAAGGATCCCTCTAATGATGCGAATGAAGATCGAACATACCCATTGTGTGTTGTCATTTCCCAAAATAAACTTGGTTATGCGAGTGGCGGGAAGTTACCACAGCAGGGCAGAGATTTTAGCTGCACTTGATTGTAACAGGTTGATTCATTGATGTAATACTAATGGTATTTAAAATGACCCATTATTGAACAGAAGCCATTAACCGTTTTGACACTAAATTACAAAACGAGAAGTTTTAAAAAGCCTACAAATAGTAAAATAGAAACACCGAAATTAACCCCCAGCAGTTTTAAGGTGCTATAGAACTAATATTGTGGTAATTTTTTGGGGTGTAATCTTAATCTGCTAATAAATATCTATACCACCCTTTGCCAAATAGTCACAAGCTCATCAAGTGGGTTATTTCCTCCAACGGACGGGTTCTTTTAAGCCTAAAGGCCTATAGAATTAGAAGTAATGAAATTTTGTTTATTTTGAAAATTCTCACCTCTGATATTCCTTCAATTCAAATTGAATACACACACAATGTACATCAAAATGAAGGTTGGGATGTATAGAACATGAAACACATGTGTAATCAACTCATAGAGTCGTCGGTAGGCACCACCGGTTCCTGGAAGTCTGCAGCCGTATTCGCACCAGAACTGATAATTTAATAATATTTCACGAAAACAACTTGTGGCCAAATGTGCTTTACATATCCAAGAACAAAGCTAGGGGATAAAAATTCTTCAAAACACGGCGACAGAGCTGCATTGGGAAAAATTCCAAAGGCTTTGCTTTTGTTTACGTATGAGTATACTTTCGATTTCCGGTCGATGTCATCGGACAGAAAAAGCATGTAAAAACAACGCCGTCTAAAATCAAATAATGAAAAAGATCACCTTCATACAGTATACTGTTATTAGATAGAGATTGCACAGTTGCCACATTCAATGCAAGGTATCATGATGCCTGTTGAAATTTCTAAGAATTACGATTTTGTTCTTTGATGGAAATTCGTGGTAACGAGTGATTTGCGCATGTCTGTCGAGCATGGAAACCATCTTCAATAAAAAATGCAGACAGTGTTGTCCTTTTCCAAAATACAGACCTGTCTCTGTATTCTAAAGTGTTTTGAATGCCTAGCTTTGTTCTTTGATATATGAAGCACATTTGGCCACAAGTACTTCTGATGAAATATTATTTTATTATCAGTTCTGGTGCGAATACGGTAGCAGACTTCCAGGAACCAGTGGTGCCTTCAGGCGACTCAAGGAGTTGATTACATATGTGTTTCGTGTTCTATACATCCCAACCTTCATTTTGATGTATAATGTGTGTATATTTAATCTGAATTTAAGGAGTATGAGAGGTAAACAAAATTTCATTACTTATATAGGCCCTTAACTCACCTAATGATACAATCAGCAACCAGATAACAACAACGAATGGGTTTCCTCTTCTAATCCAGTATATGGGATTAGGTGACTTCGGACCTCGGTAACTTCGGACCAGAGTGACTTCCGCCCATTTTGGTGACTTCGGACCAAAAACCGTCTGGTGACTTCGGACCTCCCAAAGTTATTTCGGACCAAATGCTTCCTTTTCATAAAAGCTCATTATTTTGTTATGTTTGTTCTAAATTTCTATGTCTCGCGGAAAATAAACAAGCCTCAAGCTTATATCTGGATGACTGTATATAAAGATGGACGTTATGTCGATACCCATATCAATAAATGTACTAATAATGGAAGTTGACGCCGATAATTGCTGTATCCACTGTAGTCAGGAAGTTAGACCTCGGCAACAAGCTCTTGAATGTGAAATTTGTAGAATATTGCAGATATTGGTTCTCATGGATTGTTCAACCCTTTGGTTGTTATGGGACATTAACATTAATACTATTATATGCATTGTCTTGTTGCGTTCAGGGATGATGTGGCGTTCCTGGCTGCTTGTTTAGAGGTCAGCGCGGGGGGTACAGGACCACACGCCCCCCTGGTTTTCTCAGTAGGTCCCCGTTTTCCGCTGACTATTGGGCGTCCGGGTATCTTGCCTCGGATAGTGCATTTGTGTATTTTGGGTAGCATGTAAAAAACTTCATGACAGAGGCGAAATCAGTGCGTCTGTACTTAAGGGCCTCACAGCACCAAAACCACGCACCCCAGTGTTTTACATGCTACCCAAAATACACAAATGCACTATCTGAGGCAAGATACCCTGACGCCCAATAGTCCACGGAAACCGGAGACCTACTGAGAAAATCAGTAGTTTTGTAGATGAACACCTCAAGGGTTTTGTCAAGCAATACCCAAGCTACATTAGAGATAAAACAGATTTTATCACGAAACTAGAATCTATAGACAACTTACCATAACACTTTATTTTAGCCACGATGGATGTCACATCACTCTATACCAATATACCGAACCAAGAGGGACTTATTTCCATCGCTCGCTGTCTGCGACGTGAAAAACCAAAATGGTCTATCCAGTACAATAGTCTCCTCAGCCTACTAAAAATAGTATTACATAACAACAACTTTGAATTTAACGAAGAACATTATCAACAAATTTATGGCACTTGTATGGGCACAAAAGTTGCCCCCACTTATTTTATGGAAGAACTCAAAATGCAAATGCTCCAAAATGCGCCATACAAACCACACACATATCTTAGATTTATAGATGATATTTTTATAATATGGACGGAAGGATCAGAGAAACTACAAGTTTTACTGAATTTTGCAACAACTACCACGCTACCATTAAATTCACTGCTGAACACTGTGACAAAGAGATCAGATTTTTCCGGAAAAATTACACACCAAACTGACCCCTGCACAGATAGCAACTGCACCAACTTGCAAGTGAATAGACACAAGAAAATACTTCAAAAGCACACAAACAAAACGCTGATACTCCCTGAATGGGAAAGTTACATGCCGCCACAAAAATGTGGTGTATATGATTACATGTAAACAATGTCATACACAGTACATAGGCGAAACGAAACGGGAACTACGTATCAGAATCAAAGAACACCTTTATGATATTAGGAAAAAACAAGATAAACCGGTGGTCATCCATTACAACTCCACCAACCATACAGCGAACAAGCTCTCTGTCCGAGTCATTGAAATGATACAAGGAAACCCTGATAGCAAATTGAGCACCCAGACAAAAAAACAACAGAAAAAACACTGGATCTATACAATGCACACGCTACAACCACTCGGCCTCAACAGCCTTGACGAGGGCACTTTTATATCATATGACTGCAAGGAAAAGCTCGTTTAGACTTCCAGCGGAGAATAGCTCGAAAATATCAAAACTATAAAGTTGGGTATTCTCCGCTGGAATTCCAGCTAAATTTTACTCAAACCGGCCTCCGCGTATTTTAACCACACTTGCCTATAATTGCTTTTCATGACGTTGTAACAAAATTTATATATAAGAAATATGAGAAAAAATGTTTGCCTACTTCCTTTTCCGAAAAATTTACCCACATATGGGCGGCCCTCCTAAATATTAGAATTACCCAGAATTACCTGTCTTACAGTTAAAACTAGAAGTCCTGTCATGAAATGCGCACAAATAGCACGTTGATATGCGTGTTAATGTACGCGGTAAGGCCCAAGTAAAGCTATCAAATTCTGTACATATTGCCTGTGCACAAGCAATGTTTCAGCCAATGGACCTCCGGGTAACCCGGAGGTCCATTGGCAGAAACATTGCATGTGTTTGCTATGAGTAACCAAGAGAACCTGCTGTGCATTGGATGCCATTCGATATGGCAATTGCGCGCAATTCCAACGTGCAATTAAGCCTAGATAAGCGCACTATTCGTGACAGGACTTCTAGTTTTAACTGTATGTCGTTTTTTCACTCTTTGCTTATTATTTTAAATATTTAATCACAGAGTTGTGAAAACTGTTGTCATAAAGTATCCAGAGATGTTCTATGTTGCCATTCCCCTTATCATTCACCCAACTACGAACTGATTTGTGGTGTCAGAATTCATTGGTTCAACAAGCTGTTGACCATAAGCATCGCCCAACTGGCTTATTGTCACAGCCTTTGCCTGTAAACCTTTCAATATACTGTATAAAGTTTATTTTATAGGTATGCAATGCCAGCTATGAGAGGAGTGTGATAAACACATTGATCGTCAATTTTTTTTTCTGTATGTGGTTAATATTTATTGCCTTGCATGCACCACTCACGTTGCATTCAGTATGCATAACATTCTGTTCATGTGCCGCCATTTCTAAGAATGGGCAAGCATTCCAGTTCCATGTCCTGTACCTGGGAATTTTTTTTTATTGAGATTCTAGTGTACTCATAATTAGACCCATCATGCTGGTCTTATTATCAAAATGGCCTTATTTGGAGTAATTCTGGTGTTTAGGAAGACCCCATACGGGTACAGAAAATCAAATTATCCATTGGAAAATACCCAAAACGGAATAAAAACAACTTGTCATTTCCAAATCCCTAAAATTCCTGAAAAGGTTACTAACACTGTGACAAGATGCTACTATCAAAACTGTGTGATGGCTGGTTAAGCTTATTTCAAACAAGCTTTCCCAAAACAAACTGGCATTATTCAGACTGAATGCTGATTGGTAACTCTTTTTCAAAAATGCATTCCCAAAATCTTGATGTGATCTGGCGCCGCTGATTATGAAAACAACACGTCATGCACAAATTAAATGAAAAATGGAACAAACATTTGTTTTAAATTGTTTTTACAAGATTTATCTGTTTTTGAAGTGTTCTCTGTGATTAACCTAAGGGTGCTTTGCAGAAAACCACTGAAATCATATCGTCTGCCACAAACAATTGATCAAAATATTTTATGTCTGTTTTTGTTCTTGTGGCTATTTACAATACCATGATGAAAAAACTACTGAGGCAAACTCTGACAGCTGTCGCAGTTTTAATTAACAACAAAATTAGATTGATCATTGAATTATTGTGTTAATAAGTGTATGTACATAATTTAAAAAGGTCTGTGTGTTTCATTTTACCACCCGTAAAATTCTTGGAGGCCGATTTGGGTAAAACTGTGGTGGACGTTCAGGGTAAAATTTTGGAGGCCTGTTTGGGTAAAATGTAGAGGCGGGTTTGGGTTCATTGGAGGCCGGTTCGGGTAAAAATGTTGGAGGCCGGTTTGGGTGTATTCAATCAACTCCTGGAGTTTACAGCAAGTACTACTGGTTCCTGGGGGGGGGGGGGGGGGTGGAGGGTCTGGGGGATCTCCCTATGAAAAACTTTCATATTAGGATACCCTGGGAGCGATATCTGAGCGTTTCTACAACAATGACATGGAGTGTATATTGTGTACATAATGTATGAAAGAATTTGCATTTGCGGGTGTGATATTCGGTGGGAAAACCACGTTAAGATAGTAATTTGAAATTTGATTTTGGGGAGCCCGAGGGAAAAGTGTGGAGGTGGGGGGGGGGGGGGGGGGGGGCGATGTCCCTCTATGGCACCACCACTGGTTTGTGTGTGTGGGGAGGGGGGGGGGGTATTTCTACAAGGGCAGAAGGCACAAAAATTTCAATTTTGGGGGGGTCCTAAGTAAAATATGGGGGACAGAGGTCGAGATGCGAAAGGTATCTCCCAAATGCCACAGGCCTGAGCTCGAAGAGATAGCTTAGTGATCTGTATGTAGTGGCTACTCGCTTGTAAGGGGGGTAGTCACTACGTTCAGATCGCTGAACTAGGGGAGGGAGGGGCCCCTCCCATTTGTGTGTGTGGGGGGGGGGGGAGGGGAGGGGGGATCTGGGGAATCTCCCAAGGAAAAACCTTTATATTAAGACGTCCTGGGAGCGATATCGGAGCATTTCTACAGCAATGACATGATGTGTATATTGTGTACATAATGTATGAGAGAATTACAATACATGTATTTTCATCAATTTTCTGGTTGTTTAGATTTACTTCAGCCGTTCTATTTACCCCTTTTTTATAAAACCACAAGGGAGCGCGGTGGCTCAGTAGGTAGAGATGCAGGCTGCAAGCCGAGAGGTCCTCGGTTCGAATCCCACCTGCGGCAACCGCGTTGTGTCCTTGGGCAAGACACTTCATCTCCATTGCCAGCGTGGGGGGCACGATGATGCCATGTACTAAGGCGTACTGCACATCGATGGTACGCATGTCATCAACCAATCTAACCCTGCCTGTGCAGCAGTGTGGAGTTACGATGTTGGGGAGCTGGCAGCTGCTCGTCGTTGCTCGGTGGTTCTCTCTGGGTACTCCGGCTTTCTCCACCCGTAAAACTGTCACGGTCATGATTAGCCATTGTGCATAAATATGTGACCTTAAAACATCAATAAATATAAAACCACAAGGTGGGTGCATGTGGTTAAAAGATATGTTGATATGCTTGAGATCTACAGACAGCACCAACGGAAGCACGTAAGCGCAATGTAGTGGTGGTGATGCTGTTGGTGTGTGTGCGGGGGAGGGGAGGGGGGTGTTAAGGGTTCATTTTGATGGTAAACTTCATTTTTTCAAAGTGACTATTTCACAGGCTCCCGAGAAATAGCCAATCGACTATTCCACAGACCCCGGCAAAATAGGTGCCAACAGCTAATTAGCATCTTCTCTACCTTTGTATTACACAATGGCAGAAAGCTATTGTTAAAAAGGTTTACTCAGTTTGTGTAATTCATTCATTAGATTCTTTTTCCACTTCATTCATGGGCTGTTGGGTTGAAATGTGACAGATTGTCCCTCAGATATCATCATTCCAGACTCTCCAAACTACATAAATGAACCGAATGTTGGTTCACACCATTCAGAAGCTAAGCATTGAAAGAGTTTATTCAAGAAATTTTTTGTGATAAATTTATTATAATAGTGGTTGGTGGAAATGTGTGCATCAACTGTAATGGTAATAAGTTTATTACAGCAGCAGTCGTTGAATTTGTTTGCATTAAGCCATCAACCGCTATTGTAATAAGAATATTATAATTGCGGTTGATGAAAAAGTTTGTGCCAACAGGTGTGGTAACAAGTTTATTACAATAGTGCTTGATGAAAAAATTCATATTAACTGCTATTGTAATAAGTTGATCACAATAACGGTTAAATGAAATATGTGCCCCAAGCACTGCTGTTATAAACTTATTACAGTAGCAGATGTATTTGCCTGGGGAAAGGTGTCCTGTTGCAAACAAAGCTCAAAAGTTGAGCTACCCTTCTATTTTCAGATTCTTCCCATTCAAATCTGTGGTAAAATTCCCCATCAAGTTTTTATGGGAACTCAAAACTCAAAAATAGGAATATATATATCACGATTTTGCCCTTATTACCGGCTGCATTCGATAGCACATGTATTTCCTTACATTTGTGCAGAGTTTGTTGATCCAATCTATGTTTTATCCTTTAATTATTGATATTTGAATATCCGGGAAGCATCAATGGATGTTTCGCTATCGTCCATGTTTTTGTCTAAATGTAAAACAGTAAAAACAATAACCCGGTAATGGCTCCAAAATGAATAGACCTTTTTTTATCGATGCGGAATCAGAATCTTGATTGCATTCGTGCAGAGGAGGTTATCAAACTAGCGCTTAGGACCCATTACATTTATTCGTGTGAATTAAAAAAACATTTAGCCTGTGTACTCTTGTGTTCCTAATAAACATACATGTATGTTTATTAATTTTGGGGAATTTTTCCACCCTGTATGCACCTAATTATTTGAGCCTGTATGTTCATTAAAATTGCCCTTCCAACAGGGAGGAAATCTTCACATTTGTAAATCTTCACTAGATTGTGTGAAAGGCTTTTGTTTAGCACAGTGTATTCCTTGTTGTAATCGTTATGCCTAAATGCCCATTAGTTTTCTTTATTAAAACTAACTGCAATACTGGAAAATAAGTTGGCTTTTAGATAAAATTAACTAGCATTACTCCACCCCCACCCCCTCAATGGATGTCCACCCTGTACTATTATTTAATACAAATATTTATTTAAAATTTATTCAATTTTGATAAATGTTCCACCCCATATTTGTATTCCCACCTGTACTTTTATTTGGAACACAAGAGTAACCATTTGTTTCAGGCAATGGCAATATTGCATGTGAACAAGCCAGAAAATAAGCAGAATGCAAAATGAGGTCCCCAGAGGGTGAATTTGGTGATGCTACCCTGCATAGCAGGATGTGAACCTCAATCTGAATTAGGGTCTCAAAACTAAACAGAAAGAGGTACCCAGAGGATAAATTGGCCCACTGTATGGGATAGCATAATAAAATTCACCCTCTGGGGACCTCATTCTGTAAATGTCAGACTGCTTATTTTCAGGCCTGCATGTGAAGTGTCATTATTTTGAAATGAGTTACTATCGACTTAAATGATTTTGAATGCACACTGTGTCATGACTCTGTGCCCCCAGGCATTGTTTCAAACAACCTTTGGAGGGAACATTGTTGAAAAAGTAACTGTAAAATAAATATGATAAGCTATGTCAACACTTTCCACACATTAGATAAGATTGGGGTTCATAAACTATTCGTTCAGAATAACGAAGATCCATATGATTTTTCCTATTTGTATAAAAATAATACATGTACCATTAAAATAATGCCAGAAAATACTAAATTGACCACCTCGCCTGAACTTACCCAAGATATCCTGCAATAATCTCATGCCAGTCAATTAATTACAAGAATCTTTTTCAACTTAACTTGTAATCTCAGTCATAGTTAGTGTGAAGAACAAGACATGCTGGCTGATGTCTTTTGAGATATGAGCCCCCCCCCCCCCCCCCCTTGCCCCCACCTTGTGGTAGGAGGATGTGGAGCAGGCCTTGAAAATTCTATATTTTGGTAAACCTATGAACAGGTTACCCATTTAGTTGTTCATTAACCTATTCTGCAGGTTAAGTAAATTTGTATCATTAACCTGTTGGTTAACCCAAAATTCAAACATGATACATGTATGCCACAGGAATATCCCAAAGGCCATAGGGTTATGCCTCTTCTCTTGGCAACATGCAATGACTTCCAGCAATAAAAATATCAGCGAAGCAGAAATACACAATCACTAGAAATATAGAGTTATGCCTCTTCTATTGGTAGCATTGCATATAAGAACATGTAGCGGTGAATAGGCCAAGAATTGATTTGGCAGTGGCCCCATCATACATCAGGCTACAGTGCATTTCAATTTCCAAAAACTGTGACAAAATGTTTCTAATTTTGCTTACAGCTGAATAACAAACACAGATTTAATATTTCAGTGTGTACTATCTCCACAGGCATCTAATATGACGATTGTAAAAAAGTTGGTTAACCAATGAATCTTTGGCAAAGCCAAATTTGAGCTTTTGTCATGGCCCGTCTGTCCGTACGTCAACAATTGGATATGGCTCGGGCTAGAGGCCGTAGTTATGAACCGATCTTTATGAAACTTCTTGGGTACCTTTGTTATGATGGTGGGACGAGAACGAGTGTTTTTGTGTGCAATCCGAAATTCAAGATGGCTGCCAGCCACCATTTTGTACAAAACAGACGATGCAGAAATCTGTTTTTTGTACAGAACTTCCATATGAAAGCTCTGATTTGAATAATTTTTTGTATGAATGTTTAGTACCATGGGATACATCACATATAATACAGGGTTTTTCCTCGTGCGTAAATTGTGCAAATTAGACTAATTTTGATGTTTTTTGGTGTTACTTTCAGCACTGTAAGTGCAAATGCCAATACGGCTCGGGCTAGAGGCCGTATTTATGAACCGATCTTTACGAAACTTCTTGGGTACCTTTGGTATCACCGTGGGATGAGAACGAGTGTTTTTGGGTCTGGTCCGAAATTCAAGATGGCCGATGGCAGCCATTTTGTACAAAATTAGGTGCAATCAGATTTTTGCACAGAACTTCCATATGAAAGCGCTCATTTGAATAATTTTTTGTGTGAATGTTTAGTACCATGGGATACATCACATATAGTACAGGTTTTTTTCTCCTGCAGAAATTATGCAAATTAGATGAACTTTGATTTTTTCAGTGCGACTTACACACAGTAAGTACACATGTCAATACAGCTCATACTAGAGTCTGTATCTATGAACTGATCTTCACGAAATGTCTTGGGTACCTTTATTATCACCTTTAGTACAGGCGCTGAACTAAAAAAAGTGGTGTTACCTGGAAAAAATTTGATACAAGCTGATTTTGGTGTCATTCGATGCGGAATTTATGTGGGAACAACATATCCAAAATCCGCTAAAATCCTCCTTGGGGAAAATTTTTCATAGCGTCTCAACTGAGGGTGGGGTGGTGGCCATTTTTACCAATTTCCCGATGTCATTTTCCAGGTGGTTCTGTATTAAGGGCAGGAACTTGTCTCTTCTCAGATTTTTCCTGTCAGTAGAATACAATATAATGACTATAGTATTATACCAGCCCACGTAATTGATGTACACCGCGAATAAAGAGCGTTGTATAGCACACTGGAGAAAGATAATTACATCATATCAGTCGCGGGTATTCCAGCGATTCTGTTACACACAGCCCATCGCTATAAGCTTATCGCCACGCGCTCTCGAATTATTCGATTGTTTTGTCATTCTGTCATATTTTCTTTGTTTCGGTGTTAACATACACAGGAAACAATTCTTAGTCACATTGTCCTTTTTCATATTTCATCAATATCATAATTTTTATACTGTACCAATGACCCAGACATAGCTGGTGCTAACTCTTAAAATATAGGGCCAAACACAAATTTTGCCCCCCAATCCCCAAAATTTGCATCTAAAACTAAAGAAAACATGTCCTGAAAGGCCCTCCACACCTCGCCCCCACTGCGCATGCGCAGTGTCAAGGACGTTCCGAAATTGGCGCCATTTATCATTCTAAGTTTGGCCCTTCATCAGTTAACATCTGACTGATCTTTGTGCTTTTAAATCTCAGTTTAAATGATGCCAGACACATAAATATTAGTGAAATGGTGATTCTAAGGAGGATAGAAAAGGAGGAGAGGAAAAGAATGTGTGACAGAATATTATCAGGGCTGTAACTTAAAATTTTTTAATGAAATTATGTTAAGTTACCTATTTTCAAGGCAGCAGCCATTTTGTTGTCATTCTGATTATTTAGTTACACTGTTTTTTCAAGTGTTTTTCCTCTCTCCCTGTCCTTTAAGTTCCCCCTTGCTATTCTCCCATGCTTTTGGCATAGTTTCTGTAATTATTATTACTAAAATTTCTTGGGAGTTTTAGCTTAATAACAGAATGAATTCTGTTCTTTCCCCATGTTTACGTCTTCACCTACGGGTGGTTAGGCGTTGTGTTCTGCATCTACCATCTGATGTTCTGCAGTTTCTTCCCTGGAAGTCTCTGTTTTGCATCAGATGGTGTATTTTTGGTAACTGATTTCGGGCCTGGGTGCCTGGAGTCTTATTTTAGTGTTTTTACACTCATTGTTTACATTTACAACAGCCCTCTGTGTGAGGGGGGGATTTCTAAATAATAATATCTTTATGTTATTTTAATCATAACTAGATACATTATTATTGTTCGTAAGTGTTGAATAAATTGTTTAAAATATTTTTAAAATTTTTGTCCACACTTAGGCTTGGGATCCATTGGGGCTCAACGTTACTTTTCAGAAACTTGGGCTGTTCTGAAAAAATATTTTTTCAAAATTTTTTGATTTCAATTATTTTTTCTATGTTAATGGATCATATTATTATTATGTATTTGATTGCCAGGGGTTAGTGCGAGTACCAGGACTTGTTTCCTTTTCACATTGAAAGGATATTGATCAATTGTTTTAAGAGGAAGTCTTCCTCTGACCTTATTATCATTCTATATGTGGTCAGTGTACTCGCATTAACTCCTGTTCTGTATCGTATGATTTCGATGACAATATGGGAAGCGTATGTCACGGTATGTTGTTGGGGATTTGGACACTCCGGTCCTTTCCCCGCAGGGTCACTCTACTTTATCAATTTCTATTTCAGACGATCAAGATTAGGGTGATGTATCTGTGATGTCTTCCAACAGTGTGCCTCCGTCGTCACAATTAATGAAGGGCTAGCGGAAAAGTGCTCATGTAATACGCCAATTGCCTAAGAGGACCCTAGTAGGTTCGACGGCCTTTGACGTCCGCTAGCTCGCCCGGTGTAGCGTCCATTCACCGAATGGTTCGGCAGCCGGGTTCGTCCGTTGCGGTCTAGAAGGAATTTTGGGGTGATGCGAGCACTATAAAATTATCTTAATGCACACCCAGTGACGGCGGATCGGAGGGAGAACGGAGGAAGCCTTTTAGTCCGGTTCATAGCTCGTTCCGGTCCATCCGGACGGCAAGCGAGAGAGGCCCCTCTCTCGTTCAACAACATCTGGCCCCAGATGTTGTGGTACAAATGTGTTGTTAGCGGAGCATACGTCCGTCGCTCGGGACGCTCCGTTGTATAGGCAGTCCGCTGAGACTGCTAAGGCTTCCTCTTCTCGTCAGCGCACACGACCGCACCTTGGCTGCGTGACCGCCGATATATTACCAGCTTCGCCGATCAAGGATTCTTCGGCGACCAGGTCACACCATCCGGCAGCCAGGGATTCGAGACCGATGGACTCCGGACGTTCGCATAGGAAGTATGCGGGAGCCATCTGATGCGGAGCTGCCCTCGGCGAAGCACCGATAGACTGCGCCTCCGCAGGTCTCGACGCCGGACATTCTTGTGCACATAGCACAGCTTATCGCAGCATCCCAGCAGCCGACAGAAACGGTGTTGGATCGAGAATTATCCGACAGCGCTGGGTCGGTAGCCGGGGACTCGAGGCCTGCAGACTCCGGACGTTCGCATAGGAAGTGTGCGGGAGTCAACGTACACGGAGCTTCCAGCGGCAATGCATCGTAAGTCCGCTACTGCACAGGCCTCGGGAACGGACGTGCTTTCCTTAATAGCACAGTTTATCGCAGCATCCCAGCATCAACTGAATCTGTCGCATATATTTTATCCGACGATGCTGGGTCGGGACGCTCCGCGGAAGCGGGTACGGACGTCCGAAAGTTTCATCCGGTCCGACGGGATACCGAAAGGGATTCGGTGGATTTCAAGCTTTCCCTTTCGGAACAACATATGCTGCGATGCCGGATAAGAAACTGATAGCGTCGGTGGACTTAGAAATTTTTGGTTCGGTTCAGGGACATCGTCCCTCAGTTCCGACATAGTCCAATAATGTCACACAAACTTTCGAATTATTGAACGACGCTATATATATTATTTTTTTATGCTTGCTATCCAAGCATTTCTGGTTTCTTGTTCGAAGAGTTATGGAGATGTCTTTCAAAAGTGTGCCTCTGTCGTCATAGTTAATGAAGAGTTAGCGGCAATAAGTGCTCATGGTATATGTCTATCGCTTACGGAGTGACATTCGCTAGCTCACCCGGTGTAGCGTACATTCATCGAATGGTTCGGCTGCCGGGTTCGTCCGTTGCGGTCTAGGAAGGAGATTTGGGTAATGCGAGCACTTTAATTACTTTAGTACTCACCCAGTGACGGCAGATTGAGGACAGATCGGAGGAAGCCAACAACATAGGGGACCGCATGTTGTGGTTCAGATATTTTACATTCGGAGCATATGTCCGTTGCTCGGGACGCTCCGTTATATTGACAGTCCGAGAGACTGTCTTTAATGCTTCCTCATCCTCACAGCAGGGCACACGACCGCACATTGGCTACGTGACCTCGAGTATCCGATCAGTTTCGGCATTCAGTGATTCCACAGCGAATAGGTCGCGCCATCCGGTAGCCAAGGGACACGAGGCCTATACACTCCGTTCGCTCGCATATTGGAAGTATGCACGGGGTAACGATCTCGGAGCTTCCTGCGGCAATGCATCGTAAGACCGCAGCTCCTCAGGCCTCAGTGACGGACGTGCTATCCGAGTTAGCACAGTTGTTTCGCAGCATCCCAGCAATTGACGGTTTCTCGGTCGAATCAGGAATTATCCGACGGCGCTGGGTCGGTGCGGTCCGCGGTTGCATCAAGCTACGGACGACCGAACGCTTTATAGGGTCCGACAGGATGGCGAAAGGGATTCGAAAGACTTCGAGTTTTCCCTTTAGTAGTATCGGAAGATGCCTTTCATATCTTCTGGCATTTCTTCCAGTGATTATTTTTCGGACTTCATTACTGCGATCTTGGATAAGAGACTTATAGCGTCATTGGACTCGGATTTTTCGATCGGTACAGGGACTTTGTCCCTGACTTACCGACGCAGTCCAATATTGTCATTACAACATGTGTTTTATTTTTCGACGCTATATATTATATATATATATACAAGCCTGCTACTAAGCATGATAGTTTAGTTTCTTGTCCGCGTGGCTCATTTCTGCCATTTTATCTTCTTTACATATAGTTTATTTTGGCAGAGCAGGGCATACCGAGAGTTCATATGCGTCTAGACGGTGTGATTAAAGACTGCATATATTCTTTTTCGCCGTTTATGTCTTTTCCAATTTCAATGTTGGGAACGACATTATGTATAATAGACTTAACTTAGACGCTTTATTATACGTAATCCGCCTTACTGAGGCGTTATCATTACGTCTTCAAGAAAAGATTTACGGGATATTATTCTCAATGTAATTTCTTTTGAGGGCAGTAGTTTGTTCACGTATAACTCCGCCCTTCAGTGGCTGATTGGAGTTGGTTAGACGTGATGCAGCCCTAGCTACATCCACGCGTGGATAGTAGGTTAAGAACTCTCTCAGAGTCGCTTCGTTCTCGGAGGAGCTTCTCTTCGACGGCAACTTTCCGGCAATCCATGAATTGCTTGATTTATACATTCTCTTGTCTATCTAGTGTTACAAGAGATTCAGACTGGGGCAAACATTCGGTGGTTGACTCAGAGAGTGCCGCCGCAGTTGCTGGACCCTAGTGTGGCTGTTATGACGGTTGCCAGTCAAACAGATTGGGATATATACTGATCCCTACGGATTCGAAGTGCCAGGGTCTTTGGGTTCCGCAGTCTTTTAGCTATCAGTTTAACTTCTGCGGAATAATGTTTTTTAGGCTTGCTTTATGTCATTGCATGAACATTATTCAGAAACGCATGCCCAAATTCCTGTCCTTTAATTCGACAGTAGTGGCGTATCTCCGGAACCAGGGAGGCACTCTTTCGTTTCCGTTATTCAATTTAATGGAAAGAATCCGTCTGTTGGTTATAGTACACCAAGTTCAGTTTTGGTCCGTCATATTCTGGGTCGTCTGATTGTTTTATCGCACTCCCGTTCTCTTACGGGTCGCTTGTTGCTGTCAGAATGGACTCTCAACAAACAAGTATTTAATCAGATTTGCTATCTATGGGAGCGCCCAATGATGTTTTATTTATGACACAGCTTGCTAATCATTTGCAGACGTATGTGTTGGCTTGTCCAGATCTCTGAGCTAATACTGTTAACGCTCTATTGATCTATAGGACGGTATGATAGGATACGCGTATCCTCCGGCGCTGTTGTTTTAGCAGGTATTGCTAAGATAAACAACCACAATACATTTCTGTTGATAGCATCTCTATCTTCACAGAGATCATGAGTAATTTACTCTCTTGTCTACTGTGGATCTTAACGTGAAATCTTCCTCTATGTGAGGATCTTTTTTCACTGGGTAAATCGTGTCATCTTTATCACAACCAGCAAGGTCGCAACCTTCATGTATTCCGTTGTGTGGTCCGTATTGCATTGTAAGCACTGTACTGGACGAGCTTTGGACGCGATTTCTTACTATAGGAGATCCTCTTCTTCGCTATTCTATGCGACTAAAGTGGAGGCTCTTCCGTCGTGGTGTAGGGATCATTATGTTCATATGGTTGATCCCTCCATACTACGCATTGCTAGTTTTTAGTATACTTGTTTCACAAGATCTACTGCAGCCTGTTGTTATTTAGGTTATAGGTTTATGTTACCTCATACCTATGCACTCTACGTTAGTTTACAATTGAGTCTTTTGTCTCTTTATCTAAGTCAGTTAGTAACTTTTTGATAAATAGACTTAGAATCCTTAGATTAAATTCCTATATGGATTTTAACTTCGGTTCTTATTTAGCTAAGTAATCATTTGAGCCTCTGGAAACAGTAGTTTTCAAATTCTGACCTTTTAGACAGTAATTCTGTTGGTTTCTCTTTTACTGTAGAGTCAGTGAGTTTCATGCACTATCGATGGATGATTTTCACTTTCATAGTTTCGGAATCAATACTTCCGTTACTATTTAGGTTGGATTGTTGCATAAGAGTTAGGCTCCTATTATCCGGAACCTATTATTTTAAGGTCCTTCCGTCTTCGTATGGGCATAGGCCTTTACTCTTTCCGGGTACAGTTTATGTATTTATAAACAGATATCTGTTTATTACAAGGGCGTAAGCTTCTTCTGTCTTTGATGTCTAGTAGAAGGACGTTACGCTCCATTTTATTGTTAATGGATTCTATTAACTAGCGTACTGCTTATGGTATATCATTGGCTTAGCAGTTGTGCTTAAGATTTCGGCTCATGAAGTAAGAGTTCTTCTACTTCTTGGGCTTACATTAATAGTGTTGCTATTATAGATTTTTGAAGGCTGCTCATTGCGCTCAGCCATCCATTCATGAATTTTATCTCAGAAATATCGAGTCCATTTCTGGAGGCCTCTATTGTTAGGTCTATTATCTACTGCTCAGAATGTCATTCACTTAACAGTTGCTACTATAGCTAGGTAGGCTGTCTGTTTCGGCAGTGTCTCCGTTCGGCTGCCCTCTTCGCTCTGGGCTATTTGACCCAGGGCAAGAAAAAGGGGGGGGGGGGGAGGGTGTTCCCTTGGGTCACCTGTTTTTACTATGAAAACAAGGGGATACCTCCTCCGGAGTTAGTAATTCTGAGCAGTTATTGGGATGGTTGTTTAGTGAGAAGTTTAAGTTTATAAAATTCATTCAAGTCTTAGTTTTTAAAGTATAGCTTTTGAATATTGCATATGTCAACGGACATGATTATGCAATTCTCACACACTTTTAGGAGTATAAGAGTCTCTATTCTCTAGACTTACTTTATTATTGGCTTACTTTAAAAATTATTAGTATAAGGATTATTGGATATTAATAGAGTACATGGATGTATGAAGCTCAATTTTTGGAAGGTGTTGTATCTTTCTAATTTATCATAAATAAGAAAGATACATGTAAGGCCTATTACTTCTTTTCCCTACAGGGGATGACTCTATTTTATTTTATTGAGCGTATTCCATTTTGCTCTATGTCCTTGGCCCTCCAGCCTTTTTACTATTCAGCTATGTCTGGGTCATTGGTACAGTATAAAAATGTTAAAAAATTTATAGTAATTTATATATTTTTTATACTTACCAATGACCCAGACGGGGATGGCCCTCCCAGGAGTTGGGAACTCTTGCCTCCCCGCTGAGTACATAGCGCTTACCAGGCACTGGTTATTAGAATGATAAATGGCGCCAATTTCGGAACGTCCTTGACACTGCGCATGCGCAGTGGGGGCGAGGTGTGGAGGGCCTTTCAGGACATGTTTTCTTTAGTTTTAGATGCAAATTTTGGGGATTGGGGGGCAAAATTTGTGTTTGGCCCTATATTTTAAGAGTTAGCACCAGCTATGTCTGGGTCATTGGTAAGTATAAAAAATATATAAATTACTATAAATTTTTTAACTTTCTTGTCTATTAATCCAGTTTCGATAATCCGCCTCAGGATCTGTACTACTTATAGCTAAGAGAAAATAATCTGTTCCCTCCATCGGCATATTTCCACCAGTTGATTAGATATGGCTTCACACCAAGGTGGTCGCTTAATGATACCTGTGTAATTTGCCAGGTTGGTTTCGATGAAGTCAAATCAGTTAAAGTCACCAAGAAAGGTTGTCATACCATGCTTAAAATGGACAAGCTTCAACAGGACCCCGTAGGTGTTGTTCTGGTTCATTCAGATTGCCGTAGGGATTTCACTGATGCGAAGCGGGCATCTGCTGCAAGCTCTTCTGTCATCGAAGCTCCGTCGGCCAAGAAAATGAGATGTAATGTGCCTGTATTCGACTTCAAGACACACTGTTTGTTCTGTGGTAGCACCGCAAAAATTGATCCACGCCACCCCGATAGGAACAAAATTATCAGGACCGTCGAGACACTACCTATACGAGAAACCCTCCTCGAACATTGCGAACTGAGAGGGGATAGTTTAGCTTCAGAAGTAAGCATTCGGCTATTGAGTTGCATTGATCTGGTAGCTGCCGAAGCTGTCTATCATCCACTCTGCCATACGAAATTCCTAAACTATAGACAGTTGGAAATTGCGAGACCAGCTGGTCGAAAACCTGACCATGGCATGGAACATTGGTTTGAGTGCATATGTGAATTCTTAGAAACTCATTCCGATTCAGAACTGTACACATTGACCGAGTTGCATTCGAAAATGGAAGAGATCGCAGGTGAATCAACTGTGTACACAAAAAAGAGACTGAAGCAGAAACTAGAAGAGCGATATGGCGATTATATTTTTTTCGCCAGGGTACAGGGTCGCGACAATGTCCTATGCTTTCGCAACATGGCTGAATATCTGATAAATGAAAAATGGTATGCGGACAAGAAAGAAAGTATAAGTGATGAAGCTGAAAGGATCATTGTTACTGCAGCAAAATTGATCAAGGGGCAGCTTAGAGAGATGGAGTATGATATAGATTGGTATCCAACCCCTGCTGACATACAGGACATTTCGCGAGGCAAATCCTGGATCCCAGCCTACCTACAGTCTTTTCTCCAGTGCTTGATACCAAATGATATAAAACGAAACAGCATAGGTCACTCTATAGTCCAATCGGCTAGACCAAGATCAGTCATAACACCTACACTATTCGGGTTAGGAGTAGAAATGGACCGAACTTTCGGGTCAAAATGGCTCGTTAATGAACTAGCTAGGCTTGGGTTTTCTATCACCTATGAGGAGGTCAAACGGTATAAGCAAGGTGTGATGGAGCTAGATTCTGTTGACAGCTATACCTCTAACTATTTCCCCGGAGAATTCGTACAGTGGGTCGCAGACAACGTCGACCATAACGTTGCGACTATCGATGGGAAAGGTTCACTTCATGGTATGGGTATAATCGCCGTGTCAACCCAAACTCAGGTGCCATCCACCCCTATGTCGCATACATCGATAAAACGCAGAGCTCGAGTTGGCGTTGAACAAATGTTGGTGAATAAAGGAATCCCAGTGGTTGATTACTTGGAATCAACGAGGAGAGGCTTTGGTGGTTTGAGGTACAACCCAGTAGTAGAGCTGCAATCACCACATACACTTCCATCTAGCCTGAGTACTGACGTTCTATGGCATTGTGGGTGGCTATCTAGAGCAGTAGATGACACTGTTCCTAATTGGTCCGGCTTCATGCAACTAGCGCATTCTGTGCACGGTTCAGAGCATCAAGCGAAATCAGATATACTCTTTCTCCCAATGATAGATCTCAGCCCAACAGACAGCACATGCATCTTTTCCACATTGAAATTCATCTCAGAGCAAGCGATCAGATTGAACATCCCATCCCAGTGCGTCACGTTTGACCGGCCTTTATGGTTGAAGGCAAATGAGATAATAATTGATCAATCCATGAACATTGTCTGCAGGTTGGGTGGTTTCCACACAATCGTGAGCTTTCTCGGCAGTATCGGCTCGATGATGGCTGGATCAGGTCTTGATGAAGCTTTGCAGGAAGTTTATGGTCCACTAGCAGTTCGGTCGATGTTGACCGGCAAAGCTGTTTCCAGAGCTATGCGAGGCCACCTCCTAGTAGAAGCTGCACTGACGAATAAATTATTGGGTGCCATAACCACATCCGAAATGAGCACGAATGTTTCTCCTCCGATGAGCCCACCCACTGTTGAGAGTGTACAGATAAACCAGAGGGACTTAGATGGTGTGAAGGAGTTATACAAAGGTGTGCTTGAAGGCACGGTCACCCTTTCTGATGTTAGCAGCTCATCAGCTCTCGTGACGGTGAACACTTGCCTTGACAACTACAAAGCCAAACTGTCAAGAGAATCACCACCGCTAAGCTATAGGTACAATATCTAGAATATATTCAGGTACTGAAAATGTTCATCCGTGGAGAACGTCTTGGCGATTGGAATCTCCATCTCATTGCTGTTGGTAGAATGCTGAACCTCTTCACCGCAACAGGGCATGTACACTATGCCAAGAGTTGCAGAGTCTATCTGCAAATGATGCTTGAACTACCAGAAAAACATCCTTGGTTGTATGAGAGATTCTACTGTGACGGCTTTCATGCTATACGTCGAAGTTCTAGGATTTGGGCAGGCCTCTCTAGTGATCTTGTTATTGAGCAAGTTCTTATGCGTTCAATTAAAAGTCGGGGTGGGTTGCCGCGAGGTCGTGGCATGATGGAATCTGTACGACAGGAGTGGATTTACACGATGCATAAATGCGCCGAGATACATGAAGCCATGACAACGTTGACCGACCTAAAGCTCAATACCAGCGAACAGCATGTAGATATGGGCACATCTCGTCGAAAACGAGACAACTTAGACATGGTCAGAATACTAGAGTGGTTTGACACACACAACCCGTTCGATGGAAATGAACGATTGTATTCTCTGTCATCTGGTTTGTTAGCTTCCGAGGGAGATGGTATCAACTGCGATATCACTGAGTCTGTAGGGGCAGAGATACACTCTAGATTAGACAACGCTATTGTTTCCGATGCCACTATCAAACGAAGTGATCAAATCCGTACCCTAGCTCACCTCACCCCCGGGTTGAAGCTAGATGACCAGAGGGTGACAATTGACCCCTCAACTTTGTTTACTAGACTGGTTGCTATTGCCCAGAGAGAGCAAGACATGGCACAGTTCTTTGCGTATGAACTAACTGTAATGCCAACAGCCCTCTTCAAAGATTTTTTCCTCAGAAAAGCAAACAAGGCGGACCTAGCAACTGCAATAACTAATGGCGTATCCCTTACTAAACCACCATCTGATGGTCTGTACGTGCTCGACGGGGGCGCTCTCCTCCACAGAGTTAAATGGAAGACAAACACCACTTACTTGGAAGTGGCAAACCAGTATGTTGGATACGTGACGAAGAAATATGGGCAGAATTGTCGAATTGTCTTCGATGGTTATGGTCAACGACCAACAACCAAGACTCGGGAGCAGAGAAGAAGAGCTCTCCACGTTTGTGCTGATATCCGTTTGACGAACAACATGACTGCCCACAAAAATCAGGAACTGTTCTTATCGAATGGAAATAATAAAATGCAGTTTATAAAAATGCTTTCCACATCACTGAGAGAGGCTGGGCATATTGTCGAATGCAGTTCTGGAGATGCTGACACTAACATTGTTGACAATGCAGTTCAACTTTCGTCCCAGGGAAAAACAGTTGTCATTGTTGCAGATGATACAGATGTACTAGTTATGTCCGTATACCATTGGGATCGTACTTGGTCTGATATCTATTTCCAGTCAGAAGCACGGAAGTCACACAGGGGTGGAGATGCATGGAAAATCGCAGATATAGTAGAGAAGATTGGAGAAACAACTCAGAAGAACCTCCTCTTCATTCATGCATGGAGTGGGTGTGATGTCACATCAGCAACGTTTGGGCACGGGAAAACGTTGCTTCTCAAGAAGTCAGAGAAGTCATTGCCTATTCAAAATATATCAGAAGCAATGCACGACAGTACCATTTCTCAGACAGAGGTTGGGAAAATGGGGACTGAACTGTTCGTTATGTTGTACTCTGGCAAACATTCAGACACTTTGAATGGTTTGAGATATTCAAAACTTATGACAATGGTCACTTCCAGCAAATCGGGAATTGAACCACAAAAACTTCCCCCGACTGAGCTTGCAGCACATTTCCACAGCCTGTGAGTTCACCAACAAATAATGGTTTGGAAACTATTGGATAACGATGCCCTAGATCCTGAGGAGTGGGGCTGGGAAAGTCGTGGGAATGAGTTGATACCTGTGATGACTGACCTGGGCGCAGCGCCTGAGGCTCTTCTCAAAGTTATCCGCTGCAAATGCAAAATGACATCCAAAAAGCCATGCGGAACAAACATATGTTCTTGTAGAAAGAATGCGCTCAAATGCTTGTCTGCTTGTGGAGACTGTCGGGGTGAGAATTGCTTCAATGCCGAGCCGATTGAGATCGGGGAGGAAATCGGCGACAATGAATAACTGTGAAGAACACCAACAAATGTCTTGTTAGACCTCATCATGTAGTTAAATTCCTGTTATTATAATGGACCAGTCAACATTATCTGCACCTCATTGTATGCGAAAACATCGATCAAAGAACCATTTCTAGTTTTGTATTCTGTGCAGAAGTATCTTAAACCGGGAGTGAAAATTTGAGAAAAAAATGTGATTTTTGGGGTTATTAACCCTTTTTCCTCATAAAAAGTGTGAGGATTTCATCAGGCAATTGCCTCTCAATATAATTAACATTTGTATCTGGTCGCCTGCGACACAAAATAATATATAAAACTCAATCTGTGACATATAAACGGCCGAAACCCCGGAAACACAATTTTCCCCCTTCACGAACAACCCCCTGACGGGTAATCTGACATGAAAAATTTTCCCCAAGGCGGATTTTTGCAGATTTTGGATATGTTGTTCCGAAATAAATTCTGCGTCGAATGACACCAAAATCAGCTTGTATCAAATTTTTTCCGTGTCGAACCCTACTACGCCTCTACTACTTGGGACGAGAACGAGTGTTTCTGGGTGTGGTCTAAAATTCAAGATGGCTGCCAGTGCCCATTTTGTACCGAAATTAGGTCTAATCAGTTTTTTGCACACAACTTCTATACGGCTCAGATCAGAGGCCATATTTATGAACCAATCTTTACGAAACTTCTTGGGTACCTTTGTTATCACAAAGAGTGAGTGTTTTTGGTTGTGGCCACCAGCAGTCATTTTGTACCAAAATTAGTGCAATCAGTCTTTTGTAGAGAACTTCTGTATGAAAATTCTGATTTGAATAAATTTTTGTATGAATGTTTAGTAACATGGAATACATCACATATAGGATGGGTTTTTCTCGTGCAGAAATTATGCAAATTAGATGAACTTTGATTTATTCAGTGCTACTTACACAATGTAAGCACACATGTCAATATGGCTCAGGGTAGAGGCTGTATTTATGAACCGATCTTCACAAAACTTCTTGGGTACCTTTGTTATCACCTTGGGACGAGAATGAGTGTTTCTGGGTACAGTCCAAAATTCAAGATGGCTGCCAGTGGCCATTTTGTACCGAAATTAGGTCCAATCAGTTTTTTGTCACAAGTTTATACAGCTCGTATTTATGAACTGATCTTCACAAAACTTCTTTGGGTACCTTTGTTTTCACCTTGGGACAGGAACGAGTGTGTTTTGGGGTGCCTTTGTTATCACTGTGCTATGAGAACAAATATTTTGGGGTTCAGTCAGACCCACTGTGGGACTAAAGATTTTTTTCTAGTTTAGCATCTGACTGTCACCCACCTTTACAATACTTTACCTATACATTTGTTACAGGCAACGGTCAGTATTTATGTACAGACCATTACAATACTTTATATGTACCTTTGTTATCAGTTCATTACCTAGATGTTTGTCATTGCTGTGTCACATACTATACATGTACATGTCTTTGTCTTGACAAGTTGAGCTACAGTGCCACTGACACTTTCATTTTGTCTTAAAAAGGATAGCTTACAACCCCTCATTTTATGAAAGGGTCATAGGCTATATTTTTTTGGGCAAAAACCAGTGATGTATTGATCATCGGCTATCTGAGACAACGACTTATCAGTATCAGTTCAACGCTTATGCGAAAAAAAAGTGGATAGGTCTACGCAAGTTGGGTTGATTTAATTATTGCAATCATATTTACATATTAAATAAACTTCCCTTGAAATGACCAATGATAAAAATCTCCCCATTCGGTTTAACATTGAAAGCACAACATGGTTTCTGACAGACATAAAACAAATATTGGATTATCAAAATGACCACATGCTTCACTTAAATACAATATTTATGCATCTGTTGCCCATTGTCAATAATTTCTGTGTATACGTTTGAAATTTTAAAAAAATGTTGTGAAAAATACTTGCACCAATGGCATTTTTAGCTAAACTTGACAAAGTCAAGATAAGCTATTGTCATCATGCGTGTGGAAGTCTGTGAGTCTGTGAGTCTTTTCACATTTTCCTTCAGCACAGGCTACACCCCGTAGTTCTTGTCTGATCGTAACAAAATTTCATGCAGGTTTGAGGTCATGTTTAGAAAGTCCCCTTTTGGTTGCGATCGGTCAACCATGATGGCTGCCCGAGCCCAAAACCTGAAAACCTTTATCACAGTCTACAGGCCGTATTTATGAAGGGATTTCATTGTAACTTGGTAGGATGACTCTGTATAATGTCTAGATGAGAATGTCCCCTTTTTGGGCATGATCTGTCAACTGTGATGGCTGCCCAAGCCCGAAAGCTAACAACTTTTAGTACAGTCTACAAGTCGTATTTAATATGGAGGGATTTCATTGTAACTTAGTAGGATGACTCCGTATGATGTCTAGATGAGAACTTCCCCACTTGGTCATGATCTGTCAACCATGTTGGCTGCCCGAGCACAAAACCCCAAAACCTTCAGCAAAGTCTACAGGTCAACTCCTTTTAGTTGTGATCGGTCAACCATGATGGCTATGATGGCTTCAGGGGCCCAAAAGCTTGAAAACCTTTAGCACAGTCTACAGGCCGTATTTGTGAAGGGATTTCATGGTAACTTTATAGGATGACTCGTTTTGGAATAATTTCACTGTAAGTTTGGTTGACATACTTTAACTGTGAGGGCCACATTAGCTCACCCCTCAATTCTTTAGTACAGTCTACACCTCAATTTATTTTTGTTGAAAACACAGCATTCAGGAACAAGAAATTAACTTATTCTCAATTTTCACAATTCTTGTCGTATTTCAAAATCCTTTCATAAACATTGAACATTATCCCTTTCATCAAACACAACCCAGAGTCGAGTTAAGCTACAGTGTCATCGACACTTAACATTTTTTCACAATTCAAAACCCCAAATTTTCCAGTATCTGCCCCTCCCCCCCAGCCCCCCTCCCCCCCCCCCCCAAAAAAAAAAAATTTAATACACAATTGGTGTCCTGAAATGGGTTAGACCACCAAGTTCAGGACACCAGAACTTTCGAACGGGGTCCATCATAGAATTAGCCCTGGAGAACGAACTTCCTCTCACCGGCGGGCCGGCTCTGCATGCTTTTACTTAGCTAGGTATTAGTTTTTATGTTGTCTGTTCAATTCAGATGTAAAATTCTTCAATCCTTGTATGTTTTTTTCCTTCAAAATATATTCCCAATTGGATTTCCCATGTCGCAACTTCGCAGTGGCACAGGCCCCAGATGCTTTCCAAAAGAATGCAGAAGAATCTCTGCCTTAGAAACAAAAGCTTTACTCTGGTACAGCATTTTGTACATACAAGTAAACATAACAGTGATATAATATATGTACATTACACCTGAAAAAAATAGTACTTAACCCTTTACCCAATGCGGACGATATTAAAATTTATTATTTTAAATATTTTTTTTAATTTTTCAAAAAATTTCAACAAAACCATATCACTTGACCCCTCTTTGAAACGAGCTCAATGAACTCGTTCCAACTAGGGGTCACATGATATGTTTTTGTTGAAATTTTTTGAAAAATAATTTTTTTTCAACTACTGAATTTGCATATTACGTGGGTGGATACGGCAGATTCATTGGGTAAAGGGTTAATTATGGCAATCTGAAAATGGAATACCCCAGTTTTTAAGGTCACCAGAAATAATAGGGACATATTTATCAGTATTAGTGGAAACGCCCAGATGAACAATCTAGACAAGGCTTTAGATTTTGCCGAATGTAGGGTCAATGCGATTGGCTCAATTTAAGGGCATGGATCCAATGTGTTCAAATTAGCCAATGTTTAGGGCACTAAACATCCTTCAATTACATCAAGAGTCTCGGAATTCAAAAAATCTTTTTGGGTGGGTCTGAAAAGTCTGAAATCACTGCATTTACTATTTTTGGTCAAAACTAAAATCACAATTTGGGACAATGCCAATTTAATATGAAATGAAAGAGATCCCAAGTTTTCAGATCCCAATAAAATATTTATTATTTTTCTTTACTGAACTCTTCAAATTCTAAGTGAGTTTTTTGGATTACATCAAAGGCTCCAATTATCATTTGACAATATTTATGTTATGTCTCCTAGATATTGTTTATGTCACAAATTGTCTATTTTGTTGCACACGTCCTCCCTATGACTCATAATTTGGGGACAACCATATTTTATGGATATTGTTAAGCACCATCAGTGTGAACTTATCAATCAAAAGAACTGACTCTCTGAAGTCAAAGAACAACCAAGTTTTATCATCAATATTCAGTAGATTGCAGTGCTGGAAGTGCAAAAAAATGAATACAAGGGCAATTGTACACTTTCTGAGCTTCCTGTTTACAGTTATTTATCTGTTATCCAAAAATCAAGAAGGGCATTGAAAATGGAGTGGGAACTGCCACCCTTACCCTGAGACTAGGACTGCTAGGGAGAAGCTGATGCTCTTTTTTCACCAACAGCACACATGTCTAGTGGGAAAGACTTTACTTTCCGA
Source organism: Pictodentalium vernedei (assembly GCA_031216915.1). Classification (NCBI taxonomy): domain Eukaryota; kingdom Metazoa; phylum Mollusca; class Scaphopoda; order Dentaliida; family Dentaliidae; genus Pictodentalium; species Pictodentalium vernedei. Next base: position 50,287,479 of record CM062288.1, on the reverse strand, counting down.
GTACTGTAACTGAGAAACTAACTATTCGTTTCTAACATACTTTAGTGCCTATGCCAGTGGGGAGGATGGGAGGGGGGGGGGGGGAGATCAGGTGGTATGGCAAGGCTGGTTGGCAATCACCAAATAAAGAAGCTATACAATTGGCAAGGTGAATTCGAAAGCTCTATACATACATGTATCGTCCCTTGAGAGGAACAAGGTGCCATCTGCAATGCTGAGGGGTGAAATACATGTATAACTAGACTTTATGATTCTGGAGAATCATGGCTTTTCCAGATGAGATTCCAGGATTGTTCATGACCCCAGAGTGTCCGTTGAATTGTTTTTAACTGCCTCACTGAAGTTCCTTTTTTTGATGTTATGAGAAAGATGGGTATAGTAGTCGCAAATGACTCAGTTTGATAAAAAATTGTTTAGGTAAAAACCATAAGTAATGGTGGAGAGGGTTAATATCAATATCGTTGTCCGACAAGTTAATGACCGATAAAAGGGGTTACGTTTGTTTGACACATACATACCCACTGAATGCAGTGGCTATATATTTGAAAATGGTCCATTTTATCTCAAATGTATCCAAAATATTGATGTCTGGCAGCTAGTAGAGGGTTAATGAGTGCTAACAGGAAAATTTTTCCATGCAACTTGTAATGTCACACCAAGAACTGCGAATGGCCATTTTTAGCTCAACTTTGACGAAGTCAAATTTGAGCTATTGTCATGGCCCGTCGTCCGCCTGTCCGTCTGTCCGTATGTCAACAATTGGCTATGGCTCGGGCTAGAGGTCGTATTTATGAACCGATCTTTACGAAACTTCTTGTGTACCTTTGTTATGACCCTGGGACGGGAACGAGTGTTTTTAGGTGTGGTCTGAAATTCAAGATGGCTGCCAGTGGCCATTTTGTACCGATGATGCAAAAATCAGTTTTTTGTACAGAACTTCCATATGAAAGTTCTGATTTGAATAAAGTTTTGTATAAATGTTTAGTACCATGGGATACATCACATATAATACGGGTTTTTTTTCTCGTGCGTAAATTATGCAAATTAGACTGACTTTGATTTATTTAGTGTTACTTTCAGAGCTGTAAGTGCCAAGCTGCTATGGCTCGGGCTAGAGGCCGTATTTATGAACCAATCTTTACGAAACTTCTTGGGTACCTTTGTTATGACCCTGGGACGGGAACGAGTGTTTTTGGGTGTGGTCCGAAATTCAAGATGGCTGCCAGTGGCCATTTTGTACCGATGATACAAAAATCAGTTTTTTGTACAGAACTTCTGTATGAAAGTTCTGATTTGAATAAAGTTTTGTATAAATGTATAGTACAATGGGATACATCACATATAATACAGGTTTTTTTTCTCATGCGTAAATTATGCAAATTAGACTAACTGATTTATTTAGTGTTACTTTCAGAGCTGTAAGTGCCAAGCTGCTATGGCTCGGGCTAGAGGCCGTATTTATGAACCAATCTTTACGAAACTTCTTGGGTACCTTTGTTATGACCGTGGGACGAGAACGAGTGTTTTTGGGTGCAGTCCCAAATTCCAGATGGCTGCCAGCAGCCATTTTGTACCGACGATGCCGAAATCTGTTTTTTGTACAGAACTTCCATATGAAAACTCTGATTTGAATAATGTTTTGTATGAATGTTTAGTACCATGGGATACATTACATATATTACAGGTTTTTTTCTTGTGTGTAAATTATGCAAATTAGGCTAACTTTGATATATTTAGTGTTACTTTCAGCACTGTGAGTGCAAATCCCAATACGGCTCGAGCTAGAGGCCGTATTTATGAACCGATCTTCACGAAACTTCTTGGGTACCTTTATTATCACTGTGGGACGAGAAGGAGTGTTTTTGGGTCCAGTCTGAAATTCAAGATGGCCGCTAGCAGCCATTTTGTTCAAAATTAAGTGCAATCAGATTTTTGCGCAGAACTTCCAAATGAAAGATCTGATTTGAATAAATTTTGTATGAATGTTTAGTACCATGGGATACATTACATATAATACAGAGTTTTTCTCGTGAATAAATTATGCAAATTAGGGGTCCGGGCGGGACTTAGAAAATTTTGGACCAAAATCCGGAAATAAGTTTTTTGTGTTTTGATGCATTTTGGTCAATTTTAAGAAGAAGAAGAAAACATTTTAGTCTGAAAATATTTTGTTTGGGACTGAAAATTTCCACACAAAAATAATAATCTACAATGATTGGTCTTAATCTGTAGTCCATTACAGTCAGCTTGTAATTCTTTTATTATTGTTGACTGGGCCAAAACAAATACTAATTCCTGTCATATTCATTATTCAGTTGTCTTGGTCACAGCAAGTACTAATTCCTGTCATATCCAAGTTGAGCTACAGAGTCATTGACTCTTTCATTTCCTAAAAATCTACAGGATGTTTTCAGAGAAATCCAGGGGAACATGAATTGTAATCTTTTGATGGGTATCACTGTTTATCCAGCCCAAAATGGGTTAAGGGTAGTTTTTTTGAATACCCTTATTACTTCCAAAAATAATTCTCATTGAATTCTACTTACACTTATGTTGATCTTAACTTTGGGTGCTGTAGGTATGCAAACACATCCCATTTTATCAAACTTTTGATGTTTGAGAACCTGCATAGGGTTAACTAATGTTAACTGGAATATTTTGTACATGCAGCTTGTAAGGCCACACTAAGATCTGAGAATGGCCAATTCTTCTTGAGAATCTACAAGATTTTTTTAGAGAAATCCTCGGATAACATGAATTTTTAACCTTTTGAGGGGTATCGCTCTGTAACCAGCCCTAAATGGGTTAATGCCTGGTTTTGTGAATACCTTCATTACTTACGAAAATGATCCTCGATGAATTTCACATCCAATGAAGGAGGTTATGTTTATCTCGCAGGTACTCGACTACACGTTGGGTGTTATAGGTGCCCAAGAATAGCCCATTTTCTCAAAATGTCTATGCTTGGCAGCCTCTGGAGGGTTAACAAATGCATACCAGAATATTTTGTCCATGCAACTTGTAATGGCATTCCAAGACCTGCGAATGGTCATTTTGTCTTGAAAACTTACTAGATTTTTTTTAGAAATCCACAGAAAACAGGAGTTTTAAGCTTTTAAGGGATATATCTCCTTAGCCAGTCGAAAATGGGTTAAGACCTCGATTTTTGAATACCCTTACTACTTACAAAAAAATTTCCCTGTAAGTTTTGCGTCCGGTATAGGAACTTACATTTCTCTGTGGCATTCCCATTTGATGTTGTTGGTGTTCAAAATCAGACTATTTTTTCAAAATTTTGACATTTAGCAGCCTATGGAGGGTTAACAAATGCTTCTGGAATATTTTATCCATGCAACTGGTAATATGACACCAAGACTTATCAATGACCATTTTCTCTTGAAAACTTAGAAGATGTTTGTAAGGAAATGCAGGGAAAACATGAATTTTTTAAGTTTTTGAAGGGTATTGCTATTAACCATCCCAAAAGGGGGTTAACGCTTGGTTTTTTTAATACCCTTATTACTTACAAAAATGGTACTCGGTGAATTCCACTTCCAACGAAGGGGATTATGTTTATCTCTCGGGTGTACATTGGGTGTTGTGCATGTCCGAAAACAGACCATTTCAATAAAATTACAATGCTTGGCAGCCTGTACAGGGTTAATAACCTCTCACCAGAATATTTTGTCCATGCAGCTTGTAATGTCACACATAGGCCTGCAAATAGACAATTTTTCTTGAAAACCTACAAAATGTTTTTAGAGAAATCCACAGAAAATGGGAATTTTAAGATCTTAAGGGGTCTCTCTCTTTAGCCTCTCCAAAATGGGTAAAGACTTTGACTGTTGAATACCCTTACTACTTACAAAAATGTTTCTGTATAGATTGTGCGCTCGATAAAAGAAGGCACTTTTCTTTGTAGCGTACCCATTGGGTGCTGTTGGCGTCCGAAAACAGCCCAATTTATCACAATTTTGACTTTTAGCAGCCCATGGAGGGTTAACAAATGCTCACCGGAGTATTTTGTCCATGCAGCTTATATTGCCACACCAAGACCTGGAAGTGAGCAATTTTTAGCTCAACTTTGGCGAAGCTTCTTGGGTACCTTGGCAAAGCCAAATTTGAGAAACTTCTTGGGTACCTTTATTATGAATTTGGGACGAGAACGAGTGTTTTGGGGTGCGGTCCAAAATTCAAGATGGCTGCCAGCCGCCATTTTGTACCGACGATGCAGAAATCTGTTTTTTGTACAGAACTTCCATATGAAAGCTCTGATTTGAATATTTTTCTGTATGAATGTTTAGTACCATGAGATACATCACATATCATACGGGTTTTTTTCTCGTGCTTAAATTATGCAAATTAGACTAACTTTGATTTATTTAGTGTTACTTTCAGCACTGTCAATGCAAATGCCAATACGGCGCGGGCTAGAGGCCGCATTTATGAACCGATCTTTACGAAACTTCTTTGGTACCTTTGTTATCACCGTGGGAGGAGAACGAGTGTTTTTGGATCCAGTCTGAAATTCAAGATGGCCGCTGGCAGCCATTTTGTTCAAAATTAGGAGCAGTCAGATTTTTGCGCAGAACTTCCACATGAAAGCTCTGATTTGAATAATTTTTTGTATGAATGTTTAGTACCATGGGATACATCACATATAATACAGGGTTTTTTTCTTGTGCAGAAATTATGCAAATTAGATGAACTTTGATTTTTTCATTGCTACTTACACACAGTAAGTACACATGTCAATACGGCTCGTGCTAGAGGCTGTATTTATCAACCGATCTTCACAAAACTTCTTGGGTACCTCTGTTATCACCTTGGGATGAGAATGAGTGTTTCTGAGTGCAGTCCAAAATTCAAGATGGCTGCCAGTAGCCATTTTGTACCGAAATTAGGTTTAATCAGTTTTTTGTACACAACTTCTATACGGCTCAGGCTAGAGGCCGTATTTATGAACCAATCTTTACGAAACTTCTTGGGTACCTTTGTTATCACCGTGGGATGAGAACGAGTGTTTTGGGGTGTGGTCCGAAATTCAAGATGGCCACCAGCAGCCATTTTGTACCAAAATTAGTGCAATCAGTTTTTTGTACAGAACTTCTGTATGAAAGTTCTGATTTGAATAAATTTTTGTATGAATGTTTAGTAAAATGGAATACATCACATATAGGATGGGTTTTTTCTCGTGCAGAAATTATGCAAATTAGATGAATTTTGATTTATTTAGTGCTACTTATACACTGTAAGTGCACATGTCAATACAGCTCGGGCTAGAGGCTGTATTGATCAACCGCTCTTCGCAAAACTTCTTGGGTACCTTTGTTGTCACGTTGGGACGAGAACGAGTGTTTCTGAGTACGGTCCAAAATTCAAGATGGCTGCCAGTGGCCATTTTGTACCAAAATTAGGTCCAATCAGTTTTTTGTTACAACTTCTATACAGCTCGTATTTATGAACTGATCTTCACGAAACTTCTTGGGTACCTTTGTTTTCACCTTGGGACAGGAATGAGTGTGTTTTGGGGTGCCTTTGTTATCACAGTGCTATGAGAACAAATATTTTGGGATTCAGTCAGACCCACTCTGGGACTCAAAGATTCCTTTTCTAGTTTAGCATCTGACTGTCACCCACCTTTACAATACTTTACCTATACATTTGTTACAGGCTACAGTCATTATTTATGTACAGGCTGTTACAATACTTTGTATGTACCTTTGTTATCAGGTCATTACCTAGATGTTAGTCATTGCTGTGTCACATACTATACATGTACATGTCTGACAAGTTGAGCTACAGTGTCATTGACATTTTCATTCTTGAAAATCTACAAGACTCGATTAGAGAAATCCACGGAAAACATGAATTTTTGAGCTTCAGTGGGGTATTGCTGTTTAATCAGACCAAAACGGGTTAACGCTTGGTTTTTTGAACACCCTTATTACTTACAAAAATGATCCTCCATGAATTCCACTTCCCATAAAGGAAGTTATGTTTATCTCTTGTGTATCGTTTGGGTGCTGTGGGGGCCCGAAAACGGCCCATTTCATCAAAATTTTGATGTTTGGCAGCCTGTGGAGGGTTACCATATGCATCGCCTAATATGCCTTGTGTATCAATGGCAGGTCTAGCAATGATGAATGTTTTAAAAAAATCTACAAGATGTGTTTAGAGAAAGTGCCGATAAACCTTTTCGCTTCGCTACATTTTTAGATTTTGTGCCCCTCTATGAGTGTGTAAAGTTTTGTGAAAATCGGTTCGAAAATGGCTTCTGAATCCCCCCCCCCCCCCCCCCCCCCCCCCCTCAAAAAAAAAATAATAATAATCCGTAGAAAAACAATAGGCTTTTCCAGGGGGAAAAGGCTAATCATAATACTGTTGAGTGGCACATTACAGTTTATGATATGTTGTAAACTCCGACTCATTCCAATGCCCTTTTTGATAGATAGATATCTTTATTCTGCAGAACACTAGTACATTAACAACAGCAACATAACATTACAAACTACAAGAACATAACCTAGTATACAGCATGGAAATGGCATAACCTGAAGGCTGTCTTTCTGCCATTCCCGTAAAATATGTATCAGCTCTGTTTGGCATTGAATAAAAATTCTTTTCAAACACAGGAATATCTGATAGCTTGTATATGAATCGTGGCTAGATCAATAGGTCAAATGCTGGGAGGAGGATGACATACCAGAGGGTTTTGAAGGCTGATACAATCGGGACAGGCTGGGTTGTTGCACATGAAGTTTGGGCAGGAATAGGTGCTTAAAGCTTTAAGTGTTAATGATACCTCCATCCCCCTTCTCTTGCATTCAGATGCTTCCAATGCCCTTGCCAATAATGTAGGTGAATGAAAACCATCCATTTGATTTTTTCCAGCTGAACAATAGGATAGTGGTTTGATTGTTCACCCAGTTTGTGCAGGTCTTCACCTCTACTATTTATTTATTGGATTTAGCAACACTTTCGACAGCCAGGGTCACCTTGTGTTGGACAGTTTTACTGGTGGGGGAAGCTGGAGTACCCAAGAGAACCACCAGGCAACAGCAAGCAACTGTCAGACTCCCAGGCCTGGCATTCTTTAGGAGTGCAGGAATGCTGCACACCTACTGCATGCCTAGAAAAAATTGAGGAGGGCAATTTTTGCACCCTTTGATTTTCTGGACCTATTTGGAACTGCCTTTAAAATCTATTATCAATTCGTTCCCTGAGTTCCAATGTGTTCTCTGTGCCTACTGGCACAGAGAACTCAGGGAACGATTTGTCAATGTTGCATTGATTCGCATTAATTCATGGCCCATTCTGTGTTGCATTTTGATACATTTTGAGTGTAGATGACAGTCACATAAGAATTGAATGCAACATTTTGAATAATGAGAAGATGTGTGTGCCAATTTTTCCACTACAGTTAAAACTAGAAGTCCTGTCATGAAATGCGCACAAATAGCACGTTGATATGCGCGTTAATGTACGCGGTAAGGCCCAAGTAAAGCTATCAAATTCTGTACATATTGCCTGTGCACAAGCAATGTTTCAGCCAATGGACCTCCGGGTAACCCGGAGGTCCATTGGCAGAAACATTGCATGTGTTTGCTAAGTGTAACCAAGAGAACCTGCCGTGCATTGGATGCCATTCGATATGGCAATTGCGTGCAATTCCAACGCGCAATTAAGCCTAGATAAGCGCACTATTCGTGACAGGACTTCTAGTTTTAACTGTATGTAGCTGAATGTATTACAATTTGTTAGTCACAATATTAATACCTTGAAGTGAATATAACCAAAATAGCATACACGTTTTTGCATTGAAACTTTCAGGTGCAATTGCACGCCCAAGCAATCTGAGGACGGCAATTGTTTTGTACTCCTGGATTTTCAAGATTGCCAGGCCTGGGCTCCCCAACATACTAGCTCCACACAAGCCGGGTTAGCATCGATTGAAGACCAGTCCACCATCGACGTGCAGTACACATTGCCACCATGCCCCCATGTGGGCACTGGGGATGAAGTGTCGTGCCCAAGTACACAACGCGGTTGCCACAGGTGGGATTCGACTTGAGGACTTCTCTACTTGCAGCTATACCTCTACTAATACACCTACATGTATCGTCTATCATTTCAGAGTATTTATACATGACCATAGCAGTCATGTTGGAACAGTTGGATAGGCATAATTCAACAAAAAATATATGAAGTCAACTGAACTTTAAGAATGGAAATTCCTGTGAAACAGAGGACACCGGAATGGTTTGATGTACGTGCAGCATGTCAGCTCACAGCTTCGAAATTTTGTGATGCTATCGGAGTTGGTAAAGGAAAGCCATTTGACTTCTTCCTGCACTGCCTCTCACAGGATGATGATGATGAAGATCATACAGATAGTAGACATTTACAACATGGAATAGACATGGAAGGGGTTATCTTTGATGCATACCAGATGTTGACGAAGAGTCTCCTGAGAGAATCTGGTCCATGGCTTCCGAAAGATGGTCCCTTGAAAGGCCTCATTTCAGCATCTCCTGATGGAGTCATAATGAGTGATGATTATGGAAAAGCTAAAGGATTGGTGGAATTTAAAGCACCTGTGTACAAAATGTACAAAAGCAATGATTTAATTCAAGGCATTCCAAGGCATTATATGGCACAAGTACAAGGTCAGCTTGCTGTGTGTAACATGAAGTGGTGTGACTTTATGGCAGTCTGTGTTGCAACAAAAGAAATTCTATTGAAGAGAGTGTATTTTGAACCATTCTATTGGCTTCAAGTCTCCACCAAGCTAGAACGGTTTTGTTCAGCTCTGAAGGTAAGCAGTTGTAACACTCCTGCTGACAGGCTAAATGAAGGCTGTGTGTGTGGGGAGGGGGGGGGGGGCAAAATATTTTGCTGCTGCCTTAAATATTTTGTCCCCTCCACCCCATTTCAATGGTGGCAGTAGAATATTTTTTCTTTCAACATTTATTTCAATTTTAACATGTGTTGGGTCAATTTATTTATTATTATTATTTATTGGTGTTTAAGGTCACATATTTCTGCACAATTGCTAATCATGACCACAACAGTTTTACGGGTGGAGGAAGCCGGAGTATCCGGAGAGAACCACCGAGCAACGGCGAGCAACTGTCCCCAACATACTAACTCCACACAAGCAGGGTTTGCATTGGTTGAAGACATGTGCACCATCGACATGCAGTACGACTTAGTACACAGCGTCACCGTGTCCCCACGGCAATGGGGGTAAAGTGTCTTGCCCAAGGACACAACGCGGTTGCCGCAGGTGGGATTCGAACCGAGGACCTCTCGGCTTGCAGTCTGTACCTCTACCAACTGGGCCACCACGCCCCCTGTGTTGGGTCAAGTGCATTCTTCATAGGTGAAGGTCCAGGGCATACCCTGGGGACAAATTAACTTTTCATGCCAATTGTAACAAGGTTTAGGTATCCATATATTTGAGGTATAAATATGGAGTACATGAACCTTCATGGGTCTACACAATGTTACATATGGGCCGATGATGGACCTCCTTCCCAAGGAGAATTAGGTGGTATTTTTTCCCATTTCAAACACAATCTTCCCAATCTGTATCACTTGAATGCTAACACCAACAATGGTTGATTTCTTTTTTCTGTACATGTCAAAGCTTTTTAGTATCTTGGCAGTTACTTCATTAACCCTTTGATCCCCAGTGGCCGTTTTTCCGTCCAGGAACATGATATGTCATAACAACATTATATAGGATGGTTGTTCATTAAATATTGTGGGGGTAGACCAATCAGTATTTTCAACATGCAGCCCGAGACTGCACATTGAAAATACTGATTGGTCTACCCCAAATAATGAATATGGACTCTTCGAATTGTTGCCATTGAACTGGCATGGAAGATACCACTAGAGTTCAAAGGGTTAAAAATCTATGATACATCTATTTTTGAATGCTTTTGAACAAGTTTTGAATACTCATGTCTTAATTCATCAGAATATTGACTTGTGTAATCAAAGACATTTCCCAAACTTGGGTTTTTCGACTCTGAATTTCTCAATTGGAAGGGACTGGGACACTTTCTCAAAATAGGTATGTGAATCCCTGAGCCGTTTTAGGGTTTTCAAGCATGAATGGATGTAAGGTTGATATTTTTGAGTGAAAAGGAGTAAGCTCCTCATCTCCACCCCCACCCCATCCCTGTGCCTCTAGCTACAAGTCTGCATGATGTTTGTATTTCCTTTCCCATATTTTCAGTCCAGTGCAAATCGGAGGAGTGTTCCTTCTATTAGTCTTTAAAAAATAGGGGGACCAATTGTTTGTTCATCTACCTTCCAGAGCAGAGAGAAATTTATTTATATATTTATTGGAGTTCAGTGGCACTTTTGACAGCCAGGGTCATCACGTGTTGGACAATTTTATGGGTGGAGGAAGCTGGAGTCCTCAGAGAGACCCACTGAGCAATAGCATGCAACTGTCAGACTGCCAAGCGTATGAACTCCACACGAGCAGGGTTAGCATTGGTTGAAGATAGGTGCACAGTCGACATGCATTACGTCTTGGTACACAGAACCCCTGGTGGAAATCGAACCATGGACTTCTCGGTTTGACATTCAATGCCATAACCTCTGAGCCATCTTATTCCACAGCAGAGAGAAATAGAAAGAACAATTAGAAACCCATTATTCACTTTCAGTCTATGATAAAACTTACTGTTCTTTAACTTTGCTTTTGTGTTCTTTGCTTTTTTCTTGCTTCATCCTCCGCACACCGAGGTCAAAATACCAAATTTCAAGCCACAAATTCTACCCATAATGAAACTAGAAATTTAACCAATTTAATCTTGTTTCACAGATCTGAATGATCTCTGTCAAACAAAATTGATTTAGTTAAATTCCTAGTCATTGAAGTAGATAGATTTATAAAATCAAAAACTCCTGTTCAGGCCAAATGAGATGAGTGTTTTTAGCTGCGACGAGCAGCTCTATATGTGGCAATGTCAGTCGGTCGATCAGCAATGAGTTTCAAAAACACCATAACTCCTAAAATACTTGATGGAATGACACCATACTTGGTATGCAAGTGTATCTTCATGATGTCTACACCCTCTCAATAGTGCATGTCATTCGGATATTTTCTGTCACATTTATGGACTTGTCACCAACGAGTTTTTTGGCACCAACGAGTTTTAAAACATCATTGCCGTTGCACGAATCGTCACAGCTTCGGCATTGTGACAGTGTGCTCTAGTTGACATACATATCCGTTGTATTTCGTGATGGTGCCATTAGGTTCTGGTTTCCCATATCGGAATCAATATATATGTTGTAAATATGTGCATTATATGTCAATTGTGTTGTGTATATGTGTACTAATGAATAAAACATATAAACTATAATATATCTATCTACATGTGTAATGATTGTTGGTTGAAACACTGGCCTAAAATCAAGTTGCCCAATGAACTCCTGGCTATTTTCAAGTGAGCCGTAACTTTAGTCTTGAGTCAATAACTGTAGGGAGCACTGGCGAAGCGAGAGTGGTTCTCATTAGATCACCTAAGCTAACCAATGTATAGCCTGGTTAATCCTTGGATTAGTAGTGGCTGGTGTGAAGTTTAAGTGCATGACTCCACGTCGTTGAATCTCATGCAAGCTGTGAATGTTGGGAATGTTCGCCCACGCTACATGTAGGCAATCCTCAATGTACTTAGGTGTAAAAACTAAAACATAGGCTATGATCCCTCATTGAAATGGGCTCGTCGAAAATTAATTGGCGATTTTTGTGAATAGCGCAGGTCGTTTTTTGCTGTTACGTTAGGTAAAGGGTTAACCTTCGGATGTACTAACAGATGAGTAGATATGTGGCTATCAATTATGTGGCTGTAAGTAGTTATGTGGCTTATATTCTTAAATGGCTTCTCAAACTAATGTGGCTCTATTGTCCAACCAATAGTTATGTGGCTTATATTTTTAAGTGGCTTCTCAAAATTATGTGGCCTTTTTTCTACCAAATGGCTATTTATGTGTCCAGTGTCCATTCATATTTTATGTGGCTTATATTTTTAAGTGGCTTCTCAAATTTTATATGGCTATCAATAATGTGGCAGCCAATTATGTGGCTTTTTTTTTACAAATGGCTATTTATGTGTCCACTGTCCATATATATTTTATGTGGCTTATATTTTTAAGTGGCTTCAAAACTTTTATGTGGCTGTCCATATATTTTTAAGTGGCTTCCCAATTTTTATGTGGCTGTCCATATATGACTTTATGAGTCTTATATTTTTAAGTTGCTTCTCAATTTTTATGAGGCTATCAATTACATATGGCTGCCAATGGTGGATGTCTAAAATTTTTTACATTACTTTTCCAACCTTTAATGTGACTATGATGTAATATGTCTTATTTAGCTGTATCGATGATTTTTAGATGTCTAAAAAATATTTGCTATGTGGCTAGCCACATAACAGAAATTAGCCACATAAATATTCATTTTTGCGAAATCCTAGCCACATAAGTAGTCATTTGTCCACATGTCCATCCATCCATCCAATCCATCCATCTGTCCATCTGTCTGTTCGTCCATCTAGGCATCCATCTGCCTGTTTACACACCGACCCATTCATCCATCCATCCATTATCTTAAACAGTGGGAGGTGTAGCCTAACACAAAAGATTTCATTATCTAAGTACCTGGTATTGTTTCCTTAAGTGGTAATTTCTTTGTCTTGAAGTGGTAGGGGTTTGTGTTTGCAACAGAAGAAAAAAACACTTAAAGATCAGTATTAAAGGGTCAGTCTTTAGGGCATCCCTCCCTCCCTCTAGGACATAGGAGTTAAAAATTGGTTCATCCAATCCTTATGGGCTAAGTTGGAATTATGTGCTAAGCTCCTAATTCAAGCCTCCTAGGGGTTAGACATTAGAACAAAATGTAATCTCCCAAAATAGGGATTTGTCTCGACAGATTTGAACAATGTGGACCATACATCAAATGAAAAAAAGCACGGAGAAAGCATGTAAAATTGGATAAATTATAAACTCATAATTCATTTAACTCCAAAATAGTGCTGTGCAGTATACCGAATTTTCGGTATGGTTTCGTTATTATAGGGATACTGAAAACCACACCGAAACCAAATCAAAATACCACTTATTTTTCGGTATTTATATTTTTCTGTGAAATTGACAGAAAGTCAGCTCTTCAAGGTGGATCGTTAATCTAAAAACCTGATAAGAAAACATGCAAATGTGGACTTTGTAAGTGACAGGTAGGCAGTAGACGGTGCGAATACCTCGGAGAAAGAAATAAAAAAGTAACAGAAGAAAAATGACAAGTTGTTTACTTGGTACTTCCGTTTCAGAAGAAATACGGCCCAGTTCCAGTGTTTCCAACATTCTGGCTGATTCAGTATATATTTTTATACTGTACCAATGACCCAGACATAGCTGGTGCTAACTCTTAAAATATAGGGCCAAACACAAATTTTGCCCCCCAATCCCCAAAATTTGCATCTAAAACCAAAGAAAACATGTCCTGAATGGCCCTCCACACTTCACCTCTACTGCGCATGCGCAGTGTCAAGGACATTCCGAAATTTGCGCCATTAATCATTCTTAGTTTGGCCCTTCATCAGTTAACATCTGACTGATCTTTGTGCTTGTAAATCTCAGTTTAAATGATGCCAGACACATAAATATTAGAGAAATGGTGATTCTAAGGAGGATATAGAAGGAGGAGAGGAAAAATGTGTGACAGAAAATTATCAGGGCTGTAACTTAAAATTTTTTAATGAAATTATGTTAAGTTACCTATTTTCGAGGCAACAGCCATTTTGTTGTCATTCTTGTTATCAAGTTACACTGTTTGTTCAGTGTTTTCCTCTCTCCCTTTCCTTTAAGTCCCCTCTTGCTATTCTCCCATGCTTTTGGCATATTTTCTGTAATTTTATTACTAAAATTTCTTGGGAGTTTTAGCTGAATAACAGAATGAATTCTGTTCTTTTCCCCATGTTTACGTCTTCATCTACGGGTGGTTAGGCGTAGTGTTCTGCATCTACCATCTGATGTTCTACAGTTTCTTCCCTGGAAGTCTCTGTTTTGCATCAGATAGTGTATTATTGGTAACTGATTTCGGGCCAGGGTGCCTGGAGTCTTATTCTAGTGTTTTTACACTTATTGTTTACATTTACAACAGCCCTCTGTGTGAGGGGGGATTTCTTGAAAATAATATCTTGATGTTAATTTAATCATAACAAGATACATTATTATTGTTCGTAAGTGTTGCATAAATTGTTTAAAATATTTTTAAAATTTTTGTCCACACTTAGGCTTGGGATCCATTGGGGCTCAACGTTACTTTTCAGAAACTTGGGCTGTTCTGAAAAAATATTTTTTCAAAATTTTTGGATTTCAATTATTTTTTCTATGTTAATGGATCATATTATTATGTATTTTGATTGTCAGGGGTTGGTGCGAGTACTAGGACTTTGTTTTCTTTTCACATTGAAAGGATTTTGGTCAATTGTAATAAGAGGAAATCTTCCTCTGACTTTTATAATCATTGTATATGTAGTCAGTGTACTCGCACTAACTCCTGTTCTGTATGTGATAATTTCGATGACAACATGGGAAGCGTGTGTCACGGTATGTTAGTGGGGAATTGGACATTCCGGTCCTTTCCCCGCAGGGTCACTCTACTTTATCAATTTCTATTTCAGACAATCAAGATTAGGGTGATGTATCCATGATGTCTTCCAAAAGTGTGCCTCCGTCGTCACAATTAATGAAGAGCTAGCGGAAAAGTGCTCATGTAAATACGCCAATTGCCTAAGAGGACCCTAGTAGGTTCGACGGCCTTTGACGTCCGCTAGCTCGCCTGGTGTAGCGTCCATTCATCGAATGGTTCGGCAGCCGGGTTCGTCCGTTGCGGTCTAGAAGGAGTTTTGGGGTGATGCGAGCACTATAAATCAACCAAATGCACACCCAGTGACGGCGGATTAGAGGGAGAACGGAGGAAGCCTTTTAGTCCGGTTCCTAGCTTGTCCAGGTCCATCCGGACGGCGAGCGAGAGAGGCCCCTCTCTCGTACAACAACATCTGGCCCCAGATGTTGTGGTACAAAATGTTTTGCATTCGGAGCATACGTCCGCCGCTCGGGGCGCTCCGACATATAGTCAGTCCGGAGAGACTGTCAATAAGGCTTCCTCATTCTAATGGTAGCGCACACGACCGCTCTTGGCTACGTGACCTCGGATATCCAGTCAGCTTCGCCAATCAGAGAATCATCAGCGACCAGGTCACACCATCCGGTAGCCAGGGACACGAGGCCTGCAGACTCAGGACGTTCGCATAAGAAAGTGTGCGGGAGTCAACGTACACGGAGCTTCCGGCGGCAATGCATCGTAAGACCGCTACTGCACAGGCCTCGGTGACGGACGTGCTATCCCAAATAGCACAGCTTATCGCAGCATCCCAGCAATGACTGAATCTGTCGCATCATGTATTATCCGACGATGCTGGGTCGGGACGCTCCGCGCAAGAAGGTACGGAAGTCCGAAAATTTCATCCGGTCCAACGGGATGCCGAAAGGGATTCGGAGGATTTCGAGCTTTCCCTTTCGGAACAACATATGCTGTTGTGTATGTCATCTGACTTTATCTTCTGCAGGTTCTTTCGTCGGACCAGAATGCTGCGATGCCGGATAAGAAACTGATAGCGTCGGTGGACTTAGAAATTTTTGGTTCGGTTCAGGGACATCGTCCCTCAGTTCCGACATAGTCCAATAATGTCACACAATCTTTCGAATTATTGAACGACGCTATATATATTATTATATGCTTGCTATTACCAAGCATTTCTGGTTTCTTGTTCGCAAAGTTACGGAGATGTCTTTCAAAGTGTGCCTCTGTCGTCATAGTTAATGAAGAGCTAGCGGCAATAAGTGCTCATGGAATATGTCTATCGCCTAAGAGGTCCCTTGTAGGATCGACGGAGTGACATTCGCTAGCTCACCCGGTGTAGCGTCCATTCATCGAATGGTTCGGCAGCCGGGTTCGTCCGTTGCGGTCTAGGAAGGAGATTTGGGTGATGCGAGCACTATAATAACTTTAGTACTCACCCAGTGATGACGGATTGAGGACAGATCGGAGGAAGCCTGTTAGTCCGGTTCCTGGCTCGTCCAAGTCCGTCCGGGCTGTGAGCGAGAGAGGTCCCTCTCTCGTACAACAACATTGGGGACCGCATGTTGTGGTTCAGATATTTTGCATTCGGAGCATATGTCCGTCGCTCGGGACGCTCCGTTATATTGACAGTCCGAGAGACTGTCGATAATGCTTCCTCATCCTCACAGCAGCGCACACGACCGCACATTGGCTATGTGACCTCGAGTATCCGACCAGTTTCGTCATTCAGTGATTCCACGGCGAACAGGTCACGCCATCCGGTAGCCAAGGGACACGAGGCCTATACACTCCGTTCGCTCGCATAATAGAAGTATGCACGGGGTAACGATCACGGAGCTTCACGGAGCTTCCAGCGGCAATGCATCGTAAGACCGCTTCTCTACAGGCCTCAGTGACGGACGTGCTATCCAAGTTAGCACAGTTTATCGCAGCATCCCAGCAATCGACAGATTCTCGGTCGGATCAGGAATTATCCGACGGCGCTGGATCGATGCGCTCTGCTGTTGCATCAGGTTCGGACGACCGAACGCTTTATAGGGTCCGACAGGATGGCGAAAGGGATTCGGACGATTTTGAGCTTTCCCTTTCGGAACAACGGAAGCTGCCATACATTTCTTCCGGCATTATCTTCCAGAGGTTGTTCCTTCGGACTACATTGCTGCGATGTTGGATAAGAGACGTATAGCGTCATTGGACACGGAATTTTGGATCGGTTCAGGGACATTGTCCCTGACTTACCGACACAGTCCAATAATGTCATTAGAACATTTGTATTATTTATCGACGCTATATATATATAAGCCTGCTACCAAGCATGATAGTTTAGTTTCTTGTCCGCAATGCTCTTTATCATTCCTAGGAATAATTTATTTTGGCAGAACAGGGCATACCGAGAGTTCATATGCGTCTAGACAGCGGGGTTAAAGACTGGAATTTATCTTTTTCGCTGTCTATGTCTTTTCCAACCACTATGTTGGAAACGACAATGATGTCTAATAGACTTAACTTAGACGCTTTATCATACGTAGTCCACCTTACTGAGGCGTTATCATTACGTCTTCAAGAGAAAGAATTCCGGGATATGATCCTCAATGTGATTTCTTTCAAGGGCAGTAGTTTTTCCACGTATAACTCCGCCCTTCAGTGGCAACCTGGAGTTGGTTAGACGTGACGCAGCCCTAGCTACATCCAAACGCGTGGATAGTAAGGTGAAGAACTCTCTCAGAGTCGCTTCGGTCTCGGAGAAGCTTCTCTTCAACGGCAACTTTTCAGCAATCCATGAATTGCTCGATATACACGTTCTCTTGTCTATCAAGTGTAGCAAGAGATTCAGACTGGGGCAAACATTCGGTGGTTGACTCAGAGAGTGCCACTGCAGTTGCCGGATCCGAGTTTTATAATTATGACGGTTGCCAGTCAAACGGGTTGGGGTACAATATTGATCCCAACGGATTCGAAGTGCCAGGGTCTTTGGGTTCTGCAGTCTCTAGGCAAGCACTTATCTTCCACGGAATAATGTTATTTAGGCTTGCTTTATGTCATTGGATGAACATTATTCAGAAACGCATGTCCAAATCCTGTCCGATAATACGACAGTGGTTGCGTATCTCCGGAACCAGGCAGGCACTCATTCGATTTCGTTATTCAATTTAACGGAAAGAATCCTTCCGTTTGTTATAGTACACCAAGTTCTGCTTCGGTCCGTCATATTCCGGGTCGTCTGATTGTATTAGCGGACTCCCTTTCACGTATGGGTCGCTTGTTGCTGTCAGAATGGACTCTCAACAAACAAGTATTCAATCAGATTTGCTATCAATGGGAGCGCCCAATGATAATTTTTTATGACACAACTTGCTAATCAATTGCAGACGTATGTGTTTGCATGTCCGGATCTCTGAGCTTATGTTGTTAACGCTCTATTGATCCAATAGGACGGAATGATAGGATATGCGTATCCTCCTGTGCTGTTGTTTCAGCAAGTATTGCTAAGATAAATAACCACAATACATTTCTGTTGATAGCATCTCTGTCTTCACAGAGACCGTGGGTAAATTTACTCAGATGTCTACTGTGGGACTTAACGTGAAAACTTCCTCTATGAGAGGATCTTCTTTCGCTGGGGAAAATCGTGTCATCTTCATCACAACCCGCAAGGTCTCAACCTTCACGTATTCCGTTGTGTGGTCCTTATTGCATTGTAAGCATTGTACTGGACGAGCTTTGGACGCGATTTTTTACTGTAGGAGAACCTCTTCTTCGCTATACTATGCGGCCAAAGTGGAGGCTCTTCCGTCGTTGGTGTAGGGATCACTATGTTGATATTGTTGATCCCTCCATACTAGTCATTGCAACTTTCTAGTATACTTGTTTGACAAGATCTACTGCAGCCTGTTACTATTAAGGTTATAGGTCTATGTTATCTCATACCTATGCACTCTATGATAGTTTACAATTGAGTCTTATGTCTCTTTATCTAAGTCAGTTAGTAACTTTTCGATAAATAGACTTAGAATCATTAGATTAAATTTCTATATGGAATTTAACTTCGGTTCTTTTTTAGCTAAGTAATCATTTGAGCCTCTGGAAACAGTAGTTTTCAAATTCTGACCTTTTAGACAGTAATTCTGTTGGCTTCTCTTTTACTGAAGAGTCAGTGAGCTTCATGCACTATCGGTGGATGATTCTCACTTTCGTAGTTTCGGAATCACTACTTCCTTTACTATTTAGGTTGGATTTTTGGTTAAGAGTCAGGCTCCTAATAAATATCCGGAACCTATTGTTATTAAGGTCCTTCCGTCTTCGTACGGGCATAGGCCTTTACTCTGTCCGGTTAGAGTTTACGTATTTATAAACAGATATCTGTTTATTACTACGGATGTAAGCTTCTTCTGTCTTTGATGCCTAATAGAAGGACGTTACGCTCCATTCTATTGCTAATGGATTCAATTAACTATCGGTACTGCTTATGGTATATCATTGACTCAGCAGTTGTGCTTGAGATTTCGGCTCATGAAGTAAGAGTTTTTTCTACATCTTGGGCTTACATTAATAGTGTCGCTATTATAGATTTTTGAAGTCTGCTCATTGCGCTCAGCCATCCATATTCATGAATTTTTATCTCAGAAATATCGAGTCCATTTCTGGAGGCCTCTATTGTTAGGTCTATTATCTACTGCTCAGAATGTCATTCACTTAACAGTTGCTACTATAGCTAGGTAGGCTTTCTGTTTCGGCAGTGACTCCGTTCTGCTGCCCTCTTCGCTCTGGGCTATTTGACCCAGGGCAAGAAAAAGGGGGGGGGGGGGGGGAGGGTGTTCCCTTGGGTCACCTGTTTTACTATGAAAACAAGGGGATACCTCCTCCAGAGTTAGTAATTCTGAGCTGTTACTGGGATGGCTTTTTAGTGAGAAGTTTAGGTTTTAAAAATTCATTCAGGTCTTAGTTTTTAAAGTATAGCTTTTGAATATAGCACGTGTCATACGGACGTTATTATACATTCCTCAGACACTTTTAAGGAGTATAAAGAGTCTCTATTCTCTAGACTTTCTTTATTTATTGGCTTACTTTAAAAATTATTAGTATAAGGATTATACTAGATATTAATAGAGTACATGGATGTATGATGCTCAATTTTGGAAGGTGTTGTATCTTTCTAATTTATCACAAATAAGAAAGATACATGTAAGGCCTAATACTTCTTTTTCCCTAGAGGGGATGACTCTATTTTATATAATTGAGCGTATTCCAACTTGCTCTATGTCCTAGGCCCTCCAGCCTTTTTACTATTCAGCTATGTCTGGGTCATTGGTACAGTATAAAAATGTTAAAAAATTTATAGTAATTTATATATTTTTTATACTTACCAATGACCCAGACGGGGATGGCCCTCCCAGGAGTTGGGAATTCATACCTCCCCGCTGAGTACATAGCGCTTACCAGGCACTGGTTATAAGAATGATTAATGGCGCCAATTTCGGAACGTCCTTGACACTGTGCATGCGCAGTAGAGGTGAAGTGTGGAGGGCCATTCAGGACATGTTTTCTTTGGTTTTAGATGCAAATTTTGGGGATTGGGGGGCAAAATTTGTGTTTGGCCCTATATTTTAAGAGTTAGCACCAGCTATGTCTGGGTCATTGGTAAGTATAAAAAATATATAAATTACTATAAATTTTTTAACTTTCTGAAAATTACAGTGGGATTTATTCACAGGGGACATTGGAGGTTGGGTGGGTGGTTGACATTTCGTTGGAAATAATCCACTGGTTTTGAAAATTCAATATGTTGACAACTTGACATACAATTTACAAACGTTAATACTGCCAGTGGTTATCATGACTCGGCGATTTTTTTATAGCATTTCTTTCAATTCAGCATTTATATTTTAAGTTGCAGATACTTTTAACAAGTGATCATTTTATTAAAATACAAGCCCCCAAACTTTAACACCCGATCATCTGCTTTATATTCTTTCGAATAAATAATTTATACTGCACATCAGCGCATATAGAAAAGACATGATAGACCTTAATTTTAAGACACATTAAAAAACAATGTATGGAAGCCAACAGGTGACATCAGAGTTAGCATTATCGAAGTTCATTTTGTCGATCGAGGCACAACAAATGCTTTGAAAATGATTTGCTGTTAATAGTAAATAATCGATTTGTACATTTTTTTTCATGGAAAATGAAAATTTACCCTAATTTGTCGTGGAAAATCGTGGATTCTCTGGAATTTTCAGAAACGTGAATAAAGCCAAGAACCAGAGTTGAAGTTAGTGAACACTGATAGAGTGATTCCTCTCAAAATCCCCTATAATTTATTTATTTATTGAGGTTTAAGGTCACATATTTATGCACAATGGCTAATCATGACCGTGACAGTTTTACGGGTGGAGGAAGCCGGAGTACCCGGAGAGAACCACCGAGCAACGACGAGCAGCTGCCAGCTCCCCAACATCGTAACTCCGCACTGCACAGCACAGGCAGGGTTAGATTGGTTGAAGACATGCGCACCATCGACGTGCAGTACGCCTTAGTACACGGTGTCATCGTGCCCTCACTTGGGCAATGGGGGTGAAGTGTCTTGCCCAAGGACACAATGCAGTTGCCGCAGGTGGGATTCGAACCGAGGACCTCTCGGCTTGCAGCCTGCACCTCTACCTACTGAGCCACCGCGCCCCCCATCCCCTATAATTACAACTCGGTGAATGTCATAAAACATGTTATTTTACATGTTTATCAAGGATAAACCCAAACAATGAAAGGTGGATGACACCATGTCATTGACGCATTGCATGATCAGCAATGATTGCACAATGTTTTCACAAATGGGATTATCAAAGAGAGATCAATTACATTTAAATTACTTCAATTTACTTGTATATTTGTGTGGATATTGGACACTGGATTCACTGGACAGTGAACATTAATCTTGTTGCCATTTTGAATTTTGAAAGATAAGAGGGTGGGGCTGCCCACGAGTGTTACTACTAGTAAAAACTTACTGAAAAGCCTTGAAGATGAAGAACATATATGTTTCTTGTACCAGATTCAGTAGAGGGGTGGAGATGGGGGGGGGGGGGGGGGGGGGGGGGGGGGGGGGTTATTGTACATGTAGGAAGGACAGAGAGGCCAACTCATTAGCTTGGAAAGTTATTTAATGAATCACTTGATGCAGTGTGATGATTCGCAATGAATCGAGTGATTCATTCAATAACTTGCTAGTAACTTGTCAAGTTCATGAGATGCCAGCGTAGAATCTGTTAAGTCACTATACAGTTGAATGTTGGGAAATTGGGTCAGTTTGCGACTATTTTCAATGTTCTGTGAATATACTGAAAACCATACCGAAACCGAGGTATTTACCCGAAAAATACTGATACCGATAAAGAAGCTGAAATTTCAGTACCGCACAGCTCTGCTCCTAAACCTTAAATGTTAGTATGTCCATCCGTCTATAGATCTGTATATCTGTCCACACTCACAAATTGTACCTTGTGATACAAAATTTACGTGTATTGGTACATTGAATGACTTCCCTTGTATTATGAGGCTATTTTTGTGACTTTTTATGTTTGATTGATATACCCTGGAACAAAATGATGGTGGAAGGGGCCAAGGGTCAAGTTTCTTGGTCACATGGGTTTGAGGGTCTACCCATGTGTCTGTCTGCTCTCTGTCAGAGCTATCTTGATACCTTTGTACACTGCTGCCTATTGTTCAAAGATGGTTCAAGTAGTTTCATATAGATATTCAATTAACATGTTGAAATTGTCTAACTTTAACCCTTTACCCAACACACATGATATAACAATTTATTATTTTCATCAATTTTTAGTTGAGTTGTGACGAAGTCAAACTCGACTTATAGTTTGATGAATGGCAGGCAAGCTTAAACAATTGGTTTCCGGACAATGACTTGATAATGGTTCGACCCACATTCATGAAACTTCATAGGTAGGTTGGCATCAGAGAAAGGAAGAATCCTATTTATTTTGGACTCTCCAGGTGAAAAGTCAAGGGCACAGTGGCCTTCAACATAATAAATCCGTAAACAATTGGTTTCCAGATGATAACTTGACTCTGGTTGATTCCACATTCATGAATCTTCATTTGTAGGTTGGCCTTCGTGAGAGGAAGAACCCTGTATATTTTGGACTCACTAGGTCAAAGGTCAAGGTCACAGTGACCATGAACATCGTAAATCAAAACAATTGGTTTCCGGATAACTTGATAATGATTCGACCCACATTCATGAAACTTCATAGGTAGGTTGGCATCAGTGAGAGGAAGAACCCTATTTATTTTGGACTCGCTAGATGAAAGGTCAAGGTCACAGTGGCCCTCAACATAGTAAATCCATAAACAATTGGTTTCTGGATGATAACTTGATAATGGTTTGACCCATGTTCATGAAACTTCTTAGGTAGATTGGCATCGGTGAAAGGAAGAACCTTACTTATCTTGGACTTGCTAGGTCAAAAGTCAAGGTCACAGTGACCTTGAACATAATAAATCGTAAACAATTTGTTTCCAGATGATAATTTGACAATCGTTCCACCCATGTTCATGAAACTTCATAGGTAGGTTAGCATTGGTGCAAGAAAGATCCATATTTATTTTGGAATCACTAGGCCAATGGTCAAGGTCACAGTGACCCTTCACATAGTAAATTGTAAACAACTGGTTTCCGGACGATAAGTTGATAATAATTAAACCCACTTTTGTGCTGTCACAACTCGACATTGGATCGGTGATCCTATTGGCATTTTTTCAATTTTTTTTCTAATTTTCTACAAATCAAAATCATGTGACTTCTCATTGGAATGAAAATATTTTTCTTTTCAGCTGCTCAGTTTGTAATTACGTAAATCGTATGCATGTCTTTGCCTTGTTACAATTTATGGGAGAGTGCATATGGGTAACCCCTCATAAATTGTAACAAGGTAAACCATTAGAGACTAAATATCACTTCAAAGACAGTGTGGAACCTTGTTAATTGAACAGCCACTTTGCCAATGAAAATTATCCAATTAACAGGAATATTCAATTAACCAGGATTTGTCACTTTTCTGTATTCTAGAGATAAACTTATCATTTACTCCATGAGCTCTGTCAAACAAAATTTAATAGATTAAATGCCTGTATTAGATGTTCTGAGGCCAAATAGGTCAATAAACACAGAAAAACCGGGGCAAGTCAGGGTAATTTTTCGACAGGTTGCTAGATTTTTTAGCTCAATTTTGGCGAAGCCAAATTTGAGCTTTTGTCATGGCCTGTCGTCCGTCTGGCCGGTCCAACATTGGGGGTTTAGGGGATATTATTATTAGGGGCTACCTCCAAATTAAGGTAGTGTTAGGGTTAGGAGTGGGGTGGGGTTAGGGTTAGGGGTAGCCCCAGAGTTGGGCTTAAGGTTGGGGAGGGTTAGGTTCCGGGGGGGTTGGGGTCAGGGGTGGGGTTTTAGTTTTAGTAGGCCCTAAACCAAAAAATAGCTCCTAATCCTATTGGTGTGGCTAGGGTGGGGTTGGGTCTGGGGTGGGGTTATGGTTAGGGGTAGCCCCAGAGTAGGGCTTATGGTTGGGGGGGTTAGGTCCTGGGGGTGGGTGGGGGTTAGGGTCTGAGGTGGGCTTTTAGGGTTTAAGGTCAGGGTGGGGTAAGGTTAGGGTTGGGTGTGGTTTTGGGGTGAAGGAGTGGGGTTATGGTTAAATTTAAGTTCTAGGGTGGAGGGGGTGGGTTCTGGGTAAAATAAGATTTTGGAAATACAAAATGTTTTTTTGGTAGCCCAAAAACCCGAAATGTTGAGCGTCCGTCTGGCCGTCTGTCCGTACGTCAACAATTGGATACGGCTCAGGCTAGAGGCCACATTTATGAACCGATCTTTGCGAAACTTCTTGGGTACCTTTGTTATGACCGTGGGACGAGAACGAGTGTTTTGGGGTGCAGTCCGAAATTCAAGATGGCTGCCAGTCGCCATTTTGTACCGACGATGCAGAAATCTGTTTTTTGTACAGAACTTCCATATGAAAGCTCTGATTTGAATAATTTTTTGAGTGAATGTTTAGTACCATGGGATACATTGCATATAATACAGGTTTTTTTCTCCTGCAGAAATTATGCAAATTAGATGAACTTTGATTTTTTCAGTGCTACTTACACACAGTAAGTACACATGTCAATACGGCTCCGGCTAGAGTCTGTATTTATGAACCTATCTTCACGAAACATCTTGGGTACCTTTGTTATCACCTTGGAACGAGAACGAGTGTTTCTGGGTGCGGTCTAAAATTCAAGATGGCTGCCAGTGGCCATTTTGTACCGAAATTAGGTCTAATCAGTTTTTTGTACACAACTTCTATACGGCTCAGGCTAGAGGCCGTGTTTATGAACCAATCTTTATGAAACTTCTTGGGTACCTTTGTTATCATCTTGGGACAAGAACGAGTGTTTCTGGGTGCAGTCCAAAATTCAAGATGGCTGCCAGTGGCCATTTTGTACCGAAATTAGGTCTAATCAGTTTTTTGTACACAACTTCTATACGGCTCAGGCTAGAGGCCGTATTTATGAACCAATCTTTATGAAACTTCTTGGGTACCTTTGTTATCATCTTGGGACAAGAACGAGTGTTTCTGGGTGCAGTCCAAAATTCAAGATGGCTGCCAGTGGCCATTTTGTACCGAAATTAGGTCCAATCAGTTTTTGTCACAACTTCTATGCATCTATATATTTATGAACTGATCTTCATGAAACTTCTTGGGTACCTTTGATTTCACCTTGGGACAGGAACGAGTCTGTTTTAGGGTGCCTTTGTTATCACTGTGCTATGAGAACAAATATTTTGGGGTTCAGTCAGACCCACTCTGGGACTCAAAGATTTCTTTTCTAGTTTAGCATCTGACTGTCACCCACCTTTACAGTACTTTACCTATACATTTGTTACAGGCAACGGTCAGTATTTATGTACAGACCATTACAATACTTTATATGTACCTTTGTTATCAGTTCATTACCTAGATGTTTGTCATTGCTGTGTCACATACTATACATGTACATGTCTTTGTCTTGACAAGTTGAACTACAGTGTCATTGACACTTTCATTTTATCTGAAAAAGGATAGCTTACAACCCCTCATTTTATGAAAGGGTCATAGGCTATATTTTTTTGGCAAAAACCAGTGATGTATTGATCATCGGCTATCTGAGACAACGACCTATCAGTATCAGTTCAACACTTATGCGAGAAAAAAAGTGGATAGGTCTACGCAAGTCGGGTTGATTTAATTATTGCAATCATATTTACATATTAAATAAACTTCCCTTGAAATGACCAATGATAAAAAATCTCCCCATTCGGTTTAACATTGAAAGCGCAACATGGTTTCTGACAGACATAAAACAAATACTGGATTATCAAAATGACCATATACTTCACTTAAATACAATATTTATGCATCTGTTGCCCATTGTCAATAATTTTTGTGTATACGTTTGAAATTAAAAAAAACTGTTGTGAAAAATACTTGCACCAATTGCATTTTTAGCTTAACTTGACAAAGTCAAGATAAGCTATTGCCATCATGCGTGTGGAAGTCTGTCAGTCTGTCAGTCTTTTCACATTTTCCTTCAGCACAGGCTACACCCCGTAGTTTTTGTCTGATCATAACAAAATTTCATATGCAGGTTTGAGGTCATGTTTAGAAAGGGTGCCTTTGTTATCACTGTGCTATGAGAACAAATATTTTGGGGTTCAGTCAGATCCACTCTGGGACTCAAAGATTTCTTTTCTAGTTTAGCATCTGACTGTCATCCACCTTTACAATATTTTACCTATACATTTGTTACAGGCTATGGTCAGTATTTATGTACAGACCGTTACAATACTTTATATGTACCTTTGTTATCAGGTCATTACCTAGATGTTTGCCATTGCAGTGTCACATACTATACATGTACATGTCTTAACAAGTTGAGCTACAGTGTCATTGACACTTTCATTTATTAAGTTAATAGGTGTTTACTCTATATAACCTTTATTCAATTAACAGGTGAAATTTGTACTGGAGGTATGGTAAATAGTTTTGTGTTGGAAAATTATATTCAGTTAACAGGGATATACAATTAAGAGATATCCAGTTAAGTGGGATCCACTGTAATACAAAACACATCCGCTGAATTTGAGCCATCAAGTTTTGGTACCAGCTCTTCAGAATAAAGCGCAAATTTGTCTTCCAGCACTCGGTTTCAGTTTCGTTTGCAAAAGGAGCGTCTCTCATTTATAAATTTGTCTTGTGTTTTGTATTTGTATTTATTTTAGAAAATATATTCGAATGTGGAAATTATTCACCATCAACAGCCATAATTAATGATTCAGAACACAAGGTCTCATGTGAAAAATTAATATACTTGCGAGAAAAATGCGCCGGTCATTCATGACCGGTTGGAAACAGTTAGCGGCGGTCACATCAACGTCTTGTGGTCACTGTCCGTGACCGACCACTTATTTCCAGGCCTGTGATAGAAAAAGAGTTCAAGAGGAGACACTGTGTGGGATTGTGAGGACATTTTGATGATTTAACATCTCTGTACCAGTGACTAGAATCAAATCAGTGGATGTGGTGTGGCTGATTCATTAAGGAAAAGGTTGGTCCTAAAGTTGGCCCTTTTTTGTAATGCATTTGCAAATCCATCCAGAATCTAGAGATGAAATGTGTCCAGAATGGAGCGGAATACCGGGATTTACATTTGCAGAAATAATGAAAAAAGATCAGGGATTCTTTTGAGTGTCTGCAGGGGCTGAATATGGGACCCTGTAGCAATGACATTTTGGCATGATTTTTAGCACAACTTTGGCAAAGCCAAATTTGAGGTATTGTCATGGCCCATCGTCCATCTGTCCTAAAGACGTGCCATCAACACGGCTCAGGCTAGAGGCCATATTTATGAACCGATCTTTACAAAACTTCTTGGGTACCTTTGTTATCATCGTGGGACGAGAACGAGTGTTTTGCGGTCCAGTCTGAAATTCAAGGTGACCACTGGCAGCCATTTTGTACAAAATTAAGTGCAATCAGATTTTTGCGCAGAACTTCCATATGAAAGCTCTAGTTTGAATAATTTTTTGTATGAATGCTTAGTACCATGGGATACATCTCATATAATACGGGGTTTTTTCTCATGTGCAAATTATGCAAATTAGACTAACTTAGATTTATTTAGTGTTACTTTCAGCACTGTAAGTGCAAATGCCAATACGGCACGGGCTAGAGGCCATATTTATGAACCGATCTTTATGGAACTTCTTGGGTACCTTTGTTATCACCGTGGGACGAGAATGAGTGTTTTGGGGTCCGTCCAAAATTCAAGATGGCCGCTGGCAGCCATTTTGTACAAAATTAGGTGCGATCAGATTTTTGCGCAAAACTTTCATATGAAAGTGCTGATTTGAATAATTTTTTGTGTGAATGTTTAGTACCACGGGATGCATCACATACAATACAGGTTTTTTTCTCGTGCAGAAATTATGCATATTAGATGAACTTTGATTTTTTCACTGCAACTTACACACAGTAAGTACACATGTCAATATGGCTCGTGCTAGGGGCTGTATTTATGAACCGATCCTCACGAAACATCGTGGGTACCTTTGTTATCACCTTGGGACGAGAACGGGTGTTTCTGGTGCGGTCCAAAATTCAAGATGGCTGCCAGTGGCCATTTTGTACCGAAATTAGGTCTAAGCAGTTTTTTGTACACAACTTCTACACGGCTCAGGCTAGAGGCCGTATTTATGAACCGATCTATATGAAAATTGGTACCTTTGTTATCACCGTGGGATGAGAACGAGTGTTTTGGGGTATGGTCTGAAATTCAAGATGGCCACCAGCAGCCATTTTGTACCCAAATTAGTGCAATCAGTTTTTTGTACAGAACTTCTGTATGAAAGTTCTAATTTGAATAAATTTTTGTATGAATGTTTAGTAACATGGAATACATCACATGTAATACAGGTTTTTTTCTCGTGCAGAAATTATGCAAATCAAATTATCTCTGATTTATTCAGTTCTACTAAAACACTGTAAGTGCACATGTCAATATGGCTAGGGCTGGAGGCTGTATTTATGAACCGATCTTCACGAAACTTCTTGGATACCTTTGTTATCACCTTGGGACGAGAATGAGTGTTTTTGGGTGCGGTCCGAAATTCAAGATGGCTGCCGGCAGCCATTTTGTATCCAAATTAGGTACAATCAGTTTTTGGGACAGAACTTCTATATGAAGGTTCTGATTTGAATAAATGTTTGAATGAATGTTTAGTAACATGGAATACATCACATATATTATGGGGTTTTTTTCTCATGCAGAAATTATGCAAATTAGATGAGCTTTGATTTATTCAGTGCTACTTGTACACAGTAAGTGCATGTGTCAATACGGCTCGGGCCAGAGTCTGTATTTATGAACCAATCTTCACGAAACTTCTTGAGTACCTTTGTTATCACCTTGGGACAGGAATGCTATGAGAACAAATATTTTTGGGTTCAGTCAGACTCACTCTGGGACTCAAAGATTTCTTTTCTAGTTTGGCATCTAACTGTCACCCACCTTTACAATACTTCATCTGTACATTTGTTACAGGCTACGGTCAGCATTTATGTACAGACCGTTACAATACTTTATATGTATGTACCTTTGTTATCAGGTCATTCACAGTGGCTCAGTTGGTAGAGGTGCAGACTGCAAGCCGAGAGGTCCTCGGTTCAAATCCCACCAACCACGTTGTGTCCTTGGGCAAGACACTTCACCCCATTGCCCATGTGGGGGCATGGTGACGCTGTGTACTAAGTCGTACTGCACGGCGATGGTGCACGTCTTCAACCAATGCTAACCCTGCTTGTGTGGAGGAGCTGACAGTTGTTCGCCATTTCTCGGTGGTTCTCTCCGGGTACTCCGGCTTCCTCCATCCATAAAACTGTCATGATCATGATTAACCATTGTGCAGAAATATGTGACCTTAAACACCAATAAATAATATCAGGTCATTACCTAGATGTTTGTCATTGCTGTGTCATATACTACACATGTACATGTCTTACACAAGTTGAGCTACAGTGTCATTGACACTTTCAATCCCAATTCAAACCAAAATTTTCCCAATCTCAGTTCTCATTCAAATAAAAATTTAATTCTTCTTTAACTCTCGCAGATCTAATTTTGACTTTCATTTCTTTTTTTCTCCAACAAAACAGCTGCCTCAACAGGCAGTTATCAGATACGATTGCAAGTTACGTCACAAGAACCATGTCAGCTCTTTCTAGGCAAGTCTTAGCAACCTACATAGACTGCCATGACTTGCCTTGACAAAACTGCAAAGCTACAGAATGTAAACTGTTGAAGTGTAGCAAAACGCATCCGCCTGCATAATATGCGAATTCAGCAGTTGACAAAATATTGTTTTTCAAAATATAACAACAAAACCATATCATGTGACCCCTTGTTGGAACGAGCTCGTCGAGCTCATTCCAACGAGGGGTCACATGATATGGTTTTGTTGAAATTTTTTGAAAAATTTGAAAAAGTGATATTTAAAATAATAAATTTTGATATCGTCTGCGTTGGGTAAAGGGTTAATAGTATAAGAACAGTTTGTTTAACCCTTTACCTAACATGAAAAGTAGACGAGACTTGTAAACAAAATTCTTGAATAACTCATTTTTTTTTCATTTTTTATGACCCCCTCTTTTTGGCCATTACGTTGGGTAAAGGGTTAATAGAGATCACAGAAACGGATCATTATTTCATATGACTGTTTGTTATAAAACTTACTACATGTACTGTGTAAAGTTCTCAATTCAAGGAAACATTAATTATTCTTTGTGTGTTTGTTCTCCCAAACAAATTCCCCGATTTGAGTCTTCATGACATGAATTTTCCCAGTTGCATGGGCCCCGTAACCTTTTCCGAAGATGGCAATGAATCCCTGAACATAGTAATAATGTGAGTAGATGTATGAAGATATGTGTTCACTTTTGGATTTTGCAGATTTTTGTCATGAACTTTTATTACTGAATATTATACTGAAAAGATGCCATTCACATTTTTCTTTTTCTTCTCCCCACCACCCTCCTCCCAGCCTAGGCTCCTGCAAAAACTCGAAATTTGATTTGAAATTCAATTCAAAAGTCAATATTTGATTCGATTCGAAATTGGAAATTTGAATATTTTTGAATATACATCGGCCATAAGTTTGTGACAGTTCTGAGTAGAAATGTAACTGACTTGTAGCAGTAACAGTATTTGTAGCGATGTAGCTACAACTATATCACTACAAACACTGTTACTGCTACACCTGTTCATTTCAACTTATTGTGCATTGTGCCCAGTGACTATTTATGAAAATTTTAAGTTTCTGGCAAAACTGCGAGAAGTTATTTAGCTGTTCACTACACTTAACCCTGATTGTCTACATGGGGGCATGATGATGCTGTGTACTAAGGCATACTGCATGTCAATGGTGCGCATGTCTTCAACTAATCTTACTCTCTGTCTGTGCTGCTGTGCGGAGTTACAATGTTGGGGAGCTGGCAGCTGCTCGTCGTCGCTCGGTGGTTCTCACCTGGCGTCCTCCACATGTAAAACTGTCACGGTCATGATTAGCCATTGTGCATAAATATGTGACCTTAAACACCAATAAATAAATAAATAATAGCTGTTCAACTTCAATAAATGATTTGTTCCACATCATGATCACATTATTTTATATTAAGTATTTTCTGTTCGATCACAGTTACTGGATACATTGTCAAAAGCAATGGTTTTCTAACAGAATACCCCTGATTGTTATATGAACAGAAGTAGAGCTGGCTTTAATTTTTTTTTTAAAATAAATGTCTTCACCACTGGAATGGAATCCATCCGATTTAAAACAAGTTTTTTTCCAAGAAAAACATGTGATAAAAGTGAGGTATCAGTTCCATCAGCCAGGTTTGTTTAAAATTGTTTATTGCTGCAGTTTCGAAGCTACAGAGTCAACAATTTGAATAGTTTCAGTCAGTACCTAGTATATTGGTTTAAATCTCAGTTTATAGCATGGGAAGTGGTGAGGCGAAAAATGCACTCTACATGACTGTGTGTATTTTTATAATTGGGGGTATTATTTTAGGAAAAAACCTTTTCTTTTGATGATGTATCCATTAACTGTGATTCGATTCAAAATTCGATTCGAAATTCGATTAATTTTCTCCAATTTGATTTGATCAAAATTGGCAATTCACAGGTCTCTCCCTATCCCAGCCCCCACCTTAACACATAAACCCCTATTTCAATGGTCTCATCAAGCTTATTCATGTGTAAATGGTTATAATCTATGGTTTGTAAGAAAATAGCTCAGTGTAAGGTGGTCAAAAATAAAAATCATGATATTGTAAGTATAAAAATCAGTTCTCATAGGTTTATCATCATTTGAATAACTCAGTATGTCTGACACGATGTAAAAATTAGTGTTCATAGGTTTATCATCGTTTGAATAACTCAGTTTGTCTGACACGATGTAACACTGGCTTTTGAAAGTGTCATTAACTCTTTACCCAACTTAACGGCCAAAACCGGCCAGCGCTATATTCTAAAAAATCGTCAATTAATTTTCATTATTTTTAGCTCATCTTGACAAAGTCAAGCTGAGCTAATCTAATCGCTTCCCGTCCGTCGTCCGTCAACACCATGTTTTGGTCTTCTCCTCCAAAGCCACTGGGCCAGTTCAAGTGAAAGTTTGTGTGAGTGATGGTCCCAAAGGGGCATTTCATTTTTGTTCAACTCAGCATGCCCAGCCCCATAGGGAGGGAGTGGGGGAAAATGCTCCAAAATATTTTAAAAATCTTCTTCTCAAGAACCAGTGTGTACAATGACTTGATATTTGCTATGTAGCTTCCATATGAGGTGTAGAATCAAGTTTGTTCAAACGAAGTTCGTAAAGTAATATTTGGCTTTGTGATAGGAGGGGTAAGATTTTTGGCCCCGCCCAAAATTTCTATTTTCTGAACCGATGGTCCGGTATGAACCAAATTTGGTTTGTGGTAGTATTGGGTCATAAGTACTTGACCCATGCAAAAAAAAAAAATCCCACATCCCCATGGGAACCCTGGGAGCGAAAAATAGAAATATTTTCAAACGCCCATATTTCCCAAACCCCACGGAACAGAGAGCTTTTATTTGATATGAAGTATCCTTACGACCAGTAGAATTGAATGGTAAAAAAAAAATTGCCATCGGTTATGTTAGGGTGTTCTGTAATGGGCATCGAAAAAATGCTGAGTCAGCATATTTGCAAAAATTTTAAAAAATCTTTTCTCCAGAACCAATCATCAGAATCTTTTGATATTTGGTATACAGCATTCATAGGGGGGTCAGATAAAAGTTTGTAGAAATAAAGCTCATTGGTTCATATTTGGGCTCTCTACAGGAGCCCGAAGTTTTAACATAGGGTAATATGGGGAATATTCTTTAAAAATCTTCTTCTTCAGAACCACCAGTCAGAATCTTTTAATATTTGGTATACATCATTGTTATGAGGGTCAGATTCTAGATTGTTCAAACCAAGTCCCTAGGTTAATATTTGGGCTTCCTACGGAAGCCCAAATTTTATCTTTGTTCAATATGGAGGGTAATTTAAAAAAATCTTCTTCTTCAGATCCATCAGTCAGAATGCTTTGATATTTGGTATGCAACATCTCTATGGGGGTCAGATTCAAGTTTGTTCAAATCAAATTCCTAGGTATATATTTGGGCTCACTATGGTAGCCCAAATTTTTACTTAGTGCAATATGAGAAAATTTCTTTAAAAATCTTCTTCTTCAGATCCACCAGTCGGAATGCTTTTATATTTGGTATACAACATCTCTAGGGGGGTCAGATTCCAGGTTGTTCAATTCGAGTGCCTAGGTTAATATTTGGACTCCATATGGGAACATGAAATTTAACTTAGTACAATATGAGGGAATTTCTTCAAAAATCTTCTTCTTCAGATTCACTTGTCAGAATGCTTTCACATTTGGTATACAACATCTCTAGGGGGGTCAGATTCAAGTTTGTTCAAATCGGATCCATAGGTCAATATTTGGGCTCGCCATGGTAGCCCAAATTTGAATTTAGTGCAATTCGAAGAAATTTCTTTACAATTTCTCTTCTTCAGATCCAACAGTCAGAATGCTTTCATATTCGGTACACAACATCTCTAGGGAAGTCAGATTTAACTGTGTTCAAATCAAGAGCCTGGGTTAATATTTGGGCTCTCTATGGGAGCCGGAATTGGCCATTTTGCTGAAGAATTAAAAATTTTGTATTCAGTACCCTCTAGAGGTACTAAGATTAATCCACATAGGTTGTATCAAGGGGCTTCATAGGGGAGCTCTACATTTTACTTATGATCAACTGAAGAAAAGGCATGATGCCCAGACTATTTTAGTCACTCCTGAGGGACTCAAGGATTGACAGTGTAGCCTATGGAGATGGCTTGCTTAATGTAGACTCATTCTTGGACTCTGTTTAAATTGTGTTCTGTACAAGATGAGCGCTTCAGGCCCCGTGGGGCCTCTTGTTTCATTTGTTTTCTCAAAAACAGGGGTTGTGACCCCTCGTTGGAACGAGCTCATCGAGCTCGTTCCAATGAGGGGTCAATAACTATGTTTTTGAGACAAAAAATGAAAAAAAATAATTCAAGAATTTTGTTTGCAAGTGTCATCTGCTTTTCATGTTAGGTAAAGAGTTAAACAAACTTTGGAATGGAAGGGAGATATTTGTGCCAGAAAAATTTAGTGTGCTTACATAGATATTTTGTCACATTCTCTGTATATTCTCTGTATATATATCTTTTCAGGAAACAAAACAATGTATGGAAAATGGTGATAATTATCTAGAATTGGAATCTGTGAAGTATCTCAAATCATTACCCATTCAGGAGGTTCTACTTCCTGGAGAAGCATCTATAGTTGTGAAAGATTTATTGGAAAAAAAAGATAACCAATTCCGAGGACCATCAAAGGAATGGTATACCTTTGATTTATTGATGTCAGGTCATCATTCAGCTTCTGACAGTTTGGAGCCATTTTATGATGAATTGTTTGATGATAATGAACCATTTGGTGACTTAGAGTTACAAAATTCATCTACAAAGTCCTAGTATACAGTTCGTGGAGAGTGTATTATCACTAAATCACCTGCCAAGTGGAGATTCCACCCAATCAATAATTGCAAATATGTTGCAAAACAAACACAAGCAAAGTTCCAGCCAATGGCCCTACGGGTAAAACCTGGAGTACCATTGGCTGGAACTTTGCTTGTGCTTTTTGTCCACATGTACAGTATTTGAAAGTGATGCTTTGGGTGATAACACCACTCCCCGGGTGGTTTAGTTACAATCCACTCTCCACGTACTGTAGATCAAACCTGAAAATAAGCAGTCTGACATTTGCAGAATGAGGTCCCCAAAGGGTGAATTTGATGATGCTATCCCATACAGTGGGCCAATTTATCCTCTGGGTACCTCATTCTGTTTAGTTTTGCGACTCTGATTCAGATTGATGTTCACAGAGGGCAAATGTAGTGATGCTACCCTGCTATGCAGGATAGCATCACTAAATTCACCCTCTCGGGACCTCATTTTGCAGATGACAGTCTGCTTATTTTCTGGCTTGGTATAGATGAGTCCTGTTAACCCTTTACCTAACAAATTGGCTGCATCTGCCCATGTAATTTTCAGAGTGAGCAGTTGAAAAAACCCTGATATTTTTGGAAACATTTCAATAAAACCATATCTTTTGTCCTCTCATTGGAATGAGTTGATTCCAGTGAGGCGGTCACATGATATGGTTTTGCAGAGATGTTTTGAAAAGTTTAAAACACAATAATTAAAATATTACATTTTGATATCCTGTGTGAGGTGTAAGGGGTTAAACCTCTCTCCACACTGATAATAAGCTTTCCTCACAATGCAACTAGGAATTTAACCAATTCAATGGGGGTGCGATGGTGTCGCGGTAACCGGTTCTCATCGGATCACCAAAGTTAAGCAACGTCGAGCCCGATTAGTCCACGGATGGGTGACCATCTGAGCTTTTGATTCAGACTCCTACATTGTGTCCTTGGGCAAGGCACTAAACCCCGATTGTCCACATGGGGGCATCGTGATGCAGTGTACTAAGGCATACTGCACGTTGATGGTGCACATGTCTTCAATCAATCTAACCCTGCCTGTGCTGCAGTGCGGAGTTACGATGTTGGGGAGCTAGCAGCTGCTCGTCGTTGCTCGGTGGTTCTCTCCGGGTACTCCGGTTTCCTCCACCCATAAAACTGTCATGATTGGCCATTAAATAAATAACCAGTTCAGTCTTGTTTGACAGAGCTCATTGATCTCTGTCAAACAAGATTGAATTGGTTATATTCAAGCCAGAAAATAAGCAGACTGTCATCTGAAAAATGAGGTTCCCAGAGGGTGAATTTAGTGATGCTACCATGCACAGCAGGGTAGCATCACTAAATTTACCCGCTGTGAACCTCAATCTGAATCATCGTCTCAAAATTAAATAGACAGAGGAACCCAGAGGACAAATTGGCCCACTGTATGAGATAGCATCATCAAATTAACCCTCTGGGGACCTCATTCTGCAAAGGTCAGACTGTTTATTTTCAGGCCTGGTTATATTCCTAGTTGAATTATGGGGACAATTTGCAACTTCCGTTTTATAAACAGAACTAGAACTGGCTTTAATTTACTAGCGGATGTTTCAACATCAGTGTACAAAGGGTTAACTCAGTGGCCAAGTTGTAAGCCACAAATTTCAGATAACAGGCATTTTCTCCTCAACAGTACATATACTGCCATATTACAAAGGTCGACAGAGAATTCATTGGTTACAATTAGAGCTGCACGGTATATTGATAAACCAATATATACCGGTATTCAAGCCAATATTGATTGAATACCGGTGGAATTACAAAAATATCGATTTATCGTCATTATTTATTTACCCACAATATAATTTTCAAGATGACTTGAGTTTTTTAACTGTAGCCCCGAATGAATAATATTGTCCCTTTACCCAAGGAATCGTCTGCATGCGCCCATGTAATATACAAGTTCCCCAGTTGAAACAATAATTTTTAAAATTTCAACAAAACTATATCATGTGACCCCTCATTGGAACGAGCTCGTTGAGCTCGATCCAATGAGGGGGTCACATGATATTGTTTTGTAGAAGTTTTTGGGAAAAATCTGATAAACTGATTTTTAAAATAATAAATTTTGATATCGTCTGCGTTGGGTAAATGTTTTTCGAACTGCATCATCAAAGCATGCTGATTTGTTCCGACTGTGATGCCTCAAGTCTCGATTGTGGTACCTATGTTCATATATCTGAGCTGTTTTCGATATACCAGTATACTGCGGTATGTTTTTGAATACCGATACCGGTTTTCATTTTTTAATATTGTGTAGCCCTAGTTACAATGTTCTCAAAATTATCTGTTCGCTAACCTGCCCCACACACTGTAGAATCTCATCTGTCAAAAGGAACAGAAAAATATTGCATCTGTGATACTAATTTTACTTGTTTTTCTCTGTTGAGTCTGGATTTTACAATATTTTATTCATGAAATTTTGATCCACTTGTGTAAATGTTTTACAACTACATGTAGATCACGATCTCAACAAGAAAGAGTATGGACATGCGAATCACACATTTTCAATTCAAATCAAATCTCAAATCGAATTGGATCTATTAT
This sequence comes from Pictodentalium vernedei, assembly GCA_031216915.1. Taxonomy (NCBI): domain Eukaryota; kingdom Metazoa; phylum Mollusca; class Scaphopoda; order Dentaliida; family Dentaliidae; genus Pictodentalium; species Pictodentalium vernedei. Next base: position 50,250,035 of record CM062288.1, on the reverse strand, counting down.
TCGAAATTGAATTAAATCTTGAATCAAATTCTGGACGTCTTGAAGATGACCGATAAGGGGAGGGGGACTGGAAACCTGATTGTTCCGACGGTGATGGCTCATGTCCTGACTGATAACATATTCTAACTACATAATCAAATCAAGGCATGCCTTCCTGGAAGCCATGCCTTGATGGTGTAGTTGGAATATTGCCCAGGAACATGTTCGAGACTTTGCACTTAACAGTAAAACCTGTCTTGAGAGACCACTGTCTTGAGAGACCACCTGTCTTGAGAGACCACATCTACCAGGCACCGATTGGTTTTACTCTATAATGGACCTGCTATGGGAGACCACCTGTCTTGAGAGACCACCTGTCTTGAGAGACCACTGTGACCTGGTACCAACTAGTATTTTGCCATAATGGTCCTGTCTTGAGAGACCGCCCCTTTGAAGACTGAAACCATGACAAAAACTTTTTACTTCTGTTCTGGAATTGGAAAATCCATTGTGGTTATACTAACATAATTAAAAGCTCTTAATTGGGTTTCAATTGCTAACTCATTACAGATTGAGATGTTTTGATAAGACCCCTGTGAAAAGATTAGGATTATTGCTGAATAAACAATTCCATACATACTTGAAATGTGACAGATAGGAATAAAAATAAATTTGTGTTGAAAATCTTTTTGTAACAAATTGAAATGGACAGTTATAAAAATTAATTAGTGTTGAAAATCTTCAGTGAAGATTTTCAACACTAATTTATTTTTATAATTTTTATAACAGCCCATTTCAATTTGTTACAAAAACTTCATAAAAAAAGAACAACTACAGAGTAATTACAAAAATCCATTCTCCTCCATTTCTGAATTTTGTGGTTGGTTATTCACTGACTTGAGAAAACCTTGAACCTGTTTTGAGAGACCATCTGTCTTGAGAGACCACTTTTGTGTGGCCCAAAGGGTGGTCTCTCAAGACAGGTTCTACTGTACCACTGGACAGGACTAGCTGTTAATTATACTCTGTCTTTATTTTCAACATTATTAACTTACAAATTCCATCTGTACTATATATGTAATGAGATGACGACAATGACTAATACCAACCAAACTATATTCCCGTGTAAAGACTAGAAAGGAAACAAATCGGGCAGCCAGGCACGTGGCTAGAGGTTTCTGATTCGGGGTGTAGGGAAGTGAATTTCCAACTAGAGGGGGGTCCGGGGGGGGGGGGGGGGGGGGGAAACCCCCTCCCAGTCCCTCCCCCTAGTTGGAAATTCACTACTGAGAAACATTTTGAAAATGAAGCCATGAAAGAGAGCATAAAATTGATTCTAGTAACTAAAATGTCAACACATTTATGATAGAATTATCAGTTTGTTATTATTTGCTATTATTCTGGGAACTGAATATGTGCTAAACTTTGAGAACGTTGTACAATTCACACTGTCCTAACATTAAATCAGATCTTATGCAGGAATGATCAATTTTCGATGTTTCATCATTTTGTAACTGTGAATAATGGAATTTACTCAGGATAACGATTTTACATGATGTGATTTTCTTGAAGTGCATTTCGAGGATTTTTTTTATTACAATAAGTACCGTACTATAAAAATCTTGTACCAATTGACATCAGAAGAAAGGAACCACTTTCATAATCACAGTACTTACTCTATCCATCTGTACAGTGTAGCAGCTGGTCATATTAATTGAAAAAATCCACTGATTTAAGAAATGATGAATCTCTAATGAGTCATACATTGATATGAAATTTCTGAACAGAGTTCACTAAAATCAATCTGATATGAGGCACAGGTTGATTGTAGTAAACGAGGTCCTGAAATTTCATTTCAAATCATAAGGCCAAAAAAAGTTAAAATCTGTTTCTCAAGCCCTCCCATATGGTCATTTCGGCTGCCGCATGCTCTTTTTATAACTAATACAAACTTAAAAAAATAAAAATTAAATGGTTTATGTCTAATATTTTACCTTAGTTAATAAAATTGTTAAATTTGTCCCTTTAGTTCAACAAGGCTTTGCAATGCTTTAGCATTGCAAAGTCTTCTTGCACTCAAGGGATGAAATACATCACCACCCATGCTATTCTGCAGCTTATGAGGCCTAAAACATAAAACAAACCAGGAACATGAACTTTTGATAGCAATGAAATAATTAGAAAAATAAAAAATAAAATAAAAAATTGCCTGCCCACATGCAATTTACAAAAAATGGCCTGAGAAACAGAAGTTCTACTTTGTGGGGCCTAAATGTCAGATTCTCTCTATCAATAATTTAACCCTTTACCCCTATGAAACGATACCCACACTGACATGTTAATTTCAAGCCTTCAAATACTTGAAAAAGGCTAATAAACTAAATTCCCCACAGACTGTTGAAAAGATGTTATGATTTCCTGGTAGTCTTATTTAGGAACAAGAAAACATATCTGCCCCAGTGTCCTGCACTAAAAAGTTTTGATGGTACAAAAATCTATTCAACCAATTACGTCTTGTTTATGGCTATCTGGATCTCTTGTTTGTGAACTTTTATTTACAACTGTGTTTGGCAGTAAAATCTGTTGTTGATAGTGCAAAAATCAATTCAACCAATTATATCTTATTTGACAGAGCTTCAAGATGTAAATGGTTGAATTGTCAGTCATTTGAAAGTACCCATCATTACGCTTCTAATGAAAACATTTCTGAAAAAAAGAAATTTCTTTTTTTGGATGGTCATTGTGAATAATTTTGGATTACATAAATCCTTGAAATCAACCTAAAAAACATCATGAACAGTGCTTTATAATTCTGTTAAAAAAAATTGCATGATACCGTGTTTTATATAATTCCTTTATGAGCAGATTTATTTTATCACTTCTGGTGTATTCCAAGTTCCTTGAAGTTGTATTGTATTAGATTTTGAGTGTTTCTACAATCTACATGTCCAAATGGCAAAGTAGAGTGCTGCAAATATTTGATATTCGAAAAACAGTTTTATTTGAAATGCATGTTCGAGTTGAATTTGAAGAGCCACATATGGAATTTTCAAAATATGATAAACGAAAGCAATGCAGAAAGTACAGAGTTTTTTTAACCCTTTATCTAACACGAAAAGCAGACGACATTTGCAAATAAAATACCTGAATAACTCATTTTTTTCATTTTTTATCACAAAAACATAGCTCGTTCCAATGATGGGTCATAAGCTATGTTTTTGTGATAAAAAATGAAAAAATACTGAAAATTGGATAGTATTTTAGTGAATAACGCTGGCCGGTTTTGGCCGTTATGTTGGGTAAAGGGTTAAACTATAATCCTGACTGATTAATATTCCATTCATTGATGATGTTGTTGAAATATCTTATCAGTCATAACTTGAGCCATCATAGTTTGAACAGATCAGGTTCAGCATCACCACCACCACCCATCTTTGTGATGACCCTTGCCTCAATATGCCTCACGGGTCACAAATAGAAAAATATGCGAACGTCCATATATGATGTTGGATATTTGTTTACTTCAAAATGTTTTGGGTGTATATTCAATTTAAGTGGCAATGGTATATATTCATCAGACACTAGCAAGCCAGAAAATAAGCAGCCTGTCACATGCAAAATGAGGTGCCAAAAGGGTTAATTTAGTGATGCTACCCTGCACTGCAGTGTAGCATCACTAAATTTACTCTCTGTGAACCTCAATCTGAATCAGGGTCTCAAAACGAAACAGAAAGAGGAACCCAGAGCATAAATTGGCCCACTGTATGGGATAGCATCATTAAATTCACCCTCTGGGGACCTCATTCTGCAAATGTCAGACTGCTTATTTTCTGGATTGGACACTAGCCCAATTTCATGGGATGCAATGTGTTGCTATATCTTAATTTATAATTAATTTTATTGCATTTTTAGTTTATGCAATGTGAGAGGATTGTTAAAACTGGTACTTAAATCGTTGTTCAAGAGATACTTTCATTTAATGTGTTTACAGAGAATGATTATGATTTCCACAATATTGTTGGTTATAGATTACATAAAGTACATGTATCTTAATTTGGTTTTATAGCTATTCACTTGACAAAATTCCTATGTTATATATAAACAAATTCTATTTTTATACTGGAGATAATTTGTTTTTGAATTAATTGTTGTTTTTAGCTCAACTTGACAAAGTGAAGATAAGCTATTGCCATCATGCATGCAGAGGTCTGTAAGTCTGTGAGTCTGTTCACATTTTCTTTAGCACAGGCTACATACACCCTGTAGTTCTTGTCCGATCATCAGTAAAGTTCATGTGCAGGTTCCAGGTCATATCTAGATGAGAATGTCCCATTTAGTCGTGCTTGGTCAACTGTGTGATGGCTGTGTGGGTTCAAAGCTTGAAAACCTTTAGCACAGTCTACAGGCTGTATTTATGAAGGGATTTGATTGTAACTTGGTAGAATGACTGTATAATGTCTAGATGAGAACATTCTATTTTGTTCAGGTTCGGTGAACCATGACAGCCGCAGGGGCATGTGACCTAAATTCCTTTTGCACAGTCTTCAGGTTGCATTTATGAAGTGATTTAATTGTAAATTGGTAGGATAACTTGGTATGATATCTAGATGAGACTGTCATATTTCAATCATGATCAGTCCACCATGATGGCCACATGGGCATGTAACCTTGTTTAGCAAGGTCTACAGTTCATATTTAGGAAGCGATTTCATTGTAACTTGGTAGGATGACTCGGTATTATATCTAGATGAGACATTCATATTTTGGTCACGATCGGTCAGCCGTTACTGCTGCTTGGGTACATGACCTAGATTCCTTTAGCACTGTCTACAGGTCGTATTTATGAAGGGATTTTATTGTAACTTTGTAGGATGACTCAGTATGATATCTAGATGAGACTTTTGGTCGCGATGAGTCAGCCTTGACTACCGGATGGGCATGTGAGTTAGATTCCTTTAGCAAAGTCTATGAGTCATAATATTTATGAAGGGATTTCACTGTAACTTGGTAGGATGACTCGTTTTGGGGTGATTTCACTTTAACTTGGTAACTTTGGTTGACATATGTTAACTATGAGGGCAACATCAACCCAGGCCTCAATTCTTTAGTACAGTCTACATCTCAATTTTTTTTTGCTGAAAGCAGCATGTAGGATTTGGAACCTCAACATATTCTCAATTATCACAATTTTTGTCTTATTTCATAATCCTTTCATAAACATTGAACATTATCCTTTTCATCAAACACTACAAACAGTCAAGTTAAGCTACAGTGTCATTGGCATTTTCATTATGATTATAATTATACTGGAATGCAAAGTAAGGTATTACAGAACTAGATGCCATGCAGAAAGATATATTTTGATAGAAATATGCGATGGTGCACAGACATTTTGCCAGCAGAATTACCCCATGTTGACATTTCAATATTCTTTGAAGGGCAGAAAATTCCCCATGTGGAAATTTTTGCAGCTTGTTTTTTCAAAAGATGCGTGTTTCTAAGTTCATGGTAGCATGTTTCAAAAGGGAAAAATGCAATATAAATTAATTGAACATTTTTTTGTTTATTAAAATTTGACTTGTCAAAAAAATATTTTTAAATATTTAAAAAAGTAAGGTTTAAAAAAAAAACAGAAATCAGAGAAAAGGCCCCATTAAATAACATCGTTCATGTGGTGTTTATATTTTTTGGGGTATATGAGAAACATCTCTATGTATGCTTTTTGTTGATTATGAAGAGTTTTAAAATCTGTTTTTCCCAAATCCGTCTTTCCAGTCCAGGGTCATCGTACACCTAATTTAATGAAATACATGGTTTCTCACTGACGTTGCATGGCAGATGAGGGCTTAAAAAACAAGTAGAATTAACTTTGATTCTCACAAAATGTTCATTTGCAGGGCTTATATTGCATCTAAATTTGTGAGAATCCATTTGGATTCTCGTGAAAATGGTTGCGAGAATCCATACCAACTATGAGTCTCCCAGGATCCCATGACGCCACCATGGTTGAACCACTGTTGTATACTGATAACACATGTTAACATTTTACCCATCACACCTTTTTAATTTTTAAAACTAAATTTGATAATTTTTAAACAATAAATAATAAATAAATGATAATTAAACAAACAATATTTACCAATAAAATCTTACAAATATGGCTGTCGTTGGAACCGGGTTCCAACGACAGCCATATTTGTAAGATTTTATTGACAAAGTGTCAGGATATTTCAGGTCATGTTAGCCTTCTGCTGGTTAATTTGTTGCCGCTGTGTTAAATAAAGGGTTAAATTGACTCAATTCTTTTCACGCGAATCCTAGCAGAGGTGCAGAGAGAATCTACATGGATTCCTGCTGGTTTTATTGTGCGAATCGATTCCTGTGGAAACATAAGCCCTGTGAAATATTATTTTATTATCAGTTCTGGTACGAAAGCGGTAGCAGACATATAAATAATTATATGAACAATATTTACCAATAAAATCTTACAAATATGGCTGTGGTTGGAACCGGCTCAATGAGCCGGTTCCAATGACAGCCATATTTGTAAGATTTTATTGACATAGTGTCAGGATATTTCAGGTCATGTTAGCCTTCTGCTGGTTAATTTGTTGCCGCTGTGTTAAATGAAGGGTTAAATTGGCTCAATTCTTTTCACGCGAATCCTAGCAGAGGTGCAGTGAGAATCTACATGGATTCTCGCCGGTTTTATTGTGCGAATAGATTCTCGGATTCTCGTCGAAATTTTAGTCCTGATTTGATTTAGGGATCTGCGAATAACATTTTTTTTTCAAATCAAATCAAATCTCGAATGAAATCTTGTGTTTGATATGGATATCGAATTGAATCTCAAATCAAGTCTTAATAGACAAGTTATTTTGTATTGAACACAGTGATGACCCTTACAAGACTGATTAACCCTTTACCTAACATATCCCCCCGGGAAGTGAACAGTGCCGCTTCACTGCAGTAAACAGGCTCTGTTTTTCTGGTAAAATAGGACCCATTCTCCAATGCTTGGGAGGTGTAAACCTTCTCTAAAATGGGCAACATGGCTTGTTAATGCTCACTCCTGGTCTCGAGTTGATACTCATGTTGTGGTCATGATTAGCCATTGAGCAAAAATATGTGACCTTAAACACCAGTAAGTAATTAAATCTACCTAAGGTTATGGCTAAAACTGGCTAGCGCTATTCTAAAAAAATCGCCTATTAATTTTCATTATTTTTTTTATTTTTTGTCTCAAAAACATAGGTTATGAGCCCTCGTTGGAACTAGCACATCGAGCTCATTCCAATGAGGGGTCATAACCTATGTTTTTGAGACAAAAAATGAAAAAAACCTACTTATTCAAGAATTTGTTTTGGCTAGTGTCATCTGCTTTTCATGTTAGGTAAAGGAATAAACACCAATAAATAATTATTCTCTGTAGCACCGTCGCTGAAACAGGTAGGCCTGTTATCCGAAGTTTTAGTTTCTGAAAGCTTTGCTTGTTACTATTCACCGCAATCTGTGACAACAACTACTGCTTCTGGATAACTTGAGCCATACAGACTCGCAAAATTTCATCTCCTTTTTATCTTACAATCAAAATATTTTGTCTGTATTAACCCCGCTACTGTCGTGTATCCGGCCCCTGATACAGATGTTTGTATCAGAGGGTCGGATACAAGCACGTTCCTTTCGAGAGAGTGCCATTTTTTTCTTTTTGTTCATCTGCAGGAATAAATAGTTCGTTATATATTCGTCTACATTCTTGACTTATCCCCAATATAAGATAAAATGATTATTACCATTATGTGGATGTACAAAATATGTATCTGTGTCTCGCTCTGGGTTCTAAGGGCAGATCACGACTCATCTACGCCTCGTCGTGGAGCACACTAAAAAGTGTAGCCCGAGCTGAGAATATGGTGTAGCTGAGAAAAAAAGTTTCGTTTTCTTTATTGTTTATCGTTAGATTTCAGTTATTTTTGGTATATAAATCACTGGTAGCCAAATGAATCTAGACAAAGTGAAATGGGTATTTTTAAACGTATATTTCGTGAAATATACGAAAAAATTACTCCGAGAGACACTAAAAAGTGTAGTCGAGTAATAAAGTGTCGTTTTCTCGTTTGTTTATCAATTAATTTCAATAATTTTTGATATATGTATTAGTGATAGACAAGCGAATCCAGACAAAGTGAAATGGATATTTTAAACAGTATATTTTGAGAGAAATACGAAAAAATAATTCCGAGAGACACTGACAAGTGTAGCTGAATTTCCGAGCCAGTTAATTAACTGGCCCGGCTCCGATATTCACTTGGTTACAATACAGTGTTTTTTTTCCATTGACGACAGTACTAATCTTTCCTCCTCTCCCCATCTCATCAAGCTGATTTGGGCAAAAACAACCATTTATCCATTTAGTTTATCATCTCATGAAAAAAAGATACTGAAAAAAAATATAGGTCATCATATGAATTTTGCCTTTAAATTTGGAGCTTCCTATACTCCCGTCCAGTTTTGCACTGAATGAAATAGACATATTTTTACCTACTGCCACCCAATTTTAATCTTCTCTCACACATTTCAGAAGACAATAGTCACCAATATTTTATATCTTTTCCAAAACATGCACTTGAAAAATTTTATTCACACTAACAAGCTTGGTTCATTTTCCACCAATCGGATAATTCCAGGAACTTTTATCCTCCATTAAAGGTTGGGTGTCAACCACTAGAGGTGCTGTTTGCACGAAAACACTGTATTGTAACCTAAACTTTCTACAAAGTCGATAAAAATATAGTGTAATTATGGGTTTAAATTAAAGAAAAAATACTGTCTAATATATTAAATATCTTTTTTTCAAATTTCAATGCTCTTTGCCTAATCTATCAGCATTACAATTAACCCATCCCAACTGGTTGAGTGAAAAAAAGTCATGTGTCACTTTTTACATTTTGCCCTTTAAACTGATTCCAAACAAGTTTAATGAATTTGTTGTCCTCAAACTGTCATCATTTTGCATTAGTATACCAAGAGAGTAGCTGTATAAACTATCAAAGTAAAAAAGTTATTCTCAAAGTAATGAAAGCCAAAAACATTAACCCTTCCATTATTCTCAAAATAAAAATGAAATAAAAGGTACTTTTGTTTGATAAAGGTGTTTGGATAAAGTACAATTTACAGTAGAAGTACACCATTTGGCAGAAGAACACTCTAACATGAGATAATCATATGACCTGAATGAAGAAAGAAACAAATGAACAAGCAGTGCTGGCTATTTGACCCCTACCCCTGCAACCAGTTTAGCAGAAAAGCCTACATTCAACCCTTTTGAGTCCATGCACTTCAGTTCTAGTGTCAGAATCCCCAACTGTTTCCCACATATACAGTGCACAGAGTTAACAAGATACTTGAAAAATTAATAAATCCTACATTTGGGTGATACAGACACTGCCAAAATGAGATGAAAGTGGAAATTTCTCCTGGTTTTGTACTGAGACCAAATTAAGAACTGGTGTGCTCTCAGCACATTGTGCTGAGCCTACATGTTATAAAAAATGTGTGAGTACGAACCATATAAGGCATCCAGTGGTACTCATGGGAGTCATGTTTCCAAATTAAATTGATCAGGATAGATTAAACTGTGGGGGGGGGGGGGGGGGGGAGAATTTTCCAAAATAAAACCACAATTCAGTTTGGACTCTCTCAATTCTGTACAATATCACTCACAACTTTTCTTGATTTGACGCACATTCTCAAGTATCAAGCCAGCATAGTACATTTAGCCACATGCCAAATCCACTCTATCTCCACTTGTTTGACATTATCAAAAAAAAAAATAAGTTGCTGAACCTGAATGGGATCAGCATAGTAGCTCATTCCAGCCAGGTCCAACAACTTATTTTAACTGAAATCTCCCTAATGCAACAGTCCTTTAAACTACTAGGTATCTCTCCTTATTTATCTATAACAATGAATGGCATATTACCTTCTACATGAACAGGATGCAAGTTTTTAAGGTGGTTGTAACAGTACTTGGTAAGAAAAATGACAAATGAAACACAAGGACAGAGAAAGCACACAAAATGCCATTTATAAGACAGATATCTACATTCTTGTGAAGGCCTCACCTTGTGAATAACAAAGCACATATAATGGACTAAACTATTACAGATTAACCCCTTAGAGCTACAAGTTTGATTGTGAGAATAGAAATGTTAAGCCCAGTGAATGCTGTCAATATGAGAGGAACAGTTGCATACAGTGTAGTGATTTTGTGCATCTAGAAATTGCCCAAAAGGTAGTTTTTGCACTCATGGGCACAAAAAACACTTCAAAGCAGAGTTTTTCTCTAAAATAAGATTAGAAAGTTGCCCAGGGTGTCCAGCACTCAAAGATAATAAAGTAGCTACAGTTCAGTTAAAAAATAAGTGAAAATAGTAATTTCAACATAGAAAAATCAAGTAGTGCCACACCCAAATTGCTCTCATGGAGTAAAAACCTCCTATGCATCTCATAAAAACAACATTTGAATCAAATCACAGGCTGAAACAGGATATTTCTCATTAATTTGACCATCACAGCTGCCAAAATAAAGAAAAAACCCTGTTCAGTGACTGTTTCTCACACTGCAGAATGTAACAAATCATATTTTCTGCAAGCATATATAGACAGAGGGGATTAAATTCTGGAATAGAAAAAAATGATACTTCTACTGGCTATATTTGGGGATGGGGGTTAGTTAGCAAGTGGAAATCAATAAAAAACTTGACTGAATGTTTTCCAGGTTGAAAATATGCTCCATTCCAAGTTTGGCCATGGTGGGTTAAAACTTGCTTATTTTGCACAGACAACAACATTTAGCTCAATTACTACTGCCATTTCGTATTGGCCTTCCTCTGATTAACTACAAACACAACAAAATAACCAAATTGTACCATCTTTTCTCTACCTAAGATTCACTCATCATTTGGCCAGCATTTTATGCATATGGGCCCTCTAAAATAGGCTTTATTTCATGAAAAATGGGCATTCTACATCTTCAAAATTACCGTTCCTCAAAAATTTCCATCCAATTACAAACCGACTTGGCTTCAGTCATCAAAGTAATAACACCGGTAGAGCCAACATCCAAAACTATTTTTTAAAATATCACTCGACAGAAATCACAAGAAATACTGCTTTAGGTTACAATACAGTGTTTTTTTTCCATTGACGACAGTACTAATCTTTCCTCCTCTCCCATCTCTTCAAGCTGATTTGGGCAAAAACAACCATCTATCCATTTAGTTTATCATCTCATGAAAAAAATATAGGTCGCCATATGAATTTTGTCTTTAAATTTGGAGCTTCCTATACTCCCGTCCAGTTTCACACTGAATGAAATAGACATATTTTTACCTACTCCCACCCAATTTTAATCTTCTCTCACACATTTCAGAAGACAATAGTCACCAATATTTTATATCTTTTCCAAAACATGCACTTGAAAAATTTTATTCACACTTACAAGCTCGGTTCATTTTCCACCAATCGGATAATTCCAGGAACTTTTATCCTCCATTAAAGGTTGGGTGTCAACCACTAGAGGCGGGTGTCAACCACTAGAGGCGGGTGTCAACCACTAGAGGCGCTGTTTGCACGAAAACACTGTATTGTAACCACTTGAAAGTGTATCTAGATTGCGGAGCTAGTTAATTAACAGAGCTACCGGTCATATCGGCCGCCAGCCAAATCGGCCGCTGCAATTTCGGACGAATCGGTCGCAACAATTTGGGTTAAATCGGCCGCTGAAAAAAAAATATTTTAATAGGGAAAAAATACATAAAAAATGTAAGTAATTTATACCAGTAAATGTGAAGTAAATAGATGAAATCGAAGTAATTTTTCCGGCAATTCGCTTTATTAACAGCTCTTCAATAATGATAATCGGTTCGGCATTAATTGCCGAAAAACCTCAATACCTTGTAAACCCCCCTCGGTTCGCGAGATAAGCGCGGATCCTATGTGGCATACATCTCACCAAACGCCCAATATCAGCTTGACTGATGTTATTCCATTCTGCCTGCAGTGAAGCGGCGAGTTTCTGGACATTGGTAGGGGGTTATTAGCATTGTCGTAGGTGCCTGTCAAGTATAGCCCAGACGTGCTCGATTGGCGAAAGGTCTGGACTCAGTGCTGGCCAAGGCAATGTAGTGATGTTCTGCTCCTGGAGAAATTCTGTAACGACACGGGCCCTATGTGCTCCTGCATTGTCATCTTGGAAAATGAATCGATGGCCGTGACGTCGCGCAAATAGCACCAAATGAGCTGCTAACATGTTGTCACGGCAGTATTGCCCTGTGACACGCCCTTGGATGACATGTAATGGTGTTCTGCTCGTCATGGTTATGCCTCCCCACGCCATAACCGATCCACCACCAAAACGATCGTGCTGCCTTGCGGTTACGTCGTGGTGACGTTTGTTCCGCCGCCGCCGCCGCCACACTCTGTTTCGCCTGTCGTGGAAGTCGAGAGTGAACCTCGATTCATCGGAAAACATGACGTTGCTCCACCGACGATTGTCCCAGTGCTATTGTGCTCCACGCCAATTACGCCTTGCTGCGACGTGACGTTCAATCAAACGTGGAATTATTCGAGGTCATCGAGCGTACAAATTCCAGCTGTGTAGACAATTTCGGATAGTCTGACCACTGACTCGCACATCTGTCGCTCGGTGCAGCTGCTGTCCAATTTCTGAGGAACTTTGATGGCGGTTACGTAATGCTGTGGTTAGGATGAAACAATCCTGGTTAGCAGTTGTCGCCCTTGGACGACCTGACCAATGTTTGTTATCAATATTGCCTGACTGATGGTAACGTGACCACAAGCTACTAATCACCGATTGAGTAGCGTTAAGAATTTGAGCCACTGCAGTCTGTCTATTGTCAGCTTCCAACATGCCAACTGCACGTAAACGTTCGTCACGTGTCAGTCTTCGCATACCTCAAAAGTTACTTTTCGGCCAGAAACTATTGATGAACGAGTTTATAACAAGAAAACACCTCCGAAAAGCCCGTCCAGTGCAAATGAAAATTTCAAAACGTACCCCACAGACGTTAACGTGGCGCTCGTGTGAAAAACCTGCACGAAGATTTCGTGGGTCGGTGACATTCAGGATCCACGCTAAACTTGGTAACATACTGATGTGTCCAATCACGCGTGTCCAATACCATTTTTCGAAAATATCAAAATCAGTTTGGATATCTCCTACTTTTTTGAATAGTGAATAAGAAACAGTCTGTTGATCGTGCTGCGTGTTAGTATACAATCTGTCACAATGTGTACGTATTGCTGCTATTGCACATAGCACATGGGCGGATGTTAGGTATGCCCATATCACGTACAACTATTTCTATCCACCTGGATGCGCGTGCGCTAAAAACTAAATTATATTCTGTTTCCACTTTACTATAAATGTCAATTGGGAGAAAAGCGTATAAAACTTCATTTTTCACCCAAAATTGTTTTTCCATCAAATGTGCGTTCATATAGTCAAATAGTCTAGGATATACTCTTTAAAATAATCTTAAATTCTTATTGGTAGAAAAAGTTGTTCATATTTCCATTTTTGTTTAAAATTTCGAATTTTATTTGTGTGTATTTCCTCATAAATTAATGAAAAAGGGCTGACTGGAGTAGCATTAAACTTAAAAAAGCATATTAACTTCTTGCAGCATGATTTATGCGTTTACCATTCCGAAGAAAGCAATCTTCAAATTATTTGGTTTAACCCTTTACCCAACGTAACGGCCAAAACCGGCCACCGCTATTCTCAAAAATCGCCATGTTAATTTTCATTACATTTTCGATTTTTGGTCTCAAAAACATGGGTTATGACCCCTCATTGGAACGAGCTCGACTGAAAAAAATTAGTTATTCAAGAATTCTTTTTGCAAGTGTCGTCTGCTTTTCGTGTTAGGTAAAGGGTTAAGAAAGTTTTGGCTATGTGTTAGTTTTAATATCTCCATTTTACTTTCAAAAATAGTGATTTTTAACTTTGTTCAACTTCGACAGACCTCACCACTACCAACTCTCTTCACCCGCTTGAAAGCGACGTCATTTCTATGGGCTGGAAATAGAGGTGTTTAGTTTTGCATTGGTCACAAAACTAAACACCTCGGTTTCAATGCGATTTTAACGATTTAGAATTAATAACCTTTTTTTTTTCTTTTTTTTTTTGGGGGGGGGGGGGGAGGGGTACAGTTTTGAACAATTTGATGGATTTGAAGTTGACAGCTAATTGGAAAACCCATTGGCGTTGGTGTGGATTTTTTCAAACAATTACTCAATGTGGTGTTCCAATGAGGGCTCAAAAGGTATGTTTTTGATGCAAAAAATGAATATTTTTAATGTCACGAATCTTTCTGTTAGCGTTGTGTCCTTGGGCAAGGCACTTCACCCCGATTGTCCACATGGGGGCACGATGACGCCGTGTACTACGGCGCACTGCTCGTCGATGTTGCGCATGTCTTCAACCAATCTAACCCTGCCTGTGCTGCAGTGCGGAGTTACGATGTTGGGGAGCTGGCAGTTGCTCGTCGTTGCTTCTCTCCGGGTACTCCGGCTTCCTCCACCCGTAAAACTGTTACGGTCATGATTAGCCATTGTGCATAAGTATATGACCTTAAACACCAATAAATAAATAAATAAATAGGTAAAGAGTTTTAATAACAGACGAACTAGTCTCTTCGCGAACGAAATAATCTCGAGTCTGCAACAGTAACTCCTTACATGACCTAAATAACCACTTTCAAATGCCATAAGGCAATTCCTCCGCGCACCCCATACCCCCTACCCCCCCCCCCCCCCCCACACACATATACATATACTTTAAGATTTCTATGTTTCTGGGTGGGTGTTTTATTCTAAATAATTATTTACTTGCTGTGTATTTCATGTTAAAGGTTTTAAATTTAACCAATTAACCCTTTACCTAACGTGAAAAGCAGACGACACAGCAAAAAAATTATTGAACTAATTTTTTTCATTTTTTGTCTTAAAAACATAGGTTATGACCCCTCTTTGGAACGAGCTCAACGAGCTCGTTCCAAAGAGGGGTCATAACCTATGTTTTTGAGACAAAAAATGAAAACAATAATGAAAATTAAGTGGCGATTTTTTAGAATAGCTCTGGTCGGTTTTGGCCGTTACATTGGGTAAAGGGTTAAATTAGTTCACACCAGCTGTAGTCATTATTTTTTTTTTCTTTTTAAGTTCAGAATACGATGTTCGCCAATTATTCGTATCCACATACCGTTTTCAAATATCCATTTTTGTATGTTCAGGACAACTGAAAATTAAGTACTTCATCGCTGTCCCACAGTGAGGAATGAAGCTTTTTAATTAATCCGACAAACACAGAACGAAAGAGAATTCAGTCGCAGCAGCGTGTGAAGTCGTCAAATATGAAAAAATAAGGGGGGCAACTCCAAATATTTTACTCGAAACAAATAGTTCAGTATGGTGCTTTTGTGAAAATGCACAATGTGCGAACAAGACATGCAGTGCATATGCACATACGACGAAAAGGGGATTGTGTTACCATAGACATATCCTAAAAATGGATTCCAAGGAATGTGGGACTGGTGTTTGGTGGAATGTGTTTGTGTGGTAGCGTACAATGTGTCTCAATGAATACACATTACCATTACATGCAGCACATAGACTCTTTCGGAATGTGGTGATATACTTTTATGTGCTAGTGCCCAGTGTGTGTACACCTGTTATAATTAATGTTACAACAGGTGGTCGGGCAAGTCATTAATTACACGCACCTGCCTGCTATGTGAAAACAATTATTATAAAATTAACTGAAATTGCAATGTGAAATTTTCACAATTAATATTAACTGGTAGAGTGCTAGAAGCCACTATCAGGGCTCTTCTGGAATGTACTAGAAGCCACTTTAATGTGTGCATTAGTTTGTTGTTTGTGCAGCATTAGATAAAGAAATCTTCCTACAAAACTGTTTTGTTATTATTTATTGGAGAGTGCCAGCAGGCACTCTCCAATAATTAGTAACAAAACCGTTTTTGATGAACAAAATCTTGCTAAACTAATATGCTCCTTGCTGGCAGCATTGTTTCTTTAACAAAAAATGCTCATGTTACAAAAGAACTTTGAAAAATAATTCAGCACTCTACCAATTATCCCAGCATATGCCATATGTATGGCATATGCACATTCTGGATGTGCTTGTGCATAATATGCGTACAGGACATGCAACGCATAGGTACTTTCTGGGTGTGCTTGTTTGCTAGTGCCCAATATCCGCGCAGCACAGGCAGCACATAGGCACATACGATGAAAAAAGGATTCTGTAGCTACAGCCATATCCTAAAAGGGGTCCATCTATCAGTACAGATCTACCTGAAGTATTTATACAATAAACCAAGTGGAAAGAGAAATAATATTGGCGAAAATGAAGTTGAAAAGCAGATGTGGGGAGTAGGCCTGAGTGGAACGATGAGATATATACGGCACTGAAATCCAATGTTACAGGACTGGAAAACAGAGGACACCATATTATGTTAGTAGGGGATTTTAATACACAAGCTAGCGACGGATTGAAGGGTAATGGAGCAAAACTTAATGTTAATGGAGTGGACACTTTGAATTTACAAATGAAGTTGGTCTGAAGATATTGAATGGAGATGCAAAGTATACTCTCCCAAAAAAGAAAGTGTGCATGCTAAAAAATAACACTAAAAAAAGATATATATCATTTTCATTCATGGAATTTTTATTCAATCACAGATGAATCAATTTGTGATCAACACGAGAAATTTCATTACGCTACGACGAATACTCTTGGTGCCATGGAGAGTCAAAGACACTAAGGGCCAAACACAAAAGTCACACACTCAATATCTCGTATGACCTCCGTCTGCATCGACTACTGCTGTGCATCTACGCCTCATGGAAGCGAACAAGTTAGCATGGAAGTGTTGTGGGATGTTGTTCCATATTCTTATAAGCTGTCTTTGGAGTTCCACAAGCGTTGACGGTGCATGGGGATGCCGGCGTAGCTGACGTTTCATTTCGTGCTCAATGGGTGAGATATCGGGCGAATTTGCGGGCCAGGGAAGAACATCCACTTGTTGTTGCTGCAGATACTGTTGAACAACACGAGCTGCGTCGGGTCAGGCGTTGTCCTGCTGTAGAATGACGCCGGGCGTGACGTTGCAGAAATGGGACAACAGCAGGTGTAAGCACTTCATCGCGATATCTGGCTGCATTGAGATTGCCATCAATAATGACCAGCTCAGTTCTGTTACGGGCAGTGATGCCTCCCCACACCATGAGAGACCCTCCCCCATAACGGTTTCGCTCCAGGACACATGGAGCTGCGTAGCGTTCCTTTCGACGTCTGTACACTCTCTGGTGGCCATCTGATGATGAAAGATGGAAACGACATTCATCTGTGAATAAAACACATCGCCACCAGTGTATGGGATGCCTGCGATGTTGTCTACACCACTGCAGTGGAGCACGACGATGACGTAACGTCAAAATCGGACGAATTGCAGGTCTTCGAGGACGTAAGCCGTATTCTCTCAGCCGGTTGATTACTGTTTGAGGATGTATCCGTCTCAGGTTGGGGATGTTCCTGGCTGTCGTCGTTGCCGTTTGTTGCCGGTTCCGGAGATGGACGACACGGATATACCGATCTTGTGCAGGGGTGGTAACTCGGGGTCTCCCGGAGCGGGGTCGGTCTCGAACGTCATCATGTTGTGCATGTCGATGGACTAGCCTGTCTACAGTGTTACGGTGGCAGTTCAAATGCTGGGCAACCTCTCTGTGTGTTCTGCCAGCTCTAATCATACCCAGGCCAAGGAGACGTTGATTGTCAATCTTGGCATGCTAATGTGGAGTCGTTTTAACAGCAGCGCAAGTTTGAATGTGAACGATTGGAAGGCCTTACTTTTGTGTTTAAATAGCCAAGGATTCACACTGCTGCATGAATTTTCAGACTCTCCACGTGCAAAACATGCCTTTTCACAAACGTGCAGCACGTCATTTAACGTTAATGCAATTTTAACGGGGAAAGCTGTTTTTGTGTTCAATATAACTTATTCATGAACAGGTTAACACTCTTTACACCTACGAAATTATTTTTTTGGAGTTTGATCAATTTCTGCAATGCACACTTTCTTTTTTGGGCGAGTATATTAGGCTAAATGGAACTGGGAATGGGACTTCAGAAAGACAATTATTAACTATGTACTCAGTGACCCAGAGCTATCTAAGGAGATTGCATACACGGAAACAGATCACGAAGGAATTTCGGAATTGATTGGTGATCACAACCTGATAACAGTGAGGGAGAGGTGCAAAAGAATAGCAAAACCCAGATCGACCTTTAACGACATCTGGAAAGTGAGAATGGAAGCAGACAGGTGACGCTTTTGGTTGAATTTAACATCAAAGCTTTAAAATGTGTCAACTGGGAATAACGTTCTGTATTTGGCTGTCTGAATAGTGAACAGTCTAACAGATGCTGGGATTAGAGTGTCGACAAAAGAATTAGGATATAAAGTAAATAATGAGCTTTAAAATGCAGTATAAGAAAGGATAAAAATAGGGCCATGTGAGTCGGATATTTTCAGTGGCGGCGCCATGGAGGGGCATGTGGGGATACTTACCCCTCCACTTTTTTCGCCAAGCTTAGTAAAACAATACTGTCATTTTAATTTTTGTTGTATTGAACGTTGCGGTGTAATGGTCGGTATGCTTAATCTCATATTCCCAAGTGCACTAAATCAGAAAAGTTTTGAAATTATGTTCCCCCCCCCCCCCCCACACACCCTCCCGTCCCTCCACACAAACGCTAGCTGCAAACAACAAACAAGAGTCGAGGGTCCAAATTACAACAAGGCATGCCGCGTTTAAACGGACTGAAACATAGTGCTTAAGAGTATTCGACGAATGCTAGAATCGAGAGCGTGCAAGGCATCCGTTTGGAATTCAGTCTACAGCAGTTTTAAAAAATAAATAAAATTTAATATTTTAGAAAAATTCTCAAAGGTATAACTCAATGAAATCATGCAAATTGTTCAGCCGGTTCCAATGATATCCATATTCGTATGATTTTGTTGCAAAACAGTTAAAAATTTTCTCAACTTAGGGAGAGGACCCTCCCCCCCGAAACCCTGCACAATCCCCCAAGTGTACCCCCTCACTTTTGTAACTCTGGCGCCGCCACTGGATATTTTAGTTCGAGGTGATTCTCCATTCGATTCTAGTTTAAAACTCGCGAATCGAGTGATTTTTCGGGTCCATTCTTATAAAACCGACGGCCCGATTACAGGCTTTAGCGTTCTTTCATCACGTGAATGCATGAGACCTTTCTTGCCTGTTAGAACCTCCAAGTAACAATTTTGACAAGTTTTAACACGTTTTCCAAATTAGGCACGGCATATTGGATTGTTCATGCAGTCAAAACAAAGTACCCACAATGAAAACGCTGTCGTTTATCGGGACCGAATCGACTCGAGAAAAAGGACATCCGCGAATCGGAGACGAGTCGAGTCGAGTTTGCGTTCCGACTCGAAATTCGAGTAATCACAGGGCTCAAGATGAAAAAATGCGATGCATTTAACTGGTTAACCCTTTACCCAACGCAGACGATTTCAAAATTTATTACTTTAAATATCATTTTTTTTAATTTTTTCAAAAAATTTCATCAAAACCATATCATGTGACCCCTCTTTGGAACGAGCTCGATGAGCTCGTTCCAAAGAGGGGTCACATGATATGGTTTTGTTGAAATCTTTCAAAAAATAATATTTTTTCAGCTGCTGTATTTGCATATTACGCAGGCGGATGCGGGCGATTCGTTGGGTAAAGGGTTAAGTGCCAGGAGCCACTATCCGGGCTCTCAGAAAAATGAGGGTATCGGAGTAAAAGCCAACATTTTCACTGCTCATGTTTTACATTCAGTGAAACCCAAATAATATTTTGTTAATATAAATTTGTTTTATTACAAGTTTGTTCAAATCGGGTCCCTGGCTTAATACTTGGTCTTAATATGAGAGTTCGAATTTGCAATTTGTGCAATATGAGGGAATTTCTTTAAACATCTTCCGATTCACTAGTCAGAATCCTTTCACATTTGGTATACATCATCTCTAGGGGGAGGGGGGGGGGGTCATATGCAAGTTTGGTCAAATCTGGCCCCTGTTTAATACTTGGGCTCTCTGTGGGGTCCCGAATTATTTGAACTTTGTATAATATGAGGGAATTTCTTTAAAAATCTTCTTCTTCCTATCCACGAGTCAGCATCCTTTCACATTTCGTATATAACATCTTTAGGGAGGTCAGATGCAAGTTTGTTCAAATTGGGTCCCTGGTTTAATACTTGGGCTCTCTATTGGAGCCCGAATTATTTGAACTTAGTGCAATATGAGAGAATTTCATTAAAAATCTTCTTCTTCAGATCTACTCTTCAGAATACTTTCATATTTGGTATACAACATCTAGGGGTTCAGATTCAAGTTTGTGAAAATCGGGTTCCTGGGTTAATACTTGGGCTTTCTGTGGAGGCCTGAATTTGAACGTACTGCAATATGAGGAAATGTTTATAAAAATCTTCTTCTTCAGATTCACCAGTCAAAAGCCTTTCATATTTGGTATACATCACCTCTAGGTGGGTCAGATGCAGGTTTGTTCAAATCTGATCCCTTGGTAAATATTTGGTCTCTCTCTGGGAGTCCGCTTTTGAACTTAAAATCTTCTACTTCAGATCCACCAGTCAGAATCCTTTCCTATTTGGTATACAACATCTGTCGGTGGGTCAGATTCAAGTTTGTTCAAATCGGGTTCCTGGGTTAATATTTGAGCTCTCTATTGGGGTTTAAAGTTTAACTTGGTGTAATGTGAGAACATTTCTTTAAAAACCTTCTTCTGATTCACCAGTCAGAATTCCTTCATATTTGGTATATAACATCTCTAAGAGGATCAGATTCAAGTTTGGTCAGTTTGAGTGCCTGGCTTCATACTTGGGCTCTCATGGGGGGGGGGGGGGGGGCATGGGGAAGGGTGCAGGTTATGTTCAAGTTTGTTCAAATCCATTCCTTAGTGTTTTTCTTTAAAATTAGCATTTCATGACTTAATTCTTCTGTAGTGTTGATGAACCATGACTACCTGAATGTAACCTCAAGTACTTCTTTGAACCACTTTGTCAGGTGAGCGATTAAGACCACTTGTGGCCTCTTGTTTTGTTTGTACTAGCCACAAAACTACATTGAGAAGTAAAAAAACGAGATTCAATTCTTATTTTGACACCATATGCGTTCACACGGGTCTGCTGTGTGAGCCAACACGCAACGACCTTTGCTTTCATTTCTCAATGGCCCACACACCCGCTAGTAATCAGTACATCAATCAGTCAGTAAATCAATCTTCTTGGAGAAGAAGAGAGAGAAAGGTGAGGAAAGGAAAGAGCCAGAAGTAGCCGCCACTTCCGCTTCCACTCCCACAGACACACCCATCTTACTTCCAGATTGAAACGTCAGATGTGGAAAGTCCTGTAGAGACTGAGATGGAAATGGAAGCTGTCTTCCCGCCACTTCCCGATCCCCACTCGCCTCTCCCTTCGGCACCAAAAGGCCTGGACATGGAAACCACACAAAAGGAAGACGAAGAGAACAGAATCGTATGGAAAAAGCACCATGAAGAGGAGTAAAAGTATCGAATCAAAAGCGCAGGACAGCATGAAGAATTTATGATGAAAATAAAAGAAATGCATAAACGTTTGGCAACACAAGGGGCAGCACAACAGGCACCCCTAGGAGAGGAAACGGAAAACGACAACAGCCCTCCACCACCAACCACGCCAACAGCTATAAACACCATATCACCGTCACAGCCACCTCCTCATATGAAAAAAACGAAGAACAGACGCCGTTAACTTTACTCCTTTCCTCTTCCTCCTTTAACACTCTCAGACATGGCGCAAAACAAAGTAAAAGGCATACTATGATACTGTAACAGAAGGGTCGAAAGGGGCTTGCCCCACACCGTTCCTGCGTGCCTTCGACGCGCAAAAACCATTCGTTTATTGTATTCAATCCAAAGACATAAATCCTCCGTGAACAATAGGTATATTCGGAGCCATCTATAAACTTACAAATTAACAGTTGACCAAAGTGTTATTTTTACTGTCATGCAACATCTGAGAAATTATAAATATCGGAAGGTGCATCTGATTGTTTTTACAACTATTACATACCACTCTTGACTTTTTCCGTCATGTCTTATTGACAGCTTAACCCTTTACCTAACCTGAAAAGCAGACGACACTTGCAAAAATAATTCTTGAATAACTAATTTTTTTCATTTTTTGTCTCAAAAACATAGGTTATGACCCCTCGTTGGAACGAGCTCGTTCCAACGAGGGGTCATAATCTATGTTTTTGAGACAAAAAATTTAAAAAATAATGAAAATTAATTGGCGATTTTTGAGAATAGCGCTGGCCGGTTTTGAACGTTACGTTAGGTAAAGGGTTAATGGGTTTACGCTACCTTCTGCTGCCATTTTAACGATTATTAGAAGAGAAACGACATTATAAATAATTTAATGATAGAATTGCTTTCTGTTTTTGTTCAACACTACAATATACCAATTTAATTTTATCAGTCAGCTGATTCATTCAGTACCCGTTAACGCCAGATTTTCGAGTTAACTCCCCTGATAGGACAGTTTGTTGGTAATGGAGAGAAGGTAGTCGAGGCAAAAGTATGATAGACCTGGAAAAAAATTGTACAGAAATGGTTTGAATGTTTTTGGATTCTATGAACATCCCTCAACTACAGAAATAAAATTCGAGCTCGAAGTAGTTCCCGAGAAATCCAATATGGCGTCCAAGATGGCACCCAAAACGAACAAAAATGCATTATTTGACAGTATAGTATGAGAGTATAGACTTTTTTATACATGTATCGTGATCTATATTCGACTATATAATATCGTAAGTGACCGCCAAAACGAGGCTCTGGAATGGCAAAAAAATACGTTTTCAGTCGAATTCCGCTAAATATTCTATCAGCGTTTTAATTTCTAGGAGGATTCGCAAAATATTACACACGATTCATACTGAATGATACCCCGGGCTTAAATTAAGTCTTTTCTAACCAGCTGCGTTCACGTTCATGTCTGGCTATCACGTGGGTTACAATGACGAACAGTATTCGGGTGTACTCTCGACGGATCTTGTGATAGAGCAGAAATTAATGAGAAGTCTTCAATCATTGATTGGGGGGGGGGGTTCTCACCAGAGGTAATGGGATGACGAAATATGGACAACCTATTTATATCCTCTCCAGACCTGCTTGTTCTGCAATTAATTACGCCATGCAGAATATATCTGGGTGTTCATAAAACACAAGTGAGCAGCACAAATATTGTGGAAAGGCAAGAAAGAGCCCGTCTATCAAGAGGGTAGACTTTTGTGGAAAGGCGAGAAAATCCTGAGGTGAGCGCGATACAATAACTGTATTGAGACATTTGCAGTAGAGAAACCAATTTGCTCGTGTGTCCGGACTGGGGCATATACAGAAGGGCATCGTTTTCAATCTCATTAATGCCGATAAGGCATGATATTGGTGAAAGAGTTGTATCTAAAATGGTTGGCATGGACGCCAATGATTACACTTTTAAGAAGAAGGATCAAGTCATTCAAATGAATGACAAATGTGGATTGAAAGTGGATGATATGATTGTGAAAATAGATCCACAGCTTCTCTTCCAGAGAATGGTTGCTGTTACTCTGAGAACAATACCCGGCAACGAGTTGTCGACTGTGTTTTCTTATGAGTTGAATAATACCTGTCGTCTTTGTTCGAGTCTCCTGACAGTCTCAGAGAGATAGAGAAGCCTACGTTAACCCTTTAACTAACCTGAAAAGCAGACGACACTTGCAAAAGAAAATTCTTGAATAACTATTCTTTTCATTTTTTGTCTCAAAAACATAGGTCATGACCCCTCGTGGAACGAGCTCAAAGAGCTCGTTCCAACGAGGGGTCATGTCCTATGTTTTCGAGACAAAAAATGAAAAAATAATGAAAATTAATTGGCGTTTTTTTAGAATAGTGCTGGCTGGTTTTGGCCGTTACGTTAGGTAAAAGGTTATCGGAGGCTATCCGTCCAATAGGGGGCGCGGTGGCTCAGTAGGTAGAGGTGCAGGCTGCAAGCCGAGAGGTTCTCGGTTCGAATCCCACCTGCGGCAACTGCGTTGTGTCCTTGGGCAAGACACTTCATCCCCATTACCCACGTGGGGGCACGGTGACGTTGTGTACTAAGGTGAAGTGCACGTCGATGGTACACTGTCTTCAACCAATGCTAACCCTGCTTATGTGGGGTTAGTATGTTGGGGAGCTGACAGTTGCTCGCCGTTGCTCGGTGGTTCTCTCTGGGTACTCCGACTTCCTCCACCCGTAAAACTGTCGAGGTCATGATTAGGCATTGTGCAGATATATGTGACATTAAAAACCAATAAATAAATAAGTAATCCGTTCAATAGTCAAGCCAGACGTCCATTTGACTGCAACTCTATTCAATACTGTTTAGACGGCAAAATGCTGTTGCATTGGCTCCCTTGAGTTAGGGGCAAAACTTTCGGCCAAATCTGCTAAGCATATGTGGAGTTTGTCAAGTCCCATTATCGGGGGCAACTGTGGTGTTTGATGGCTACCCAAATTTGGCATCAACTAAGGATAATATACATTCCAGACCACTTGGATCGAGGGGCTGTGTAGACATCATCATCGTCTCCAAAATCTTTCTGAGTGTTAAGAATAAGGAGACGTGTCTCGCTAATAGTAAAAACAAGCAAACATTCGTCGCATTGCTCAGTGGATATCTTGGGCATGGCGGAATAAGTACCATACATGCCAATGGCGACGGAGATGTCCACATAGTTTGAACTGTGATTAACATGGTACGACAAGCACCTGTGTGTCTCATAGGAGATGATACTGATCTTCTTGTTCTCTTATGCTACCATGACATATCAACTTTTATACCACAATTACCTATTCTACGAAATATGAAAAGCCTATGACATAAATTTTAGCTTTCCACACCAACAGTGGTGAACACGCCAGTAATGGGATTTCAATAGTAAAAATTTACACCTACAGTAGAACTACATCCACGTTGACGTTTGGTGACGTCGACTTGAATGCGAACTTGTCTAAATTTATCGCACGTCGCCTCGCGAAGAGTGAAATGGAAGTGGCAATTATTTGTTACGTTTTTAAATGGGTTTACCTCATAAGATGCCAAAAATTAACAAACATGCATTGTCTCATGTTAATAAAGCATGCATAACTCGAAATAGTATGTTATTAAAACGAAAAGGGCTCAGTTTCTTTTTTTATTTCGTTTCGGCGATAAAATTGACAGCGGAAGTACCGCCCACCGATGCTCGTGGAAACAAAAACAGATTCGCTCGTATGTACGTCTGGTGCTCAGTAAAATCGAGAAAAAATAATAGCGACTCTTAATAATCTGACGATCATGGTATAAATAAAATATACCCAACGTAGCTTGGTGTACCAAATGTTCACTACTCGTGGTGAAATGGTGTTAACCGCGCGCCAAAGGCTCGCGGTTAACACCACTTCACCACTCGTGGAGAACATTTGATACACCAAGCTACTATGGGTATATTCTATATGTAAGTCGATATATCGTGCATCGAGGTCTAGCTCAAAGATGTACAAAGGGGTCTGCGATATATAGGAAACAAAAGAGAGTTAGGTGCCGACATATTCTTTTTCTTCTTGCTTTTACTGGTTGTGATACTATATCACGGATTTTTGGTGTCGGCAAAGATACTGCTCTCAAACCATTTAGATTCAGTCCACACTTTGGAGCTGCCACTGAGATATTTTGTAAACATCCCTATGATGTGAATAACGATGAAATAGTCTCAACTGGCAAGTCTGCATTCAGTGTACGCCAGCCCAAAGGAAGTGGGGGGATAAACTCGCATAGCCTGGCTTAGCTCCATTTTAATTAGGGGGGTGGGGGGGGTGGTGTGTGCGGGAAAAGCTTCCCAAGCCTTCCCATCTCGAAATTTTGCATCCCTAAAGTTTGAGCTACATACCCAAGGTAACAATAATCAGGGTTTCCACTGGAAGGAAATAAATGTGTTCGATGTGGGACGGCCAAGGGTCGTCGATGGGGAGTTTTGAACCCTGGAATTCAAAATTTTGAATTCCAGGGTTCAAAAACCCCCATCTCCTTGCATCTGAGCGGATGTTTTGAGGTTTTTCATGTATTGACGACTGTCTACCTTTTCACCGACACAGATATTAGGACAAGCAATCTACAAATCTACAACCTAACCCCCATGGACCTTACCCCTCTATGATTTTTATGCCATTTTTGGACATATTTCGAGGACCAACTTTGAAGTGAAGTGGGGAACGCGTCCCACCCAATTCCCCGTGGCCACGCCAATGTCTGCATTCCTTTGTCCATATAAAGGTGTGACGGCTGGTAACTTGGACAGTTTGCGCGGGTCTATTTTCACAGATGAGGTATCCAAATTGGTGTCTGCTATCGACCACAAACTATTCCCGCTAACTACGAGTTCTATTCAATATCATAGTATGAGGACGTACCTCCAAATATGTGAAATTCGTGTGGAACACCCACAATTACAAATTTTATAAGGTTCGCGTAGATTGCAAATGAACCAAAACAGGTCAATGCGTTACGATCTTGTGCGTGCGAAACGTCTTCTCTGTGTGCGAGATGAATGCTCAGTGCACATATTCATACTGGGGTTTACATCAACTAGAAACACCCACCAGATCTCACTTTTATATGCAACAACGGCATAAGATGGTCGCACAAATCCAAATATTGTGATGTTCTTGAAATGAACAGCAGAATTCAAATAACTACCATCAGTGGTGGCGCCAGGGATGGGGGGGGGGGGGGGGGGCTATAGCCCCCTGTCGGAGAGGTCCACCCCCCCCCCCCCCCAAGTCGGAGATTTTTAGTCAGTCCGTCGGAGAGCCTCGTAAACCCGACTTCACGAGACATTTCCGACAATCGAATGTTGATATCTCGTCTTGTCAGTCTCGAACCCGTGCAGCACTGGAACTTTGACAGAGAATAGTGATTCTCACGAAATTCCTTAATGTCGTTCGTCAAACTGGCTTTATAGATGAAATATTTCCCGACCTTATTATAATATGTTTACTTTAACCTTTTACCCAACGTAACAGCCAAAACCGGCCAGCGCTATTCTCAAAAATCGACAATTAATTTTCATTATTTTTTTTTTATTTTTGTCCCAAAAACATAGGTTATGACCCCTCATTGGAACGAGCTCGTCGAGCTCGTTCCAACGAGGGGTCATAACCTATGTTTTTGAGACAAAAAATGAAAAAAATAGTTATTCAAGAATTATTTTTGCAAGTGTCGTCTGCTTTTCAGGTTAGGTAAAGGGTTAAATAATCAACAAACATACTCAATTTGCTTCTATTTTGGTTATCCAATTTACCAATTTTCACTCATTTTCCTTCATTTGGGAGGTCAAATGTTATAGCTCCCCTGTCGGATAGGTCAGCCCCCCTGTCGAGAAATCCCTGGCACCACCCCTGACTACCGTGCATGTTACAATAATAGGAATCAGGTATAAATATATCAACATGTCTTCTACTCAGAATATGAAATCAGAAACTGAACATAACAGGGTCAAAATGATCACCTTCGAATTACAATCCTTGGGATCATTAGGGCGGATGGAGAGGGAAATTATAGACTACTTTCTTTCTAAACCCCAAAAACACCAATGTCTTTGGGTGCATCAGGACAAAAAGTAACATAGGTGAATTGAGGATGGCCACCCTCTGCGATAGTGTAGCATATTTGTCATGGATTACCTGGTAAATCTGTTAAACATTTAACCAGGACTAGCCCCTCTCCTTCCCCAACCCGCCGATACACGTGCCCAATTGGGAATATCATCACTGTGGCAGAGGCAGAGTTAATTACATTTCGAGAGTTCTATGTTTGTCGGATACCAGAAACTTTCTGCATAACAATTGGTCGATACAGATCTCATCTCTCTTGTGAGTTATATCGGACTGATCAAATTTGTGGCTTGTCGAACTAGGGTATCAAAAACAGGTGTCCTGGCGAATCGCCTTGACCCTTATTTTTGATACCCTGTTTTGGGTTTGTTTTTTTTTTTGTTGTTGTTTTTTTGTATTTCGTTTTGACTGTCCCAAAGCATGTAGAGTCATGGATATTGCGATTTTTCCCATTCAAAACAAGCAATTCTCACGCCAGGCCGAACCGTAGTCGGGCCGGTGGATTCTGGGAATCTCTTGCCCCTGTCGCAGATCGTAGCCCCTGTGTTGGGGAATTCCGACGCCACCCTCGAGAAAGTTCAAATTTATTAAAGGAGAGACATTGATATTTCGTTTTGAACAAAGTACATATTAAAATAAAGCAATATGAGAAAGAGACGGGTGTAGAGGTCATTCGATTCAAACATTAACTCTTTTACTGCGAAGCGTCCTTTAAGCATTATGGAGGACCTCTATGTACGCCTGTATGCGATGAAGTTTATTAAAATTTATGACATACTTGAAACTCTATCATCTGATTAATTGCTGGAAAGGGCTCTCTGGGGCCTTTCCAACAATTAATCAGATGGTGGGTTTGATCTGCGCATACCAGAACGTACCGATAATCATCATAAAATAGGTGACTATAGTCGCTTTCGGCAGTATAATGATCCCGAATGGAATGGTTTAACGCGCCGAAGGCGCGCAGGGACGGTATGGGGAACAATCCCCTTTCGACCCTCATTGGCTGTAAATGATTAATTTCCACATGTCTACTCGTGTTGAAGGAGGAACAAGTTCAGGTATTCGGCAGGTGTCACCGGTTGCGGCGCGATGGTCTCTTTAACTGATGTCGGTTGAACCCTCGGGTGAGGACCAGTGTGAGAGGTTGGGTCTTCTCACAAAGGTACTACCTCTCCCCGTGGGTGTAGTCGATCTGGATTTTCAGGCAAGTATAGTCTGCCACTTCGGAGATGATATTGAGTGATGGCCATCACTGGCAATTATAATCTGCCTCAGGCTGTCTCTGTTTGATAGGATGTCTTTGAAGGAAACAACAACGACCCCTTTCGGGGACCACCAAGAAGAAGACCCGAACTTCCCTGGTTCGGGGGCAGGCCTGCATTGTAATCCTACTGGGTTGGGACAAGAGATGCGCAATGCGCTTCCAAAAACGGCCGAGGCGGGACCAACGCTCGCCTCCCTTAAAGTGGTCGACCACTTTTAGGGATGGAGTGGAGGATGTTCAGGGACCATGGGGGTTACCGTTTCTATAACGTTTAGACTGTCCATAGCGGTTATTGGGGTGCTGGTCAAAAGCATCTTCTGTGTACCTGCTTAAAAGAAGAAGGCAGAATTAGTTTTCATTATAATATGTAAAAATAAAAAGATAAAAGTAGCACATTATGTTTTAATTTGTGATCTAGTCTTTAGCTGAGTCGGAGACGGCAGCCCTTTCTGGTCGAAGGCCACAGTTAAGCTGTTAATCTGCCTGTTAGATCACCTTCTTAGGGTGATAGTGAGTTCGTAGCGGGAGGGTAACAGGTTTAGACACTTGTACATCATAAAATAGGTGACAATAGTCGCTTTCGGCAGCTTGTTAAGCTGTATTTTTAGTATAATCAAATCCTGTTTTTAAAATTGATTAAACCATTGACTTTTTCATTATACTTTGAAGAAATAAGAGATTTTTTGAATGCAAGAAGAGAAGGGTAGCTTTGAACTTTATGTTGTTAATATGCCTAAACATACTTAGTATAATCCTGTCTGATACATTTTTAAAACAGACCTGTACAATAACCTTCCAGAGAGCAAGGAGACAGGAAAAAAAATTTGAGATAATTAAAACACACCGCCAAAGGCGACTAATATAAAGTGGTGTAACGACTACCCATTATTTCTAACAACTTTTATTAATTAAGCGGATCACACTTACAAAAGGTGTTCAATTAACACGCGACAATTTTTTCGTCAAAACTAACTGTCCAGCTGATAAAATATCAAAGAATACATGATAAATAACGGCTAGAGTGATACAGCCAAGTGTTGACCACACCCAATTATACTGCACTGCTTCAAATATATGATTACTAACGGATTCTCACCGTAATCAATGTGTTCAAAGAAGATGTTACGCCGAAAATCATCAATACAAACGAATGTACAAACAAAATGCAACACATTTAATTATTTATTTATTTTATTTTATTCGATTTTATTTTATTTTATTTTATTTTATTTTATTTTATTTTATTTTATTTATTTATTTATTTAAAAAATCTTTAAAAATTCAGGGGCACATCATGTCAAGCAGTTTTACGAGTGCAGGAAGATGGCGTTGAACCAATGAGCGGTTGGGAGTAATTTAATGTACTTCGTCTTACAAACCCGGTTTAAACGGGGTAGGCATCAATCAAACACATGTGTGAAAGCTCGGTGGCTCAGTGGTGAGAGCATTATACTTTAAATTGAAAGATCGGCGGTTCGATCCTGACCATAGGTAATTGCGTTGTGCCCTTGAGCAAGACACTTAATCCCAATTACCCATGTTGGGGCACCCTGACGCTGTTTACCGAGACGAACTGCACGTCGGTTGTGCATTTGTGTCCATCTGTTAACTCTGCTTTACCAGATTTAGTGAGTTGGGGAGTCTGACAGTTGCTCTCTGCTGCTCGGTGGTTCTCTCCGGGTACTCCGTACAACTGTCCGACGCGATGTGGCTCCGGTTGTTGAAAGTGTCGTTAAACCCCAATAAAACAAAACAAACAAACGAAGATAGACGAAGGAGAAAAATTGTTGAAAGAGGGTCACGCTTATATATCTCAAGCATGGTCTGCCCTGTGGACTTGGGGCCAATACCAAATGAGTCGAGACTCAATGAAGGTTCTACATATGGGTCAAGGTCACTGAGGTCACACAGGAGGTCAACGAGTGCATTGTTCAGAATTGCCCGAAATTACATTTCATGATCCATAATGCATTTTCAAAGTTCATACCTGTATTTTTACACTCAAAAAAGTAGGCGAGGCCAAATATTTTGAAGGGAGGTAACACTCATATCTCAAGCATTGTTTTGTATGTATCGTGTTGTAAGAGCATTCACTGCCATTTCTTGTGAATTCTCCAACTAGAACTAAGCAAACGGTATTCAACAGGGTATTACATGAATAAAACATAAATACTGATTTGAGTTTACAACGCGTTTAAGGTAACGGAGCCTTTGTTGACTATATATTTATTTATTGGTGTTTGCGGTCACATACTTATGCACAATGGCTAATCGTGACCATGACAGTTTTACAGGTGGAGAAAGCCGGAGTACCTGGAGAAAACCACCGAACATCGACGAGCAACTGTCAGCTCCTCAACATTCTAACTCTGTTCAAGCTCCGATCAAGCAGGGTTACAGCGGCTGAAGACATACGCACCATCGACGTGCAGTACGTCTTAGTACACGGCGTCATCGTTCCCCCGTGTAGGCAACCGGGATAAAGTGCATTGCCCAAGGACACAACGTGGGTCATCCCTGATGGGGCTCGAACTCGGGACCTCTAGCATAGAAGTCCAACAGTCTACCACTGAGCCACCGCGCTCCTGCCTTTGTTGACTGCTCCAACACGTAATTTTGACATCATTTGCAACACCGCCACTTTTGATCTCACATCGTTGTATATTTTTTGTTCAAACAATACTTTATTTCCGAACTTGCAAATACATTAACTATAACAAAACAAACATTGGAAAATAGATCCCACGCCAAAACCGAAAGCTCATGTCAATTGATAACACATTGAACACTAAAATAAGGTACAGACGGAAAATGACACAGTATGAATGGATGTGACAACTGTTATTTATTCCCAGATCCCTATTCAACATTCGTTATCAACCGAATTTATCGGTTGATAACGAATGTCGAATAAGGAAAAGGGAATAAGTAACGGTTGTCACACCCACACAGTATGAAAAGTATGAACATGTTGCATGTTTGAATCATCCGTTCTTCGAGAAAACTAAAGTTCCCTTGTAAGAGATATATTCAGCCATAATTATGAGTTTTGTGATGATTACTGAACACGTGAACTAATTATGTTTGAATAGTCTGCATAAAAGGTAGATAGTCCCACCACCCCCCCCCCCCCCCCTCCAATACCATTTTCACTCGGGACACTTTCGTCCGGTTTGGAGTCTTAGATTTCGTTTCGCTCTTGCTAGCAACCAGGTACATACCGAATAAAGTGGATCTAATACTTGGACTAATATTACAAAACACTCTTGTCATACAATTGGAGGTCTGTAGTTCTCGTTTCTAACTATTGCGAGCCTAGCATGACTAGTTTGGTGTACCGATAAGGTCAGGAACGCCGGAAGCACGAGGTAGAGGGGGAAACTGCCCTCACTGCCTTCAAACCAGAGGGGCGCGAGGGGGCAGACAATGCTCTTCCCATGTTCGTCACCCAATTTTTTCAATAATTTATTCTCGAAGTAAAGATAAAATACACCCCAAATCCGTTCTGGGAGGTTCCAAATTCAATGGGGGAGTTGGAGTTGAAAAGGTTCCCCCCATCCGATGAAAGGAGACACCTCCTCCTTCTACCCCCCCCCCCCCTCATTTCGGGCCTTCGAAACATGCATGCTTCGCCATGTCATGACCGGGCTGCTAGTGCGAGTAAATCTCATTTCCCGGGCCTGCCCCCCCCCCCTGCCCTGAAGTGCTTCCGGCGCCCGTGGATACGGTACGCGTTAATTAAATAAGAAGTCGAATGACGACCAGTAGGCCTACATGTGTACCTCATTGTTTCCACAAATTAACATCTTCAAGACACACACCTTGATCTTTTTAATTATAATCTCGACTGACTAATATTCTAACTGCATCATCAAGGTTTGCCTTTTACAAAGGCATTGCTTGATGATATAGTCGGAATATTATAACAGTCAGGACCTGAGCCATAACAATCGGAACAAATCCCCCCCCCCCCCCTACCCAAGAAAAAAATAGGTCACGCCACTGTTTTTTTTTAGCTAGGTGTGGAATATTATAGCCGCGCCTGTGCTCATAAAATGGAATGTGGTACAGTATGGCCGTCGTGGACTGCACTCTAAAATCCATTGGGTTAGAAATTAACCCAAATCAACTGGGTTGAGTGAATATGAACCCAATTGGGTTCATATTCACTCAACCCAGTTGATTTGGGTCAATTTTTAGCCAAACTCATTTTAGAGTGTGGTCACTGTCAACGGTGTGGGCAATATTTGCACAGAAGCAATAATATTAGATTACAAACACTAATTATAGAATGATCATCAAAAATTTAATTAATGAAGCACCGGGTACGACCTGGTGCTTCATCAGTTACGGTAATATTTTGCTTATGATGACTTTTTATTACTCGGTAAACGCATGCGTGGACACCACTGCCCACCCGTGGATTACGACCAGTCCACTGTGGCTGTACTGAACGTCGGCGATACTTACGTCATATTTCCGGTATTTGGAGTCGAAGCTTCAATTTTATTTCAAATTTGTTTTGCGGACCACGAGAGTTACATTGTCCTTTCATTTCAATTTTGACGTTTTTCGGGCGCCATTGCGTCAAACATTTTCCAACAATGTGAATACGTATCGGATGTTGGATCACTTGAACTGTTCATTTTACTGTGCGTGAAATAATATAGCTGATCAAAAGGTCGTTGATTCCTGACCCTCGTACTCTACCCGAGAAGTGTTCTCTATTTATACTATGATTCAACTAGAATTAAGTGAATGAGGCTAATATTATTAAAGAAGAACATCATCTAGTGCTGTCTGTTTACATTCTTGCTTGACATCGTTTGTATCGAAGTATTTCACATATATGTTATAACGTCATTCAAGCGCGTAACGACCAATCAGATGCGTTCTTACATGACGTTCTTAGACGTAGACCGAATTCCACGTTCAATGTATTGTATCAGATAACGTTGCATGAACACACACGGTAATCGTTGTAGAGTACAGCCACCGTTAACTGGTTACTTTCAACGGGTGGGCAATATTTCCACGGACGCAATAATATTGGATTCCAAACACTAATTATAGGAATAATCATTAATAATTTAATTAATGAAGCACCGGGAACAATATTAATTACAATTTTTCTGATGATGCTTTTTATTGCCTGGTAAACGTATGCATGGAAATCACTAACCACGCGTGGATTACGAGGAATCCACGGCGGTGGTACTGTAAGTAGTAGGAGATGACGTAACTGTGCCTGTTTGGGGTACGTAGTGGGAGACCTAGGAAGTGACGTCATAGTCATGTGGCCTAGTTACGTCATGTTGTGATGTCATGGTAACCCGCGGAAGAAGCCATCTTGTTACGTCATCCCCATAGTGATACGTGGTGTTAGTGCTCATGCGCTGCGCGTGTTGTTAGGGTATACTGCAGGCCACCATCTTGGTTTCTATGGTAGCGCGTGGTTGCTATGTTACCCAAATTACAAGAGTAATTTCCTGATTCGTAGAATTACCACAAACATCCCGACAATCCCTCCAAATCACCAAAAACGACTTTATTTACTATGGATTTCCATCGAATCAAACAATGCAACATATAAATCATTTTTTTTTAAAAAAACCCCACAGAGTTCGCCATAAAAAAGTATTCGGCATCGACAGTGTCCCCATGTAGGCAACCGGGATAAAGTGCCTTGCCCAAGGACACAACGCGGGTCGTCCCGGACGGGGATCGAACTCGGGACTTCTAGCATAAAAGCCCAACAGTCTACCGCTGAACTACTGAGCTCCTATCCACCATTGATGCATTTCAAGAAATACACACGCTAAAATCAGTTGGATTAAAATAAATACAATTGGGTTCATATTCACTCAACCCAGTTGATTTAGGTTGATTTTTAACCCAGCTGAGTTTAGAGTGCAGACAGTATTACTGTGTAGAGAAAGGATTCGAGGGCACAGTTAATCCTTTACCTATTTCGTATAGAGGACGACCGACGACATTTGAAAAACATTCAATGAATAACTAAGATTTTTCATGTCCCTTCATACCAACAAAGCACAGAGTATGATCTCCTCATTGGAACGCGTCCGTTCCAATTTATTTATTTATTTATTTATTTATTTATTTTTTTATTTATTTATTTATTTATTTATTTATTTATTTATTGGGATTTAACGACACTTTCGACAGCCAGGGTCACCTCGTGTCGAACAGTTTTACGGGTGGAGGATGCCGGAGTACCCGGAAAGAACCACCGAGCAACGACGAGCAACTGCCAGACTCCCCAACGAACTAACTCCACACAAACGGGGTTAGCATTGGTTGAAGACAAGTGCACCATCGACGTGCAGTAGGCCTTAGTACACAGCGCCACCGTACCCACACCTGGGCATAATTAATAGTACGTATGTTATATTAAGACCACTTCGGCAAGCCGCCGATTCGTCGTGTTCTCAAATGAGAAGGCTTCCATTACCCATGCACTCCCTTTGCTGATTCCTCCTCTCTGGCCTTCTCGGGGTAAGATGACCAAGCTGTTTATATGACACAGCAATATGGACAAGGTGCAGTTTGAATATGGGTGGAGTCCAGTGTCCTACAAACAGTAAGCTTTCATGGGTCATCTTCGTTATGACAATGAATAACTTTTATTTTTTTTAGATGACCCACGGATTCCATTTGCACATGCTTTAACCCTTTACCCAACGTAACGCTCAAAACCGGCCAGCGCTATTCTCAAAAATCTCTAATTAATTTCCATTAATTTTAATTTTTCATTTTTTGTCTCAAAAACATAGGAGGTAATGACCTCGTCGAGCTCGTTCCAAGGAGAGGCCATTACCAATGTTTTTGAGACAAAAAATAAAAAAATTATTTATTCAAGAATTTTTTTTTTGCAAATGTCGTCTGCTTTTCATGTTAGGTAAAGGGTTAAAGAGATGGAAGAAAATAGAAATAATAAATCCGTGCTTAAACAATGAATTGTTATCTTGAAGTCAGATCGATATGTTTTGGTCTTGGTTAACCTTTAAGTACCCATACAGAAACAAACTGACTTTTATATTGCTTTGAAGAAGCTGCCCCCAAGTTTCTTCTTCCTTGACAACTCTACCAGTGGGCTGCATTCATCTTGAAAATATCTTAACGTATACAAGCAACCAGGGATGGGTCCAGAGTCGATTTGCTACCTGTTACGGGCATAGGCGCCTAAACTCTGAAGCCCAAATGTCCCAAATTCCTGCAGGAAAATATCATTCAACTTTGAAATCTACCAGTTGAAGTAATTATTTCCAATATTTAGGAGAAATCTGTACACGTGCAGTTGATAAACAGTCTACCAATGAGCCACCGTGCAGTGATCTAATCATATGTATTAAGACATCTCAATTTATTTGGGGACATCCTCAAATGAAAAACAGGTGTCCCTCAACAATTTTCTAGATCCGTCCGTAGGGGGCGCGGTGGCTCAGTACGAGAGGTGCAGGCTGCAAGCCGAGAGGTCCTCTGTTCGAATCCCACCTGCCGCAACCGCGTTGTGTCCTTGGCACTTCACCTCCATTGTCCATTTGGGGCACGGTGACGCTGTGTACTAAGGCGTACTGCACATCGATGGTGTACCTGTCTTCAATCAATGCTAACCCTGCTTGTGTGGAGTTAGTATGTTGGGGAGCTGACAGTTCCTCGCCGTTGCTCGGTGGTTCTCTCCGGGTACTCCGGCTTCCTCCACCCGTAAAACTGCGTGGTCATGATTAGCCATTGTGCAGAAATATGCGACTTTAAACATCAATAAATAAATAAATAATAAATAAATAAATAAATAGATCCGTCCATGCAAGGATCCAACAATGATTTAGAAACATCATTAAGTCATCTGCAGCTGTCGTTGTGTTTTGTACTTGGATATTTAATTTTGATAGTGCACCGAACTAGGGCTGTCACGATTTTTAAATTTAGGAATCGATTAATCGTCGCAAATAATCGATAATAATCGATTAATCGCACCTAGATGATCCCCCACTCCTCTCCCTCTCTTTGAAGTCGATAAAAATGAAGTTCAAGTCAGCTGACCTACCTCAAGTAAACAACGAAGACGATCAACTTTTAGGTACATTCAGAGCTTTGATATTCTGAACTTTTGAACCATCAGTGTAATAATCAAGACCGGTCGGCAGTTGTGATCTTCGCAACTGCCGACCGGTCTTGATTATTACACTGACGGTTCAAAGATTCAGAACATCAAAGCTTTGATGAATGTACCTGGAAGACAAATGCTTCCAACGGCTTCTTGGGGTTTAACATCGATGTTCTTAACTCAATTCCTTTAGAAACAATAGTTTTTTCATCAAATTTTCTTTTAATTATTAAACATCTAAAACGGGATACAATTTACCGATTATTCGACAACGAAAAATACTAATCGATTTCGCCGTGACCTATCAACAATCGATTAATCGATTGATCGTGACAGCCCTAAACCGAACCCCGGCCACGCGTACTGTGGGCCTGTTATACCTCCACATGTATACCAGAATGCCTCCATACCCGATAGGTAATAGATATATAAAAATAGACGAGATTGAGTGTGATACTTTCTTTCTAATTTATTCGATTAGTTTTTGTTTATGTACAGTTACACCATTGTAAATGTGTGTTTCTGTAGGGTATGGCGTTAATATAGGCATTGTATGCTCGCCAAATCCCGTTTCATTGACCAAATAAAAATATTGTTTAAAACAAAATCTGCAGCTGTCACAGCAGCAGATGAATGAACGGTGTTTCTACATAATTGTAAATGATGTAAGTGTCAAAAAGGTAGTAGTCATCGTTAACCCTTTACCCAACGTAACGACCAAAACCGATCAGCGCTATTCCCAAAAATCGCCCATTAATTTTCATTATATTTTGCATCTCAAAAACATAGGTTATGACCCCTCCTTGGAACGAGCTCGTCGGAGCTCGTTCCAACGAGGGGTCATAACCTATGTTTTTGAGACAAAAAATGAAAACAATTAGTTATTCAAGATTTTTTTTGCAAGTGTCGTCTGCTTTTCATGTTAGGTAAAGGGTTAAAAACAATCTGGGGCCTAGGTTAAATAGGTTGGGTCGAAAATGCCAACGACGAAAATGTCGACGGCTAAATAACAAAAATAAGGATGGCAAACGGCAAGGATACGGCCATGGACATGTTTAGGTCGAAAAAGGAACCGGGAATAAGGAACGGGTGTCATGTCCCCGTGTTTAGACCTAATTTTTCAAAACATCGAATCTCCAGATATCAATGGCTTGATATCAATGTATATCAAGTGGTACATAGTCAAGTTTTGGCAGCCAGTACTTGACTAAGACCCGCAGCAAAGCTGATTATACTTAGGCTGTTTTTTTATTCATTGCTTCCATTGTATCCTACCCATTCATTGCTTCCATTGAATCCTACCCATTCATTGCTTCCATTGTATCCTACACATTCATTTTAGTAATTTTCGTCGATGACTGTTATTTTCGTTGCTTAGTTTTTTTGCTTTTCGCGTGCTTTCTACTCCGGTTTTGAAATGCTACAGCCTGAGTAAGGCAGGCGAGTGAGCTAATTGAGAATTACTCTACAGAGACTGAAGATCTAGAAGGGGGACTGAAGCAGGGGGGGGGGGGTAACTTTATAACGGAAAAGATGCTCCAGGAGTTTAATAGAAGCTGGCAATCTGGAATTAGGACCAACAGTTCTTTAGACGGGTTATATAAAAAGGATGCGCCAACTTTTGAGGAGTACCTAGATGAATGGGGTTTTTTTTACGGGGTGGGGGGGGGGGGGGTCATTGTTGTTCAAAGTGAGATCCAAGTCACTGAAGTTGAGGGGGAGAATAGGGAAAGGCGAGGAAGGAGAGCGCCAAATATGTAACTTAGATGTAACGGAGACCCTGGAACATTTCATTTCAGAATGCCCCATATATTTTCCAAGTAGAACAAGACTCCTTGGGAAACTAATGGAAAATGGTATGGAAACATGAAGGATAATTGGATGAGGTTCATTCCCACTAGACCAATTCCCTGTAGACCAACTATCACGAGGCCAATTCACAAAAGACCAATTCCCCTTAGACCAACTGGTGTGTTCTACTTTAAAAATAATTCTATTTCAATAATTTGATATATTTATAAATATTTATAAATGTATTTAATGTTATTGATATCGAAACCTGATAATAAGCAGTCTGTCATTTGCAGAATGAGGTACCCAGAGGGGGAAGTTGCTGATGCTATCCCATACAGTGGGCCAGTTTATCCTCTGGGTATCTGTTTCGGATTATGTTTGAGAACTTGATTCAGGTTGAGGTTCACAGAGGGTAAATTTAGTGATGCTACCCTGCTGTGCAAGGTAGCATCACCAAATTCACCCTCTGGGGACCTCATTTTTCAGATGATAGTCTGCTCATTTTCTGGCTTGGAGGAATGACACTAGGAAAATGGTCATTTATATATTTGGGGAGATCGAGAAGGCGCCAATGGGAGGAATTGTGAAACAGTTTTTATCTGAGTGCTCGGGGATTATGAAGGGGTGGGGAGGAATACCCCGGCGGGGCAATGGGTTAACCTTTTATCCAACACAGATGATATCAAAATTTATTATTTTAAATATCATTTTTTTAAACTTTTCAAAATATTTCAACAAAACCATATCATGTGACCCCTCGTTGGAACGAGTCGACGAGCTCGTTCCAGCGAGGGGTCACATGATATAGTTTTGATGAAATTTTTTGAAAAATAATATTTTTTCGACTGCTGAATTTGCATATTACGCGGGCGGATTCGGGCGATTCGTTGGGTAAACGGTTAATGTAGGCCTCCTCGTTAGAGGACCGCGACAAATCAGCGGAAGGCCGAGGATTTATTTTTATCATTATTACTACAGAATATTTAATAAAACATCCTGAGGTCATCTCCACGGTGTAGCCGTTAACCTCGCATAACCTTGTGCATAAAGAACTATCAAAAGATATTTTGTCACCTCCAAGTGGCAATGGAATGGATATTACCACTGTCGATTTTAATTGCACAAAGTAAACGCGCCAACATGTAAGTGGATAATAACATTTATCTATTTAAGAGTTGAGGAAATCTTTGTTCTTCACTATTCTCGGTGTAATTTTAATATGCATTAAATACGTCGGCAGAACAAACTTGCTAATTACTTTCGCATTAACGGTATCAACCCTATCACCCGCGACAAAATGGTTGGCAACTTTCCTTGCAGTTTTGCCAAACTATTTTAGTTGGAATGATACGTGTGTAAACTGGGCGTGTCATTGCAGCTAGTTACAACCAGCCGTACCTGACCAAACAGCAGTACTCAATACCATCAGCAATCTACTTTTTTTACAGCTAAACGTGCCTTCAACTGTCAAAACGTGAGCGCATGCTCCTATCTACATACTATACATAGAAATTTATATTGTTTTTCATATGTCTCATAAGACTCTGTGTGGCATGCTGTTTTACACGTTTGAATCAATTTCATGTATTATTTGTTAACTGGTAGAGTGCTAAGTTTTCCTGACTACAAAATTTTGTTCATCATAAATTGCTCTGTTGCACTTGAATGGATAGTGAAGGCACTATCCAATCAAGTGTAACAGACCAGTTTGTTGTGCACAATATCTAAATTATACCACGTCCAAAAGGAAACTATCTTCAGAGGAGAATAATAGATAGGGCCATTACCAGTACTTTTTAGTAAAGTCCATTTTGTGGCTTCCAGTATTCCACCAGTTAAGATGCATAGGTGTGCTTACGAATGGTCGTGGTGTTGGGTGGGGAATGTGTGCGGGGAGGGGTTGGGTGGTTTTGTGTGTGCGAATGATTTGAAAAATGATGTACATATTATACACAGAAATTTATATCGTTTTTCAAGTGTCTCATAAGCCTTCACGGCTGGGTTTCATGCTACTTTACTCATCTGTATCAATGCAATGTATTTTTTCTGTAAAGATGTATAGAAACGTGACACTATAATAAAATAATTTACTACTACTGCTACTGCTGTTTGATTTAATTCGAACACATAACTTAGTATTTGCTGATTATTTGGGTTAACTATATACATGCAAACAAGTGTAAACGGATTGAATGTTTTGTACATAAATTTCAGTGAATACAATTAACACATAACATATCAAAATAATTTGTTGTAGAAGGGGATTCAGAAGAAAGCTGAACGCTTATGTGAACCGTCTCCCAAGCCTATAAGATTACGCAATTTCAGTTAGACAGATAGAACGGGTGGGTTGGTTGGATATTGTTTGAACACGGAAAAAAATTAAGAAAGTAGAACGAGAGGACGAGTGAAGGAGAAGGATGACATTTGAAAAGGGCCAAAAATCAATGCACAAGACATCAACATTGACCGACAATAGTTTGGGAACTGACTCACGTGGAGATCGCACCCTAATACTAGTACGAGAGGAGGATATTCTAATGGACAACGGTGTGGGGGGGGGGGGGGGGGGGGGGGTGCAAGTTAACGTTTTTAATTCCGGGACGGTATACGGTTCCGGAGGAACGACGCCAGCACCTTACACCGCCGGGAAACGAACAATGTCTCGTAAGTGGAAGACGCATTGTTCATTAGCATGCAATATATTGTTCAATAATATACGAAACATTGTTCGCCTCCGCGGCATACAGCGTGGCAACAATATCCCGGAACCCAGCCCCCCCCCCCCCCCCAAGAAAAGCCCCAACTGTTTGAGAAGCTAATAGTGAACCAGGCCCTCACCCCGCAGATATTTCGTTTGATGTAGGTTTTCACTAAAAACTCACGTAAGACAGACAAGCAAATCCTCCGCCACCGATCATCAGTTTAGCTTGATGGTCCATTAACAGAAGAGATAGTTGGATAACACGATAAAAGCTCACTTTGAAGAGACGTTGTATTGAGATATCACCCAGTGGACGAATAGGCCCAGATTCCACCCATTGTAAACTATAAGGTGAGCAGCGGTAGGGTCGCAGTTATTGGAAGCGTTTACTAAGTGGAATAAAGTCCTGCACCATTTCAAATACAGACACATTTTCATCACTGGTAAGGAATTCGGAGCCAAAAAGGAGTGTTGTCAAATCTGGTGCGAATGGATGTGATTTTATTGTTGACCTGCGTGCCTCTACAAAGACAGGACAGAACAAAAGAAAGTGTTCGCTTGTCTCGAGTACACCACACTGACACAGAGGCGATGGCGACAGATGGTTATTGAATAAATGGGTGCTAAGATTACTGCAACACAACCGCAGTGATAGATTTGTCATATTTGTGATTTTGCATGGCCATAAAAAGACGGGGGTCGCAGATTGCTCCTGTTAAGATAACTTGCGAAATTACTCACTGATGAATTTTCTCTGATTGATAACGGTATGTCGTTCCATAGGCTTGTAGTTCTCGGTATAAATGAAGACTGGAACAGTTGGGTGTTGCAGAAGGGAACTCGGAGATCATTACTTGCTCCGAGATTGAGACATCGGCTGGTGGCGGAGACTGTTGGAGGTACTTTATTAGCAATATAAGGGGGGGGGGGGGGTTGTTTCAGTTTGTGTTT
The DNA here is from genome assembly GCA_031216915.1 of Pictodentalium vernedei. NCBI lineage: Eukaryota > Metazoa > Mollusca > Scaphopoda > Dentaliida > Dentaliidae > Pictodentalium > Pictodentalium vernedei. Next base: position 50,207,342 of record CM062288.1, on the reverse strand, counting down.
GCAACGTCTTTCCTCGAGGGAGTCCCAGCGGGTTTCATTGTAAAACGCGGAAGTCCTAGCACTCATGGTTGCGCCAGTCACTATCATCGCTGAAGCCAACTGTACTTTTTCCAGGTCGATTGTATTACTCGCCGTGCAATTATCCCAAATGGTACTACCATATTCAAGAAGAGGCCTAATAAAGGCAATATAAATCTTTTCAGGGACACTTCGATCAAGAGTAAACTTTTGCCTCCTCAGTAAATCTACGCGAGACCATGCTTTACCGCAGATATGTTCAAGGTGGTCTTTCCACTTTCGTGCACCATTTAAAATAACTCCCAGGTGCTTGTGACTTTTAACTTCCGATATCTGGGTATTACTAAGAAATAGTGGTGAGTGCACAGCAGGGGTAACCTTGCGCGATATAAGCATGCTCTCAGATTTTTTTTTGATTGAACTCAAGCAACCACGTCTTGGCCCAATGTTCTATTGTAGTCAGATCGTGGTTGATCACAGTTGCTGCTTGTGTTGGATTCTCAACTATAAGGTACAATGATGTATCATCAGCGAAGAGCCCAATGCTACTCAAGAATTTATCTGTTATGTTATTGATATATATTGGAAATAATAAGGGGCCAAGTATCGACCCCTGAGGAACTCCAGAGTTTATCGGTCTCCGTGATGAGGTCTCGGAGGCAACTGCGACCCTCTGGACCCTGTCGGAGAGGTACGATTTTAAAAATGTAAGTAAATCACCTGACACTCCTATTTTTCCAGCTTGTGAATGAGACCCACATGCCACACCTTATCGAATGCTTTACTGACGTCACAGAAGACCACCCGAACCTCTTTTCCGTCGTCTGGGGCTCGGCAGAATTCGTCATAAAGGTCAGTTAGTTGAAGTATAGTCGAATCACCAGGGGTGAATCCTGACTGAAATTGACTTGGATGTTGTTGTCGCTCAAGTACTTCCACAACTGTTTGAAAATACATTTTTCAAAAACCTTGCCAACACAACTGAGGAGCGAAATCGGACGATAGTTCGTTACTAAATTGGAAGGACGTTTTTTTTAAACGGGCGTTACATTAGCTTTTTCCACATAAATGGAAAGTAATTATTATTCAGGAGAATATTGAAGATTACTGAGAGAGATTCACATAATGATAAGTTACGTTCCTTCAGCAACCGGGGACTTACAAGATCAGGTCCTGCAGCCTTTGATGCATTAAGGGATTTTAGCGCTTCGTATACTTCGCTGCTTTGTATGGCTATCCTGTATATTGAGTAGGGGGCGGGTGTGGTCAGTATAGGTAGAGAGAGAGACCTGAGAGTCATCCACTGATGAGATAGAGCTAAATTATTCATTAAACACGTCAGCTTTTTCTCTGTTTGTGGCGTACGTTTTGTCCAAATGACTGATGGCCGGAATATCTGAATTGGTGTAGCCAATGAACGTCTTAAGGGTTTTCCACCACTGAGCTGGCGTAGTTGCACGACTAGTGAGTTTGACTGTACGTTTGCAACATAAGCTGCCTTCGCCTTCCTGATGGCCGAGACCACTTCGTTTCTCTTCTGTTTATATTTCTCAAAGGACTGTGAGAGACCATTGCGTTTGGCAACATGATATAACCTTTTTCTCTGTCTTATTAGTAATCTTATTTCGTTATGTATCCATTTTGGTTGGTCCTTTCTAACAGTGATCCATTTGTTGGGTATACGACGGGAAGCAGTGTTAGGTAGCTCTTTAGTGAACTCTGAGACAATTATATCCAGGACCGATGCATTGAAAATAATATCCAACTTTACACTATCGAGTGTGGTATTCAGTTCGCGATAGTGGCCCTGTGAATACAACCACATTTGTCTCCTAAGGAGATGCGCGATGGTTTGATAAAGGCGATCTCAAGGAAAGTAGGACAGTGATAGCGGATCATATCAGGTATGTATGAATGGATCTAAGATCTCACAAGTCTTCACGTTGACTGTCTTGCTTACAGCGAAAATGTCAATCAGTGAAGTAGAGGATTCCGTGACACATCGTCGTCTGAGTGCTAGAATGTTCTATGTCCCCTATGGGACATAGAACATTCTAGCACTCAGGCGACGACATGTTGGTCCATCCACAAGCTGTCTAAAATTAAAATATCAAATAATTTCTTATAGATGCCCCGTTGGACCTGCGAGTTGATTGTCGTTAAAATCACCGGTAATGACAAGGTCAGTAACCGGTGTATCCGTTGCTTTGTCAATCGAAGTGGATATAGTATCCCATGTATCAACAGGACTGTTGGGTGGGCGATAAAATGCTCATAAAAGTAGCGACTTACCCCTTTCTCTTTTTATTTTCACCCATAGGCACTCGACCGGTGTCAATTCTAGGTCAGGTCTGTGCCTAAATGCAATACCATCCTTAATGTAGACTGCAACCCCGCCTACTCTTGACGAACGATTGAAGCGCAGTGGTTTCTAGATTCCACGTATACTAATTTCATTAACTGGGTCATCATTATGTAACCACGTCTCAGTGAATGCCGTAATGTCAATAGACGCGGACTCACACTATATAATGTCAAGTTTGAGCTTTAAGCTTTGTAAGTCTTTTATTATTTTTCTAAACATAAGTACATTTGTTACAATAAATTAGTTGTATGCACTTCATGACTACACTCTAAAATCAGCTGGGTTAAAAATCAACCCAAATCAGTTGGGTTGTGTGAATATGAATCCAATTGGGTTCGTATTCACTCAACCCAGTTGATTTGATTTAATTTTTAATCCAACTAATTTTAGAGTGTAAATCCTCATAAATTATCCTTAACTTTGAGTTGTACAAATTTTGATCATTTCTGATGTAGTTGTTTCTTCTGGTGAGAGAGATAGATGGTTGGGGGTGGCCCCTCTTCAGTTTACTGGTGTTCAATCGGTGATCGGAACCGGTGTGACAGGAATGATAGTCCGTAGGAAAATTAGTCCCTCTGGACTATTATTCCGCGGAATTATAGTCCTAGGTCTAACATTTCTAGGAATAGTAGTCCGGCGGACTACTATTCCTAGAAATGTTAGACCTAGGACTATAATTCCGCGGAATAATAGTCCAGAGGGACTAATTTTCCTACGGACTTCCATTCCTGTTACACCGGCAATCACAATCGGCCGATTGTGGGCAATCGGATGACAACGCCTTCTGGAACATCGGTTCAACCAATTGTTGCCAAGCATTTTGTGATGATTCATTAACCGCATTTTATTATCTTCTGCAATTGTTCAATTGTCAATGCAAAATTATGTCAATGATACTGTCGCATGATTACAGGGGATAAATTGATGGAGGAAAATTTATGTTCTTATCAGTGCTCAGCCGACAGCCAGTGACTGTCGTCTGAACCCCAGTTCGAACGTAAACCTTGCCACCTTATCAATGCCCTATCCGCTTGGGTCTCTTAGGATTCCTTAAGGTGCCTGTGGCTTACAACGCCAAACGGTGATCAACGATAATTTACTGAAAGGTTATTTATTTACATGTACGAAGAAATATAATATGAAACAAATTACTCACAAAATTATCCATAAGAATACACTAATTACGCGAACAAAAGTTTATTCTTTAGGGCCCTCGATGTCTCCCACGGCTAGCTGTGTCCGCTGGACCAACCTCACATCATCTTCATCCTCTCACGGTTTGTGACAAATACAAAGTGTCTATTCACTTCTCGTTGCTTCCTCCTCGCAGGGTTAACTTTGCCGTCAGTAGGGCTTAACTCATACAATGTTCTGCTTGTGCGACTCTATCAGAGTTCTTGCAGTTCAACCACAATTCAATCGGCGTCTACCACAGTTCACGATCACTTTGCGCCTTGCCTGGCTCTCACGGGTTTAAGTTATTCTTCGCCTTCAGCTTTCTATTTAACAAAGCTTACATAAAAATATTCTACAAAGTGTTCTCAACATCACCAATTCTCGCACCGCCTAAAACTATCTTATCTCGCGAGCTATTCCAGCACTTACTCAAGCTCTTAACACGGTCTCTAGACCTCAACGTTACAGCTTTTACTTCTTTGGCTACGATGCCACTACGGTTCGCAACCGTTAACAAACTACAATAGGTTCCTTAAAACCCTCACAGGGTTACGACAATACGCGGACTTTCAATCTCGGTGCCTATGACATCGACGGCCAAGGCTAAATTCGGCCCTTCTCTGAGTGCCCTAAGGCCAACTGCCTCGCAACGACCCACAGCCTTACACACCTCCGACTGGAATTGGCTGGAATGAATTTTTCGAGAAATCCCTCGATTTTTATTCAGATAGCCAGAACATTTATTCTCAGTTAATCGCTTCTCTTGAACTTGGCCGCTTAGATCTATCTTAATTTAACACTCGCTTTAAAGTTCCTTTGAAAGACTCGCATTTTGGTATCTTTTGACATTTTGGAGGCAGGATAGACGCGTAATATGTGTGTGTGTCCAGAACGTAAGTGATGCACTGGTTTTCAACAATTACAATTTAATTGGCCTTAATTACCCGGATAACGATTACAGAAGAGACTATTGTCTCTCTTACTATTGATCTGTTATCAAAAGCCCATATGCCGTTGAACACGTGCACCATAATGGACATTAAATTTCATACTTAATTTAGCAGCGTCTGAATTATTGCCGATCTGGTTTCGGGGTCCGTCACATACCTATCTTTACATTTAACCCAGAGAGAAATATTATCAAAGATATTTACACCTTTATACAACAAAATCGCAACTTTTAGTTATCACCTTGACAAACACCATTCAATAAAGTTGAGAAACAATCACAATGCTTACAATTGAGCTTACTTGCGGCAATCGCCAGTTCATATCGGAAAAGTGAATGTTGCACTCCATTGAATGGGGTCGCAGTAAAATTACCAGTCGCACGCACTTGGGCGATAAACGTGGCTCTGAGAGCCACGTTTACCGCCCAAGTGTGTGCGACTGGTAATTTTACTGCGACACCCAGTCAACGAAGTTTAACATTGTGAAAAATGTTCAGTTTAATCTAGTTCTTTGGAGCCTTGACTTGCCTAGTAATGCACGGTATTACAATCGGAATGGGTATCAGAATCGGCCGATTGTGAGCTCAAATAACCGGTAAATCGTCAGCAACCATTTTTGGCAATCGGTTAAACACTACAGTTTACCAACGATTATGTCAAGAATTGTAAGCTTTATCGGAATGTTCTCTCTTATTTGGCCCATTCGCGCTCTATGAAAACAAATATTGCCCCCAACAACAAAAATAAATATAATTGTCTTTTAGCCATCCAGTTTTAAAACATTCTCCACTTTGAGATAATACCAATCACTGCCTTACATCGCCTAATCACCGGAATACCTGTTTTGAGTGCCACTTTTCTTGGTCATTCTCTGCAGTGCCGAAAATAGTGTTGTGACGAAACAAGCATGTCTCCGCAGTTAAAATCCACAGCCGATTCCGTTAATTGAATAACCCCGTAAACTGAATTTAGCTACCAAACACAAATCCGTTTACCATACGTTCTTTACATATTTGACCTGTTAATTGTATAGAGTAAACAGTTAATTGAATCTTGGGTTCTATCAAAGATTTATCTTTATACCTACTTAACTCCCTGTATTTAGAGGGGAGTTCTTAGAAGATCGCGACAAAGGAAGGACTAAAAATATGTATTATTATTATTATTATTATTATTATTATTATTATTATTATTATTATTATTATTATTATTATTATTTGGGAGCGCGTTGGCTCAGTAGGTAGAGGTGCAGGCTGCAAGCCGAGAGGTCCTCGGTTCGAATCCCACCTGCGGCAACCGCGTTGTGTCCTTGGGCAAGACACTTCATATCCATTGCCCGTGTGGGGGCACGATGACGCCGTGTTCTAAGGCGTACTGCACGTCGATGGTACGCATGTCTTCAACCAATCTAACCCTGCCTGTGCTGCAGTGCGGAGTTACGATGTTGGGGAGCTGGCAGCTGCTCATCGTTGCTCGGTGGTTCTCTCCGGGTACTCCGGCTTCCTCCACCCGTAAAACTGTCACGGTCATGATTAGCCATTGTGCATAAATATGTGACCTTAAACATCAATAAATAATAAAATAATAAATAATATTATTATTATTATTATTATTTAGTCAGATAATACCCGTGGCCCAGTATATTAGGCGAGCTAATCGCCTTCGATTATTATCTGAACCTGGTTCTCGTGTATATTCCTTCACAGAATTTTGTGGTAATTCGACAGTTCTGTCAGGTTATGCTACTTACTATTAGGTTCATTCACACTTGATGCCTCCAGGCAATTCACACTTAAAGACTTTACCATTACGCGCGATCTGAGCATGCGTCCGATACCATAAAGTGATAATTAACGGTTTTTATTCACAGTTTAGAATTTTGGGAAATTGTATTGTCTATGATTTGCAGAGGCGGTGGAACCAGGGGGCAGCAGGGACGTTATCCCCCTCCCTATACACACTCTTTTTATCAAATAGTGCCCCTGTCTTCAGAAAACGAAAGTGCCCCCACAGAGAGATGGGTATATCCCGAGCGTTCACACGTACACATCGAAGACTCTTCATGAACAAGCACTCGCTATTCCGCGGTGATCCAAATTTAATCTGAAATTGGTGTCACTTTTCCTTACTGTATCATGCATTGATTAGCATTGAGTCACTTCCCTTTAAATGTGTGTAGACGTGTTTGAATATATGCAAAATCTACCCACATATACACAAATCACAATGCATATGTGTGCGCCGATCAAATGAGGCATTATACTATACCGAAATTCGCACGCGCACAGTGCGCGTACGAATTTCATTATAGTAGAGTGCCCTGTTTTATATTTGCCACCCACATTCAAACCGTTCCACCGCCGCTGCTAATTTGTGTCTCAACCAAGATAATACGAAACTAGGAAGAAAATTTGTCACTTTATCTCTTCGCAAACAACGATCATCGCGTCCACCGTTTAACCCTTTACCCAACGAATCGCCCGCATCCGCCCGCGTAATATGCAAATTCAGCAACTAAAAAATATTATTTTTCGAAAAATTTCAACAAAACCATATCATGTGACCCCTATTTGGAACGAGCTCGACGATCTCGTCACTTTATCTCTTCGCAAACAACAATCATCGCGTCCACCGTTTAACTCTTTACCCAACGAATCGCCCGCATCCATCCGCGTAATATGCAAATTCAGCAGCTAAAAAAACATTATTTTTCGAAAAATTTCAACAAAACCATATCATGTGACCTTTCGTTGGAACGAGCTCAATGAGCTCGTTTCATCGAGGGGTCACATGATATGGTTTTATTGACATTTTTTGAAAAATTTCAAAAAATGATATTTAAAATAATAAATTTTGATATCGTCTGCGTTGGGTAAAGGGTTAAAAATAAGAGTACGAGTTGCACACAGCTATAAATGGGTTTAGTGCGGCTACGAGCTCGTTCCAAAGAGGGGTCACATGATATGGTTTTGTTGAAATTTTTTGAAAAATTTTTAAAAAATGATATTTAAAATAATAAATTTTGATATCGTCTGCGTTGTGTAAAGGGTTAATTGCGTAATTATAACCACTAATTGCCAAGAAGAGATCAGAAGATTCAGTTGTCAAAAAGAGATCAGAAGATTGAAACATTTTGACCTCTTAGACATACATCTTTTTTCAAAATTATCTTAACTGTTTGAGGTAGAAAAGACAGCCGCGCCATTTCTATTATCAAAGTAGAGTTGCACATATTTGAAAAAGGTATTTATCGGAAGAGAGAATTGCTGAAACGCTTGAAAAACGGGGAATTTAATGCCAAAAAGAAGAAGAAGAAGAATTATTTGGCCTCCCGCTGGTTTGTCGCGGTCCTCTAACAACTCCGCTCCAAACATTGGGAGTTCAGCAGCTATCAGAGTAGACTTTTGATAGAATGAATGAATGAAAGGTTTCAGCGCGCTCACGGCGCGCAGGGACGATGTGGGATTTACAAATCCCTTGCGACCCGATTAGCCTTGTTTTATTTCACTTGGATCACACAGGCCTAGCTTTCCTATTGCCTCAAATGGGGTCTGAGGGGGTATGCACGCGGTTAGAATTCCCGGCAGTTTGCGTTGGAGTGATAGATTGTCAAAGGTCAATCCCTTAACGCCATTAAGACTGTTAGAGAGATGTCTAGTGATGAAGAAAAGGTTGTAGCGTGCCGAAGGCGCGCAGGGACGATGTGGGATTTACAAATTCCTTGCGACACGGTTAACCTTATTTTTGATAGAACGCAAGATTTTTAATCCAATTAACAGTTCACTCTATACAAATAACATGTCAAATTTGTAAAGAAGGTGTGGTAAATGGTTTTGTGTTTGGAAGTTATATTCAATTAACAGGAATATTCAATTGAGAGGTATCTAAATAAACAGGTTCCCTTATATTGAATATTTTAATTCCCTTATCTCTTTGCTCTTGTATTGTTGTGTCTTTTTATAATACTTGGTACTGTTGCAGGAGCGAAGTGGGGCTGTTCAAGGGTAACGTGATTAAATTATTATAGTAGTAGTAGTAGTAGTAGAATATTTTATTTAAATGTCACGTTTCTATTCACATGGAATATATTACACATCCCGAATTGAATGGTTTTGAACGCCGAAGGCGCGCAGGGACGATTTGGGGAACAAGCCCCTTTCGACCCTCTTTAGATGTAGGATAGGTGTTTGATGGTTTGTCTAGGCACGTCAAAGGAGGAAGGTGTTCGGGTTTAGTGGCGTTTACTACGTTTCTGCTTTTTCTTCTTGGAAGAAGGTGGCTGAGATGGCGAAGGCTTGGCAGTTGCTGTTTCTGAGTTTTTGCGTTTTAGCCATCTGTGGAAGAACGGATCGCGGATCCTGGCTGCTTCTAAGTGACTTGGTTTGTTGATGAGGACGTTGTATGTTTCCTTAGCCCATTCCATCTGGGTTGATTTAAGGTATTCCAAATAATCATCTCCAGTTCCGCCAAACTCCGAGTTTGCCGAAGCGCTCAATGGCACGTCCATCCAACATTTCAATATAGGTCGTCAGGCTAGTATCGCCTTCATCAGAAGGCCCATGCTCGGACTCCGAGGTTGAAATGGATTTGAGGCCCGATTGGTTGAGGTTGATAGGAGTGTCAGATACGGATTGGGCGACCTCCATCTCCTCTGTCTCCTTTTCCTGCTTCGCCTTTCCCTCCGACCTCTTTGGTGAAGAGGTATGGCTTGGGATTGGTGATACAGGTTTTGAAGGTGAGTTGACAGTGATCACCTTTCGCATCTCCTGATTCCCGGTCTCAGTCCTCTTCCTTTCGATCCACGCCTCCATTCGCCTGGCATCCCTGCGTTTAGTGGCTGGTGACTTCTTCTTCGTCTTTGTCTTCTTCTTGTTTTCCACGGGTGTCTCTGTGATAGGCTGTTTTCCCTTCCTCTGGGGTGGACCAGTGCGGGTGGGCGGTATTACACATAGAATGTTAACAGAATATTTGTATGAAACCCAATCTCTGAAGGCGTATGAGACACATTTTGATCATTGATTGGTCGTTATACAATAAGCATCACCCCGTCCCCGTCCACCCCTAGGACAGAATTGTATATACACCCGTGCAGACATTTCCACGTGCTTCTGCATATTCCACGTACATATACAACCAAATATTTGAATCAATTTTACAAGTCCGAAAAGGTGAAAAGTATTTACAAATATTCAAAGAGCAAAAAAATATACATAAAGCCTTTGAGAGATCGATAAAGCAACATGTACATACCGAAGTCAAATCCTCCCATTTTGGGGGTTCAAGATTTCCTTCGACATGCAAATGTTCATTCGTAGGCCTTTCAAGAAAAATTAAATTAAAATCGATTGCCAAGCCTGGTATATATGTTTAAACGTTCAGTTAGGTAATCGGCATATATTTAAAGTTTGCGTTGTTCACGTCATACGCCTCACTTAATGAAACCACTCAGAACTTCATCCCTTCAGAGCTTGCATTGAGTGTGAGACATCAGAAGACTTTCTCTTATACTGCCTTATGTTTACAACTGCTAAATAGCCCTTATCTCTGAGATAGTACATGACTTCATTTCAGCAGGTGGGAGGTTCAAATGACCCCCGCCTCTCGTGCATATTTGGTGTGATCATACTTCTTGTTTCCAATACTTCTAGTAATGTTCAGGTTCACCACCATTCGCATTCACATATGGGCCATTGCCCTCATGCATTATTTAGGCTGCTCGTTTGAAATTGCTTTTCTGCCATATCTTAGGGTGACATTTTATGTATCCAATCTGGCAGTTCCCTTCTTTTCTCTTCTCTTTTTGTGTCCCATTTCCTATTTCCTTTCTGTAATCTTCCCTTATCACCTCTTTGCTTAGTTTAAATAATCTCACATATCTCGACTGTGGGCGTGGCCCCGATAGTCAAGAGGGAGCTGTCGGCTCTCAGTCGTTGATATAAGAGCCTGTGTACTGAGTCCTGCCATGTTTTGAAGTTAATTAATATTGAGCTTGACACTTCCTGTCGAAACCCTCATCTTGACTGTAACTTGTTAATCGTTACACTGTGTATGTTGGTATTATGTATCACTAAATCTTATTTTGTTAACACTGAAATGTATGCATGTAACATAGATTCTAAGAATAAATATTGTTTAACCCTTTACCCAACGTAACGGCCAAAACCGGTCAGCGCTATTCTAAAAAATGTCAATTAGTTTTCATTAGTTTTTCATTTTTTGTCTCAAAAACATAGGTTATGACCCCTCGTTGCAACGAGCTCGTCGAGCTCGTTCCAACGAGGGGTCATAACCTATGTTTTGGAGACAAAAAATGAAAAAAAAATTCGTTATTCAAGAATTTTTTTTGCATGTGTCGTCTGCTTTTCATGTTAGGTAAAGGGTTAAACTAAATTATTACATATCCTTTGAATTGAATTTTTTCATTGTGTCCTCTGCTTCTCAAATGCTACAATTTCCAAAAGCTCATTCAGTAATCAGTTAAGGGCAATAAAATAAATTAATAATAACCGTTCAATCTCAAACATTGCAAGTGAAGTATTCGTTAATTTAGATGACGGTATTTTTAGATGAAAAAAATCTCTGGAGGTGGGATGGGGAAATCTCACCAGAGGGCAAGATATTTGAACCTGGTCTGGTTCAAATATCTTGCCCCGAGAGTGAGATTTCCCCATTCCCACCTTCAGACTCATCGAGGATGATTTTTCTTCCCACACACGAGGATTACGTCATTATAGATAATTGGCGGTCACGTGCTGACATATCCAATTTATCAAGTCGTAGTCCTTTCGAAAAACGAACAATTTCATCGGAAGGATCGTACAAAAGGTATATACTAAAAAATTGATTTGTAACACTGTCCGTTAAGGAGTTAATGAATTTACGCGTATCAAACGCTAATGTAAAGGGCATTGTGAGATTACTGATCGATCGATAAATTCGCGCAGTGATATTATTAAATCTGCAGAGAAACATGGGGTTGAAACAAATCAAGTTTAATATTTGAATAATAATTAAATATTGAGTCTATATCAACAAGGAACAGATAAATAGGTAATAAACGAACACAATTTACAGTTTATTTACAATTGTGCAGACGATGATGAAATAGTTCCGGCGACCTAATAAAATATGCAAATGAGTATGTCACGTGGGGTGGGTGGGATAGAAATATCCCACCCTGCTGTCTCACCCGGGGTCGTTGTTGTTTCCTTCAAAGACATCCTATCAAACAGAGACAGCCTGAGGCAGATTATACTTGCCAGTGATGGCCATCACTTAAAATCATCTCCGAAGTGGCAGACTATATTTGCCCGAAAATCTAGATAGACTGCACCTTCGGGGAGAGGTAGTACCTTTGTGAGAGACCCAACCTCCCACACTGATCCTCACCCGAGGGTTCAACCGACATCAATCAACAAGACAGCCTACCCACAACTGGAGACACCTGCCGAGTACCGGATCCTTTTCCTCCTTCAACACGCCTGGACATGTGACAGCCAATCATATACAGTTACCGAGGGTCGAAAGGGGCTTGTTCCCCATACCGCACCTGCGCGCCTACGGCGCGCGAAATCATTCCTTTGTTGTTTTTGCTCACCCGGGACACGCGTATGTTTCACGTATAGTGGGGGAGAAAACATCCTCAGACACTCTTCTATGCCCAGAATTGCATGATAACATCGGCTGATAACGAATGTCGAATAAGGAACTGTGAATAAGTAACGGTTCTCACGTGTCCATTCCCATAGGTCTGCTGGTAAGTTTGGCTTTATAAGATACCGAGTATTTGTCCACTTCCCGGATGAAACGGTATATAGGTCCGAGAATGGAATTGCTATAATACAATTTTGGACAGATACCGTCGCATTTGGGTATAGAGAATAATGTGTAAAATACTTGGACATATAGTGCCACGCCTCACTACTGTAGTACCCCAAACTCTTTTTAACACTATATCCAACGAATCGGCCGCATCCGACCGCGTAATATGCAAATTCAGCAGTTGAAAAAATATTATTTTTCAAAAACTTTCAACAAAACCATATCATGTGACCCCTCGTTGGAACGAGCTCGATGAGCTCGTTCCATCGAAGGGCCACATGATATGGTTTTGTTGACATTTTTTTAAAAATTTAAAAAAATGATATTCCAGATCTTGAAGTTGTAGGGGAATTGCGTCCATACGCAGTGAACGGGAGTGTCAAATGTGTAATTTAGGGGTAGTGGAGACCCTGGGACACTTTTTATCAGAATGTCCAAAATATCAGTCTAACAGAAAACGATCCACTGGGAGTATAATGGGGGAGTGAGATGGGAGAATGAAGGGCATCAGGTTAGTGGGTGACACAAAGGAGAGGGTTAGTATGCTTATCGGTGAGATTGGGAAGAGTGATGCACGGGATTTCATCAAATAGTTCCTTTCCGTGTGCTGGTTGACTACAAGAAGTCAATGTTTGTGTCCCACTGAAAAAGTTCTGGTGCCTGAATTAAAAGGTTCCATACATCCTGGATGTTCTTATTGTTTATCTCAGAAGTAAAGTTTTCTTGTTCGTGTGGATTTGGATTTATCATGTCACAATGTTAAGTTTTCTTGTTCATGTGGATTTGGATTTATCTTGTCGCAGTGAATCGGAGAGTTTGATTTCCAATAAATCGTTACAAGGAAAACACAGCTGAACCAATTGTAAATACCAAAATTAATCTAGAACTCTATCAGTTAACTTTGAAAAACCCGTATAGATCAATTTTCACATACGTGTTAATGCTTTACCTAACATGAAAAGCAAACGACACTTGCAAACAAAATTCTTGAATAACTTATTGTTTTCATTTTTGTCTCAAAAACATAGGTTATGACCCCTCTTTGGAACGAGCTCGACGAGCTCGTTCCAAAGAGGGGTCATAACCTATGTTTTTGAGACAAAAATGAAAAAAATAATGAAAATTAATTAGCGATTTTTGTGAATAGCGCTGGCCGGTTTTGGTCGTTACGTCGAGTAAAGGGTGCTATTGTTTCCAAAGACAGAGCAGATGGCACGTTGGGAGGAGAGGGTGGGGGTCATGGCTGTTTAAGTTGAGAACGCGGTCGTTTGAGCTTGGATGAAAATTAAGAAAAAACTGTGAAAATGAGTGGCAAATGTGAAATTTACGAGTAGTGGAGACCCGGAACACATTCTTTTGGAATGTTCAAAACATGAGTCTAACTGAATAAGATTCACTGGATGTATAATAATGGGGAAGTGGAGTGGGAGGATGAAGGATATGTCGGTGTCAGAAATAGTTAAGCACTGGCAAAAGGTACACGATAAACGATTTGGTAAATGTTTTGAGCAACTATAGGGTAATCCTTTCAACACGTGAGACAAGATACGTCCAGAGATAACAGGGTCTTCCTATATTGCTGTTGGAAATTCCAGTGAGGCAATAATAATAATAATAATAATAATAATAATAATAATAATAATAATAATAATAATAATAATAATAATAACACTTTGGCCGTCCGTTGTTTTGTCGCGGTTCTCATGTGAGAAGGCTTTGGTTACCCCTGTGCTCCGAACTGCTTCTCAATTCCCACGCCCCTTCTCTCCTCCCAACACTGGAAGACGGAGTGCATGATGACATTCCTTGCCCCATTCTTTCCAAAGTCTCCGTAAGCATACTAATCCTCTCCTTTGTATCAGCCACTAACCACATGTATTTAGCTTTCTGGTGAATCCACAAATATGTATCTTGTTCTATCGTATTATAATGCAACTTGGAAATAAATAATGTTTAAACTAACCACATGCACTTTATTCTCCCATTCCATTTCTACATGATACTCCCGGGGAATCATATTCTGCGTTTCGCTGTTTTTACAACCCCCCTCCCCCCCCCCAAGCTCCAGGGACCGCGGCCTCAGCTTGAACAACTGTAACCCCCAAAAGGTGTCATCAAGGAGCTCTTCAAAACCTGACTTCTCTTTATCACGCAGACCATCCAAAGGGCTCTTTGATTTGACCCCCCCCCCACCCTTCTCGCCAATTAAGGTTACCATACCCCAATGACTCTCTCTCTCTCTCTCTCTCTCTCTCTCTCCCTCTCTCTCTCTCTATGTGTGTGTATGAGCTGTCAGCTAACTGTGGAATCCACTAAATAGTGTGATTTTGTTTTTGATAATTAATATCGTTTTGACCTAATTGCTGTGCGAAAGAAAAGTTAACTGTTCATCGGTAGTTACATAATAGACTGCACACCGGTTGTGGGTATATATGTAGAAACTTATTCCGACACCTGTCAGACTACATCCTAAATTATTACAAAACTTCCCCACACCTTCAAAATGAATGCGCTCGTTTTCCAAAGAGATTCTTGTAAACTATGGTCACCAACGCATCGATTATGGACAAAGAAATGAACTGACATCAACAATCGTTCAACATGTGCAGTTTTGGAGTCAATGGACCATTATCATAAAGCACTTCTTGGCAACTCTGATTTAAAAAAATGTTGAATGTGTGACTTTTCAAGCTCTTTTCGTGAGAAAACAGCATATTAATCCGTAGAACATAATAATAATACAATAATAACATGATGGAACAAAGAAATCGTTTTGTTTCACCTGTTACATTTTACGTAATATCTTCAACCTTCTTGTCTTCTCGCCACATGCGATCACCTCTCAAACCACAAGAAACACTTTGAGAAAAGCTGATTGGGGGATAATCTCCCCGAAAAAGAAAATTTATCTTTCGAATATTTCTAACAACAACAGTAGCCTGATCGTTTTAGTCTTTATACAGAGTGATTAGAAATTCATATCTAAACATGCTGCTGATAAACATTCCTTCTTACGAGTTCAGTACAGGCCTGGCATTCTTTTGAGTGTAGGAAAAAAAACCCTTGGGAAAAAACCTCCTTAGGAAAAAAGCCCCTTGGTAAAAAACCCCTTTGGAAGAAACCCCTTCGAGAAAAAGAAAAACCTTGGAAAAAAAAACCTTCATATTGACAACAGAAAAACGTTTTCTTTAGTGACTTTATTTTTGTATGACAACATGTTCATTAGTGAAAAATACATTAACATAATATTATCTGTATGTTCTATAGTACAAAATATCTGTAATGTTCTATAGTAAAAAATACATTCCAATTTGCATATTTTCACATGTTAATCACTTCATATACAGCACTAATACATTAAATATGTCTAACATTTAATTTGTAAGGCAAGATGCCCTACAGCAAGGGTTTTTTTAAGAAGGGGATTTTTTCCTAAGGAGGTTTTTTCCCGGGGGGGGGGGTCCGTACCCCCATTCTTTTGGAGTGCAGCACGCCTACTGCACGCTAAGAAAAAATTGAGAGGGGCAATTTTTTGCATTCCTTGATTTTCTGGACCTGTTTGGGACTGCCTTTAAAATATATTATCATTTCGCCCCCCTTCCCCCGAAAGTGTATTGAGTGTAGTGCTGAACGTGCTAGTCACATACTAGTTAAAAAATTAATGTTCCAGAATATTTGGAATTCAAACATAAAGACAGGGTGGGTAGAATAAGTGAGATAGATAATAGAGAACTATTCAATGGAGATCTCGGAGTGGGCAGAAAGCAGGGTAATGAAAATCTTCATTGAAAAAGTCATGCTGGATTATAACATGAACTGGCGAGAGGGGATCAAAGCAAAGAGGTTTTTGGGATGACCTGAGTCATAAAGAGAAGCCAGGTTTTGAAAAGCACCTTGATGGAACCTTGGTGGGGGGGGGGGGGGGGGTCACTCTTATTCAATATGTGGTCGCGGTCGCTGGAACTTGGGAAAAAACTGAGAAAGACAATGAAAAAAGTGCCAAATGTGAAATATAGGCGTTGTGGAGTCCCTGGAACACTTTCTATTAGAATGTCCAAAATACCAGTCTAACATAATAAGATTTACCGAGAGTATGATGGGGTGGGGGTGGCGGAATGAAGGATATGTGGTTAGGGTGACACAAAGGGGAGGGTTAGTATGCTTATCTGAGAGATGGGGAAGATTGGGGTACGGGATGTCATCAAACAGTTCGTCTCGCATCGCCAATAAGAGAGCAGAGGCGTGGGGATAAGGAGGCATAATCAAGGCCTTCTCACCTGAGTACCTGAGTACCGCGACAAATCATCGGCCGGTCAAAGGGTACATTCCCTCTAGAACAATTCCCTTTAGACCAATTCCCACGAGTCCAATTCCCAAAAGACCAATTCCCATCAGACCAATTCATGCGTTCTACTTTTTAAATAATTCCATATCAATAATTTGATATATTTATAAATATTTATAAATATGTATTTAATGTTATTGATTTTCAAGTCTGAAAATAAGCAGTCTGTCATTTGCAGAATGAGGTCCCCAGAGGGTGAATTTGCTGTTGTTATCCCATACAGTGGGTCAGCTTATCCTCTGGGTACCTCTTTTTGTTTATGTTTGAGACCTTAATTCAGATTGAGGTTCACAGAGGGTAAATTTAGTGATGCTACCCAGCTGTGCAGGGTAGCATCACCAAATTCACCCTCTGGGGATCTCATTTTTCAGATGATAGTCTGCTTATTTTCTAGCCTGTTGATATTTTATAAACTGAAATGTTATAAACCTATATTTTTTGTATGTTATGCGTATAAAAAATTTTTTTATCAAATAAAGTGCTTATTCAACCCTTAATCAATAACAGTATGTAGTTGATCTAAAAGGAGTTGGTCTTTTGGGAATTGGCCAAAAGGGAATTGGTCTAAAGGGAATTGGTCTAGTGGGAAGACACTGGTCAAAGTGTTATAACTATTAGTGAGAGTGTGCCATTTCACTGATTCTTTTCGCATTGCTCACCAGAGAGTTAGGTGGGGTCCTAAATGATGACGAGGGAGTACCAGTTAGGGACCAAAAGAACCCGTGCATGGCTATTTTTCGCAGATGATGATATACAAAGAGAGGCAAAACTAAATGCCGGCTCGATCATATGTGTCAGACTTTTGTTCACATGCGCGAAGCCACCTACAATTTTTATTTTATTGTTTGTTTTTTTTCGATAACATTTTTATTTGTTCAGAAGTTTAACAAACAGTGGTTTAATGTGTGCTCTTTGGACGTCGTCTGTTAAATGTCTGATTCAATAACGGACGTGATAACCGTTACTAACATTCCCAGTTCCTTATCTGACATTCGCTACCAACCCATTTTATGTCCAGTAAGGAAATTGGAACAATGAATGAATGAAAGGTTTTAGCGCGCCGAAGGCGCGCAGGGACGATGTGGGATTTACAAATCCCCTGCGACCCGGTTAACCTTATTTTATTTCACTTGGATCATACAGGCCTAGCTTTCCTATTGCCTCAAATGGGGTCTGAGGGGGTATGCACGCGGTTAGAATTCCCGGAAGTTTACGTTGGAGTGATAGATTGTCAATAATCAATCCCTCAACGTCATTAAGACTATTAGAGAGTGGGCTCTATTCGGTTCCAGCTTGGCGATGGTAGAGGTTTGAGTCCCACCATGGTGGCGATCCAGGATATAATATTGTGCGATGGAAAATTTATGGGAAGCAGAGAAAAGAAAACCAAACAGCAACGCCGGTTTGGTAGCGGGACCGTTATATGACCATAGCGGTAACAAAAAAGGAGTGGAGAAAGCTCCAACAGTTTAGTTTTGAAAAACCGAGAGTTTCCACTTTATTGCAATGGAAACAAAACAACCATTTATTGTTTTCACTGTGATGTTTAGAACAACTGCCAGGACTTTGCTTTCAATTCAGTACCCATTGTAATTTAGGCTGAAAGAAATAAACGAATGATAAAACAAAAAGACAAAATAATAAATAAATCAGGAAATGGAATGACGAGTTTGTTATGTGTAGAAATACTTACACGGAATGCGGTAACAAGAGTTTCTTATCAACATTGCCAGTCTGTACTTGGGTGGGGTTAAAAGAACTGGTCGTTCTTTTGGGTGATTCCGTCCGTTCAGTAGAGCATTGTAGATGGCGTCTTGTTGCACTCAAAACACGTTTTTAATTTAAACAGTATTTATTTCCAACTGTATTAGCAAGCTTACAAATAAAATAAAAACATGGTGTGGTGGATTCGACTGGGCGCTGAAGACATTCGGGATTCACGAAATCGCTTGATTTAAGTTTGAATCAGCAACCAACTAGGAACCACGAGAAAAAGATCAGTGCTTGTTTTCTGCACTAAACAAGTTGTGCTTTAGTGGTAAAATAGGACCCGGAACCAACGCCTGCTGTGGAAGTCCCCATTAAGTAGACAGTATAGATATAAACGATTGCTAACTTGACTTTATACCTCTGTTGCGGTCATGATTTAGTCATAGATGCTGAAAATGACCTTAACCCTTTACCTAACATGAAAAGCAGACGACACATGCAAAAGTGCAAAAAAATTTTTGCATAACTAATTTTTTTCATTTTTTTGTCTCAAAACCATAGGTTATGACCCCTCATTGGAACGAGCTCGACGAGCTCGTTCCAACGAGGGGTCATAGCCTATGGTTTTGAGACAAAAAATGAAAGAATAATGAAACTTAATTTGCGATTTTTGAGAATAGCGCTGGCCGGTTTTTAACGTTACGTTGGGTAAAGGGTTAAACTAAGTTGTAACAGTATGGCCGCTGTGGACTCGTCACTTTCCGTGGGTTGGTAGTATTTCCACGAACGCAATAATATTAGATTCCAAACACTAATTATAGGAATAATCATCACAGAGTGAACGAAGAACTGAAAAGGGCCATAAAGGTTAGAAAAGCTAAATGTGCTACATACAGGGGAAGTAGAAAACTTAAGGGGGTGGAAAGCAATGAGGCCATGGTAGCAAAGGAAGAATACCAACAAGCACGAAATAAAGTAAACAAGATTAAAGATGATAATCGGAGAGTGCGAAATAGCAGTCTTATTAGGACGATAAGAACGACAGGGGGGTCGAGTTCGAGCGTATTTTGGAAATGGGTGAACAAACGTAACAAACGGAATAACCCACAGAGCATTAAAGTAGATGGCAGAGTTACAGAAGAGCGAGATCAAATCGCATTAGAACTAGTCAAGCACTGGGAAAAGGTAAACGATAAGCGATGGGGCATGGGGAACCTACCAGAGTGTCCGAACCAGGTCGAGGAAAATCTATCGAACTTCGTGTGCAGCGAAATCAAAACTGAGGAGGTGCGAAGGGTGATCTCGAAATTAAGGAATGGAAAAGCGGGAGGGGTGGACGAAATTCCTAAGGAGTTTATCAAAAAAGGGGGAGAGGAACTCTTGGAAAGCCTAACTGCCCTATTCAATTTAGCCATAGAAAAACAAGAGGTCCCAAAGGAGTGGAGGGAAAGTAAAGTGACATTTATTCACAAAAAGGGGGAAAAAGACGTCTTGGATAACTATCGAGGGATCTCTGTCAGCAGCAACATTGGAAAAGTCTTTTGTAAAGTCCTGTATGGGAGATTAGAGGAGGTGATTGAAGAGAAGGGTTTTTTGGGAGAAATCCAGAATGGCTTCAGGAAGGGAAGGAGAGTCACTGGCCATCTTTTCACGCTATCCCAAATGATAGAATCCGCGAAAGCAAAAAAGAAAAAGATGTTCATGGCCTTTTTGGATGTTAAAAAGGCATATGATAGAGTATGGAGGGAGGGTATGTGGCGCAAGCTGGAGGCTCTGGGCTTGGGGGGCGAGTTTGTTGGGATTATGAAAGCATTATATAAAGATGTACAGAGTGAACTTAGCCTGGGAAACATTACAACAAAACGTGTGCCTATGGAGATAGGCCTAAAACAGGGGTGTATCCTTTCGCCAATTCTTTTTGCATTGTACATCAAAGGTTTAGGAGATGAACTCCTGCATAGCGACGAGGGGGTTGCAGTTGGTGACTTGAAGATCCCAGGGCTATTTTTTGCATACGATATGGTGCTAGTGTCAGACAGCGAAGAGGGGCTAGCGAAGATGCTGGGAACTGTTGGGAAATATGGGAGCAAATGGAGACTCGAACTTAATGAAAGCAAGAGCAAAGTTATACCCGTGGGCCGCAAAGTAGACCCCACTCGAAGGTGGAGAGTGGGGGAGTTCTGCATTCCGGAAGGTAGCAGTAGACTTCTTAGTGTAGGAGAGACTAGCGATTACGAGTATTTGGGGGTAAATATAAACATTAAAGTATATTGTAGTAGCTTGAAGTATTGTTTGTCTAAAGAGAGATCCACTTGTGTTCTAACTTACATGCTCCTTCGACTCAGTGGAGTTGGGCTGCATGAAAGCTTCACTGTTATGTTTGCTTTATTTATTGACCACTTCAGTGTTTCCGGTACCCATCATTTAGTAAATCCATCTGGTGAAACTTCATTTCCTTGCAGTGCGAGGGACATCTGTGAAATTTCATTTCCTTGCATTGCGATGAACGTCTGTAAGGCTACGCTTACATTGAAAGTGTTAATCGCTGCGTTCCTTGTCACTTCGTTGTTCTACTCGGCCGTACATTTATTATTGTCCGGTGACATCGAAACTAATCCTGGCCCAAATTCTCTTAATTTGAATCACAGCGAGAACATTTTAAAAATTGTTCATCTTAACATCCAGAGTCTAAAACCCAAAATAGATATAGTTCAATGTGAATTCGCATCTTTTGATATTGTGACTTTGACTGAGACCTGGCTGCAAAGCTCCGATCCCACATCCGATGCCTTTCTCCAAGGGTTTCACGAACCATTGAGATTCAATCGTCCGACAAGGGGAGGTGGGGTTGCCATTTACGTCAAAGACGGTATCTCATATCGACCAAGACCGGATCTCCACACATTGAACAAAGAGTGCCTGTGGGTTGAAATATTCACAAAACGATCTAAGTCGTTATTATTAGGGGTTTTCTATCGGCCACCCAATAGTCCCCCAGATACGTGGGAAGCCATATCGGCATCCATCGAAAAGGCCAGAGACACGTCTATCGTCGACCTAATTATCACAGGGGATTTCAATGACAACCAAATGGTTTCGTCTCGAAGCGGTTTTTCTGAACTTCAGCATTATTTTAATTTAAGACAGGTAGTGAGCGAGCCAACTTGTTTCACTGAATCATCGGCTTCCTTATTAGATCTCTTTGCTCTCAGTGACACAATTAACATTAAAAATTGTGAGGTCCTTGAACCGATTATTCCGGACATGATTCGCTACCACTGCCCCATTTCAATTGAAGTTGAATTCTCTAAACCACCACCTCTCTCCTTTAAGAGGAGGATATGGCTTTATTCCCAGGGTAACTACGAAGCACTAAATGAAGCTTTCTCTAGCGTCGACTGGGACGCTCTCTTCGATAATCATTGTCTTGGCACTATAGTTTCCAACTTTACCAACAAAATACTCGATGTTGCCTCAATCCACATACCCAATAAATTCATTACTACGAGAATAGACCAACCAAAATGGATGCACAACGAAATAAGATTACTGATCAGGCAGAGGAAACGTTTGTATCGCATTGCTAAGCGCATTGATCTTCCACGTGCCTGGGCTAAATATAAACTGAAACGAAATGTTAGGAAGGCTGTTAGGAAGGCCAAAGCGTTATACTTGTCAAAAATCCAATCCACTCTAAGGAGTAAAGAAACACCACCATCACAGTGGTGGAAGACTTTAAAAACATTTATCGGCAGCAGTAACGCAGTAGGAATTCCCACTCTCATCCACTCAAATAAACTATACTCATCAAATGCTGAGAAAGCGGAAGTGTTCAACGAATACTTCAGTTCTATCTCAACAGTTGATGATTCGAATGCGTCCCTGCCAGACCCACCATCCCGTGCTTCCCAAAGTATTGATAGCATCACCCTACATTGTAGCGAAGTAGAAAGTGTAATGAAGTCGATAAAAGTGTCCAAGGCTTCTGGTCCTGATCTCATAAGCCCACGTCTATTAAAAGAATGTCATTCCTCCTTATGCGAACCACTTTCGATCTTATTTAACATACTGATGAACAGCTCGTAATTCCCATCGTTGTGGAAAAAAGCAAATGTCTCTCCAGTCCTGAAAAAGCAACCGTCCAATTCTGTTGTTAATTATCGCCCAATATCATTGATCAGCTGTGTTGGTAAAATACTCGAAAGATGTGTATTTAAGCGCTTGTGGGCGTTTCTGATTGAAAATAATGTTCTCAGTCAATTTCAGTCAGGGTTTCGACCTGGCGACTCAACTGTCCTCCAACTAACTGATATTTATGATGAATTCTGTCGCGCACTTGATGAAGGCAAAGAAGTTAGGGTGGTGTTCTGTGATGTCAGTAAGGCCTTTGACAAAGTATGGCACGCTGGTCTTATCTACAAGCTGGAGAGTATTGGCGTCTCGGGCGAACTATTGTTGTTCTTGAAATCGTACCTTGCAGATAGATTACAACGAGTTGTGATAGCGTCGGAGACGTCTCCATGGAGGCCCGTCACCGCTGGTGTCCCTCAAGGGTCCATTCTCGGTCCCTTACTGTTCCTTATATACATCAACGACATAACGGATAACCTGCTTAGCAGTATTCGTCTCTTTGCAGATGATACGTCTTTGTATCTAATTATAGAGAACCCTGAACAAGCGTCAATCTTAATAAATCATGATTTGGCCACAATTGAACATTGGGCTAAAACATGGTTGGTTGAGTTCAATCCCAACAAAACAGAAAGCATGTTAATTTCGCGTAAAAACAAACCCACCTCCTATCCACCTTTATTCTTAGGCGATTCTCAGATATCTGAAGTTTCCAACCATAAACATTTAGGAGTCATACTGAATAGCACGTGTACATGGAACGATCACATCGAACACATTTGCTCTAAAGCCTGGTCCCGTTTAGACTTGCTGAGGAGGCACAAGTTTACTCTGGATCGTAGTATTTTGGAAAAAATATACTTTGCTTTCATTAGACCTCTTCTTGAATATGCTGACACCGTTTGGGATAACTGTCCTGTAAGCAAAGTGGACGAACTGGAAAAAATACAAATTGCAGCAGCAAGGATCATCACGGGGGCAACAGTCAGTGCCAGGAAGACTTTGCTCTATCGTGAAACGCAATGGGACCCCCTTAATGAAAGACGTCGCAAACACAAGTTAATTCAGTTTTTTAAAATGTATCATCACACGTTGCCTCCATACATCTCAAATAAAGTGCCTCCTCTTACCTTTTTAACCAACTCAGCAATCACTCTCCGAACAGGTCATAACCATCGAGTTCCCTTTTGTCGGACTCAGTTGTACAAGTCTTCCTTCATCCCGAGTGTTACGGACGAATGGAATAATCTACCGCTCCCTGTTCGCGAGAACTCGTCCCTTATCAACTTTAAGACCTTCCTATACAAGGGAATACAACGACCTCCAAGGTTCTACAGCAACGCGAAATCTCGCACAGCTCAAATATATCATTGCAGGCTACGTCTACAGTGTAGTAACCTCAACTCCCACCTCTACGATAATCATTTATCACCAAACCCTTTGTGTCAGTGTGGCGAGCAAGAGACTCCTGATCATTTTTTCTTCCATTGTCCAATCTTCTCAGACGCACGTAATTGCACGATTAACCTTCTTCCTTTTGGAACAGACACATCCACACTTCTTTTTGGTTCAGAATTCCTGAGTAACGAAGACAATCGTGTCATCATTGAAGTGGTACATGACTTTATCTTATCAAGTAAGCGATTCCAATAATTGATTCGCATGACTTGTTACATAATATTGGGCCACCCAATAATTCAATATTACTGACTAATAATATTAGTATCAAATTAGCATAGCATCACGTATATTCCCCTCCACACCTATCAAACTTCATTTCAGCATACCTTCAGATGGACTGTCTTCGTAGTTTGGATTCATATATACATCTCCTTACCAAAAGAACTGATGAAATAACTTACTGCCTTACGTATTTCTCGAGTGCACCTAACGCATTACGCATTCAGACTGGCCGTCATTTACATTTTTTTTCTCTTTTTTTTTCCTTTTCTTGTTCGATGTTTTCTTCTTTTTCTCGTTTGCTTCATTCTTTTCTAATTTTCCTAAAAATATTCCTGTTGTAGTTGATGCATTCCTGCACATCTTTACCCGGGGGTCTGCCCTCTCCCACTCTTGCCTCGCGCATTCGGTCTGGGTCTGGAGACCTGGCTCGCGACCCCAATTGGTAGCTGTGTCTTGAAAACAGAAAATGCCTAAATGGCATCAGTAAGGTGGGTTTTTTTTCGAGTCGACGTTTGGTTCCGTGGGGTGGGCTGGGCCCGCGGGTATTGATGAGTACGTGTAACTACTGACTGACACCACCTGTCGAGTGAACTGATAAACGAAAGAGGGAGACGACTTACATAAGCTGTTAGCTTTCCGTCGAATCCCTCTCATATACAGCGATCTATCTTTGTTTACATTTGTTATTTTGTGTACTGTTGTGCATTGTGTTGCTTGTTCTTCTTTGTACCTGTTGCGTACTGTATACAAATAACATAATTTCAAATAAATATTGTTTAAACTAAATATAAACATCACAGGAAGAGGCATCTACCGAAACCACCCAAATAAATTGATTCTGAAGGGGAAGCGAATCCTTAACCAAATGAAACTTATAGGGAGAAACAGTTTCAATAAGGTTTTCGTGGGGAAAACTATTTGGGAAATGGTGGGTCTGCCAAGTATAACATACGGTACGGAAGTTGTACCCCTAACCAACACAGCCGTAAAGAGCTTGGAAATCCTGCAGAACGATGCAGGCCAATGGATAACAGGCACGAGTAATGCCGCAGCGCTAGAAGCGATCAGGGGTGAGCTTGGGTGGATGAGGATCAAGGACAGGATAGACCTATTGAAACTCGGTTATCTTAATGATTTGGTAAATCTCCCCGATAGCCGATGGTGTAAAGTAATGTTCCTGAGAACTTTCAACTCAAATATCAAGACGGGGTGGATGGTCCAAGTGAGGGAGCTAGTAGAAAACTACCCATTGGAGATCTCGGACCTTGACGTTGGGGCAAACCAGGGTAAAAAGATCGTCAGAGAAAGGGTCATGGAGGATTGTAACCGTAATTGGCGAGAGGGGGTCAAATCAAAGAGATCTTTGGGTGGCCTGCGTGATAAAGAGAAGCCTGGTTTTGAAGAGTACCTTGATGGCACCTTTGGGGGGTCACTGTTGTTCAAGCTGAGGTCGCGGTCCCTGGAGCTGAGGGGAAAAATTGGGAAAAACAGTGAAAAGGAGTGCCAGATGTGTAACTTGGGCGTGGTGGAGACCCTGGAACACTTTCTTCTAGAATGCCCAAAGTATCAGTCTAAAAGAATGAGATTCACTGGGAGTATAATGGGGAAGTGGAATGGGAGAATGAAGGACATGTGGTTAGGGGGAGACTCAAAGGAGAGGGTTGATATGCTAATCGGTGAGATTGGGAAGAATGGGGCAAGGGATGTCATCAAGCAGTTCGTCTCCGAGTGTTGGGAGGAGAGGAGAAGCGTGGGAATAGGGAGGCAGTTGGAGTTCAGGGGTAACCATGGCCTTCTCGTCCGAGAACCGCGACAAAACAGCGGCTGGCCAAAGTGTTATTATTATTATTATTAGGAATAATCATCAAAATTTTAATTAATGAAGGACGGAGTACAACTCGGTGCTTCATTTATTAAACTTTGGCTGATGATGATTTTTATCACCTGGTAAACGCATGCGTGGACATCACTGCCCACGCGTCGATTAGTCTATGGCAACTGCACTGTATCGTTTCTGTATACTCCCCCACAGATATTTATTCCTACTATTCCCTAGGGGCCTGTTGTAAATATAATAATACCCTGTCTGCGTTCTTCCCTCTCGCTTTGTGATTTCTTTCAAAAAAGTAAGTGTGACCATTAAATGAGGATAATGTTACCAAATTGGGAAGTATTGCGTGAATAAGTGGCTTTGTGGTCGAGTTTCGATTTTTGTTCTATGCAGCTGACTTCTCAAGACGTCAGGCGCCACAAATGACGGCCGAAAAATGGATTAATTGTGGTCAATTTGTTCACAATCGAATAAGAAGTTGCGTCATGACTATCACATATATTATTTCACTTATTATTACATCTGTTACATGTGTATTTTATTTATTCACCAATTAATTTCCTGCAAGTTTTGAGTTTTTAAACTATAATCCCGTCTGACCAATATCTCAAATACATCATCAAAGCATGGTGTAGTAAGAATATTTTATCAATCGTTACAAGACCCATCTCAATCATACTTACATCCTTCACCCCTATCGTCGTGATTCATTCACTCGTGGGGACAACAAGTGGCTCCCACTTATTCAAAAAAGGAAAAGAAAAAAAAAATCACCCAGTTGCAGTAATAATAATAACACTTCGGCCGGCCGCTGATTTGTCGCGGTTCTCGTATGAGAAGGCCTTGGTTACCCATGTTCTACCAACTGCCTCCCTATTCCCGCGCTTCTTCTCTCCTCCCAACACTCGAAGATGAACTGCTTAATGACATCCCTTGCCCCATTCTCCCCAATCTCTTCGATTAGTATATTAACCCTCTCTTTTGAGTCGCCCCCTAACCACATGTCCATTCTCCCATCCCACTTCCCCATTATACTCCCCGTGAATCTTGTTCTTTTAGACTGGTATTTTGGGCATTCTATAAGAAATTGTTCCAGGGTCTCCACCACGCCCAAGTTACACATCTGGCACTCCTTTTCACTATTTTTCCCCTCAGCTCCAGGGACCGCAACCGCAGCTTGAACAACAGTGACCCCCCAAAGGTGCCATCAAGGTACTCTTCAAAACCAGGCTTCTCTTTATCACGCAGGCCACCCAAAGTTGAATGTAACTACTGTGATTCTCACCATTAAATGAAAAGCCTGTTAGCATTGTCAATCATGCCTTTCTTTTTGGTAACTCCAAGTGTGTGTTGGGGTATTGCCCAATTTGTTTTCTTATAGTTAAAACTAGAAGTCCTGTCGTGAAATGCGCACAAATAGCACGTCGACCTGCGCGTTAATCTACGCGTTATGACCATAGTAAGGCCATCAAATTCTGTACATATGGCATGTGCACAAGCAATGTTTCATCCAATGGACCTCCGGGTAACCCGGAGGTCCATTGGCTGAAACATTGCCTGTGTTTGCTATGAGTAACCAGGAGAACCTGCCGTGCTATGGATGCCATTCGATGTAGCAATTGCACGCAATTCCTACGCGCAATTAAGTCTATATAAGCGCACAGTTCGTGACAGGACTTCTAGTTTTAACTGTATGTGTTGCTGGCTCCACCCAAGGGCAGTGAGAATCTATAGTGCAGGCTCGCAAATGTTAATTCCTTTGCTAGTGGCTCAGTGGTTACGGCACTGGAGTTCAAGCCGAAACGTCCACGGTTCGATTCCCATCAGGGGCAGCTGTGTTGTGTCCACGGGCGAGGCACGTTATCCCGATTGCACAGTGGCGCTGTGTACTGCACATCGATGGTGCACTTGCCGTCAAACAATGCTAACCCTGCTTGTGTGGAATTAGTAAGTTGGGGAGCCTGACAGTTGCTCGCCGCTGCTCGGTGGTTCACTCCGGGTAATTCCTCCACCCGTAAAACTGTCCGTCCGACATGGGGTGACCCTGGTTGACGAAATTGTCTTTAAACCTCAATAAATAAATGAATTAATAAATCTGTTATCTAAACTGTGTGGGGATTAGGGCTGTCACGATTTTTAAATTTAGGAATCGATTAATCGTCGCAAATAATCGATAATAATCGATTAATCGTACCTAGATGACCCCCACCCCTATCCCTCTCTTTGAAGTCGATAAAAAAGAAGTTCAAGTCAGATGACCTACCTCAAGTAAACAACGAAGACGATCAACTTTTAGGTACATTCAAAGCTTTGATGTTCTGAACTTTTGAACCGTCAGTGTAATAATAATAATAACTCTTTGGCCAGCCGCTGATTTGTCGCGGTCCTCATAAGAGAAGGCCATCATTCCCCCTGCACCCCACCCCCTCTTCCCCTCCTCTCCTCCCAGCATTCAGATATAAACTGCTTAATAGTGTCCCTCACTTCCTCTTTTTCAATTTCTTCAATAAGCATTCCTACCCTCTCCCTCGTGTCCCCCTTCAGCCATCTATCCTTTGTTTCTTCACCCCACTTCTGCATTATTCTTCCAGTAAATTTTATTCTATGAGGTATATACTGTGGGCATTCCAAGAGAAAATGTTCCAGGGTCTCCACTACTCCAGAGTGGCACATTTGGCATCCCTTTTCCCCATCTCTCCCAATTTTTCCCCGAAGCTCCAGTGATCTTGATCTCAGTTTGAAGAGCAGTGACCCTCCAAAGGTGCCATCTAGGTACTTCTCAAAAGCTGGCTTTTCTTTATATTGTAACCCCTGCAGTGATCTTTTCACGCTAACCCCTGCTCGCCAGTTTCGATTGCAATCTTCCATGACTCTCTCTTTGACAAACCTTTTGCCTTCTTTCATTCCTACTTCTATGTTTGTGACCTCTATAGAGTAATTGTCCATTAGTTCCCTCACATGTTTTGACCACCCCGTTTCTATATTAGAATTCCAAATGGTATCGAGCATCAATTTGCACCACCGGTTGTCAGGCAGGTTTCTCAAGTAGTTAAAGTAACACAGTTTTCCCAAATCTACCCTGTCCTTGATTTTCATCCACCCAAGCTCCCCCCTTACTGCTTCCAAAGCTGCAGCATTACTCGACCCTGTTATCCATCTGCCGGCATCATTTTGAGTATTTTCCAACTTCTTAGTAACGGTTTGGTTTAATGGAATCACGTCCGTGCCATACGTTATACTTGGTAAACCCACCCTCTCCCACAGTGTTTTCCCCACAAAGACCTTGTTGAAACTATTTTTCCCTAAAAGTTTTAGTTGGTTCAGAATTCTTTTCCCCTTCAGAATCAGTTTGGCTGAGTAATTTCTGTACACCCCTCTTCCCGTTATATTTATGCTTACCCCTAGATACTCATACTCTCCCGTTTCTCCTACAGTGATTTGTTTGCTTTCCCCTTCGGGGATTGAGAACTCCCCCACTCCCCATCTCTTCGTCATATCTACCTTGCGTCCAACGGGTATTACCTTGCTTTTATTTTCATTTAGTTCGAGCCGCCAAGTGTTCCCATATCTACCAACAATTTCCAGCAGTTTCTCTAGCCCCTGTTCAGTTCTAGACATTAACACCATGTCGTCCGCAAAGAATAAGCCTGGTATCTTTATGTCTCCAACATTTACCCCCTCCGCACTCTGAATTAGTTCGTCCCCTAAATCTTTAACATACAATGCAAACAAAATCGGTGAAAAGATACACCCCTGCTTGAGGCCTATATCCATAGGGACTCGTTTTGTAGTGATACTCCCTAGACTGAGTTGGCTTTGCACATCTGTATACAGTGCTTTCATGATTCCCACAAAGTCACCCCCCAGTCCGATGCCCTCGAGCTTTCGCCACATACCTTCCCTCCACACTCGGTCGTACGCTTTTTTCACATCTAGAAATGCCAGAAACATCTTTTTCTTTTCAGCCTTTGTTGATTCTATCAGTTGGGTGAGTGTAAATAGGTGATCAGTGACTCTTCGTCCTTTCCTGAAACCATTTTGAATTTCTCCTAAAAAACCTTTCTCTTCTATAACTTCCTCTAGTCTACCGTATATGACCTTACAGAATACTTTTCCGATGTTACTACTAACTGATATCCCCCTATAGTTATCTAGAACTTCCTTATCCCCCTTTTTGTGTATGAACGACACCTTACTTTCCCTCCACTCTCTGGGGACCTCTTGCTTTCGCAGAGCCAGGTTGAAAAGGTTTGTCAGGACTTCAATAAGTGCCTCCCCTCCATTTTTGAGGAATTCGTTCGGAATTTCATCAGTCCCTCCCGCTTTACCATTTTTTAATTTCGAGACCACGTTCCGCACTTCTTCTGCCGTTATTTCGCTACATACACGATTGGATAGGTTCTCCTCCACCAGTGTATTTCTTTTTGGTGGGGACCCACTGCCCCATCGCCTATCGTTTATCTTTTCCCAGTGCTTGACTAACTCTGAAGCGATACGGCCTTTATCTTCTGTACTTTCCCCATCCACTTTGATACTCTGCACACTACTTTTCCCCCGTTTATTTACCCAGTTCCAAAATACGTTGGAGCTCGAACCCCCCGTTTTCTTTATTGTTCTGGCAAGACTGCAATTGCGCTCCTTCCTATTATTATCCTTTATCTCATTCACCTTTTTCCGTGCCAGTTCATATTCTCCTTTCATTAGTCTCGTGTCATTGTTATCCACCCCTTTAAGCTTCCTACTTCTTCTGTAAGCAGCGCATTTTACCTTCCTTTCTTTTATAGCCTTTTTCAGTCCCTCGTTAACCCTGTTTCCAAGCTCTCTCGTTGGGACCCTCACCCTTCCTATACACTCCTTCCCTGCCTCTGTTAGGCTATTTACTATGCCATCTGAAATACTCTGGACATTTGCTTCCCTAGGTATACATTCAAGATTTGGTTTTAGTTTTTCCCGAAACTGCTTCCAGTCGGCTCCTTGTTTTAGTCCCAAAACTTCCTTGAAGGTATTTCTGTCTCTATTCGTCTTTTTGCCCATAATCTTAACTGTTATCAGATTGTGATCACTACCCAAGTCATTTTTTCCCTCGTCATCTATTTCTACATCTATAACCACCCTCCATACGCTAATGTCAGTGAGTATATAATCAATTATTGTTTTCTTATCGTTCCTCTCCCAGGTCCATTTACCCTTACATTTCGCATCCCTGTTCAGGATCTTTAAACCAAGCTCTTTTGATAGGTCCAACATCTTCCTCCCATTCGTGTTAATTTTCCTATCACCTCCCTGTATGCCCTCCTCCTTATCCCCGATGTGCCCATTGAAGTCCCCCATTAGGACAATACTGAACCCTCTGCTCCCAAGCTCTGTGATATTCGATCTAAGAGTTGTATATATTGAATCATTCCACTCGGGCTTACTTCCCTCCACTGCTAAGTATACAACACCAACGGCAACACTCCTGCTTCCTAACTTGATTTTTGCCCAGACTATTTCGTTGGATACTGGAATCTGAGTCCTTGCTTCTGTGAGATCTGTAATCAATGAGGGCTGTAATTCCTCTTTAGCGTAGATGCCAACACCCCCACCCCGTTTCTGACCCTCAGTTCGCGCAGCTCCTATCCACACGCAACCCTTCATCTGATCAACCCGCTCATCCCGTCGTATCCACGTCTCACTTAGACCCATTATATCGAAGTCTCCTTCGTCCATCATTGTTGATATTTCGCTTACTTTCTTGTGCAGACCCTGGATGTTGCAGTACCCAAACTTAATGAATCTTTGTTTTTTGTCATCACTGGCACATTATTATAACCCTGGTTTGTCCCTGTATTGTGCATGTTTGTTGTTCTTCCTATGTTCCCAGCATTTGTGCCACTCTGGGTTACCGGCTGTGGTCCCCTACCCCCCTTTTCTCCAAAAAAGGCCCAGCCACCTGTAAGATTTTTTGGCCCAACAGGTCTGTACCCATCCTACTTAAATGCAATCCGTCTCGCCCATACAACTCTCCTTGTCCCCAGAATGAATCCCAGTGGTCAATGAAATGTACTCCCAAGTCTTTGCAGTGCTCTCCCAGCTCCTCGTTTAGTGCCATAATCCGCGAGTTCCTCTCATTCCCACCACCCATAACGGGGAGCACCCCTGAAACGATGATCCGAGCATTCCTGCTAAGTAGCTTACTAATTAGGTCCTTGTATGTGTCCACCAAACGAACTGATTTCCTCTCCCTGATGTTATTGGACCCCACATGTCTTCGCAACTGCCGACCGGTCTTGATTATTACACTGACGGTTCAAAGATTCAGAACATCAAAGCTTTGATGAATGTACCTGGAAGACAAATGCTTCCAAAGGCTTCTTGGGGTTTAACATCGATGTTCTTAACTCAATACCTTTAGAAACAATACTTTTTTTCATCAAATTTTCTTTTAATTATTAAACATCTAAAACGGGATACAATTTACCGATTATTCGACAATGAAAAATGCTAATCGATTTCGCCGTGACCGATCAACAGTCGATTAATCGATTGATCGTGACAGCCCTAGTAGGGATCCCATAGACTTTGACAGTATTTTGGTCGGAATTATCCATTGGTGTGTACCGGTCCTTCGCAGAGTTCTGATCACGGAAAAAGTGGAGTATTTGGGATTTAAGGTATCTATCCCCACTATCCCCAGTTCAGCCCGTTCGAATGAAATAAGGACCTCTGGATAGACGGTTGTAGGACAAAATCTCCCCAAAATCCACTTAGGACATAATCACTTCATTTTAATTTTCAGAGGCTGACATAAACCCCAACGACAACATGACGTATAACCCGTCATTGGAACGAGCTCATATGCTATGTTTTCAAGGCAAAAATAAAATTTTGTTATTCAGAGGATCTTGTTTGGTAATGTTGGCTTCTAGTGTTGTGAGGTAAACAGTTAATGAAATAAATAAGTTAAAAAACCCGCCTATGAAAATAGATTTTTTTATTTGAGGGGGGGGGGGGGGGGCCGCAGTATATTATCCTTAATATGCTGGGGCTACTTTTTTTCTTTTCTTTTTTTTTCCATCACCCCGTCATCTGTTCTCCCTGAAGGCAGACCAGATGGCCAAGGCTCAGCATCCACTCTCCCTTATAGCCTGATGGATGACTCCCAGCTTTCAAAAACACATATTGGTGGATTTTTTCCTTTTTGTAACCGTTAAGGATAATATGCTGGGGCTGCTCCCAAACCAGCGACTGTTTGAGTTTCTTTTTCTTTTTTCTAAAATAACCACCAAAGTGCGGTTTCAGTATTACCATAAATATGCCCACTACTCTGAGAAAACACGGAGCAGAACTCTTGTAGTTTTTTTGCAGACGATATGGTGCTAGTGTCAGAAAGCGAAGAGGGGCTAGCGAAGATGCTGGGAATTGTTGGGAAATATGGAAGCAAATGGAGACTCGAACTTAATGAAAGCAAGAGCAAAGTTATACCCGTGGGTCGCAAAGTGGACCCCACTCGAAGGTTGAGAGTGGGGGAGTTCTGCATTCCGGAAGGTAGCAGTAGACTTCTTAGTGTAGGAGAGACTAGTGACTATGAGTACCTGGGAGTAAATATAAACATCACAGGAAGAGGCATCTACCGAAACCACACAAATAAATTGATTCTGAAGGGGAAGCGAATCCTTAACCAAATGAAACTTATAGGGAGAAACAGTTTCAATAAGGTTTTCGTGGGGAAAACTATTTGGGAAATGGTGGGTCTGCCAAGTATAACATACGGTACGGAAGTTGTACCCCTAAACCAGACAGCTGTTAAGAGCTTGGAAATCCTGCAGAACGATGCAGGCCGATGGATAACAGGCTCGAGTAATGCCGCAGCGCTAGAAGCAAGCAGGGGTGAGCTTGGGTGGGTGAGGACCAAGGACAGGATAGACCTATTGAAACTCGGTTATCTTAATTATTTGGTAATTCTCCCCGATGGCCGATGGTGTAAAGTAATGTTCCTGAGAACTTTCAACTCAAATATCAAGACGGGGTGGATGGTCCAAGTGAGGGGGCTAGTAGAAAACTACTCATTGGAGATTTCGGACCTTGACGTTGGGGCAAACCAGGGCAAAAAGATCGTCAGAGAAAGGGTCATGGAGGATTGTAACCGTAATTGGCGAGAGGGGTCAAATCAAAGAGATCTTTGGGTGGCCTGTGTGATAAAGAGAAGCCTGGTTTTGAAGAGTACCTTGATGGCACCTTTGGGGGTCACTGTTGTTCAAGCTGAGGTCGCGGTTCCTGGAGCTGAGGGGAAAAAACAGTGAAAAGGAGTGCCAGATGTGTAACTTGGGCGTGGTGGAAACCCTGGAACATTTTCTTATAGAATGCCCAAAATACCAGTCTAAACGAACAAGATTCACGGGGAGTATAATGGAGAAGTGGGATGTTCGAATGAAGGACATGTGGTTAGGGAGCGACTCAAAGGAGAGGGTTAATCTACTAATCGGAGAGACTGGGAAGAATGGAGCAAGGGATGTCATCAAGCAGTTCGTCTCCGAGTGTTGGGAGGAGAGAAGAAGCGCGGGAATAGGGAGGCAGTTGGTAGAACATGGGTAACCAAGGCCTTCTCATACGAGAACGCGACAAATCAGCGGCCGGCCGAAGTGTTGTTATTATTATGCAAAATTCCTAGCCATCTTCCGGGTCGAGGTTCTCGGGGATCTCAAGCTACTACCCTACTGCCAGTGCGCACACTCAAACTAAATAAGACTATTGGCTCTCGATTCCGACTCTCGTGGATTTATAAGCAAATAAAGCTACAAAGCAAATAAAGTTATTCGGGTCGCAGGGGATTTCAATCCCACATCGTCCCTGTGCACCGTCGGCGCGCTGAAACTTTTAATTCATTCATGAAAATAGAAGTGAGTGAGAAGTGAATGAGGTGATTTTGTCAGCGTCTGAAAATTAAAGTGAGGGGATTGTGTACGAAGGGATTTTTTCATAGGGATTCCATCCTAAGGGGCTTTTGTACAAGGTGATTTTGCCTGGATACCGAAGAGATGTGACAGGAGTTTGAGCTGGGGAGTTGGTTATGGCTTTATCTTCCCTCTTCTCGTCCGTTATGTCTTTGTGGAAGAGGGTGCTATACGAGAGGTGGTACCCCTTTCCGAAGGATATGGTCTTCTCTTAAAGCCCACTATTATGTGAATGTTCCCATAGCTTACGTAGTTAATCCAGGTAATAGCTTGGAAAGCATCAAGTCCTGACGTTGTCTCGGATAGTAATAATAATAACACTTGTAATTTGTCGCGGTTCTCGGGTGAGAAGGCCTTGGTTACCTCGGTACTCCCAACTGCCTCGCTATTCCCACGCTTCTTCTTTCCTCCCAACACTCGGAGACGAAGTGCTTGATGACATCCCTTGCCCCATTCTTCCCAATCTCTCCAATTAGCATATTAACCCTCACCTTTGAGTCTCTCACTAACCACATGTCCTTTATTCTCCCATCCCACTTCCCCATTGTACTCCCAGTGAATCTTATTCGTTTACACTGGTATTTTGGGCATTCTAGAAGAAAATGTCCCAGGGTCTCCATCCATCATGCCCAAATTACACATCTGGCACTCCTTTTCACCGTTTTTCCCAATTTTCCCCTCAGCGCCAGGGACCGCGACCTTAGCTTGAACAACAGTGACCTCCAAATGGTGCCATCAAGGTACTCTTCAAAACCAGGCTGCTCTTTATCACGCAGGCTACCCAAAGACCTCTTTGATTTGACCCCCCTCCCTCTCCCCAATTAAGGTTACCATCCTCCCTGACCCCTTTCTCTGACGATTTTTGTTTTCTCTGGTTTACCCTTACGCCTGGGTCCGAGATCTCCAATGAGTAGTTCTCTATTAGCTCCCTCACTTGGACCATCCACCCTGTCTTGATATTTGAGTTGAAAATTCTCTGGAACTTTACTTTACACCATCGACTGTCGGCTAGATTTACCAAATAATTAAGATAACCGAGTTTCAATAAGTCTATCATGTCCTTGATCCTCATCCACACCAGCTCACCCCTGATTGCTTCTATAGTTGTAGTACCCCCCCCCCCCCCCCCCCCCACCAAATTCCAGGGACCGCGGTCTCAGCTTGAATTCTAAAGCAAGTAGAATTGCGTCCGCACATTCTAAAGCCTGAAGTGTGGTTGATCTGGTGGAAATTCCATGATCAGATCTTTTAAGTGTTCTCGCATACTAAAATCAGGAGGGCGAATGATTGTCCCCAGGTGGAGAATCATTACTATGTTTGATTTTACATAATAATATATACCTCAAGTACTATATCTTAAAAAATCGGATCGGAAAGAAACAAAATTGATTGTATTTCTGTTAATGATCTTGGGTCCCGTTGTTAATTAATAAGTGGGGTGATTGGAGAATGATTGACCATTGTTAGAACCTTATTACCACAATGGTGTTTCCATTGTTGCACGTAATCGCTGTACATACATTTACAAACCTTCGTCTCACACCTTATAACAGTATATAATATGTGCGAAAACACATACAATACTGGCGGAGTCAGTAAGATTTAATAAAATCATTTGGAAATGCCGACAAAGAAGTAGCTTTGAAATCAGAAAAAAACTTATTTCAGTGTTTCTATAATAGCTATCTTTGGAGGATCTACAAAGCGTGACGAGGTAACAATGCTTGTTTAATTAGCGGAAAAAGTCCAGTGTAAAAACAGTTATTATAACTAACAAATCTGATGGAAATGTACGACCTTGTATTCCATACAAACTTTAAGCCCAAATCATCAGCCCCGCTGAGGTATTCCTCCCCCTCTCTGCTAATATCCAAGCATCAGTCAAAAACTGTTTCATACTGCTGCGATATTAGGAGAGAGAGAGAGAGAGTAGGGGAGGAATACCTCAGCGGGGCACTAGGTTAATGTATGCCTCCTCGTTAGTTGACCGCGACAAATCAGCGGAAGGACGAAGATTTATTATTATTAAACCAAAAGAGATTATTGGCCCTCGCTTCCAACTCTCGTGGGTCCATAAGCAAATAAAGTTATTCGGGTCGTAAGGGATTTCAAATCCAACATCGTCTCTGTAGGCCTCCGACGCATATTTTTTTAATAATCTACCTCAAAACAGAATTTTTGTTTTTGTTTACATTGGTTATAGAAAGAGAGCATGTGGCAGCCAAGGGGGCCATGCGGGAGGGCCTAAGAGACAGATTTTTAATTTTTAGGCCTTATTCCTTTGTTTATGATTTTATGAGTGAGTCGAATGAATGCATGTTTCAGGGCCGATGTGGGATTTAAATAAAATCCCTTGCGATCCGAATAACTTTATTTATATGGGTGAGTCGATTTTACAAATTGGCTTTAAAAGTTACAATTTGTAATATTATTCACATAAATTATTTCTGTAGACTGCTCCATTTAATAACCATTTTTAATGTCATCGAATGGAAACTGTATTCTAAAAATACCGAAGTAACTTGTTTGATTAGCATCGTTCTCACCTCACAAGCCTTTGATTTTATTCTGCTTATGTTTGAATAGTAATCTCCGCGTGTGACAGCTTGTTGGAAGCACTTGGGTGTCTCCAAATACTTTTAAACTTTATTTTATTTCAATGTTAAGTGCAACAATTCGAAAAGAAACAAATTAAAGCCATTCAATGCAATGAACGAAAAATGGATTCAGAAGCAAACATGATGCTATTATTTGATGTCTCCAATGGGAACATAATATTTACACAAAAATCATTGCTGGGATATTGCACAATAATAATATTAACCCTTTTGACGCGGAATAATCTGAGAAACAGAATTCTTAGCGCCTAATATTCATCAGGAATTTTCAAAAAGTATAGGTTGTTAGACTAAAGCGTTATTATTTTAAAATATGTTCTAATGATCTCATTGACACTTTTTCAAATGATTCCCTGTATATATTTAAATGGCACCTTTATACTTTCAAGGGACGATATCGTTGTTCATGGATAGGACATATATGGTGCATGAAACATAGGAATACGTATGTTTGTTCAACCCTTTACCCAACGAATCCCCCCCCCCCCAACGTAATATGCAACTTCAGCAGTTGAAAAAATATTATTTTTCCAAAAAATTCAACAAAACCATATCATGTGACCCCTCGTTGGGACGAGCTCGTTCCAACGAGGGCTCACATGATATGGTTTTGTTGAATTTTTTTTTAAAAAATGATATTTAAAATAGTAAATTTTGATATCATCTGCGTTGGGTAGAGGGTTAAAAGCATTTGGAAATGGACACACACAGTTGGCTGAAATGACTACTGCAGTACCTTTCCATGGTCTGCCGTTTGTCGACTTTAGTCGCCTGTCGCGTCAAAAGAGTTAATAAGGAATAAAAATCAAAATAAGGGACACAATGGCAAGCACGTTGTATCGAAGCTGAACAAACTTGGAGAGAGATAAAAAGGAAGGAAGGAGAAAGTGTAAGGACCTTAGGAAAGGGTAATGGTGAAAGAAACAAGTGAAACGTTGAAAATCCGGGAGGAGTTGAAAATATTCATTATTCAACCGATTGGATTGAGAAGGTCAAGACATTATATTTGATATCAGAAGGCCTTTTATCATTATATACGTGGGTTAAACTAAATAGCGTTAGAGGTGGAGTTTTGTAAAGGCGAAAAGCCTATTTAGAAACAAAAAAGGGAGACAACCCAAATAAGCTCCAAGCTTTCTGTCCGGTTCCTCCTTTAAAATGTATTTTCTTTGTTTTCATGCTGTGTAATATTGTATCATATTGTGTTGTGTAAGTATTCCATTTAAAATACAGCAAATGTAATTTGTTCCAATAAATTTTGTTTAAATTTAAGAAAAAAGAATATTCCATTTTCTCTTTAGTGGGCACTTTTGTCGAGGTGACAAGATCCTCCAACTATGTGTAATTGTGGGAAGTGGAGGGGTGGAGTTAAGATATTGAGGGTTTGACAATGTACTGTTGTGCGTCTCAGCAATGGATATGTATC
Source organism: Pictodentalium vernedei (assembly GCA_031216915.1). Lineage (NCBI taxonomy): Eukaryota > Metazoa > Mollusca > Scaphopoda > Dentaliida > Dentaliidae > Pictodentalium > Pictodentalium vernedei. The sequence continues at coordinate 50,168,335 of CM062288.1, read as the reverse complement.
GTATCTACAATAGCCTACCAGTAAGAAGTTGAACATATTTTTTTCATTTCTAGCTTTCGTTACGATTTTTTTTCACATTGAGCGATTGATTCAATTTGGATGAAAGACGCACTCCATGTCGTCATCTGAGTGCTAGAATGTTCTATGTCCCGTAGGGGATATAATACATCGTCCCATAGGGGACATAGAACATTCTATCACTCATGTGACGATGTGTCAATCATTTGTTCTGTTCGGCATGAATGCCCCAAAACTCGATACCAAAGATATCTCTTTCCGCGCATTTTACACTTGGAAACTGATCTGAACGTTTTTGTAATTCCCTTTTGTAATAATTTCTGGTGAATTGATCCCAAATGCTCTTGTATCCATACACAAGGAACGACTACAGACATTGTTTAACCTGTGGCTAACTGATGACGGGGAGGGGTCGTGACAACATTTACTTATTCACAGTTCCCTATTCGACATTTTTTTATCACCCGATAAAATCGGTTGATAACGGATTTGAATAAAGAACTGGGAATAAGTAATGGTTGCCCCATCTCTTGATGACGGCATATTATAATTTCAAGCTCCAAACATTTCTCGTAATGCAAACAGGAATTTAACTAATTCAATCTGAATTTGTTAGGGTGTTATATAAGTGATGAAGAACTTAGCTTGAAAATAGGTGACATATTATTTTCGATGACATCAAATATCTAAACATTTTTTTTTCTCATTTTTGGTGTTCAAAACTGCGAAGCATTGTTGATAAATACGGATGGAGAGCAAACAAAAGTGACAAAATATTATTTTGTTTAGATTTTTTAAAACATCGAAAATAACCTATAACATATTTTCAAGCTAACTTTCCATTACTTATATAGCACCTTAAATTTCTAGTTGGAGCGCGGTGGCTCAGTGGTAGACTGTTGGACTTCTGTGCTAGACGTCCGGAATTCGATCGGTGTTGTGTCCTTGGGCAAGGCACTTTATCCCGGTTGCCTGCATGGGGCACGATGACGCCATATACTAAGACGTACTGCATGTCGATGGTGCACATGTCTTCAACCGCTGTAATTCTGCTTGAGCGGAGCTTGAACAGAGTTAGAATGTTGAGGCGCTGACAGTTGCTCGTCGATGCTCGGTGGTTCTTTCCGGGTCCTCCGGCTTCCTCCACCCGTAAAACTGTCACGGTCACGATTAGCCATTGTGCTAACCTTAAACATCAATAAATAAATAAATAAATAATATAAATTTCTAGTTGCATTATGGGGAAAATTTGTTAACTGGTCAGTGGAGCCAATGTGTGGGGTTTGATTTTCCCAAAAGCAAGAATAACTGTATAAAGTAAATTTCAACGATATCTGAAGGGTAGAAATGACCTAATTTTCCTTCACACTTTACATGTGCAATCATCCGTATCGGTGGAGGCGGGACCCGATTAACAGTTATGATAAACTACTTATGACAGGTGACAATGAGTGGGCGTATCGTCAAGTTTTTTGATTAAATGAGCTGTTGGTGGCACACGCATTCACAACTGTTTTACTCACTGAGGTGACAACTTGAGATAATTCTGTCAGTAGTTACGGACAAATTCCACCTGACATTGGTTTACTGTTATTACTCGACTGGAACACTGTTGGATTTAGCGTAAGTATTTTAAACAGTTTTAAAACTATATTTCGAAACAGATTTTTTTTTTTTACAAATTTAATAGCTTTTATTACTGAACTAAGAATGTTACTAAAAATAGTCAATTGTAGACTACTACAGTGTATTTATTTATTTATTTATTTATTTATTTATTTATTTATTTATTTATTTATTTATTTATCCCAATAACACCCTGTAGAACATCACGGATACCCCATAGGACACTTCACTGTAAATTATGACACTCTTATTTCACCAGGCATTACTTGTTCATCGAACTGGTGTTGGTGGAAATGAACGGGAAAATGAAACGGAGTATATACATATGAAAACTGACTTGTGTTAAATACACCCAAACTAGATGTACCTCACAGATACCGGTAGCTATCCGATAGAACTTTCTCTCATTAATTCTCTCGTTTACAGGAATGCCACCCAAACCGTCCCCTGGCCGAACCGTCCCCACCTAAGCAACCCAAACCGTCCCCAGATATTTCACCCAAACCGTCCTTAAACCTAAGAACCCAAACCGTCCCCATTTTGTTTTGTTTTTTTATTTTTTATTTTCTTTTTCGTTATTTTTTTTTTTACTTTTATTTTATTACTTTTTTTTCATTTAATGTCGTAGATGTTTAGATTTAAAGCTACTTACCAGAATAGAATCGTAAAATCCAACAATTAATCCGAATGAATGAAATTATATCCGACTGGACACTAGAAAATTATATATGAATCAATAAAATTATATCCGATTGTCGTCCTCAAGAAAATATATCACACACGTGTCCTTCCAAACGTAATTAAGACAGAAGTAATTTTGTTGAAATCTGAAATGAATGTAAAAAACCGGATTGGTAGAATGATGACACATCTCACTCATTTCGCAAGGTGTCAGCATGTTTAAAAAAGAACAACACTCTGAATAGTCTTTACTGATTCAAAGAATGTTTACACTACAAAAACACTATGATTACTTCTTTATAGATCCTTCAAAGAGTGTTTACTCTAAAAATACACCCTGATAATGCTTAACTTCAAAGCAAAAGTCAGAATCACTGCAATCACAAACACCTTTGTATTTGGGGTTGTTTTTGATTAGCAGTCACATTTTACCGAAAATAATAAGTTGAAAAATGCCGCCGTTGTGATGTCAAGCCATGTCAAGCCATGCTAGAGAATATATAAGAGGGGTCAAAATTGTGTTGCAACATATTCAGCATGGAAGACGATAGGTGTCTTTACTGTTCTAAGGTAGTCGGCACTCGCCAGCAAGCTCTACAATGCGACGTGTGTCATTTATGGCAGCACAGAGTTTGTAACACTGGGATTACACAGTCATTTTATCGTCGTATGAATAAAGGTTTGGAACAGCTGGACAACTGGAAATGTTCAATTTGCAATATAACGACGATTTCGTTAGAGACAGAAAGCAATGCTCAAAGCATTTTGATAGAGGAATCCAATACAGATCTTGTGGAGTCACGAGATGTGGAGCCAGTTGAATTAGAGGAAGAAACTGTGCCTGATTCGGGTGTAGAGTCACGAGATGTAGAGCCCACTGAACTAGATGAAGAGAATGATTCAGATGTAGGTCCACCTGCAGATGCGAGTTTTCACGGACCCGTGGAATTGAATGAACAAATCACGCCAGGCACAATTACGGGTCTTATTCAGAGTCACGACCCACCATCAGTTGAATACAAAATAGTATCTGGAGGCACGCAATTGGGAAGGGACAGACTTGTAGACAATGTTGGTTTCGCATATGCTAAAAAGCAAGAAAGGAAAGGCACTGTATATTGGAAATGTTCAGTGAGATCAAAATCAAACACTTGTCCAGCTACTGTTTTGCAAAAAGGCGACTGCTTCACTGAAGGTTCACGACCACATAACCACGAAGGGAAACCTGGATTGAATATTGTTTCAGAGGCGAGTGTCCAAATTAAGCAATTCAATCTTGTTATTTATTTATTGTAAGACCATTTAATGAAAATATAATTCGATTGGGGACGGTTTGGGTAAAATAGTGGGGACGGTTTGGGTAAAATAGTGGGGACGGTTTGAGTAAAATAGTGGGGACGGTTCGGCCTTGGGACGGTTCGGGTTCCACTGATCAACTGGAGCACCAGACCTGGGGGCGGTTTGGGTAAAATAGTTGGGGACGGTTTGGGTCAAATAGTTTGGGGACGGTTCGGCCAGGGGACGGTTTGGGTGGCACCGGTTTACAGTCTCCAAACTTTAACACCAAGAACTCTGAAGTCTCGTCAGATCACCGAAGTTAAGCAACGTCGAGCCCGGTTAATCCTCGGATGGGTGACCGTCTAGGCGATCGATTCGGACTCCCGCGTTGTGTCCTTGGGCAAGGCACTTAACCCCGATTGGCCACTGGGGGGCACGATGACGCCGTGTACTTAGGCGTACTGCACGTCGATGGTGCGCATGTCTTCAACCAATCTAACCCTGCCTGTGCTGCAGTGCGGAGTTACGATGTTGGGGAGCTGGCAGCTGCTCGTCGTTGCTGGGTGGTTCTCTCCGGGTACTCCGGCTTCCTCCACTCGTAAAACTGTCACGGTCATGATTAGCCTTTGTGCATCAGTATATGACCATAAACACCAATAAATAAATAACTCTGAAGACTTAGGCGTACCTAGTGTGTAATTTATTTTACCCAGAGATCCATCGATTGCAAATTAACTGGTCTTGTAAATAAAGATATAGGGTTACATGTACATCAACCTATTCGGTGATTGAAACCAAAGTCACTCTCTGTGTAGTGTAATCTGGTTTGAAGTTGACTATTGACTACTCTAGACTATCCGTGATCATGGACTACGAATTTACGTGTTGAGTTCTCTAGTTTCTAGTGGTCCAAATGATGTTTGTTTTTGTTGACTCACTGGGTGGCCAATAACAAACCATATTGTGTGTATTATCTTAGTGGAAACATAAGATCAACTTTACTCTAGATTTGTTACAAGGTTCCTTTGAGGCCTTGAAAGCCTTGAATTAGAACAAAAACACCATTTAAGGGTCTTGTTTATTTTGAAAATTCTCACCTCTGATATTCCTTCAATTCAAATTAAATATACACAAAATGTATAGAGATGTATAGAACACGAAACACATGTGTAATCAACTCATAGAGTCGACTGTAGGCACCACTGGTTCCTGGAAGTCTGCTGCCGTATTCGCACCAGAACTGATAATTTAACAATATTTCACGAAAATAACTTGTGGCCAAATGTGCTTTACATATCCAAGAACAAAGCTAGGCGATGAAAATTCTTCAAAACCCGGCGATAGAGCTGCAGGGGGAACATTCGAAAGCCTTTGCTTTTGTTTACGTATGAGTATTCTTTCGATTTCCGGTCGACGTCATTGGGCGGAAAAAGCATGTAAAAACAACGCCGTCTAAAATCAAATAATGAAAAAGATCGCCTTCATACAGTATATTGTTATTAGATAGAGATTGCACAATTGCCTTATCCAATGCAATGTATCATTATACCTGTTGAAATTTCTTAGAATTACGATTTTGTTTTTCGATGGAAGTTCGTGGTATCGAGTGATTTGCGCATGTCTGTCGAGCATGGAAACCATCTTCAATAAAAAATGCAGACAGTGTTGTCCTTTTCCAAAATGCAGTCCTGTCGCTGCACTAGAAAGTGTTTTGAATGCATAGCTTTGTTATTGAATATCTGAAGCACATTCGGCCACGAGGTGTTCTTGCGAAATATTATTTTATTATCGGTTCTGATACGAATACGATAGCAAACTTCCAGGAACCAGTCGTGCCTGCTGTCAACGCTGTGAGTTGATTACATATGGGTTTCGTGTTCTATACATCACAATCTTCATTTTGCTGTATAATTTGTGTATATTTAATCTGAATTTAAGGAATGTGTGACTTTTCAAGCTATTTTCGTGAGAAAACAGCATATTAATCTGTAGAACATAATAATAATACTATAATAACATGATGGAACAAAGTAATCGTTTTGTTTCACCTGTTTTTACGTAATATCTTCAACCTTCTTGTCTTCTCGTCACCCCTCTCTCTCTCTCTCTCTCTCTCTCTCTCTCTCTCTCTCTCTCTCTCTCTCTCTCTCGTCATCATCCCGAAACCAAGTCCCTTAGTAAGCTCAGTTAGGTCGCTTCACTAACCCTTTACCCAACGTAACGGCCAAAACCGGCCAGCGCTATTTTCAAACATCGCCAATTAACTTTCAATCATTATTTTTTCGTTTTTCGAGCTTGTTCCAACGAGGGGTCATAACCTATGTTTTTGAGACAAAAAATGAAAAAAATAGTTATTCAAAAGATTTTTTGAAAGTGTCGTCTGCTTTTCATGTTAAGTAAAGGGTTAATCCAAACCCGCATCAATCTGTACTGTTTGACACAGTACATGCTAGGGTAATAACAGGGGGTAAGGGGGCTGTCTGCAGTAAGTAAATATTTATTTATGTGTCACATTCCATTACACGGTATAAAAATCAAATAATAGTACAAAAATACTGCTGTAAAATCCAGCCAAAAATGATTATGAGACACCATTAACCTCATATACAGTAGTTACATTAATTATTCATGCATAGCTCCATCGTCCACCTCACCCAAACACGGCATCTCTCTCTCTCTCTCTCTCTCTCTCTCTCTCTCTCTCTTCATATACATATGTAATGAATCACGGTCACTATTTTCGAGATAAAACACGTTAATCCCGTATCAACAACATGTATATCCAATCAAACACGCTGGATTAACAACACGACATTCATCTTGAAATGTTCAAATGTTTGCATGAAAATGTCTGAGTAACATTTAAGAGGATTACAGTAAGATATGATGACCAATGCATTAGCAAGCATATTAGTGTCAAACCGAGTAACGATTACAGGCTAGTGTTGTTTTTGGCATTTGACTAACACTGTTTTCTGGGGGGTTTCTTAATTAATCTGATAAGATAGAATCCGATATTGCATGTCATGTTGAGCTAATGGGTTTTATTTATGGCGATGACACAATAGACCAATAAACATTCGTCAAATTTTAACAATATTATGGCAGATTACAAATAATTGTTATCTTGATAAAACGGGAGCTGTACCGTTTGATAGATCACGTGATGGGGGGTGCAGGTGAATATAATTAATTTTGACATCGTTCTACAGACAAAATTGAAAAGTTGTTGAACAGGGAACATTGATTTTGTGAATGCTACACTAACACTAAATTGATTTATACATTGATCTGGTAAGTTTAATTCACATATTGCTTCTTCTTTACTGTTAATGTGACGTACCGGCAAAACCTACGTGCATTATTCAAAAACAATCGTCACTCAAACTGTATTAGGCCTCACAAAGTAGATCTTCTGTTTCTACGGCCATTTTGTTTTTAAATTGCATGTGGGCGGGCGTTTTGGGGTTTTTTTTGTTGTTTTCTTTTTTATTGTTGCAATTATTTCTTCGCCAGAAAAAGTTCATATTCTTGATTTGTTTTAAGTTTTAGGCCTCATAATCTACAGAATATCATGGGTGTATTTCGTCTTTTGGGTGCAAGAAGGCTTTGCAATGCTAAAGCATTGCAAAGCCTTGTTTCGCTCAAGGGACAAATTCATCAATTTTATTATCTTGGGTACAAGATCCGACATAAACCATTTCATTTTCATTTTTTAAAGTTTGCATTGGTTATAAGAAGAGAGCATGCGGGGGTGGGGGTCTGAGAAACAGATTTTTAACTTAACCATCTACTCATTTTTGCCTGAAACCTAAATTTATGACCCCTAATTGGAATGAGCTTGTTACAACAGGAAATTTCTGCAAATTTGCTGCTTTTTGCGAATTCATGACCAAAATGTTAGAAATTGTATTTCCATAAATTTACATGAAAATGTTTTTTGAAGACCATTTTCATGCTAATTTACAGAAATAAAATATTTATCAGCCAACATGTTCACTCTGTGTTCTTTCGTTTTTTTAAAAAAACATAAATTTTATAAAAAAAAATTCCTTCAAAATGGAAGAATTTTAGCTAACTGCAACGAATTTAATTCTATTCTTGTTCCAGTTACAATAAGAGGGTCAAAAGCCATATTACTGAGGCCAAAAACCTTTAAATTGGATATGATTTTTTTTACAAGTGTCGACCTGTATTCGTGTTCAAATATTAAATTGTTTTCTTTTGATCTCGATTACTGATAGACTGTTGTCTGAGCCTACAACCGCTTTTAAATTCGTCTAATTCGATTGACTAGGATTTTGTGTAATATTGGTTAAAACCAAATTTCATTGACGTAGATCCGAGTTTTACCATGGGGGGGGGGGGGGGGAGGGGATATAGAGTTCGGCCGCCGTTGACGGGTCACTTTCCACGGGTGTGCAATATTTCCGCGGACACAATAAAATTAGATTCCAAACACTAATTACAGGAATAATCGTCAAAAATATAACCCGGTGCTTCATTAATTACAATTTTGCTCATGATGACTTTTATCACCTTGTAAACGCATGCGTGGACATCACTGCCCATGCGTGGTTTACGACCAATCCACGACGACTGTGCTTTATACCCCCTTTCCACCCCCTGTATATCAACAAATCCCTGCATTTTTGTGTTCAACAAGTCTTTTTGATGAAAGAAAAGTTCTGGGGTGAGTTATCTTCTGATGAATGTTTACTGTGTATAGTGCTAGCAAAAAAGTTAAGGCTGAGTGAAAAATTTTGAATTATAACATCTGCTGGTCACCATGGCAGATTGGTTCAGACAAATACATAGTTTCTGGGAGGTCATCCCCAACAATCTTGTAGAGTGCCAGGGTCTTATATACGTATCACTATTCATCCGCGTAGCAGGCTCCCTTTTAAGTTAAGGTTCATATTCTTGCTGGTGTTTTAAGAGGAGTTGATGAGTAATGTTTGAATGAATGAACTGTTAACATTGATATAAACTACACAGAAATGAATGGTACATAACTGAGATTAGACGGGGGGGGGGGGGGGAGGGGGGGGTTGTCGACAAGGGCAACCGAAGCAGAGGAGCAAGGGTTGAACGCCTGACTCTTCCGCCAGAAGTGCACTAGTGAAAGGCTTTCCTCCCGAAAACTGTAGCTGAGAAACTATGGAGTATTCGTTTCTAGCGTGTTTTTCCGTGTGCCAATACAGATATGGGGAGGGGGGTTATCAGTTATAATGCGTAGTTTGGTCGATAGTCGCAAAAATGCTGTACAGTCGGCGAGGGAATTTCTAATGCTTTAAATCAACCCTTGAGTGAACTTGTTCCTCTCAAGGGACGATACAAAACAGTGTCAGTACTGTTGAGTTTCATATTACAGTTAATGATGCGATGACAACTCCCGGTCTTAACCCATACTCAGAGTCGAGTGCCCTTTTTTCATTTCCCCGCTCCGTTCTCGGATGATTCCGGCGCCCTTGGGTATTTGGTTCTTATCTGAGAAGATTTCCGACAGACGCTTGAAAACCTAGATAGATGTACTTTTTGATACCACTGCCCTTTTCTATGGGATGTTTCTGACGCCCTTGGTTGTCGACATCCCGGGTCATAAATATTTGTAGGTGAGAAAGTTGAGGTTCCGAGAAACAAATTTGTAGGGCGAGGTGGCCAAGAAAAGCTCAACATGCTCTTCCTGCTGTGTTCAACCCAACACGGTTACAATTGCTGTTAATTCAGGGACTAGGTGTGAATAAATTTTAATTGACTCATCAAGGTAGTCTAATGGTCCATGAACTGCAAATTTCCATGACAGACATTCACGTTTCCAGCAAATAAGGTTAAGGGTGGATGCACCACCTCCAGGTGGTCAAGTACTAAGTCCCCCTGTGTATACTGTCCATTATAATGCCTACACGTGGCGATCTATCTCGCATATAATCTTCCCAAGCTGAGATGCTGAATGGGTTTTTATGGGGTAATCTACCACCTGTTTTTAGTGCATCGTTGAAATTCGAGCACGTGCATAAATTTGCATTGATTTAAATCCAGACATTTCTGTCTATAAGGTAGTTGTGATAGCTCGGACATGTTCACCGATCTCCTTGTCACATTGTATTGTCACTCAGGCGTTAAAGATTTTATCACACACAGAACAATGTTCCTTCATTTACCACGCGCCATGTCGGCTTTTCCGTAAAGACTACCCCCGCGGCTATCGTTTTGCACTCCACTGATGTCATACAACTCCACATAAAGGTACGTAAGGGAATATAACGAATATTTTTTCAGGGATTGAGTTTTATAGATATGATCAAATTCAGACTAAATTGCGTTGTATTATCACTTATAACACAAATGTATGAAAGTAACTGACATACAGTGATTCTCAAAACATGCTTTACCATAACCACTAGACAATTATCTCCCATTTTTTATTTATCCAAATTTTCATCAACCGATGGGACCAGTCCATGAATATGAGTCTGGTAACGCTCTCTTAGAGAGTCAAGGGATACCTTTAACACCAATCAATAAATATACAGAACGACACACGCGTGTGAATGGGTTAATCAATATGGCACGAGTGCCAGCACAGAACGATAAAACGAGAGGCCACAGGCCATATCGATTAACCCATTCACACGCTGGGCTGCACGATATTCAAAACTGAATACCGGTATCGGTATTCAAAAAAATACCGCGGTATACCGGTATATCGAAAACTGTTCGGATATATGAACACAAGTAACACAATCGAAACTCGAGACGAGGCATCATAGTCGGAACGAATTAGCATGCCTTGATGATGCAGTTCGAAAAACCTTTACCCAACGCAGACGATATCAAAATTTATTATTTTCAAAATTAGTTTATCGGGTTTTAACCAAAGATTTCAAGAAAACTATATCATGTGACCACTCACTGGAACGAGCTCGTTCCAATGAGGGGTCACATGATATAGTTTTGTTGAAACTTTTGAAAATTATTTTTTCAACTACTGAATTTGTATATGACGAGGGCTCAAGCAGAAGATTCCTTGGATAGAGGGATAATATTATTCATTCGGAGCTACAGTTAAAAAACTTAACATCTTGAATATTAAATTGTGGGTAAATAAATAATGACGATAAACCGATATTTTTGTAATTACACCGGTATTCAATCGATATTGGTTTAAATACCGGTACAGATCGGTTTATCGATATACGCCTTCACGTCTATAAAAAACATTATCAGATGGAAAATGAACAATTCATCTGACAACTATCAACAAAAAGAACACATTTAATCGACAACCAAATTTGCTAGGGGAACCCATGTTACTATTTCGTCCCCTGAGTTCCAATGTGTTCTATGTGACTGCTGGCACATAGCGCACATTGGTACTTGGGGAACGGTTTTCAGTTATCGCTAGAGATTCAAATTGTAATTGCGGTGCACGATTTGTAGAAAATTCCAGTAAAATTTCGCTCCTTTATAAAAGTAGTCCGTCAAAGATTTCCATTCCTCACATGTGTACGGAACAGATTTTCTTTTTATTCGCGTGGATTAGTGTTGCTGTTGCTGAACAGCATAGAACGGGCATGTAATAATACAGCGTTATGGGATAATAACACGAATCTTAAGATAATAAAAGTAAAAAGTAAAAAAGTAGTAGCAGAAGTCATGAAATTGACTCATACATTTTATCTGTTCTTCTGTAAATTATCCCTCCAACAACAGGTGCTGGATTATAAATTTGAGCAAAAAATATCAGAGAATTGTATTGTCATTATTCATCAACATGTTTCATTTGGTACTGTAGTACAGTTAAAACTAGAAGGCCTGTCACGAATAGTGCGCTTATCTAGGCTTAATTGCGCGTTGGAATTGCGCGCAATTGCCATATCGAACGGCATCCAATGCACGGCAGGTTCTCTTGGTTACTCATAGCAAACACATGCAATGTTTCTGCCAATGGACCTCCGGGTTAACCGGAGGTCCATTGGCTGAAACATTGCTTGTGCACAGGTAATATGTACAGAATTTGATAGCTTTACTTGGGCCTTAACGCGTACATTAACGCGCATATCAACGTGCTATTTGTGCGCATTTCATGACAGGACTTCTAGTTTTAACTGTACCTCTACTGTGTTACAGTTTAATTACTCACCAGATGCTTTGTTACACACGTTGGATTTCAAATCACATCTTTTATTGCGTATAAATAATAAATCAGAGTTTAATACTTAGAAAATCGTTTAGACTATGCACAATAGAGAGACGTTGCGCTTGCCTGGAGAGACTGTTATTCATTGTGATTGCTAAACTATTTACTATGAACTACGCAGTGGATTGTTATTAACCCACTTTTAGTACAGATGCCATGGATTGGTCGTAATCCACGCATGGGAAGTGATGTCCACGCATGCGTTTACCAAGTAATAAAAATCATTATCAGTAAATTTTTTATTAATGAAGCGCCGAGTTGTATCCAGTGCTTCAATAATTAAATTTTTGATGATTATTTCTCTAATTAGTGTTTGAAATCTAATATTGCGTCCGTGGAAATATTGACCATCCGTGGAAGTTGATCAGTCCACGGTGGCTGGACTGTATAAGCGCCCTGGAAATCTCAAATTCCCTGTCAATCAAAAAGGCTGAGTATTCCAGAAAGTTGTGTCAGAACCGGAAATCTTTGAGGAGACACTTGTTAGATGTTTGAGGTCTGTAACAATCTGTTTCAGAGTTAAAAATTAGAAAAGACAGCAACTTCAAATGCATCCAGTTCATTCGTTTATTTGATATTGACTCTCTGACCAGATACACATCAACTACCACAACACAATGTTCAGCTCGCGCAGTCCATGAGCTGTCCAACATCACTCACATATCATGTAATTAGCTTGAGGCCGCTTACAATAATTAAGGTTAACCCTTTACCCAACGCAACTACCAAAACCGGCCAGCGCTATTCTTAAAAATCGCCAATTAATTTTCATTATATTTTCATTTTTTGTCTCAAAAAAATAGGTTATGGCCCCTCTTCCGTTCCAATGAGGGGCATAACCTATGTTTTGGAAACAAAAGTTGAAAAATGTCAGTTATTCAAGAATTTTGTTTGCAAGTGTTTTCATGTTAGGTAAAGGGGTGAGGATATTACATGGTCATCTCGACGACTCAAACATTTTCGAATCAGCACGACTTGAATCGAATCATGGAGGTTATTTCGAATCAGCACGATTTGAATCGAATCATGGGGGTGATTTCGAATCGAATGGAATTCGAAGCTTTGCAGGCCCTAGACATAACATGGCTGAAATAGTAACAATCCATACTTTTAGACCTCTGCCCATTCATCCCTTTCCAACCATCCATACGGTCAGGGTTAAGTGGATTCCTGGACCTACCTGGACGATCATGGATCCCAAATAAAAAACCGTATACAAGAAATAGGAAACATCTGACATTTTGGGAGTACCTTGTAATCTTAGATTCCGCCCAAAAGATTAAACCCTTATTATAGAAGTGCCCACAAAAATGTTTTACATTGTCTTTCTTATTTTTTCAGCTTATCATCACACAAGTATGCTTAACTGGCTGCGGAAGAGAAGGAGGAAGAGTAAGGGAAAAACAACAGAGAGTAACAATAAGCCTGATCTGAGTCTAGAACACATCTATCATGAGATTGAGGAAATTGAAGAGAACTCGTGTAATTCCTTCACAGAAGGCATGGAGTACATTACACCAACACCAGCATACGCCGTTGTATCAATTCTGGACGGCGTCAAAAAACCTGAAAGTAATGCCAGACACCAAAAAGGTTCACCAGTTCACACACAGACGAATGGTTTTCATTTACCAAAACAACAAATAGGTATGCACATTAGAGAGAACTGTCACGTGTGTGAGAGATTACGTGAGACGGGGTTTGACTGCAGAGGCAATGTAACCTGTTCTAATTCAAAACAGCCAACTGCAGTACTGGAACGAAAAATTCCTCGACTTGGAACATCAATATCTTCTTCTGTAATAAGATCAAGGTCATTCAGTGAGAAGCATAAACATTCTGTGAATGTAAAACCACCATGTCATATATCTACAAGACTTCCGGATCTTGCTCCTCCACCTCAGTTACCTAGTCTCTCCAGATCATTCAATGAGAATCATCGTCGTAAACTTACAACACTCAAGCAGACGACAACTCATAGTACTTCCGCTCTTCATCATCAACGTCGTCCGCAACCAATAGGATGCTCATATCCTTTACCAAAGGTAGACGAAGTTCGAACGGCGGAACGGCGCTCATTGGACAGTACAAATTTAAGTGCCAAAAAGACTCAGGTTTTACATAGAGGCGAACCACATGTTTCTATAAGTAAAAATTCTCATCATCGTCAGGAAGTACGTTTACAGCCTACCAAACAGGATGCCACACCATCACATGGGATAAACAGAAGTGACAGTATAAGTAGTGCAAGCAGTGGTGACACCTATTTTGAATATGATGCTTCGTCTAGTGCTAGTAGTGTTAGTGATATTAATTATCAACAGGCCCTTTGGGCAGTTGAGAAGAATTTAAAATTCAAACTGGACGTCAGTGACAGGGTCAAATCTTCAACAGAACAATGTGCTCGTCAAAACAAAAGTGCCAGTAAACAGAATCAAAGACATAAAAATGATGAATACGAAAATGTTTGTCCCAACACCAGTCTTCAAAAATCCAAATACAAGCGATCTATAAGTAGTAGGAATATTCCCCCGTGCTATTTAGAAACTCCTCTATTCGACATCACACACAATACAAGGCGTAGTCTGCGATCCACTAGAAGTCCTCCTAAACGAACCTCTCCAGACGGTATTCTTCGTTGTCAAAGAGTCACTCATAACAGAGACAAGAGAACAACTCATCACGTGACAAATACTCTTCCACGATCCCATAATACACATAATAGCAAATCAGGTGTCTCCAAGAATCAAATGTTATCCGACTTGATCAGACTCAATCATGAAAGACAACAATTAGTGTTTGTTTAATTCAAGTATTTATACAATGTGTTCAGAGTCCACCAGCACGCATTTTTTCGCAGTTTCGGGGTCAAACGGTTTGCTTGATGATTCTTTAGGACAAATCCTGGAGGGAACATGGGCTGCACGATATTCAAAACTGAATACCGGTATCGGTATTCAAAAAAATATCGCGATATACCGGTATATTGAAAACTGTTCAGATATGTGAACACAAGTACCACAATCGACACTCCAGGCATCATAGTCGGAACGAATTAGCATGCCTTGCTGATGCGATTCGAAAAACCTTTACCCAACGCAGACGATATCAAAATTTATTATTTTCAAAATTAGTTTATGATATTTTCTCCAAAGATTTCAACAAAACTATATCATGTGACCCCTCATTGGAACGAGCTCAACGAGCTCGTTCCAATGAGGGGTCACATGATATAGTTTAGTTGAACTTTTTTAAAATTATTTTTTCAACTGCTGAATTTGTATATTACGAGGGCACAAGCAGACGATTCCTTGGATAAAGGGATAACATTATTCATTCGGGGCTACAGTCAAAAAAAACTAAAGACATCTGGGTAATTAAATAATGACGATAAACCGGTATTTTTGTAATTATACTGGTATCCAATCGATATTGGTTTGAATATCGGTATATATCGGTTTATCGATATACCGTGCAGCCCTAGAGGGAACTTGCGAATTTCAGCTAATATCCCTCCAAGAAGAACGCGGTGGCACATTAGAATTTGATGGTTAAGCCTGAAGCTTTCGATGACCCAAAAAGAAGAGTGTATACATGACTTCCACCCCGAATGCCAACTTAACGCTTCACCCAACGTAACGACTACGAAACTCGACCCACGATATTCATAATTGATTTTAATTATTAACCCTTCCAACTGGATGAGCATAATTTTTGAGTGAAAAAAAAAATGATAGTGGACGAGCTGACGATATAAAGAGCAAACGATCTGAAGCGAGATTCAGTAATAATTTCATCCAACAGCTCGACTGAACCTTCGAACAGACCATGATGGTTTCGTCCATTTTGCCGTTCACAGTATTGACTGAAATGATGCCTTTATATTATTTCACTTTTTGCCTTGGAAACATGGTTTATGGCCCACCACTGAAACAAAGCTCAATGAGCTAGTTCCAATGAGGAATCATATGCTTTGTTTTTGAGGCAAAAAATTAAAATTTTCTGTGTGCCAAAGGTAAAGAGTTGAATGTAAACAAGCTCTGTTTTACTGTTAAAATAGGACACGTTAAGCAAATGCTGGGGTGCAATTCCTAAAATTGACAACATGGGTATACACGATTGGAGGACTTGACTTTACACCCATGTTGTAGTTACGATTAGCTTTTGAGTAGAAATATGTGACCTTAAACACAAATAAAAAAACAGAAAAATAATAACACGTGGAATAGACATTTCGGCTAATAGATCTGTGGTTTGAACTCGACCCAAAGACTTATTAGATGAAATGCTGTTTCAGTCTGTTTTTGTCATATGGTACTGTTTCAGTCTATTATTGCAAAAGCGACTCCTTTCCCGACCGGATCGCAATGGTATTGTTGTCACACCGGTGGCTTGAGAATTCAAAGATAAAATATTGTTATATCAAGATCCAGTTAACACAGCAAACGAAAATATGGTGACGTGACAACCGTTACTTAATCCTAGTTCTTTATTCGACATTCGTTTTCAAAAGATTTGATCGGTTGATAACGTGTGTCGAATAAGGAATTGGGAATAAGCAGTGATTATCATGCGCGATACAATGTTTTCGCCTTTATTTTATCGACAGGTAAACTTTTACAGTGTTCTGGGCTGAAAATCGGACAAACAATTTCGACTGGATCACCACCCATATTCTGTCCTCGCTTGTAAGCACAGTACGTTATTGTTTGGGTGGAAACCATAATCTGTTATTGTTTTAGTAGTAATCCACTCTCATCTATGTAAGGTCCTGCGAATTCCAAATTTCAAATTTCGGCGCGAATCAAATCGAATCAGACTGATTTCGAATCGATTATTGAATCGATTCTCATCGTTCTTAACCCTTTACCTAACATGAAAAGCAGACGACACTTGAATAACTAATTTTTTTCATTTTTTGTCTCAAAAACATAGGGGTCATAACCTATGTTTTTGAGACAAAAAATGCAAATATTTTGAAAATTAATTGGCGATTTTTGAGAATAGCGCTGGCCGGTTTCGAACGTTACGTTGGGTAAAGGGTTAAAGTTGTAGATACCTCACATTCTTACAACCGTAAAGATTACAAGTTTCCGTGAACTCGCGTATTGCATTCAACGGCAACTCGGTTGTGCATGTGGGCAAGTCAAAAAGTAAAATACGCCAGAAACGGAAAGAAATTAGTTTCGGAACCGGAATCTCCTTGAACCCTTCTTTAGTTATCAGGTCTCGTGTACAGGAAACTTGATGATAGAAGAAGAGTTCAAAGAAGGAGACGCGTCACACTAAGTAGGATCTGACAATACCGACAATTTTCTCATCAGCGCAACTCGAATGGAATGGAATCGTATTTCGTTGCTTCGCAGAGCGCACGTCCGTGAAACTTGTAATGCATTCCGAAATAACTTATGACTGTCGATGCAATGGATAATATCACAAGTCACTAGAAAATACCATTATTTTCAGGGCAGCTGTAAACTATACATTCTGTAGCCCGGTAATTCAATTTGCGTTAGTATGTTGGGGAGTCTCACTGTTGCTCGCCGTTACTCGGTGGTTCTCTCCTGGTACTCCGGCTTTCTCCACCCTTAAAACTGTCCGACACGAGGTGAACTTTGCTGTCTAAAGTGTCGTTTAACCCCAATAAATAAATAAATAAACTATACCTTTGAATCGCTATGGGTAGGTATAGTGTATTGTAATCTCCAGCAGTTCAACAAGGGTTGTAGGATATGAATGAAATACTAGAAGTCCTGTCGAGAGCTCGTTCCTTCGAGAGGTCATAACCGATGTTTTTGAGACAAAAAATGAAAAAATAATGAAAATTAATTGTCGATTTTTGAGAATAGCGCTGGTCGGTTTTGGCCGTTACGTTGGGTAAATAGTTAATAGAGATTCTGCGTGTTATATTGTTTTAAAACTGACATCGAATCAAAACATTGAAATAAAAGTGGTATCACCATACTTTACTTTTCGGAAGGATATTTTCTGCAATTCAATTTTATTTTATGCGACATCCTTGAGCTTATAAAATGGTAGAATACATGTTGAAATGTGTTTCGGTAATGTTTTCCTCATTATTGCTAAAAAGTGAGATCGAACCTTTTTATGCTGACTTTTGTCTTGTCGAAGATATACCATATTGCTTGCAAAATGTGACTTTTCTGGATGTCCATGTACGGATTGTATAAGTTACCCTTGGCCCGAAAGACCACTTTTCCTGAACTGGATCGTCATATGACCTATTTCCGACACATAATTGTCTGCTGTGTGCTTAGACCAACCAATATTTTCCACCTGCATCCTTGGTGCCGCCGAAGTCTGCAATTTGAAATATTAATTGGTTCGTCCAAAACAATGAATGTTGCCTTTTCGAGCTCATGTCATTGGTCTGGCATAAATAATACATCTGGAGATGAACGCTTAACATTTTCAATACCGGTGCATTGAATGGTATCGTCTCAATACTGTGTGCAGCGAAACGAACGAATTCATTCTGTACATATGGGGCGGCTTTACTCTTACACATCTATAGATACAGTTAAAACTAGAAGTCCTGTCATGAAATGCGCACAAATAGCACGTTGATATGCGCGTTAATGTAAAACCCAAGTAAAGCTATCAAATTCTGTACATATGGCCTGTGCACAAGCAATGTTTCAGCCAATGGACCTCCGGGTAACCCGGAGGTCCATTGGCAGAAACATTGCATGTGTTTACTATGAGTAATTAGGAGAACCTGTCGTGCTTTGGATGCCATTCGATATGGCAATTGCGCGCAATTCCAACGCGCCTATTTAAGCCTAGATAAGCGCACTATTCGTGACAGGACTTCTAGTTTTAACTGTATCAATTTTTTCGACAAATTCGTTTGTGCTTTTTCGTAATTGTGCTATATTTGTTCCCATATTTCCTTCACTTACAGTTAAAACTAGAAGTCCTGTCATGAAATGCGCACAAATAGCACGTCGATCTGCGCGTTAATCTATGCGTTTTGACCATAGTAAGGCTATCAAATTCTGTGCATATGGCCTGTGCACAAGCAATGTTTCAGCCAATGGACCTCCGGGTAACCCGGAGGTCCATTGGCAGAAACAATGCCTGTGTTTGCTATGAATAACCAGGAGAGCCAGTCGTGATTTGGATGCCCTTCGATATGGCAACTGCGCGCAGGGCTTCTAGTTTTAACTGTATTGGTTGATGTAATAGGCGAAGAACGGCTCTTATCACGATGGACAGATTGTTTCCGTTATTTTAACCAAAACGCCCCATTGTCCAGGAATGAGTGGTGTTTACAAAGAAGATTATAATTTGAAAGATTTAGATAAATTCTTTGACTACAAAGCATCATATTGGCGAAGAAACAACACTAGTACTGCTTGTAGTGTTAAAGTTAAAAAAAGCCTGCCTTTACAGTTAAAACTAGAAGTCCTCTCATGAAATGCGCACAAATAGCACGTTGATATGCGCGTTATGGCCCAAGTAAAGCTATCAAATTCTGTACATATGGCCTGTGCACAAGCAATGTTTCAGCCAAAGGACCTCCGGGTAACCCGGAGGTCCATTGGCAGAAACATTGCATGTGTTTGCTATGAGTAACTGGGAGAACCTGCCGTGCTTTGGATGCCATTCGATATGGCGATTGCGCGCGCAATTCCAACGCGCAATTAAGCCTAGATAAACGCACTATTCGTGACAGGACTTCTAGTTTTAACTGTGTCAATTTTTTCGACAAATTCGTTTGTGCTTTTTCGTAATTGTGCTATATTTGTTCCCATATTCCCTTCACTTATTTACTTATTTGTCAGAAATATCTAAAAGCTTCAGTATGGGTTTTCGAGCAGAAACAAAACGTTGTTTTCTACCTTGATTTGAAGCACTGCCATTACTGTTCATGTATTATATGCTAAAGGTTCATGTCTATTATCATTGTCATTAATTTCCAAATTCATTGTAATATCGTTATTAAATTAATATTATTATTGTTGTTACATTTGATGCTGTTATGAAAATGAATTCAATAAAATGATATGGTTTTAATTAGTTCAGTTTCTGTGGTTTTTATCCTTTGCTGTACTAAATTGTCCGCCTTTTTCTGGTGTGGCGTGTGGAACAAGCCTGAAAATAAACAGACTGTCATTTTGCAGAATGAGGTCCTCAGAGGGTGAAGGGTAGCATCACTAAATTTACCATCTGTGAACCTCAATCTGAATCAATGCCTCGGGTCTTTAGAATCCCCCAATTTATCCTCTGTGTGTCTCAGGCCTTTAGGGGATTCTAGTCCACTGTATGGGATAGCATCAGCAAATCCCCCCTCTAGGGACCTCATTCTGCAAATGGCAGATTGCTTATTTCCAAGCTTGGTCTAGAATAGAGACCATATAGTTTCCGACAATTAATTAGTGATGCGTATAAGAAGTTGTGCATAACCAAATGTTATGGGAACTTTTCCGTATCGTAAGCTATAGTTTGGAGGGAAAAACTGAAATATTAGGAAATTTGAATGGCGAATTTTGCGAACCGGACTGGCTGATTACGGCAAATGGTTAAAGAAATTACTAACCTGACATAGATTATTGGGGGACTTTTTAAGAAATTGGTGGTATACAAAACAAATAACAGCTTTATACAGAGGCTGAGGAGTCGGTGCAGGAGGGACGTGAGCCAACAGCTTTCTCTTGGAATAGAGAGAGCGAGAGAGATTAGGCCAACTTCATCTTTACCAATGGTGCGCGGTGGCATTGTGATAATCGGTTCTCGTCAGATCACCGAAGTTAAGAAACGTCGAGCCCGGTTAGTCCTCGGATGGGTGACCGTCTGAGCGATCGATTCGGACTCCCGCGTTGAGTCCATGGGCAAGGCACTTAAGCCCGATTGTCCACATGGGGGCACGATGATGCCATGCACTAAGTCGTACTGCAAGTCGGTGGTGCGCATGTCTTCGACCAATCTAACCCTGACCGTGCTGCAGTGTGGAGTTGCGATGTTGGGGAGCTGACAGCTGCTCGTCGTTGCTCGGTGGTTGTCTCCGGGTACTCTGGATTCTCCGCCCGTAAACTGTCGCGGTCATGATTAGCCATTGTGCATAAATATGTGACCTTAAACACCAATAAATAAATAATCTTTACCAATACATTTTTTTTATTTTTACACCATATTATCACCACTACCAGCAGCAGAGATTTAGGGTCGGTTGGTCTCACGACTTAATTCCCTTCACTCTGATGTCAAAATATCCAAATTTCAAGTAGCCATTTTTCCCATAATGCAACTGTCAAACAAGATTGAATTGGTTAAATTTCTAGTTGCATTATGGGAAAAATTTACACCTTGAACTTTGGATATTTCGACATCAGTGTGCAGGGGGTTAAATGCAGTCATTTGAAACTTGTATTCTTTAGGGTTATCGCAATTGCAAAATTATTGAGAATTAGCTGGAATGGCAGCATGTACAGACTCTTTACTCTGAACATGTGATCTAAGATTCCCTCTTATGATTTACAGTACGGCCGCCGTGGACTGGTCACTTTCCACGACTGGCCAATGTTCCCACGGACGCAATAATATCAGATTCCAAACACTAATTACAGGAATAGTCACCAAACATTTAATTAATGAAACACCGGGTGCTTCATTGATGGAAATTTTACTGCTGATGATTTTTATTACCCGTTAAGCGCATGCGTGGACATCACTGCCAACCCGTGGATTATAACCACTCCATGGCGATGGTACGGTCTTTAAAATCTGGAAAAGTGCCAATATCGGTCTCAATATTTAACAAATTGCTCCAGCATCATATCTGACATCAACTTCTTCAATAAATGGCAAAGAGCCTACAGAAACCGTAAAGAAGGCATCGAACATGTCTACCGACTAGTGACACAAATGAAAACTGCTATCAGCAATCAGCAAATAGGCACGGCAGTCCTACTAGACGTTGAAAAAGCATTCGACTCTGTTTGGCATAATGGAATGCGCTACAAATTATCTAAATTGAGACTCCCTGTGAAACTGATTAGATTACTATCCTCCTTCTTAAATGATCGCGAAATTAAAGTCAGAGTGAACAATGAAATGTCCGACAGTGTCCCCCTCGAAGCAGGCACCCCCCCCCCCCACGCCCAAGGATCCGTCCTAAGCCCCCTCCTATACATCTTTTTCGTAAATGACCTTAGCTTCTCCGATGACCGCGTTCAGGTTTCCCAATTCGCGGATGATAAGGGCCTCTGGGACTCTAACAATACGGCCAATCTGCTCCAAAACCCCCTGCAACGCGCTCTCGACGAGCTTGAAGAATGGTGTGCCAAATGGAGAATTAAGCTAAACGCCAATAAAACCCAACGAATCACCTTTACTCGCAAGAAAACTAAACGGGATTTTGACCTAAAACTTATGGATAACACCCTCCCAGAATGCAAAGAAGCGAAATTCCTGGGCATCACCATTGATCAAAAACTGTCCTTCAACAAACATACCGACGACATGGCGAAAAAAGCTACCAAACGAATTAACTTACTGAACATGCTCAAGGGAACTTCATGAGGGGCCAACCAGTCCACCCTACTCAAACTATACAAATCCTTTGTGCGCCCAGTACTCGAATAAGGTGCAATAATACTAACTGACCTCAACCAAACTAATATGGGAAAACTCCAGAGGGTCCAAAATCACGCGCTTAGAGTTGCCCTCCGCGCCCCATGGGACACACCCATCAAAACACTCCACGACAGGGCCGATATCCCCATCATTAAAGACCGCCTAGCCACCCTGGCCGCGAAAAATCATGACCGGTTAGCCGACAGCGAACTAATCTCCGAACTTGGAGCAATTTGCGAAAGCCGACAAAAGCCCAAAAATTGTAACCAAAACTAAGACCGCTCGAATAAAAACTAGGGAATGACAAGGTGAACCAACAGGCAGAAAAACAGCTTAACTGTGGCCTTCTACCAGAAAGGGCTGCCTTCACCGCCTCAAGCAAAATTACATCAGGATTAAATACTGTTAAAAACTAAATAAATGGGGAATGAGAATGTGAATAAACAGGCAGAAAAACAGCTTAACTGTGGCCTTCTACCAGAAAGGGCTGCCTTCACCGACTAAATTAAAAAGTTACATCAGGATTAATTACTGTTATAAAAACTAAATAATAAATAGGGAACGATTGGGGTCCCAAGCACGAGAGTATGTCACTGCTCTTACGAATGTAAAGATTCGTGCATTTCATACTCTCCCCCATAGCGACAAGCACACACACACACAGAACACCACACGGGGGGGGGGGGGGGTGGGGGGGCTGGGTCCCAAGCACGAGAGTATGTTACTGCCCTTACGAATGTAAAGATTCGTGCATTTCATACTCTCCCCCACACACACAGCAGACACCACAAGGACACGCAACTAAAGAGGTGCTACTTTTATCTTTACAGTTTACATATTCTAATGAAAACTATTTCTACCTTCTTTTAAGCAGGTACACAGAAGATGTTTTTTTGACCAGCACCCCAATAACCGCTACAGAGAGTCTAACCGTTATGGAAACAGTCACCCCACGGTTCCTGAACATCGACATCCTCCGCTCCATCCCTAAAAGTGGTCAACCACTTTAAGGGAGGCGAGCGTTGGTCCTGCGTCCCGCCTCTGCCCCTCTTTGTAAGCGCATTGCGCATCTTTCTGTCCCAACCCAATAGGACTACAATGCAGGCCTGCCCCCGAACCAGGGAAGTTCGGGTCTTCTTCTTCTTCGTGGTCCCCGAAAGGGGTCGTTGTTGTTTTCCTTCAAAGAGTCTAACTACAACAGAGACAGACAGCCTGAGGCAGATTATACTTGCCAGTGATGGCCACCACTCATAATCATCCTCGAAGCGGCAGACTATACTTGCCCGAAAATCCAGATCGACTGCACCCTCGGGGAGAGGTAGTACCTTTGTGAGAGGACCCAATTTCCCACACTGGTCCTCACCCGAGGGTCCAACCGACATCAGTCAACGAGACCGCCTACCCACTACTAGAGACACCTGCCGAGTACAGGGTCCTTTTCCTCCTTCAACACGCCTAGACATGTGACAGCCATCATATACAGCTACCGAGGGTCAAAAGGGGCTTGTCCCCCATATCGTCCCTGCGCGCCTTCTGCGCGCGAAATCATTTCGTTCTCATATCTTTTCAGTCATAATCCACTCTCATCGTACTGAGTTACAAATAATTATATACTACACAAAAAAATGTTTTCAAACATTTTAATGTAAATGACAAAAAATGAAACAATAACGAAAAGCAATATACCGCTTGAAAGCTGTCTCCTTTATTGACAAATTAATGATCGTTTAGGACGATTTCGTTGAAGAATGTCAGAGGTATCACCCGAGGGGTCGATATCCGCAAACACATTTTTAGTAGTTAGCATCGGGTGTGTCCACCTCTGACATATAAATACACTAGACACCTCTGCCTCATTGTGAATGAGGGTACGAGCTTGATCCTGGCCACTTTGACCCCACTCCTGGACTGTTACATCAAGTCACCAACATTTCTAGCCAAGCCTCCGGTCCATAGACCAGCGCATATACCAGCTAGATATTGTCCGTGGACACAGGCTCTCTCATAAACAGATAATATTCTACCCCGGGACATTTTACAGATTTGTTTAAAGTATATGCACTCAAAAATCAGTTAGGTTAAAATTTAACAATTCATCATTTACTCGACCAACAGTTGGAACTGTGCTGACATTAATTTATTACCTTTAGGACATATTCTGAATTAATAACTACAGCCATTATAAATAGGGTAACAACACTCAGACCATCAAACTCTTAGGTAATGCAATTGTTTTTATGGCATTACCCTACGGATGATGAAAAAAAATCAACTGGGTTGAGTGAATATGAACCCAATTGGGTTCATATTCACTCAACCAACTTGATTTGGGTTGGTTTTTAACCCAACTGATTTTGGATAGTACAAGTCGTATTATCATCGGATCTGACGATGAAATACACAGAGATCTCACGCAATACATGTTGGTAGTCATGCAATGTGAGATTTTCAAAACACTATCCCTGGCGTACTTGTTGTCCACTGTGGTGGTC
The DNA here is from genome assembly GCA_031216915.1 of Pictodentalium vernedei. Classification (NCBI taxonomy): domain Eukaryota; kingdom Metazoa; phylum Mollusca; class Scaphopoda; order Dentaliida; family Dentaliidae; genus Pictodentalium; species Pictodentalium vernedei. The sequence continues at coordinate 50,143,438 of CM062288.1, read as the reverse complement.
AATGGTGGACGTAGAGCAAGGAACATTTTCTATTTAAACTATTTTGACCCATGTCTTCCCTCTTAGAAAAACATTCAGCCAAACATACATTCGAGAAAGTTGAGAAACCCTGGGCCGTTCAATACATGTTTGTGTAGTATGGACATCATTTCTAAAGACATACAGTAACAAGTGAAATGAGTTGGATAACAATAGTATAGTTTTGATATGATGTTTTTTATTTTTATTGACAATCGCAGTCTTAATAATTTAACCCTTTACCTAACATGAAAAGCAGACGACACTTGCAAACAAAATTCTTGAATAACTAATTTCTTTCATTGTTTGTATCAAAAACATAGGTTATGACCCCTCATTGGAACGAGCTCTATGAGCTCGTTCCAGTGAGAGGTCATAACCTATGTTTTTGAGACAAAAAATGAAAAACATAATAAAAATTATTTTGCGATTTTTGAGAATAGCGCCGGCCGGTTTTGGCCGTTACGTTGAGTAAAGGGTTAACAGAAGTTCTCTTGTTCTTATTTTCCAGCTTATACGAAACCGACCGACTGCAAGCAGGCGGGGTGTCGAAAGTAACTTAGCTTCATGCATTGTGTATCGTAAGCATTTCACTGAGACCAGCATTCAATTATATTCATTCCATGACAAGCTATGAACGTGTTTTTATGTTCAAGGTCTGGCGAAATTTAATCGAGGTGGTGGTAGGGTGTGGTTTAAGCATTTCCCAGCACAAGTGTAGAGAGACTATCTTTCTCTCATCCTCCAGATCTACGCTCATAGCATGAATGTTACGGAATGTACACTCAGCTTTGGAGATAAGGTGACATCCGTTGTCAACCTTCTTGCAGTTAGGCTCCCAATTTTTTTTAGGGGGAAGGGAGGGCATCAACACGAGCTATTTATCTTGAACACCCTGAAGTGTTCTGGTAATAGCGAGAAATTGCTATTGCCCATTGCTACCAAGCCTACCAAGGTAAGATAGAAGTGAACGGATATTGATGAATTTGACCAAAAAGATTCTGGATTGCTTGTTTACTAACTTCTCCCGAAAAGTCACTCCTCACTCTCCATCTGTTCATTTGCGATAGAGAGAATTGTTCTGCAAAGAAATCGGAGATTAATTTGGAAAACATTTCTTTTCTTACATAAAAGGATTTTACAGTCACATTTTCACGGTTAACCATTGTCCCTTCTTCAGTTCTCAAGGTGGGGGAAAAACTCTTAAGCACAAAACATTCGGTATTATTCAACACCCGTCCGGATGTCGGTATGTTTGACTTATTTCGTTGAATCTAATTCGACTCCTTTACCATTGTTAACGTTTTAGCACATATTATATACTGTTATATAGTGAAAAGAGAAGGTCTCTTGACGTTTTTGTAAATGCTCCACAGAACAATGCCATTAAAAACAATGGCATTAACTATAAGAGTAAGGTGTTCTGAATGTTGTCACCCTATTTGTAACAAATGTAGTTATTAATTCACAATATGTCCTGGAGGTGATAAATTAAAAACAGCAGAGTTACAACTGTTGGTCAAATAAATGATGGGTGTTTATTATTTTTCTGATTAATGAGTAATGATACGGTAAACCTCAATGCAACAGAAAAGGGGGATTATATGACCTATCTATACAGTCTACCTCACATGACTAGAGGGCGGCCACCTGCAAAAAATAGTCATCAGTAACTGAAAAAGTCTTATTTTTGGCTTTAATCCTTTACCCAAGGCACGCGATATCAAAAACTATTATTTTAACCCTTTACCCGACGTAACGGCCAAAACCGGCCAGCGCTATTCACAAAAATCGCCAATTAATTTTTATTATTTTTTCATTTTTTTGTCTCAAAAACATAGGTCATGACCCCTCTTTGGAACGAGCTCGTTCCAAAGAGGGGTCATAACCTATGTTTTTGAGACAAATAATGAAAAAAATTAGTTATTCAAGAATTTTGTTTGCAAGTGTCGTCTGCTTTTCATGTTAGGTAAAGGGTTAAATACTATCGTTTCAATTTTCTCAAAACATTTCATCTAAACCATGTCATGTGACTCCCTTGTTGGGTCACTTGATATAGGGGGGTCATATGATATAGCTTTGGTGCACTGTTTTTTTTAAATAATTTACAGCTGCTGAATTTGTAAATTACGCGGGCGAATGCGGTCAGTTTGTTAGATAAAGGGATAAAAAGCATGATTCCTCATAAGAAAAGCTCGATGATCTGCGTCTAAAGAGGGGCCCTAAGCAATGATATGGAGGCATTTCTTTTTAAATAATAATTCTTCAGCGGCGATTTCTGTGAATAACATATAGGTTACTAAAGGCGCTTAGAGTAAGTGTGATGCTCATTGGAATGTGACTGTAATATTATTTATTTTATTTATTGGTGTTTAAGGTCAGATTCTTATGCATAATGGCTAATCGTGACCATGACAGTTTTACGGGTGGAGGAAACCGGAGTACCCGGAGAGAACCACCGAACATCGACGAGCAACTGTCAGCTCCTCAAAATTCTAACTCTGTTCAAGCTCCGCTTAAGCAGGGTTACAGTGGTTGAAGACATGTGCACCATCAACGTGCAGTACGCCTTAGTACACGGCGTAATCGTGCTCCCATGTCGGCAACCGGGATAAAGTGCCTTGCCCAAGGACACAACGCGGGTCGTCCCGGACGGGGATCGAACTCGGGACCTCTAGCATAGAAGTCCAACAGTCTACCACTGAGCCACCATGCTCCCAATGTGACTGTAAGCACATAGATTAAACATGGCCGTGCTTCGCGTTAGAAATTTCTTCAGAAGCAGATTAACCCTTTACCTAACATGAAAAGCAGACGACACTTGCAAACAAAATTTTTTAATAACTAATTTTTTTTCATTTTTTGTCTCAAAAACATAGGTTATGACCCCTCTTTGGGACGAGCTCGTTCCAATGAGGGGTCATAACCTATGTTTTTGAGACAAAAAATGAAAAAAATAATGAACATTAATTGGCGATATTTATAAATAGCGCTGGCCGGTTTTGGCCGTTACGTTGGGTAAAGGGTTAAAAGCTTTGTGACTCGATCGACAGGTTGGTTGACATCATGACATTTCCCGTAGCTCCTCACAAACCACGCATTTGAAGTATAACATTTTCCGCTGTTAACGTCGTGTCGAAGCCAACTTTAATCCAGATTCGTCGACTCACGGGATTTATTGACCTCATCAATTAAAACCAGATGTTCAACGGATGTCTTCTCGGGCGCCTCGGGTAGTTTCTCAAGAGAAAAATCCACTGGAGGAACCGGAGTAGACGATATCCGTTGACCGTCTGGTTTCATTTGATGAGGTCACTAAAATCATGTATTCTTAACTTACTGCGTGCTAAGAGCAATGGCAACATTATTATCAAGGTCGCAGGTCACCAGTCCAAGTCTGTAAGGTATTCTACGCGGTTATGGGCCGTTTGTTTACCCACTCTACGTGGAGTTTGCGCACAGACTACCGTTGATGTAACGTAATGTTCCTTCACTCACAGAGATATACATATATTCTTTCGTGCTTCGGTTATAAATATTCCAATCAATAAGTATTTAATTCACCACGAAAAAAGCAAGATATTAACCCAATTTGTGGAACTACGCGGTGTAATCATAAGGCTGCGACGGTGCTGAGTCTTCATTCCTTATGGTAAGGCCAAACAAAATTAAATAATTGATTCTCAGGCAATTTTTTTTTTTAAAACGAATGAGGGAGGGCAGTTGTTATTTTTTATTCCTGATGGAATGGTCACCGATGTCACTGATACTTTTTTTGTAACAGTGATCATACAACACAAGATCAATATATTCACAAAATCAATACAGAAATGGGGATAAAAAATAATAAGGAGCTTTTTTAACTGGTCAAGTGCTAGAAGCCAGAATTAGACCTTTCAAATAAAATAAATGAGGGTACCTGTGCAAAAGTCAACATTTTCCTTGCCCATGTCTCGTATTTAGTCAAACGTAAATAATAATTTGTTTATACACATTTGTTCTATTACAAATTACTGGAGAGTGCCTGTAGGCACTCTCCAAAAATTTGTAATAAAACAATTTTTGATGAACAAATTAAGACCACTAAAACTAATCTAGCTCTCAACCAGTTAAATAAATATTTATTTTGTACACACATATGAGAATCGCGTCGCATTTCGTGAAGAGAATAACAATACTGTATCAATGTATACAACATATTACATCGCAAATCACGATGTGATACTGCTAAAATCGCCTATGATAGTTTTATACATTTTGAATTTTGCCTCCGAAATAAAAATGACGAACGCGGGCCGAAAAAATGAATTCGCCGGTGTTCGAGAATCAAAAGATTAATTTTCTTTAACCTAATGTTACCAGAAATTCAGTCAAATTAAATGTTGATTACTTGCGCTGGTTCCAAAAAAATGTTGATTCAATCGTTTGGAATATATCAGTTGGTCGGCAAAGGGAATCTGGCGAACTGAAATTTTCCAGACAGGTGGGTCTAAACATAGTTGATGATATATCTAAGAGCTAGCGGGAGAGCGGTGGCTCAGTAGGTAGTAGGGCTGCACGGTATATCGATAAACCGATATATACCGGTATTCAAACCAATATCGATTGGATACCGGTGTAATTACAAAAACATCAGTTTATCGTCATTATTTAATTACCCAGATGTCTTTAGTTTTTTTAACTGTAGCCCCCGAATGAATAATATTATCCTTTTATCCAAGGAATCGCCTGCTTGTGCCCTCGTAATATACAAATTCAGCAGTTGAAAAATTAATTTTTAAAAAGTTCAACAAAACTATATCATGTGAGCCCTCTTTGGAACGAGCTCTTTGAGCTCGTTCCAATGAGGGGTCACATGATATAGTTTTGTTGAAATCTTTGGGGAAAATCTCATAAACTAATTTGGAAAATAATAAATTTTGATATCGTCTGCGCAGAGTAAAGGTGCTTCGAATCGCATCAGCAAGGTATGCTAATTCGTTCCGACTGTGATGCCTGGAGTGTCGATTGTGGTACTTGTGTTCATATATCTGAACAGTTTTCGATTTTCCGGTATACTCCGATATTTGTTTGAATACCGATACCGGTATTCAGTTTTGAATATCGTGCAGCCCTAGTAGGTAGAGATGCAGGCTGCAAACCGAGAGTTCCTCAGTTCGTATCCCACCTGCCGCAACCGCGTTGTGTCCTTTGGCAAGCCACTTCATCCTGATTGCCCTCATAGGGGCATGATGTCGCTGTGTACTGAGGCGCACTGCACGTCGATGGTGCACTTGTCTTCAACCAATGATGGTCCTGCTTGTGTGGAGTAAGTACGTTGAGGAGTCTGACAGTTGCTCGCCTTGCTCGGTTGTGCTCTCTGGGTACTCAGGCTTTCTCCACCCGTAAACTGTCCGACGAGGTGACCCTGGCTGTCGAAAGTGTCGTTAAACCCTAATAAATAAATAAATAAATAAATAAATCGAAGAGCTGGACTGGCTCGAACCCATAACATCGTCGAATTACTTACAGAAATAGACTGGTGGTCTGAGAGCTTTCATTTTGTCCACAAACAGAGCAGACGATCACGCCCAACACCATTAATATTTCATTTTGTGGTTTTCTTCAAATCGAGAGCACCAGTTTTCAGGGTTTGACTTTCTGGGAGAAAGTCAAAGATAGTCCAGGAACATGAGTATATAAATATTGTATACTTACATGCTTTAGGTACATGAGTCGTTGAGGTTGCTGGGGACTATTAAAACGAAATACAAATGGACGATACTCTCATAGGCTGATCAGCTGTCTTCTGATGCAACCAAACGGTGTTTCTCGGTTTCTGGAAGTCAAAATGTCTCAGAGTGCAAAGCCTTCCTCTGTACCTTTTACACAATTTAGACTCTACAACACCCTCCTTGATTGGGTTTAAGACTGTACACAGACATCTAGGGTGGCGCCAAGGAAGGATCGGGGTTGGGGCTAGAGTTCCCCGATAGGGGGGATGGCTACAGCCACAAAACCCGACCGCTCTCCGGCGTCACTCTTGTCTGTGTCCATTCATAAAATCTGTTGGCAAATTCGTATACTTGTCATTCCTGTTGTACCAAGTATTTCCTCGTCCATCTTGTTCATCTCTTTTAACCTGGTATTTTTTTAATTCAGGTGGAAAGTTTTTTTCCCCACATCAGCTTGTCCGGTTATTAACATATTATGGACTTTCTCAGTGGCATTTTCAATTTCTGACTGACACATTTGGTCAAAATTCGCAAAAACTTTGATTTATAATTGGGAAAGTATATATTGTCAATTATTATTTCGACCAATCAGGAGAGAATTTATTGCGTGCCTACATAAAGGAAGGCGTCTGGAGTCAAAAACCTGTTCACTTCGGGGCGTAAAAATTGGAAATAAATGCTGCTAAAAAGTACTTTTTATCAAACTATGTCTCAAAATGGTGGAAGCTATGTGAATCTTACGCCATTCTGTTGTTGATTTATCCCTTTACCTAACATGAAAAGCAGACGACACTTGCAAACAAAATTCTTGAATAACTATTTTTTTCATTTTTTGTCTCAAAAACATAGGTTATGACCCCCTCATTGGAACGAGCTCGATCTATGTTTTTGAGACAAAAAATGAAAAAAATAATAAAAATTAATTGGCGATTTTTGTGAATAGCGCTGGTTTTGGCCGTTAGTTGGGTAAAGGGTTAAAAAAGATCGACGAATTATTTTCGCTTATAACATTTTTTTTAAAATTCCTGCCGGGGAAGTGTTTTTTAGTACTAAAAGCAACTACAAATATGATAATATTTTATTGAATATCTTAAACTCTGCCAATACGACGAGTGCCTGTGCTTACAATGGCAGGTGGACCTCCGTTGGGTAGCATTTGTCGACAACGACACGGAAAGAGTTAATTATTTCTCTTAACAATTTTACTACAAGCTGGTGTACGTTACATCATTGTATGTATATTCACATACGATGGTGATTAGCTTACAGTCAAGTCAATAATTCAGTTATTTGTATGTACGTAAGATTGTTTGACCATGGTGTTTACCATCTGCAGGGGATCAACATACAACAACAGGCGGGAAGAAGCGGTGATTTGTAAAGACCACATGTGTTCTCGGTAGAGGGGGATAAGACGACAATCTGACGCAATGTGTGTTTAGCAATAGATTCAATCCGGAAATTCCCAAACATGATGATTTAACTCACAAAAAAAACATGGCCACCACAATGATATTTATCTCACATTGATGACGGACGTAACCGAGAATGAGGAGTCAGATGGCGAACGAGTTGGGTGGTAACCCTAGAGCCCTGGGATTTGGGGATGGAGGTGGCTGGACTAGGACTAGTATTACAAATTTCCGATTCAATTGTAACAAAGGCAACGCAAAGCGTGGGCCAGTGCCCCCGACCCGTATGAAAGTTCGAAGTAGCCTTGAAGGTATTGTGGGACAGAAAAATTTTCTAAATGGAAAGAGTGAAAATAGAAAAATTTTCTAAGTCGAAAAACGGCCATAACTCTGGGAAAAATTATTGGACGGAACCCGTTCCTTGTGCATAACAGTCCCCACATGCAGGGCTATCAGCATTCCAAGGGAGAGCCAAATCCGAGCAATGGCTTTGAAATTACAATGTAAAACGTTTGTACGGACAGACTGGTGGACATACGGGCAGACGGACGGACCGAGGGAGTCACTAGATACCCCCGAATTCTCCTTCGGAGGTCGGGGGCATAATAAATGCAGTCAGTCATTAACCCTTTACATAATGAATCGACAGCAACCATCCATGTAATTTATAAATTAGGCAGTTGAAAAAAATAAAATTTCAACAAACCCATATCATGAGACCCCCCCCCCCCCCCCCCACCTCCCCTCATTGGAACGAGCTCATCGAGCTCGTTGAATGAGGGTCCCCATGATATGGTTTTGTGAAATTTTATGAATTTTAAAAAAAAAAAAAAAAAAAAATTTAAATAATAAATTTTGATATCGGCTGCGTTGGGTAAAGGGTTAATCAATGAAATTTGAGCGCCCCATGGAGACGGGATTGGGACAAAACTCTACAAGACAAATACCCTAAAAAATAAAAAAAAGTTGGCAAAACCCCTCAAAAAGGTTGCCGAACAAGCAAGTTAATCACATTGAGTCGAATGTTAAAAATATGTTATTTTTTTTAAATAAAATATTTTTGGAATGAAAATGAGATTATGGTACACTTTTTATGAAGATATGATATTGTATTAAGAAAACAGTTTAAACCCTGGTGGTATATTCCATGTTAGTTCAATGTCAAGAATTGGAAGAGTCCATATTCATTATTTTGGGATAGACCAGTCAATATTTTCAACCTGCAGCCTTGTGGCTGCACGTTGAAAAAATTGATGGGTCCACTACACATATTCATTTATCAGAAGTATGCGTAGTGAAATTATGACGTATCACATGCCTACGCCGAGAAAATGGCCTATCGGGTTCAAAGGGTTAACAAAAGCAATTGTAGAGGACAAAATAATTTAGGGCACTGAATGAAATTAAATTAATGAAAATTTAGGTTCTGACATTCAGTTAATAAGTAGTAGTACTTTGGAATCAATAGTTGAATTTTATGGTAATATATAGAGATTGTTACCATTATGTGGATGTACAAATTATGTATCCGTGTCGAGCTCCGGGTTATAAGGGCAGATTACGACGAGTCGAAGACGAGTCGTGATCTACCCTTAGAATCCGGAGCGAGACAAAATAGGTATCGGAGTCTCGCTCCGGGTTCCAAGAGAAGATCACGACTCGTCTTCGACTCGTCGTGATCTGCCGTTAGAACCCGGAGCTCGACTTGGATACATTTTTTTGTACATACACATAAAGGTAATAATCTTTATTTATCATTAAAAAGATGTTTATAGGACTGTGATCGTTTTTCAGACATTCAGAGTTGATTTCGAAATTCCAGAATATTGTTGAGTAAGCAATAAAAAAAAACAACTAACAGACAAGAAATAAATACAGGAAAATGGGAAGGTTTATTCATCTTTGTCAGTTTCCTTGATGGGGGATGTTATGTAATTTTCTTTGAGGTGGTTTGTCGGGTGTGGGGAGGGGGGGGGGGGGTGTTCATCTTTGTCATTTTTCTTGAGGAGTTTTGTCTTGAGAGATTTTGTCCTCCAATTCAAGGAGACTCTTATATAATTTCGCAATGGGGTTCGTGAGGAGAGTCACTTTTGCAGTTCGCCTGGGATGTGACATCATTAGAAATTCTCCGCATTTGGACTGCAAAATTGTGGATGACCGTCATGTCCCTGGCTACCCTCTTTCATTCCTTCCGCTGCTTGACACGGACCATATTTCCACATTACCCTCTTGGGTTGTTGGATTAAATTGTTACAGATCCCTTCATTTGTTTGTGTTCTGCGTTGTGTCGCCTTGTCACCGAAGGCTAATATTTTCTTAACCCCGAAATTTGCATAACGTATTCAAAGAATTAATGACTCTGTTTAGTATTTACACAATTCTCTATTTTGGGGTAAATTTCCTGTCATCTGTTTACATGGTTACATTCTCGCGTAAGTCTCCTGTCCATCTGTTTACATGGTTACATTCTCACATAAGTCTCCTGTCCATCTGTTTACACGTTTGCTTTCTTATTACTGCATAGTTAGGCCAAACAAAATTAACCCTTTACCCAACGAATCGGCCGCATCCGCTGGCGTAATATGCAAATTCAGCAGTTGAAAAAATAGTATTTTTCAAAAAAAGTTCAACAAAACCATATTATGTGACCCCTCGTTGGAACGAGCTCATTGAGCTCGTTCCAACGAGGGGTCACATGATATGGTTTTGTTGAAATTTTTTGAAAAAAATTAAAAAATGATATTTAAAATAATAAATTTTGATATCGTCTGCGTTGGGTAAAAGGTTAAATAATTGATTCTCTGGCATTTTTTTTAAAATAATGAATGAGGGAGGGCGGTTTTTATTTTTAGTTTTTATTCCTCATGGAATGGTCGTCGCTGCCTAAAATTCAGTTGTGAGAGCTTAAAAATTAAATATTTGAGATTCCATGCTGATTTCACTGATAGTTTTTTTGTAACAGTGATCATACAGCACAAAATCAATATAGAACAACTAACATGGAGATCAAACATAATAAGGAGCTTTTAACTGGTTGAGTGCTGGAAGCCACAATCAGGCCTTTAAAAAATGGGGGTATCAATGCAAAAGTCAACGTTTTCCTTGCCCATGTTTCGTATTTAGTCAAACGTAACCAATAGTTTGTTTATACAAATTTGTTCTATTACAAATTATTGGAGGGTGAGTATTTTTGATGAACAAATTCAAACGACCAAAATAATCTAGTCCTCAACTAGTTAAATAAATGTTTATTCTGTACATACATATGAGAATCGTGTCGCATTTCGTGAAGGGAATAACAGTATTGTATCAATGTATACGGCATATTGCATCGTCAATCGCGATGCTATAGCGCTAAAATCACACGCTATGATGGTTTTATACATTTTGAATTTTGCCTCCGAAATAAATATGATGAAATTGGGCCGAAAAAACGAATGCGCCGCTGTCTGAGAATCAAACGATTAATTTCGTTTTGCCTTAAATAGCAGAAAATTGTTTGAGAACATTTCACTAAAATTCAATCTCCAGGACTTGATTATTGATTCCAAAACGTCCCGAATGGCACAATTTAATTACAGAAGTGAACTGAGATAATTAAATTACATTATGTTTGTGTTTCTAATTTGCGGGTCTGGTCCCAAAAGATTCAATTTGACACGAAGCAGTGGTGGCGCCAAGGTCGGTGGGGGGGGGGGGGGGGGGGGGGGGGGCTCTGGCCGACTGTCCGGGTGGTCTAGCCCTCTCGTCAGGAAAAATGTCTCCCGTACTGTAGGCTTGTCAGGGAAAACCCTTGCCCACAATCTCTGTCAGGGTACACAAGTCCCCCGTCGAGGGAATTCCGCCTCCACCACTTACATGAAGCCAGGAAATTTTCTTTTCGTTTTCTCGGTACTAAGAATTGAAAGTTAGTCTTTGTTGCGCCTAGAGATGACTGGCTAGGTCAGGACTAAGCGTTCGATTTGAGAATCTGTTTGAAAATCTGAGAAAAGATATGCCCAATATGTCCCAGATTCTTAACCCTTTACCCAACGCAGACGATATCAAAATTGATTATTTTAAATATCCTTTTTTCAGATTTTTCAAAAAATTTCAACAAAACCATATCATGTGACCCCTCGTTGGAACGAGCTCGTTCCAACGAGGGTTCACATGATATGGTTTTGTTGAATTTTTTTTAAAAATAATATTTTTCAACTGCTGAATTTGCATATTACGCGGGCGGATACGGGCGATTCGTTGGGTAAAGGGTTAATGTATCGGATGTATGGTACGTCAGTGCTATGTCAAGCAAGTTTTGGGCCCCATTGGTAGAACATCGGAAGTGGCAAATGGCGTCATAGTCACATGACCCAGTTACATCATGTTGAGTGGTCATGGTCATGCCATATTGTGATGATGCTTGGTGTCAGTATGCAACGCGTTCTGGTGACACGTGTTTCTGTCGTACTCTTTTGTTGCCAGGAATCATTTCTATTGTGGCGCGTGGTTACTCTGTAACTAAACGTCCTATAGTAGGACGGGGGTGTTCTGGGGTTGTCGTCGATTGTACACCTAATTAACAAAATGGACACCCAAACGAACTTTTTTGACTTGGACTCTTACAGAATCTCTTTTTTCTTATTCCCATCTTGTGTTTATAATAGCAATATACGTGTAGCGTGATAGAACTATGGAGCGTCCCAATTAAAGGTATTTTCAATTGCTCTGGAGTATGACTAATTAACACAAACACTCCGACAATTATTTATCGAAGACGGATTCTCTTAGAATTGTCGTTTTCTGCCTATCCCCACCCTCCTACGACTTGTTGGTAGCCTAGTCTACATATTCCAGTCACTGTTCTGGCTGTCTGGCAATCCTGTTATTAGATCTAGTTCTAGCTTTCTTCCGTCACGACCTCTGACCTCATCCAATCCATGCTTTTAAGCCCCGTCCACTGTCACATCATTATATGATGTGAGAGCGTGTATGGCTTCTTAGAATGAGTGCATGAGTCAGTCAAATAGTGATTGGAACAGGCATTTCTCGGACTACTGGAATCATGTCGAGCAAATAAGCTATTGAGCAGTTGCTCGAAATAGTTACTCCGTGTGAGATTTATATCCTCGTCTCGGAAAATGAGTTGCCGTCGTACTGCCAGTCACACAATATGGGTACCCAAAAGGGGGTGTTGTCGGTTTGGTGCTTCAAGTTGTGTGCTTGACAATATTTTCACCTATCAATCTATATTTCTACTACAAATCGATACCACAATTTATCAATCAAAATTAAATATCCCTGAAACTATCTCGTCATCATCCCGAGGCCAGGGCCTTTAGTAAGCTTAGTTAGGTCGCTCCATTAACCCTTTACCCAACGTAACGGTCAAAACCGGTCAGCGCTATTATCAAAAATCGCCAATTAATTTTTATTATTTTTTCGTTTTAGGTCTCAAAAACATAGGTTATGATCCCTCGTTGGAACGAGCTCGTCGAGTCATAGGAGTCATAACCTATGTTTTGGAGACAAAAAATGAAAAAAATTAGTTATTCAAAAGATGTTTTTGCAAGTGTCGTCTGCTTTTCATGTTAAGTAAAAGGTTAATCCAAACCCGCATCAATCTGGACTGTTGTTTGACACAGTACATGCTAGGGTAATAACATGTAAAGGGACTGTCTGTAGTAAGTAAATATTTAATTTATGTGTCACATTCCATTACACGGTATAAAAATCAAATAATAGTACAAAAATACTGCTGTAAAAGCCAGTCAAAAATGATTATGAGACACCATTAACCTCATATACAGTAGTTACATTAATTATTTATGTATAGCTCCATCGTCCACCACACCCAAACACCACATCTCCCTCCCCCTCCCTCCCTCCCCCTCCCTCCCTCCCTCCCTCCCTTCCTCCATCCCTCCCTCCCTCCCTATCTACCTTCACAACGTTCTCCCCAGTTACCCATGCATTTCAAACTATTGATGGTATCGAGATTTACATAATACTAACATCAGTTGAGCGGTGTATTTTTGTCTTCTTGTGTTGTAATATTTGTTCGTGCAACTCATGTGATGATTTTCGTGGCGGTGGACCTTACTGGATATAATGTGTTAATATCAACGAGACTGATGGCCTAAGAATGTGTGCCTGACTTAATCATTTACCTAACAAGAACAGAGGAAGACACTTCAGTCTTCAGTAACTGAAAGTCTTCATTTTTTGCCTCAGAACCATAGCTTACTCCTCACTGCAACGGGCTCAACAAGATCGTTTCACCGAGGAGACACAAACTATGTTTTAACCCTTTCAGCACGGTATGCGTAAAATTTGAGAAAAAGAGATCTCTACCAGTTGATGAGCAGATGACACATGATGGACAGTAACTCTGTGGTGAGGATCAGTCATAATTTAACCTTTTACCCAACGCAGACGATTTCAAAAATTATTATTTTAAATATCATTTTTTTAATTTTTTTAAAAAAATTCAACAAAACCATATCATGTGACCCCTCTTTGGAACGAGCTCGTCGAGCTCGTTCCAAAGAGGGGTCACATGATATAGTTTTGTTGAAATCTTTCGAAAAAATGATATTAATTCAGCTGCTGAATTTGCATATTACGCAGGCGGATGCGGGCGATTCGTTGGGTAAAGGGTTAAACATACTGCTCTGCGGAGCTGTGGGATTAAATTACTGCTGAACCTCCCAACAAATGCAGAATGGATTCGCCCATTTGGTCGTACACTGCATTGCTTGATTCGAAACCACTCAGGACGTCAGAGTGTAAAGGGTTAAGGCAAAAATTTTAGAAATAGAATTTGAATGATGATTTATGTAAATAAGACGGGCCTATTTTTAACCATTATGGTTAGGTAAAGAGTTCACGTGCAGAAAGATGCCCGCGGCTTCATGAAGGGTTCGGGCTTCCAAAAACGTAATTGCTTCAAGTGTTATAATGTGAATGCATGTTGTCTTATTTAGTTAAATGTGAAAAAACGGACGTGGCATCTATCACTTATTCCCACTTCCTTATCCGAATTCGTTATTATATGGGGGGGGGGGGGGGGGGGCGGTGGCTCAGTTGGTAGAGGTGCAGGCTGCAAGCCGAGAGGTCCTCGGTTCGAATCCCACCTGCGGCAACCGCGTTGCGTCCTTGGGCAAGACACTTCACCCCCATTGCCCACGTGGGGCACGGTGATGCTGTGTACTAAGGCGTACTGCGCGTCGATGGTGCACCTGTCTTCAACCAATGCTAACCCTGCTTGTGTGGAGTTGGTATGTTGGGGAGCTGACAGTTGCTCACCGTTGCTCGGTGGTTCTCTCCGGGTACTCCAGCTTCCTCCACCCGTAAAACTGTCGCGGTTATGGTTAGCCATTGTGCAAAAATATGTGACCTTAAACACCAATAAATAAATAAATAACCGATTTTATCGGTTCCATATCCTCTATATATTTTTTAATGGAAATTTCGACTTTTTAAAACATTCTACACGCCACTGATATTCTTCCGAAAAATTATGACTCTTTCATCAATACTTCATATTAGTACAACATTATTGCAAGGAAAATTAACAGTTTGAATTTCAATAAAAAATTCAAGCACAAGTTTTTTACTCCACCAGAAACCCCATCTTACAGAACAATGAAATGCGAAATACACTAAAACACTTGATATTTTTTTTATTGTGCTACCTTGAAATGTTGCGAAAATTGTCCAACAAATATTTTTCGTTATTTATTATCATGATATATATCAAGATGAAAGAAAAAATACCCCGGAAATAATAAGAGATTGACGGTGTTGAAATTTTGAGTTCGATCTCGGTTTCGTTATTTTTAGAGGAGGGGGTGTATATCTCGGTATCGGCTCGGTATTCGGTATCTGACTTGACTGAGATTTGTTGATAGTACCAAAGAGGAATTCACATCAGGAAAAACAGAGTAAGTTGTAGAATCATTCTACCACAATGCTATAAATGACACTAGCAATGAGCTCAACAGTGCTATTCTTTTACGACCACAAATCATATCTACAAGACTTTTGTGACTTGTTCTAAACGGACCTTAATGTTTAAAGACCTACTTCAGGCTTTCGAGATCTCCTAGTATGTGCACTGACCATGCCGTCTTTAGGAGATCCTGCCGACAATAGGCAAAGTACCTGGGCAGTGATTTGTAGTCAGGCCTTGGCTGCTTTAACTCTTTTGGCGCGGAATAATCTGAGAAACAGAATTCTTAGCACCTAACATTCATCAGGAATTTTACAAAAAGTATAGGTTGTTAGACTAAAGCGTTATTATTTTAAAAGACGTTCTAATGATCTCATTGACAGTTTTTCAAACGATTTTCTGTGTATATTTTAATGACGCCCTTATACTTTCAAGGGACGATGTCGTTGTTCATGGATAGGATATAAATGGTGCATGAAATATAGGAATACGTATGTTTGTTCAACCCTTTACCCAACGAATCGGCCGCATCCCCCCACCCCCGCGTAATATGCAACTCCAGCAGTTGAAAAAATATTATTTTTCAAAAAATTTCAACAAAACCATATCATGTGACCCCTCGTTGGAACGAGCTCGTTGAGCTCGTTCCAACGAGGGGTCACATGATATGGTTTTGTTGAAAGTTTTTGAAAAATTTGAAAAAATGATATTTAAAATAATAAATTTTGATATCGTCTGCGTTGGACACGCACAGTTGGCTAAAATGACTGCTGCAGTACCTTTCCGCGGTCTGCCGTCTGTCGACTTTAGTCGCCTGCCGCGTCAAAAGAGTTAAGAGGCAGCCAAGATTTGACTGGAAATCATTGCTAAGCAACTGGGCATGTACAGGTTGGAGTCAAGTGTGAATTTATGACAGTTGCCCAGTGCATTGAGGGTTAACAAAACGGAAAAGGAAATCAGTCACTTCTTTCATGACAATGAACCTTTCAACTGTTATCAAGCCTCAGCGGGAACTTATAAATAGCAAATGTTTGAAAAGTTGAAAATTCAGACGGTTTCGGTATTCAACAATTAGTTCGGTTCGTTTTTTTCGGTATCCGATGATATCGGTATCGGCTCGGTTTTTCGGTATATTGCCTCTCTCTAGAAACAATGCACATTACGTCATACGTTTAGGTGATATCAATATCACGGAGCATTTTCGGTAGGGTTTTAATCGAAATTAAAACATCATGCAGCACATAATATGAAGAATATCTACTGTTTTTTTTTTATTACGGCGGGTTCCAGACTGACAGAATGGAAATCTAGTTTTCACTCTCAGGTTTCAAGCACACAGTAGCTGTCTTCTAATTTGTTTTCAAATAAGCTTATGACCAATCATATCACAAGGATTTTCAGGTAGGAGGTTTTGGAAGTGGCCAAACTTTGGCCAGGACATGACTGCTTGGGAAGTTACAGGGATGCACAAGCCGCATACACCATTTATTTGGTTATCATTATTTTCTAGAGGCGTATGTTTATTTTTTTATAAACCTCGTCATACGTTTGAATGAAACATCGCGAAGTGTGCCGGAATGTATTGAAGTCGGCAAATTGGGTCATGTCAAAGGTCAAGTTGGATGTACTTCCTACTGAGGGTGTACATTTTTTTTAACCACAGTAGAAGCTTTACACCGATGGTGAGGTTAAAAGATAAAAAAAATTAACATACGGGCTATTCACAGGTAGTAACATGGGTGAGTATGGTATATACAGGATATGGAATGATATCATATAATATTTATGAAACGAGTCTAAGAATTTTCCGTATTGGCGAGCCTCTGGCGAGCCCAAACGGAAAATTCGGACGAGTTTCATAAATATTATATGAGAAAAACACTCATTTCATATTCTATTTATCATATGACACACACACGCACAAATTAGCCACTTAGTATGACTTTTTAACCCATCACCTAACTTGAGTTGCAGACGGCACATGGAAAAAACATCCTCATATAACTAAAAATTTTCACTTTTTGCTTCCAAAACATAGGTTATGACGCCTCATTGGAACGAGCTCGTCGAGCTCGTTCCAATGAGGGGTCATAACCTATGTTTTGGAAGCAAAAAGTGAAAATAAAAAAAAATGATTGGCGTTTTTCTTGTAGGTAAAAGATTAATACAATATAACCCACCCTAAATAGGACAGATAACATAAATTCTCCCTACTGAAATTATTCAAACGTCACCCAGTTGTATTTTGTTTAGCCAATCAAATTGTCCAGTTTTGAAATTGACCAATGAAAGCTCCCATCTCTAATTATGCAAATTATGAAAATGTGGCCCAGTTTTATTTTGTTCAGCCAATCAAATTGTATAGTTTTGAAATGGACCAATTAAATTGACGGAAGACTTTATTTATCACTCATTAATATGAAAACAAAATATCAAATGTTTTAAAGTGAACAAAACCGACGAGTCATATGATAAAAAAATATTTTGCCCCCTTCTTCTTTTGGCCTGACCACGCCCCTGTCTTGATAAGACTACTTAGTGTGGCGTTATACATACATTTTTTTTTAATTTGCACAAGTTATATTTTGTTACCACGTTTTTCGTACGATTTAACCTTCTTGTAATTTTATTCGATACCTTCTTTATGTAAATTATCGACACTTTATCTGTGAAAGGTAATCTCTTTTGGTTGTCTATTGAATTCCTCACTGTGCAGCGGGGATAATTTATGGCTAAGAAGTATTAAATTTGCAATTTGTTATAAGATACCGACACTTAGTCACAGCACGTTTTTTGACACCTGTACACCAATAAAGACGCGCAATTCCGCATTTCTGTATTCAGCTACGAATGAACAAAGAAATTCGTGTAACATCGTGTTGTAACATTTTAAGAAGTCATTGGCAAACATGAACATGTAATATTCTTAACTTCATCTATTTATTTAATAATATTGTTGAATAAACGACACGGCAGACTTCACATCAGAAACTGTTGACGATATGTCTTTTAAAATAACCTGCATCATATCTTTAACAGAAGTATACACAACCTGTTGAGAGATTTTCCACTCCTCGTTCAACTGCAGATTTTCAGATCATGCGACGATCACTACTGTAGGGCTGCACGGTATATCGATAAACCGATATATAGCTGTATTCAAACCAATATCGATTGAATACCGGTGTAATTACAAAAATATCGGTTTATCGTCATTATTTATTTACCCACAATTTAATTTTCAAGATGTTTTGAGTTTTTTAACTGTAGTCCCGGATGAATAATATTATCTCTTTGTCCAAGGAATCGTCTGCTTGTGCCCTCGTAATATACAAATTCAGCAGTTGAAAAAATAAATTTCAACAAAACTATATCATGTGACCCCTCATTGGAACGAGCTCGTTGAGCTCGTTCCAATGAGGGGTCACATGATATAGTTCTGTTTAACTCTTTGGGGAAAATCTGATAAACTAATTTTGAAAATAATACATTTTGATATCGTCTGCGTTGGGTAAAGGTTTTTCGAACCGCATCATCAAGACATGCTTATTCGTTACGACTGTGATGCCTCGAGTCTCGATTGTGGTACTTGTGTTCATATATCTGAACAGTTTTCGATATACCGGTATACTGCGGTATTTTTTTGAATACCGATACTGGTATTCAGTTTTGAATATCGTGCAACCCTACACTGTTGTTCTGTTGGTTCAGGTGTCGCAGGCGCCAGGGTAAGGACATTGTGTGGTTATCTTTCAATCCCTCTTTGTGTTTTGGGCTTTTTTATATGGCTTTGTAGACGTTCTTTGGATGTATGGTTGTTCTTTTGTCTTTGTATTGTTGTTTCGTATTAGTCTTGATGTTGTTACTTATTACGAAGGTGGTGATGAGGATGATGTTTGCGGAGAGAGCTCACTGCTTTGCAATTTAGAAACAACTCCTTCCGGGGTTACCCACACACGCTGGTTGGGCCACAGTCTTTGTGGGAATAAAGATAAATAAATAATAAAATCGCGAAAAGAAGTTTTAGATGGGTGTAGCAGGCCCGTCTCCTTAAATTCCTTCTCCTCCAAATTCGTAACGCTTTGATTGGAGAGGTTCAGAATGAAAAAAAAACAAGAGACCCCACGGGGCCTGAAGCGCTCACCTTGAACAGAACTCGATTTAAACAGAGGCCAAGAATGAATCTACATTAAGCAATCAATCTCCACATGATCCATTGTCAATCTTTGAGCCCCACAGGAGTGACTAAAATTGTCCGAGCATCATGCCTTTTCTTCAGTTAATCACAATGTAAAAAGTGGAGCTCCCCTATGGAGCTCCTTGATACAGCCTATGTGGATTAATCGTAGTTACACACCTCCAGAGGGTACTCAAGAAACAAATTCTAATTCTTCAGTTACATGGCACCCTATAAAATTAACTTGGAATTATGTTTCTATTTTGAACACACAGTGAGTCCAACGATAGCTAGAAGAAGATTTTTAAAGAAATTTCCTCGCATTGCACTAACTTAAAATTCGGGCTTCCACAGGGAGCCCAAATATCAACCCAGGGACCCGATTTGAACAAACCTGAATCGGACCTCCCAAGAGATATTGTATACCAAATATGAAAGGTTCTGACTTATGAATCTGAAGAAGATTTTTGAAGGAATTCCCTCATATTTCACTATGTTAAAATTCGGGCTCCCCATAGGGAGCCCAAATATTAACCCAGGAACTCGATTTTATCAAATTGGAATATGATTCCCCTAGAGATGTTGTATACCAAATATGAAAGCATTCTGACTGGTGGATCTGAAGAAAAAGATTTTTAAAGATTATCTCCCATATTGCACTGTTAAAATTCGGGTTCCATAGCAAGCCCAAGTATAAAACGAGGGACTTCATTTGAACAATCTTGAATCTGACCCTAATAGCAATGGTGTATACCAAACATTAAAAGATTCTGACTGGTGATTCCGAAGAAGATTTTTAAAGATTATTCCCCATATTGCCCTAAGTTAAAAATTCGGGCTCCTGTATTGAGCCCAAATATGAACCAAGGGGCTTCATCTTAACAAACTTATATCCCCCCCCCCCCCCCCCCTTATAGATACTGTATACCAAATATCAAAAGATACTGATCATTGGTTCTGGAGAAAAAGAAAAAAATTGTTTTTAATTTTTGCAAATATGCTGACTCTGCATTTTTCCAATGCCCCCACCCCCCTTACAGAACACCCTGACACAGCCGATGGTAATTCTTTTACCTCTCAATTCTACTGGTCCTAAGAATGCTTCATACCAAATAACACTTCTCTGTTCCGTGTGGTTTTGGAAATATGGGCGTTTGAAAATATTATTTCTATTTTTAGCTCATTGTATTCCCACGGGGACACGGGAATTTTACTTATGACCCAATAATACCACATACCAAATTTGCTTCAAATCGGATCATCTTTTCAGAAAATAGAAATGTTTGGCGGTGGCCAAAAATCTTTCCCTTCCCATTACAACGACAAATATTGCTCCACGAACTTTTTTTGAACAAATTGATTCTACATCTCAAAAGGAAGCTTCATATCTAGTCATTATACCCAATGGTTCATGAGAAGGAGATTTTTAAAACAATTTGGAGCATTTTCCCCCACCCCCTCCCTATGGGACTGGGCATGTTGAGTTGAACAAAAACGTAACGCCCTTAGGGACCATCACCAAAACATAATGTTGACGACCGACAGACGACGGACGCCGGATTACGGACGGAGAGCGATTAGATAAGCTCTGCTTGACTACGTCAAGGTGAGCTAAAAACTGCAGAAAGAAGTGTGCGGGTGCCGCGTTTGCACGACAGATTTCTGGTATTGTCGTGATATTTCGCTTGTGTGTGCGATTGTGGGGAAGGGGGCGTGGGTGGAGTGAATATATATATATATTTCGCACTATGTTGGCGACAGCTGTACACTTACAAAACTTCCAGTAATTCTTTCGTTCTTGAAGAATTTGAAGGGTATATATGTTCCCATAAGATAACGTCGAATGGGACTTAGGGTACATCTGACCTTTCCAAAGTTTGCGGGGAAGCACATTTTACCAGTTTCTTTGAATTTTTGCAACCACATTTTTCTTTTTGGCATCAATACCACATCTGTTTACCCCCAGTTCAGCGCATTTTGGATGAATCTAATTTAACCTTTTACCCAACAACGTAGCGACCCAAACCGGCCAGCGCTATTCTTAAAAATCGCCCATTAATTTTCATTATATTTTTCATTTTTTGTCTCAAAAACATAGGTTATGACCTCTTGTTGGAACGAGCTCGATCCAATGAGGGGTCATAACCTATGTTTTGAGACAAAAAATGAAAAAAAATAGTTATTCAAGAATTCTTTTGCATGTGTCGTCTGCTTTTCATGTTAGGTAAAGGGTTAATATTAGGTGCTATTTGTGTTATATGCGACCATTATGCGTCTGTCTGAATCAAATAAATCTTTCAGTTTCATTTCAGACGGATCTTCATCTAAGAGCAACGTAATTAATTCATCTATTAGATTCGATCTGTCCTTTGATTCAGACACTCGAACTGGCGACGAATCTTATTTAATGGTCCATCGGAGTCGAGTCGTGATCTACCCTTAGAACCCGGAGCGAGACTCTGATACATATTTTGTACATCCACATTATGGTCATAATCATTTTATCTTACAATATATTGGGAATAAGTCAAGAATGTAGACGAATATATAACGAACTATTTATTCGAAAAAAATGGAACTCACGCGAAAGGAACGTGCTTGTATCCGACCCCCTGATACAAATATCTGTATCGGGGGTAGGATACACGACAGTTGCGGAGTTAATACAGGCAAAATACATGTTCATTGTAAGATAATAAGTGATTATGTTTGAAATGTCCAAAGCGGGCCCATCAGGGAACGAGTTAACAACACAAGGGGACTGTTGCAAGTATACCGGGCAATTGATTTAGATTCGACGATAATGCATGCGGTGAATTGATAAATATCAATCAGGTGCGACTGGAGATGCATCTTGTACAATTAGATTAGATTCGTTCAAAATGCGTCCGTCTGAACTTGGGTTTAGAACCTTTTTCCGAGAGTTTTTATCTCCGAACTGCGCTCGTTTTATCGTTTGTGTGTATATGTGTTGTTGTTGTTGTTGTTGTTGTTGTTGTTGTTGAGTCTGTACCCTGCAGAAGGCCTCCAGCAGACCGAAGGCTTGGTAAAAATTGTTTGTTCACAGGAGTAGTTGGTTTGCATTCGTGAGTGTACATGTATCTGTTATTTGTGTTGTAGTACAGTTTTAATGTGAACCATTTATACAACACACGACCACTATTGCAAACACTTCGTCCCCTGAATTCCAATTTGTTCCATGTGCCTACTAAACACATTGGAACTCGGGGACGATTTATCTGTTATATTCAATTTACAGAGCGTGCTCAATTGATAGCATATGCCCAGTTTATGCGTTCGTATGTCCACGTTTATTTTAGGAAAATCAGATGGATTTGTAGAAAGATGTGAGCTACTGACAAACTCAGAAGTTATTCTTCTCGCCAAGTAATAGACACTGATATAGGAATGGATTTCGTCCGTCGGTCCGTCCGTCCGACTGTCGTGCTGTCCGCCCGTCTTGCCGTTCGTCCGTTCGTCCATCCGCCCGTCTTTCCGCCAGTCTTCCCGTCCGCCTGTCCTTCCCCATTTCGTGTTGTCCCAATTTAAAGAAAAGTGTTCAAGATATTTTCCAAAATTTGATATATATAGCTTTTTGGTGATAATATCATGTTTCGGATTGCGAACCAGCCGTGTTTATTTATTTCTTCAAGAGTTATTGCCCTTGTTGAACTTGAATGGCTTGTCATCACATTACCATTTCTTGTTACCACATTTCAAAGAGAACTGTTTTATCTTTTTTCCTCTTTCTGTAATATACAGATGTTTGGCTAATATATCATGGCGATGGAGGAGATCGCCAATTAGCTGTCTCCAAATATTTTTGTAGAGTTATTAGACCGTTGGACGATTCGTGGCGAGGGGGGGGGGGGGGGGTGGGCGGGTGGGATGGGGGGTCGCCATTCCACGGTGTTGGATTTGTCTAAATTCCTCCGAGACTAAGATAGTGAGACATCACGTTTGGAAACTCGACGATTGAAGCATCCTTGTTTATACGATTTTTAGACAGATTTTAGAAATGGTCCTCTATTATCGGTGTGTCCATGTGTGTGCGAGGATGTATGCGCAGTGGAGTGCGAGGGTGTGTTTGTGTGTGGTCTATTTTAGCGATTCTGCGAGGATCAAGACAATAGTGAATTGGTTCTCTTAAAGATTTCCTTTGTTTTCTCCAAGTCTTCACAAAAAACAAAGGATCAGCACGTTTGTGTGGAGGATTTGTTTGTCACCGAGAACAAAGGGAGTCCGGTGATTCAGTGGTTACGGCATTGGACTTCCAGCCGAAAGGTCCAGGGTTCCATCCCCGCCAGGGGTAATTGCGTTGTGTCCTTACACTTAAGGCACTTAATCCTGATTGCCCCCACCAGGGGTAATTGCGTTGTGTCCTTACACTTAAGGCACTTAATCCTGATTGCTCACGATTCAATACAAACTGTTGTTCATTATGTATCGTGATGCGATAAAAAATAAATAACATCAGACAAAACAACTTTTGGGGTTTTAAAAACTGGTTCAGTGAAACCCTGTTGTTACATAACAACATTGACAGTGATAAATATGCCATTAAAGAGATTATTTAGTTAACAAAAACTGGGTGAATTCCCTCTATTTTACTAAATATTTATTTGATTAATCCATCATATCTTGTTTGACAGAGCTCCTTTCAGTATGATCGGAGAGGGCCGGGTCGGAGACGGATGAATATGACTTCCAGGAGGTCATGTTCATCCGCCTCTGGTTTCTTCTTTCCCCTCTGGTTTCACCCTTTCTGACTAGAGAGATGGGGAGCCAAGTTATACTCAAACATTCCCAACGCCCCGTCCACAGTCCATATCGTTCATTATTGTCGCACATCGCATATCGTTCATTATTGTCGAATATCGTTCATTATTGTTCATACAACTTATGTATAGTCCGTTTCAAAAGTTTTCTTTAACCCTTTACCCAACGTAACGGCGAATACTGACCAGCGCTATTCTGAAAAGTCGCTAATGAATTTTCATTATGTTTTTAATTTTTTGTCTCAAAAACATAGGTTATGACCTCTCGTTGGAACGAGCTCGTTGAGCTTGTTCCAACGAGAGGTCATAACCTATGTTTTTGAGACAAAAAATGAAAAACATTATTTATTCAAGAATTTTTTTTTGCAAGTGTCGTCTGCTTTTCACATTAGGTAAAGGGTTAAGGTCCGTATTCTCCGTGTGGCCGTTACGTTGGGTGAAGGGTTAAAGAGTGCATCCTAATTTGTAATACAAGTAAGCTACTGGAAATAAATACATGCAGTCCCCAAAGTAGCTGACATCTGTAGTTGCATGCCGAGAGAGATCATGGGTATCACGATACATATCGTATCGTGTACACTGAATTGTGATACACATCATATCGTTAGGGAAGCCTATCGTAGCAGCCCTGGTGCTTATGGATATGAGCGGGGAAGTGGGATGGGAGAATGAAGGACATGTGGTTAGGTGGAGACTCAAAGGGGAGGGTTAATATGCTAATCGGAGAGATTGGGAAGAATGGGGCAAGGGATGTCATCAAGCAGTTTGTCTCCGAGTGTTAGGAGGAGAGGAGAAGCGTGGGAATAGGGAGGCAGTTGGGAGTACAGGGGTAACCAAGGCCTTCTCGTCCGAGAACCGTGACAAATCAGCGGCTGGCCAAAGTGTTATTATCATTATGTGAGAGTCTGGTTTTGTGGGTAGGATGTCCTACCTTTTCGAAATGATTTTGTTCAGCTTTGTATAATACGATAATATATTTATTTAACGTCTCAGTACATTCTATATATTATTAGATATAAATCTATGCAGTTACAAAATCTCCTCTCCGGTCTTATTACAAGGAATAGATTTATTTTATGATTCAAACCCGGATGAATTATAGAAACGTTTACCGGGAAGAGGATAGTGGAGGTTTGCACTATCAATCTATCAAGCAATAACGTTAATTGTCGCCAAAAATAACTTTTATTTCAAATATTCAAATTTTAAAATTTATCAGCAGATAACATCTGGTGTTAACAACCTTTTATTTGCAAACTTTAGTCGGTGAAACAACGAGATTTATTTATTTATTTATTTATTTATTTATTTATTTATTTATTTATTTATTTATTTATTTATTTATTTATTTATTTCTCCAATCAGCTATAGCTTCGGATTAATGAATGCAAAAATAACATTACTTCCATTCGCCAATTTTGAACATTGCGTGGGAGGATTTGGTCGATTCACTGAGCGGAAGGTTAAATTATAAAAAGTCTGTCGTGCATCAGTGTACTTAATGTTTATTAAGACAAATCTTTTCTTCTGGAAAATAAGAGTTTTCACCGACAAAGGTTCTCCAGTCTTCTAAAAGTGGTGAATGCAGAGGCGGCGGAAGCTCAAAAAAGTGTGTGTGGGTGGGCGCACACCTTTCTGGGTGTGGGATGGTCAATGGTGGTGGGGCGGTGTATTCATGCAAAATATATAAATTTATATACGCCCCCTCCCTCACTCTTGTTCCCGCCCTATTTAAGACACTAACCTCAACGACCTCAACCTCAACCTAACCTCAACCTTATTGTCATTATTTTGTGATATTGGATATTGACCGATCAATATTGAATCTTGTGGCATCAGCTGTCTTTGTGTGGCATCGACTGATTTCGGGTGTTACCACAGATTAGGGTAGTTACTCCCCCTGCATCACCAAGCAACGTGCGCTGGTGTGTAATGCTGTAACATGTACCATGCTTTATTTATTTGGTTCTGGTTTTACCTAATCATAACTTTGAAACCGTCCTTTGAAATATTACGTTCCATTTGGCGCTTTCTATTTTTTATCAATAAAATCTTGCATCTTGAAACTCAATGTGGTCATATATGTATAGGTGATGTGTAGTGGCCATAGAAGTTCGTTACATTATGTCAGAAAATGCAGTTCGGGTACCTATAATTGGTGAAAAAAGTGTAGAGGGGGCAAGTGCCCCCTGTGCTCGCAGGGTCCACCGCCCCTGGGTGAATGGGTGAGCAGTTAAACACTTAAAATAAAAAAAAGAAAGAGGAAATATATTAATTACTTTCGGTGTCGTGTTGAGAAATATGAAGAATATTCGACAAGATGACATCTCGCACTGATGATCAGAGAAAGATTGTATCTGACGAAAATGATAATGTTATGTGAACGTCCGCAGGCCAAAATTTGTAGGCATGGTACATGTTGTTGGTGATAAGAACCGTGAATCACTATAAATTATCACCATTTTCATATATTAATTCTGAATTGTCATTTTTGTCTGGCCGGAAGTTAACCATTCCAGTGCTAGGTACATCAGACTGTACGAAAATAATTAGAGATATCGATTAATCCTTTACCCAACTTGAATAGCAGACGACACTCACAACATTTTTTTCTTTGAACACTTACAAGTGTTCATGTTTTGCCCCAGAACATAGCTTATGAGCTCGAACTCGCTCCAATGAGCGTCCATAAGCAACGTATCTGAGGCAAAAGTGAGAAAATAATCATATTTGAATGGCGATTGTTTGTAAATAGCGCTGATCGTTTTGGGGCCGTTAATTTAAGTTAATTGTTTGTCCTCAAGGGCCTGGTGATTTTTATTCATTTTCGTTATACTTTGAAAGTCTATCTTCTCCGTATTTGCAGTACAGTTTTCCAGTTAAGTCTTGGCTGCCTACAGATAGAGGCAGTCAGTCAAGACTTACCTAGAAACAAATGACATGGTACTTAGAAAACAAGTTTTGAGTTTACCCAAACAATGTATATTGGGACACCCGTTCCTTTGCATGAACAAGTTATCAAAGTCCGAATTAGGTCCTTAAGGATTAATATAGAGACAATTATTTGTAAATATCCGGATCATTTTTATGATTCACCAATCAGATAGATGACATGCCTACTTGGACTAACGCTTCCTCTAAAAGGGTAGCAAATCCATTGCCTTCCAATAACTAGACCGTTTTATATGAGCATACCACCGCCTCCTGTAACTTTTTTGAAACTTTCCTTGGTATGGTTGAGTGACTGACCCCAAAATGTTTAACACTTTACCTAACATAAAAAGCAGACGACACTTGCCAAAAAAATTCTTGAACAACTAATTTTTTTCATTTTTCTGTCTCAAAAACATAGGTTATGACGTCTCATTGGAACGAGCTCGACGAGCTCGTTCCAATGAGGGGGTCATAACCTATGTTTTTGAGACAAAAAATGAAAAAATAATGAAAATTAACTGGCGATTTTTGAGAATAGTGCTGGTCGGTTTTGGTCGTTACGTTGGGTAAAGGGTTAAATATTGAAAACATATAGCTGAACAAAATCTAACTATTTATAAGACAGCAGTATACCATCGCCAAAAGCAAGGGAATATAGTTCTCGTTCTGGGTGAGATGAAGCCTGTATTCAATTCCTGAGGTCTCGTTACAGTTATCCAGATGAATGCGTCGGTTTTTCAAGAAATGCACAACTTCTCATTAACACGGCGGGGGATATTTAGCATTTAAATTGCCTCCCCTATTTCCACTCCTCACAATGTTTAGTTTCTGGAAGCTCATCGTGTGGCCTTTCTTGGAGAAAACCACGCACAATAAAAATTTTACTCTATCATTCATTTACAATCAGTCGAATGACACATTTGATTGCTCGACGAGTTTGCGACGAGGGCCCATCCTCACGAACCGGGTTGGTGCAAAATTGAATTGTGCAGTTTCAATTTATTGTATTTTTTTTAGCCAATCACCCGCAACTGTCGCTGTCCATATGATACGGAATCAGAATGAATCATCTATGTGATACGGAATCGGAACACATTATGTGACACGTACTGTTTCTTGTGGTTTTCAGGCCAAAATCTGTATGATTGTTAGATGATATATATTTATTACTATAGTCAGCTAGGTGTGTCTGTTGTCAATCCTGAATGAATATTTGGGACTCTAAGCATCTTGGATGACAACGGATCTTCCTATGAGCATCCAGATATAGTTTTTACTTGTTCTGACGACTTCTCTTTGGTGGCACTTGTTCTGTCACAGCTGATCGGTCTATTTCGGGGGGGGGGGGGGGGCGGGGGGAGTACACTCGACTACAGTGTACTTGTAGACTTTACTACAGTCTCCCCTTTTTTATTTTCTGTCGTCTTAGGTGGTTCAAAATTAAATTCCTTCCAGAGGTTTGAGTTCCCACGCGTGGTTAGAACTAAGTACTGCACTACTCGGTTGGGCTGGTGTCCTCGGTGATCTAAAAGTTAATTCAATATACAATGACCTCCCATGGATAGTTAGAACTACTCCATTTCTCGGTTAGACTGGTGTCCTCGGTGGTCAAAAAGTTAATTCAATAAGCAATAAATTCCCACGCATAGTGAAAACTACTTCATTTCCCTGTTAGGTTTGGCTGCTGTTCCCAGTGATCTAAAAGTTAATTCAATATACAATGAAGTCCCTCTAGTAATGGGAGATTCTCCGGTTCTGATCAGATGGTTTAGGTTCTGTGGAGAGTTGTCTTTCATGTGAATTCAACCCTCAACTATAGGCACGTACTATCCCACAGCACTGATACAGCTTTCTGACCGTAACTGCATAATTAAGGACCATAGAGCTCCCTTTCAAGACATCGTTATATGTTGAGTCCTCTGGTATTCCTTTCAAATGCTGGATGTGGGACTGTTCCTGATTGGCCATCCAAATTGGTTGCTCGAATAGAGAATGCTGCTTTCTCCACAGGTGAACGTTCATATGGAAGTGTTAATCAATAGCCCACAGCAGTATGCCTTCTGCTGGAGCTCCTGTCATGGTAACCTTTCTTCTGACCCTTGATGCTGTTATGGTCACATGATTGGTTATGCGTAGCATTTGAATAGAACGATATTGTCCCTCTTCCGATCTCTTGACTTCCCATCTTGAGGTTTCAAATTCCTCCACTCCTTCGAGACTCCACCTGTGGAGGGGTCTTGACTCGATGCACTGGTGGTGCCACCCCGACAAGGCCTTTCTGTGTTGGTAGAGCAAGTAGCTGTCTGGGCCTCCAGTACCTCCTCAGATTTGAGAGCTGTGAGAAGGTATGCCACTGGTTTCTTTCTTCTTGTGCTTTATTCTCGGCTGCATCCCTCTCTGCCAGAGACCACCATTTCATGCAATGGTAGATGGCTCTCTAATGTACCAAGCATGTAGTGGGTTGTGTGCCTCCGGATAGACGGTAAATGTTTCTGGCTCTCTCCATAGTATCAAACGGCGCAACTCTCTCGTATCCTGAATTAACTCTTCGCTAGCCCTGGTGCTCTCCTGGAAACACCTATCTGCAAAAATCATCTCGGTCAAGCTCTCCAACGTACTACATCCTGGGATCCTTCTTCTTGAATCCACCAGGGCTAAAAGCGTTCATGTGCCAATGGTCTTGGTCCCTTAGCCGTGGGAGGAGTCTTGTACTAACACAGTGTAGGAGGAAGATCTACCAAAGTCACATGTCCCTTTAAACTGTGAACTTTCTTCTGGCACGGTTGACAGGGGACGTCGCCCTTCCTCTTCTTTCTATCTCTCTGCCCAAACCCAGTTGCTGTAGGTGACCCAGTTGCTGTACGTGATGGTTGTTTTCTAGGTTGAAAGGTCTGTGATGCTGATAGTTGGACAGCACAACTAGTGGGTCATTGATGAACATCCACCTTTGGCCATTTGATTGCGACACTCTTTGGCATCGCTGCTGCAGGTTCAATCTTTAAAGCTAACAGCGGTTTCACTTGTTAAGCTTTCCTGCAGTACGGAAGAGTTTCCTGTGCCCACCATGTGGATACATAGAATTTCCTTTCCTGCCTTGCCTGGTCTACCCACCACATGTTATTTGTCCCCAGAGCCAACAACATGTGTTGGCCCTAGATGGCAGTCCCAGCAGCGACAAGATCCACAAAATTCACATTTATAGAATAGAATCACAAATAACCGCCTTGGGTTAGTTGATTTTCTTGAGGAAAAACATCAATATGGGCTATTATTTGTTGTGCAGTAAACAGTCCTTTTCTAATTTTCTTAAGAGTTCTATCAAATTAGGTCTAGTATGGATTCACCTATTGTCATCTGTGTCGATTATGTAGTCTGGATATCGACCTCCACCTGAGGTGGAGGTCGATATCCAGACTACATAATCTTTTCTTTTTTCCAATCCTCCGACACTTCTGTTGAGTCGTCTATTTCCCTAATCTCTTCCAATTCTAGTGCACTCACTTCTCTTCCCTTCTCTTTTCCGCTTTCTGACCCCTCCTGTTAACTTCCACTCTGATGAATTCCCCAACGGCTGTTTTAAGGCAATGGTTGTCTTCCAGTGAGAGGGCTGTGCTAGCTGAACTTATGCTACGAAGACCCATACTAAAGGTTCCTTTGTGACTTCTTTCTTTTCCAGACTCCCCTCAATGTAGCCGTTTCCAGACCCCCCCCCCCCCCCCCCCCCCACTAGGTCTTTCTCTTCCCGAGCCCTCTTTGGATCCAACACTGCTGAGTCCTGGGGTCTTTTCACCTGTGTCTTTCTTTCTTCTTGGGCTCCTCCAAAATGAACACAGTTGGGTCCTGAGAGCTCTTTGCTAAGTTCGCTTCTTCTTGGGTCGTCCCCGAACTCAACAACGTGGAATCCTAGAAGCTCTTCGCCGGTCCCCTGGCCTCAGGAATCGACACGGACCCCTTGTCTATTGTAGTTTTCATCAGTCTCGACACTGTTGAGACTCTTCTTTTCCCCCAACCTCAACTCAATTGGTTGATTGATGGAATTTGCCTTTCCCTTACTATGGACTGCAAATGGCTCAATTTTCTTTAGAACCTTTGTAGGAGTGGTCACTTTGCTGTCAGGTACCCAGTTGAGGATCCTTCTGAATAAAGGAGTCTCGCCCGACACCCCTTCGGGGCTCCCTAAATAAGGGAGCGCACCATGTGGCATCCAGTTGGAACTCTCACCCAGCTGTAAGCCCATGAATGCAGTCGTTTCAGTTTTACATACCCCTTTTCTCCCATGACGCCATGCTTGTCCTGCATCTCCGGGATCCCATGGAACTTTCCTAAATAAGGGAAATGGGTGTGCCCAGACGACCAAGGGGCCCTTGTGGTAGATTTTCTTCTGGACAGCACCCTTGCTCTTGGATCATAGAAAGTATAATTTAACTCCATTGCTGTAACTCTATTAGAGAGCATCTATATTTTCTTACTTAACTCCCGATTACAGGGTGAATCTCCGTGGGGCTTGCATGTGGGCCTATACTTCCTCGGATTCGGCTTAAGCCTCCGAGCCCGACTCGCTTTTCTTTAAATCAAACTACACTTTCTTTTTTTATCACCGGATGAGGGAATGTGACACGGTTGCATTTGCTCTTTGAAGGACAGTCCCCAAAGAAGAGCTGTTCTGAGCCACGTGCAAAACAGCTTTGAGCTGCTGAATGAGATCTTGACAGTGTGTTTGGATGAGTGTCACAGACATTCAGTGAGTTCCGAATCTCTAACCTTACATCTCTCATGCTGTCCTCTAACCTTAGAGCTCTCATGCTGTCCACTAACCTTACAGCTCTCATGCTGTCCTCTAACCTTACAGCTCTCATGCTGTCCTCTAACCTTACAGCTCTCATGCTGTCCTCTAACCTTACAACTCTCATGCTGTCCTCTAACATTAGAGCTCTCATGCTGTCCTCTAACCTTACAGCTCTCATGCTGTCCTCTAACCTTAGAGCTCTCATGCTGTCCTCTAACCTTAGAGCTCTCATGCTGTCCTCTAACCTTACAGCTCTCACGCCGTCCTCTAACCTTACAGCTCTCATGCTGTCCTCTAACCCTACAGCTCTCATGCTGTACTCTAACCCTACAGCTCTCATGTTGTCATCTAACCTTAGAGCTCTCATTCTGTCCTCTAACCTTAGAGCTCGCATGCTGTCCTCTGACCTTAGAGCTCTAATGCTGTCCTCTAACCTTAGAGCTCTCATGCTGTCCTCTGACCAAAGAGCTCTCATTCTGTCCTCTACCCTTAGAGCTCTCATGCTGTCCTCTAACCTTCGAGCTCTCATGCTGTCCACTAACCTTACAGCTCTCATGCTGTCCTCTAACCTTAGAGCTCTCATGCTGTCCTTTAACCTTAGAGCTCTCATGCTGTCCTCTAACCTTAGAGCTCTCGTGCTGTCCTCTAACCTTAGAACTCTCATGCTGTCCTCCAATTTGGTGAAGCGTTGTTCAATTTTGTCCAACCGCTGTTCCGCTTTTTTCAAACCGTAGTTCCGTTTGTTGCTCTGTCAGTTCTAATCTCTAAACGTGTCAACAGTAGTTCCACCCTTTGCTTATCCCCTCGGAATGCGGCTCCTCCCCATCAGTTTGAGTAAGAGTTGTTTCCATCTGCAGACCGTACCCTTTGGACCCTCACCGGAATGGAGTCTTGACATCCTGAACTCGCAACTTTGTGGCGATCTTGTTTTGTGTATGTTCCATACACAACATTTGCGGTGTACTGGGACCGACACACACTGTCAATTGCTGCATCTAGCGTTACTGGTCCAGCATTAATGGCACTCTGCCCCACCTGGTCTTCATATGCCCCAAAACTAAAGCGCATTATGGCCTGTAGGTATACGTGCTCTTCGGGAAAATGAACAAATGCCTCCAAAGCAATGACAAGAACTCTGTCACCCCAGTCCTCAATTGACACCTCGGATTCTTGTTTGCTTGGCTGAACCTCGTCTGCTTGGTTTGAGCGAGCCCCTTCATGCTAAAACGTTTTTCCAATCTACGCAGTAGTTCGAAAGAATCGATTCGCGGATTCTGTCGTATCGACATATACTGCAAAAATCTCAAGTGAACCCTCGAGGCCCTAACACAAATTGTCAACCAAATCCTGTCCCGACCATCCTTGCACCCGGGCATACTTCTCCAGCTTCATATGGAAAGATGGCCAACTTCCTTTCCCATCATATGCAAGGGACCATGGTACCCTAAGACAGTTGTCTGCTGACTGATGTTGGAATGTGCGATCTCAGTCTTCCACTGGACGCGCTTCTCTTTGTTATGGTTGGGAAGCGCTATACCATATTAGCGATTTGCTCTCAACTCATCTTCATATCTATGTTGGGATGACTGAGCATGGCGATCCGTATACATGTGAGCTGATCCATTTCTGGCAGAATATGACAGTTGGTGCATCGGTGGTGAATTAACCTCGTAACCGTCATTGCTCTGTGATGATATGTTGCTAGTTCGTCCGCGCCTACCATATAAGGGCGACACCTCTGTTGGGAATGAGTGGCGACGAATGGTTCGACTATGACTATCGCGGCTGTACCCCTCGGGTGAGGGGGGGGGCGAAGATAGTGATTTAGAAAATTACCTACGGCGACCCCTGGGCCCTGCTCTTGGTTTTACTGTTTAGTGAACACACTCAGATGAGGGGTGGGAATATTGGAGCTAATATGTCTACCTTGGTGGCAAGTGTTGGTGAGCTTGCACCTCACTGGAATGAGCCTGTGATTCAATCATTCCCTTATGGTCCCCTTCCTCTTCACCTCCCTTAAAGCCCCCCCCCCCTCCCCACCCCCAATAGAGGGAAAAGGGTGTGCTGGTATGGGCCTGGGGTATCAAATGGGCTGAGCCAATAGCATGGTGTATCGCGTGCTGAAAAGGGTACTATCTGCCTCGAGTGGAGGCGATGACAGCAGGGCTGCTAAATCCCTATACGTTCATCTGAGCTACGACCAACCCCGTCAGTAAAATCAATCAGTTGAAGTAGCTGAGGAGACACACGCAGGTGTCGAATGAAGGTTAAGTACTCCAGTTTAGGTTACCCACATGCTCCCAGTGCCAGATCAATTGTTCTGCTATTTTCGACTCCACCCCAGGGAGGGATAGAAGTTCTTGTTCCGAGCACTGATTTATCTTTATTTTTATGAGGCGCAGGTTGTTACTCTCCCGCTTTCATTGTGGTTAAACTGAATTGGCAAACACTGTAGCTTACACTGCAGTGAAATTATCTTTTTTTCATTTCTACAAAATTAATATCCCATAATTAATTCGTGCCCCACCCCCTCCCGCGCCAATTCACTCGAATAGAATGAGACATGCTTCTGATAATTAACCGTCGACTGGACGATTAATTGCTGCAAACTGCACTGTCGAGCTTAAAACCGTCGTATGTGTGATGAAGTATGCCCCAACCATTTGTTGGACCACGTCGCGTTATTTTGTGTTGTGTGGCCTGCGACTCGATCTCACCCGAACTCACAAATTTCAATAAAAATTCAAGAAAATAAATTCTTCGTTCAAAATGTTTCTTTGAGAACTGTGTGTCACTCCATTCACTCCGAAATTAGTAAAAGTGACGTGAATTCTGGTGTGAGGTTCGACGGACTCCCCACATTGTTGGATATCATGTGGTTTCGAAAAAAATGTTCGACTGTTCCGCGCAAAAAATATCGATTCTGCGGCGATGCCATCTGTAGTATTCTTACTTTTGTAACTATAATCAGCTAGATGTTTGTGTCGTTAATCCTGAAAGAATTGAATATTCGGGACTCTAACCGGTTCGCGCCTTGGATGACTGCGGATCTTCCGACGAACATCCATCAATAGTTTTCACTTCTTGTGGTAACTTCAGAAAGTCTTAAAAGCTGGCACTTCGTCTCTTGAGTGCCAATGTGTTCTATGTGCCTACTGGCACATAGAACACATTGGAACTCAAGAGACGACTTGTTCTGACACAGATGATCGACCTATTCCAGAGTATACTCAACTGCAGTTTACTCTCAAACTTTACTGCCGTATCAATGAGAAATCGAAGAACTGAAATAAACTGTAAATATGGTTCGCGCATGAAGACACCGTAATGACGTGCTATTTGTAAATAAACAAAAAAACGTTTCTTTAACAATCAGCATCGACTTGGTCGAGACATTGCATGTGCAATTTAAAGTCGTATTTTCATTTGAATGCAAGCCGGGTGATGGTTGTTTGGAATAGTGATAATGTTCGTCGTGGAATATTTATTAGCGGGAATGAGAAATGGAGAATAGTACTGAATGGTATATTCTTCGTTCACAAAACACGAATATTTGAATAAAATTTGCAGTGCGTCTAAATATCACATAGAACAACATGGAAAAGAATTATGCACAGAACGAAATAGATACACACAGAACCCACAAATATCTACACAGAACTACATATATGCCGCAAGTAATTTAAAGGTTGTTGTACCAGGTTGTACAAACCCCAATACAGACCAAGACCTCTCAGGACTAAAACCGTTTATGGTCAAAACTGAAAGATGGACAAAATCCGGTCTATTTTTTTTTTTTATTCGATTCAAATCTTTCCTTTTCAATTGAGTTTATTTTTTCTCTTTTTCATTTATCTGTTTATTTATTACTACTATTTAATATTTCAATAAAGTATTAATTTATTTTTGTGTATGTGTGAAGTGGGGGTGGGGTGGGGTGGGGGTGGCGGGGGGGGGGGGGTAGTCCAATGAAAATATTGAATCTACAATGCAAATTTCTCGCATTTCATTTTTCGACAGGTGAGATTAAAGAGTGTCGTCTCAGTGACGTTGAGGAAAATGCTGAGAAGATTTTCAACCAGATCGTGACCCATTTGAAATTCTCTGTATTTGTGATCACGCTACCGGTACGGTGAGTTTCAAAATGTAAATATATACCATGTTTTTTTTTCTGTGCAGTTCTATATTGTTCTGTGTGGTTCTGTAAACCTCACTGTGATTCTATGTAGTTCTATTTGGTTCTGTGCAATTCTATGTAATAATTCGACACATCCTTCGTTCTGAAAATGAACCCCAAAAAAAGATAAACAAGTTGTAGTTATAAGGCACCCTCTCATTCCAAACACACCCACACTACACTATTGGGGGAGTAGTAACCTGATAGAAGTCATTCATCCAAGCATAGAAATATTTTGATGATGAAGAATGGATTATGTTTGTAAAATTCACCTTCAATTCTCTGTCTAAACTTCAGGAGTGGGTCTGTAACAAATTACGTTATAATATGCATATCTGTTAAAATTGTATGTACATATCACAATAACTTTGCCTTCTTATCATCTAACCCTTTACCCAACGTAACAGCCAAAACCGGCCAGCGCTATTCTAAAAAATCTTCAATTAATTTTCATTATTTTTTTTCATTTTTTGTCTCAAAAACATAGGTTATGACCCCTCGTTGGAACGAGCTTGTTGAGCTCGTTCCAACGAGGGGTCTTAACCTATGTTTTTGAGACAAAAAATGAAAAAAATTAGTTATTCAAGAATTTATTTTGCAAGTGTCGTCTGCTTTTCATGTTAGGTAAACTGTTAATGGAACGCTCCCAGGAGAGACCTTTCCAACAAATGATAATAAGCCAAGATCAACTAAAATTGGAATTCATGTGATGTTATAGACTCATATTAAATTCCAAGAACTTCTACTAGTCCTTATGTCAGACACGTTAATTGGTACCTGTCAAACAGGCAAATTGATTGAGCCTGTCAATGGCTGGGCAAGGGCCTACTCACTTGCGAGCTTGTCTAATATAGCAATGGTTGTTTTGAAATGTCCAAATAAAATTACACTGAGTTTCAAGATGGGAATTTTTAGTGGTCATTATGCTGAGTACAAGTGAATTGATATATGTCAAACATGTTGACTGCACCTGTCATTGTCTTCAACTGGCTGCTTACTTGGAGAGGTAATTATCACTTTTAACACACATGGAGTAGAGTTCTCAATAAAACAAGAACTTTTTGTCTCAATGACAAACAAACTTTCAGATTATAGACTTGCATGTTGGACCTCGAGGTCTATTGGTTGGTTAACCCTTTACCTAACATAAAAAGCAGACGACACTTGCAAAACAAATTCTTGAATAACTAATTTTTTTCATTTTTTTTCTCAAAAACATAGGTTATGACCCCTCGTTGGAACGAGCTGGTACCAATGAGGGGTCATAACCTATGTTTTTGAGACAAAAAAATGAAAAAATACTGAAAAGTTATTGGCGATTTTGGAGAATAGAGCTGGTCGGTTTTGGCCGTTACGTTGGGTAAAGGGTTAAATCTGTGCTTGCTCTTCTTATAAATGTGTTCTCACTGGTATCGACAAATATTGTCTGGATGGAATATACACTCCACGGGTGTCTTAGTGGTAATCCACTCTACATGTACTTTTGGTGAGTTTTGGTGCTTGGTTGTATTTTTTCTCAATTGTTTGCTGAAAAAGTCCTGGTTGACAAAATAGATATTAAAATAAAATTAATAAACACATTATGCCAAGGAAAAGAAGTTGTGGAGACCACAAGAATATTTTAACCTACTTTTCCATTATTAATAATTTGAACCCCTAATTTCATTTCTTTGAAAATTTTGGTTACCCCGAGGTATCATTTCAGGCCTACACAAAGTGGGAAAACAGTTGTTTTGTTTGCCTATTAATCACCAAAAAGAATTAGGATTTTTCTTTAGCCTATTAGGCCCAGAGGTGGCGGAAGCTCCAACAAAGTGTGTGTGTGTGGGGGGGGGGGGGGGGGGGAGATGACTCCTTTCTGGGTACCGCAAGGGTATAGGTTGGGAAATAGTTTTTCTTCGGTGAGGGCGGGGGAATAGTATATAAATTTATTTACGCTACCACTCACCCTTGTTCCCACCCTATTTAAGACACTAACCTCAGCGATCTGAACCTAACCTCAGCCTTATTGTCATTATTTTTGCGATATTGGATATTATTATTCAATATTGAATCGTTTGGCATCAGCTGTCGTCGTGTGGCGTCGGTTGTCTTCGTGTGGCATCGGCTGTCTTCGGGTGATACTACAGATTAGGGAACTTGTAATGGATTTATTTTTTTTGTTTTTGATTAAGAGTAGCATTCGTCTTTATATGTCTCAACCTTTTAGTACATGCTATCAGTGGTGGCGCCAAGGAAGGGTCGGGGGGTGGGGGTGGGGGCTACAGCCCCCCTCCCCCCGTCGGGTTTGGTCCAGCCCCCCTGTCGGAGATTTTTAGTCAGTCCGTCGGAGAGTCTCGTGAACCCGACTTCACGAGAAATTTCCGACAATCGAATGTAGATATCTCGTCTTGTCAGTCTCGAACCCGTGCAGCACTGGAACTTTGATAGAGAATAGTGATTCTCACGAAATTCCTTAATGTCGTTCGTCAAACTGGCTTTATAGATGAAATATTTCCCGACCTTATTATAATATGTTTACTTTAACCCTTTACCTTAGGTAACGGCCAAAACCGGGCAGCGCTATTCTCAAAAATCGCCAATTAATTTTCATTATTTTTTTCATTTTTGGTTTCAAAAACCTAGGTTATGACCCCTCGTTGGAACGAGCTCGTTCCAACGAGGGGTCATAACCTATGTTTTTGAGACAAAAAATGAAAAAAAATAGTTATTCAAGAATTATTTTTGCAAGTGTCGTCTGCTTTTCAGGTTAGGTAAAGGGTTAAATAATCAACAAACACACTCAATTTGCTTCTATTTTGGTTCTCCAATTTTCACTCATTTTCCTTCGTTTGGGAGGTCAAATGTTATAGCCCCCCTGTCGGAGAGGTCAGCCCCCCTGTCGAGAAATCCCTATCGCCACCACTGCACACCATACAACCTATATGGCGTCCACTCAAGATACCCCCCCCCCCCCCCCATCAGACATCTTTGCATTGCAACGACCCTACAGGTGTGGTGATTAATAAGTAGGCCTGCATTCCCTTCCCTTCCCTTCCCGTTCACAAGCTTTTCACTCGCCGCATTGGGGAGCGCGGTGGCTCAGTAGGTAGAGGTGCAGGCTGCAAGCTGAGAGGTCCTCGGTTCGAATCCCACCTGCGGCAACCGCGTTGTGTCCTTGGGCAAGACACTTCATCTCCATTGCCTGCGTGGGGGCACGATGACGCCGTGTACTAAGGCGTACTGCTCGTAGATGGTACGCATGTCTTCAACCAATCTGACCCTGCCTGCTGTTGCAGCTGCTCGTCGTTGCACGGTGGTTCTCTCCGGGTACTCCGGCTTTCTCCACCCGTAAAACGGTCATGATTAGCCATTGTGCATAAATATGTGAGTGACCTTAAACATAAATAAATAAATACTCGCCGCATTACTGACCACGAAACAAACATCACAAAACATCACATGAGAGAAAAAATGTTTTGCGTCCAGAAAACTAACATGGGTCGCTGTTTCGAGCAGGCATGCCTTATTTCTGCCGTTGCAGAAATCATCCACAATGTAATCATCGCCTCCTTCAATCTTTTGCTATATTTTCTTAATTTTTGTGGGCCTTAATTGTTATACCTTTCTATTTTAGGTTTTTTCTATCTTTTTATTCATTCTGGTCCGGAATTTAGGGGAAGGGGTTTTTGTGGTTGGCCGAAACGTTTGACACAACGTCGGACTCAGGTTGTTTGAAAAATAACTGAGCTAATTTTTACATTGTGTTGAGTGTGTTTGTGGTAATTCGTCAAACCAATGTAATGTAACTTTATAATATTTTAAGCAAGACATTATTTTGAAACATGAAAAATGGTCAAGGGAGTTTTGCTGATTAAATTGTTGACAACAAAATTATGAAAATATGTATGAGGTCCGGGCGAGGATCGAACTCGCGACCTTCTGCGTGTAAAGCAGACGTGATAACCACTACACCACCGGACCTCTTCGAAACAAGATGTTGACTTTGAGCTGTACGTATTGCATCACACAACATTTGGGGTCGCATTATCGGTGTGATTGTTTTGAAGATATATTCTATTTTATGAAGTCATTACCTAATTTGTGTCGTAATGATTGAATTTTCTTTAGATTTTTACTAAATAGCAGTTCAAGAACTTTAAATTATTAGTTACTTTGAGCATACTAGCCGATGTTTATTGTCGATATGACCTATTAATAGAATATTTGCTCAGGGTCACAATTGCAGTATAGGGGGAGTAACTCTGTTGTAAAGCGCCGCAAAATAAAAATGACTTCGGGATTCCCTGGCACTGCTCAATGATGCTGCTTTGAAAATGTGGTAAATATTTTTAAAACTCTGTTTTTAACGACATGGATAGATCATCTCTAGGCCCAGACGCATAGCCAGGAATCTATATTGGGGTGTCCAAACATTTTATAAGCCGTAGGTATATGAAAAGATCAAAGTCTTGGGTTGGGGGAGGTATCAAAGTGGTGCCTCACTCATGTTCGTCGGGTCCGAAGGGGGTGGGGGGGGGGGGGGGTTGTACACTTTTAAACAGTTTTTTGAAAAGTTTGAAAGTTTGAAAAATATGCCTCAAGTGGTGCTGTTTTGGGGCTCGACAGAACGTCAAGCGTGGTAAGACTATGTCACCTGCAATTTCATAAGCTGACGGACACGACGACAATTTGATAATGAACAAGATTACCCGCAAACCGCGAACTCATACAATAGGTCGGAACAAAGAACTCAGAGCGAATACAGTGCTAACTCAATTTCTACGCTTTGTTGACAAATTTCAAAACTCATTGGGCTGTTTCAGCGAGGCGTATCAAACTAATTGGGCACAGTTTATACATCTACCTGGGATGGAAATGAAAATGTGTGAGGAAGGACTGTATTGGGGATAGGGGGAGGGGTATTGGTAGGTTGCGTAATGCGTGCGTGCGTGCGTGCGTGCGTGCGTGCGTGCGTGCGTGCGTGCGTGCGTGCGTGCGTGCGTGCGTGCGTGCGTGCGTGCGTGCGTGCGTGCGTGCGTGATAGGGGATATGGGTTTCTGTGAAGTAATCAATCTGGTATTTATATCGTGTGATAGTTGTGAGACAAGTCTAGACTTTATTTTTTCTGTCTTGTCGAGAATCTGCCGAAACGAAATGGAAGATTCGGACGCGTTCCACGAATGTCATACGAGGTGAGCACAGTTTTTCCATGTTAATTAATTAAAAATAGTCGTCGTTTGCTCTAGATGGTATTCCCTTTCCTCTTCCATGCCGTGATTTTGGGTTTTTATTGGAGCGAACTCACCGAGCTCGTTCCAATGAGGAGTTCAGGGCGGTGGTTTGGAGAGCGAAAGTGTATAATTTATTCTTAGATATAGAAATATAAAAATCCCTATCGACACTGAGGTGTCCTAATAATAAAACAGGTGAAATCTCCGAAATAATAAAATATCAGCGACTTTCCTTTCCTCTCTCCACGCCCTTCTCTGGGCCCCTCGTTGGAATGAACTCGGCGAGCTCGTTCTTACGAGGAGTTAGGGGCTATGGCATAGTGATGAGGAATATCTGTGATATATGTCGAATATAGACATGTGACTTCTAAGCCAGTAATTAAGTATATGAATAATGAATTAGGTGGATTTTCGTAAAAGCCTAATTGTATAGGTGGATTTTCCCTTTTTCTTTTTCTCTCTTGACGATGTGGTCTGTGTCCGCTTTGGATAGAGCTGTAGGTTAACCGAAACCGAACCGAGGTTTTTAGGTTTTTTTAAAAACCGAAACCGTCGACATCCCGTGATCTAAGGTTTTTCGTTTTTTATTAAATACTCTTGCTGCAGAAATTCACAGAATGTAACCATCCCAGAGTAGTGAGAGTACCCAGACACTGCCAATGGCAGTGTCTGGGTATTCTCACTACTCTGGGAAGGCTACATTCTGTGAATTTCCGACATTTCAGTTTAGTTGTGTTTGCAGCTTTCCTCCTGTTGCGTGCAGGAGTCAGACCTCGAAAAATGGCCAAGCACAAAAAAAGTTCTGTATATTAAGGTAATTATTATATAGGCCTTCCTGATTCTTCGTGTATTATAGCTTATTTCGGGAATTCATTCAGTTTCACTCAATTTCACTGCCATTCAGTTATGACTCCGGACATAAGAATGAGTTTTATTGAATTTTATTTGGCCTCATGAACAAACCGAAAACCGAACCGAACCGAGGTTTTACTCCACCTGAAAAACCATAACCGAAACCGAACAAGAAATTTAAAAACCTACAGCTCTAGCTTTGGAACGAGCTCAGTGAGCTCGTGCCCATGGGGGAGTTAGAGACTATGTCCTGGAGGCCGGAAATATCTGGTTTAGAAGACGAAATTCTTTAAAACTCATAAATACAGAAGTGTAAACACTTAGTTTAGTAATAAATTGTGTGAACTAATGGTGGATACTTTACACATATCGTTTTGCAACCATTTTTCGTAGCAGCACCAGTTCTATCTTTGGCGCAAACGCTCTAATGTTAATGCGTTTGTATGCCTTTGTTTATGAACTCTCAGAGATTTATCATACAAGAAAATATATTCATTCTCCTTGATGGCCACCCACCTCTTTTTATGTTAGTCTCGATTGCACTTGTAAGTAGGTTCCTCTATCAGGGACCGACCTGGGCATGCGCCAGTGCGTATTTGGTTCTGAAACATCAGGACCTGGCTCATAAATCTCAGAAATAGGCTTCTCAGTTGGCGCGTAACTTCTCAGATCATATTTTGATATTCTTTCGATGGATAATCGAGAGAGACACTCTTACATGTATTATATATATGATTATCATTTATCATTGTTGTAGAATGCTTAAGTTAATACTTCAAGTCTTAATTACCAAGAATTAATCTTCACTGTGGTTTCTGATCAAGTCTTGGCTGCCTAAATAGGCAGCCAAGACTTGATCAGAAACCACAGTGAGGATTAATGTTTGCTATAGTGTACTAAATGAAAATGATGAGAGCTATTACATACTTGCAGTGTGTGTTACAAACGGCAGTGTGACTCCGTAAATTGAAATCTGGCGCATGAATTGAAAAAATAGGCTCCGAGGCTAGAGCGTATTTTAAATAGTCCTGATCGGTCCCTGCTCTATGCCAACATTTTTAAAAAGAATTTTGTCTTCTAAACTGGCCATGGGGTTAGAATCAGTTATACAGCATGGAATACACAGGGTCTTATTAATAAAATCCAATACTCAGATTTCATCCACTTGTTAAATTGAAATGAATTGTTTACTTTAACAGAAACTTGGCATCAACAAAAAAATCAAATAGAAATTCCTGGTTTCACATGCATTGACCTGAGTCGAAAAAACTGTCAACGTGCAAAAGGGGGTGTTGGATTTTATTATCGGCCTAAGTATAACCGCTTTCTAAAAAACTTTCGAAGTATTGATGATTTGGTTCTGCTGGTGGAATCTGATGGGAAGATATTCAATCTTACACGCCCGGTTATTTTCATTTTGGTTTATATTCCCCCAGCAAATTCAAGCTATTGGCATCATAGACAATTGTACAGTTGTATATATGAAAGGATTGGGGCAGAATTATCCAAATATGGAGCAGACAGTCTGCTTATATTTGTTGGATATTTTAACTCACAGACTGGTGGGGGGCCGGATTACGTTACAGATGATAGCCACGCGCCCCTTCCACAAGATTACAACATCGATACGACCAATGAGAGGGAGAGTTCAGACAAAACAGTGAATGATTTTGGAAGGAAACTCCTCTCATTGTGTCAGGTAGCTCGACTGAAAATAATTAATGGGCGAGCACCGGGCGATTATGTTGATAATTTTACAAGCTACCAATACAACGGTGCAAGTACTGTAGGCTATGTTATAATATATTACAAGTAATTTTCCGATATTGATTATTTTTGTGTAAAAACCCCAAATGAATATTCTGATCACTGTCAACTCTCGCTCCAGCTAAAGTATCGAACTGATAATGAAGTCAATAACCCTTTACCCAACGAATCGCCCGCATCCGCCCGCGTAATATGCAAATTCAGCAGTTGAAAAATAATATTTTTCAAAACATTTCAACAAAACCATGTCATGTGACCCCTCATTGGAACGAGCTCGTCGAGCTCGTTCCAACAAGGGGTCACATGATATGGTTTTGTTGAAATTTTTTGAAAAAATGATATTTAAAATAATAATTTTTGATATAATCTGCGTTGGGTAAAGGGATAAACAATGTACTTACGCTTATTCAAAATGCCCACCAAAACAGAAATGGACATCTAAGAGCGCGGAAACGGCCTTAACATCTTTAAACAATCATAAAATGACCACCCAACTGCAGCGCTTTCGAATGAAACCTTTTAGAACAGACAAATCTGGAACAGAAGACGCTGTCAATGATCTCATGTCCATTATTGGCTCAATAAATAAAGCAGCAACAACGCACATTTCGATTAGTAAAACAAGGAAAAGACCGAAACGCAAGTGGTTTGATACAGAATGAAAACAACTGAAACCACACATGGATAATTTAGCCTATTCTCCGAAAACAACCCCCAAGACAAATTACTCATTGTAAGCTATTATAAAACGAGAAAGATGGACAAAAAAATGTTTTACAAAAATATCTGCAACCAACTCGACCGAGTACAGTAAACAGATTCTAAGACATATTATTAATCTTTTGAGAGAAAAAGAGTCCCCGGGGAATGATCTTGATCCGGATGTTACAGAAGATTTTTTAAAGAATTTATTATGTAAATCCGTACCAGAAAATAATAACTATCAATGCAAGAGTAAACCGGTGTACATTGAGGTCTCTCTTAACACCGATAAACTTACAGCGGACGAAATATACAGCTCCCCCGCCAGCTGAAAAACAGTTAATGTACAGGCCCCGACGGCGTGTCGAATGAACTTTTGAAA
Organism: Pictodentalium vernedei; assembly: GCA_031216915.1. Classification (NCBI taxonomy): domain Eukaryota; kingdom Metazoa; phylum Mollusca; class Scaphopoda; order Dentaliida; family Dentaliidae; genus Pictodentalium; species Pictodentalium vernedei. Next base: position 50,098,593 of record CM062288.1, on the reverse strand, counting down.
TTAATAATCCCATACATTATAGACGAAGTGGTGAAATTGTTTAACCAGGTTCTAGAGTCTCGACATTATCCTATTAGTTGGAGAAGATCAGTTCTCACAACATTATACAAAAAAGGTGATAGACACGACCCGAATAACTATCGCGCTATAGACCAAAGCAATACCACTGGTAAACTGTTTAACAAGGTAATTAATTCCAGAATTAACAGCTTCCTGGAAGATAATAAAATAATAAGTGAAAACCAGTTTGGCTTCCGGAAGGGTTGCAGTACAATCGATAGCATATTTGTTCTGAAAACTACAATAAATAAATACAGAAAGCTTAAAAAGCATCTGTATACTGTTTTCGTAGATTTCAGAAAAGCATTTGATACTGTAGATAGAACAATACTTTTTCAAAAACTACAACACATGGGTATAAGAGTCAATATCAAATTTCGTCACAAAACTTGTCCTTCATTCCTGGACAGGCTCTTGTGACATGTACGATGAAAACGCGTAAGTTTCCTGTTCAGTATACCCAATTCTATCATTCAAACACAATAAGACTATCATTTCAGACATCTTGAACAGGCTGTGAAAGTCTTAATGGCTGAATTGGAACTGAAAACCTGTGTCCGTACGCAAGGGTATGCATGTTTAAAACATCAGAGCCCGCAAATATCCGTTTTTACGATTTAGTTTTTTAGCTAGATGGTAACAAGACAGCGAAGTTCAAGTCAAGCTAAGAAATATAATCAGATGCGATGTTCGACAAGAAATAACACCGTTTTTTACTGTCCGTTAATCTAGTGTCCCCCTGTAACAACTTGGAAAACATGAAAATAATGCTTGACCCTTTGAGCGATGAAATTGAAACTCCCGCCTAAAACACCTTCGAAAACACCGGATGTCAGACAGAAGAAAAAAACTTATATACAACATACGTAAAAACATCAATTTTGCCGTCAGGTAGGTAGACCCACAGGCGAACAGAACTGGGATGTCTTTAGTATAACGCATGTGTATCAAGCAAAAGATGAACGTCAAGTTTGAATGTTTGAGGTGTATGTTTGAGATTTCCCTATTTTCGTTGTAGTAAAAGGAGACCTCATTGATATATCATGGCATTCAATGACGAAACTTCACTCGTGTAACAGTTCAATCGTGTAATGGCTCGTACTGTTACACGAGTGACGAGAACTGTTACAGACCTGGACATGGGTGTTGAAAAACATTAAAGAAATCTGCCCATAGTTTTTTCGAAAAAGCTGTTTGGAAATTATTACCCACGGAAACTAGCATTTTATGTTTTAAAACAGAATTCTCTGCTCTATTGGTTACGACTCAATAGATGTTAAACCAGAAAATATTGTTACATGAAATACAGTATTTTGTTACAGGATGGAGTATTTTTACAGGAAACAAATCAATTGCTTGTCTTAATGCATCTCACATGTTGTATTCAAACTTTATGTTATGATTTCATAATAAAATAGCTATTGAAAGGTTTGCTTTGTTCAATTTTTTACATTTCTTAACACTTCCAGAGTTTGCGTTACAGGATATACTGGTTTGTTACACGAAAGACGCGTTGGTGTTCAAATCATCTTTCATGAATATTAAAAGTTTCTGTCCTTCATTTAACCCCTAGTTTACATTTGCAATCACAACAGTCAGATACTTGTTGTATAACGTGTTTAGATTAATCGGCAGGGCCTACAAAGAAATATAGGTGTTCCAGTAACCTGTGTTACACGAAGGACACTTTTTGTTGCACAGACAAATACATTCAGCTCTTTTGTAAACGAAATCAATACTATACAATAGGTATGTTAAATTCGGGCTATCTATTTATGTTGGGTGGACTGCTAAATGGGCACTTTTCTGTCTTGTGCACAGCTCTGGAACAGAAAGGTGCTGACAAACTTTTGTTATTTGACATACATTATTGTGTTACAAGAAGGACATTTTATTTGTACACTGGTTAAGCCACTGGATCATTCGCATGTTATTTTGTCCCGATTGCTTATGTTATTTCTGACGCGAAGACAGGTAGCTACGTGGATCCAACTTAATTACATTACAACGAGCGCGAATGTTGTGGAAGAGTTGAATGAGAAAACAATATCTGTTGAATGCAGTCATGAGAGACTGAACGAGAATGCGGTTGCTGAAATGAACATTTATGATGAGAATAAAGTAGAATTGATTGTCAGAGAGCTTTGTGAGGTTGTAGTTAGTATTTAATTGCGGGAGAGAGGTTTGGCAGAGAATGTTATGATAGAGCAGAGTGTGAAAGAGATTTGCGATTTTGGAAAAAAATGAAAATTTGAGTGATAGCTTGTGCAGTATGTTTGGAGAAAGTGATAGGATTGCCAAGTGTTGGGGAATTCGTTGAAGCCAAGTATGATGGAGGATGGTATGTGGGGAAAATAAGGGAGCTTGATGCAGAAGAAAGGGAGGTGGAAATTTCCTTTATGCTACACAAAAGGACAAATTCCAATGGCCACAAAAAGAAGATATCCTGTGGGTAAAAAATGAGAATATTCTTTGTTCTATCAAGCTACCACTGCCTTCAGCAAAAAGTCAGAGAATGTTTGTCTTAGATTCTGCCGACCTTCAACTGATTACCAGGCTAATGAATAAATAGTTCATTAGAAGTCCAATAATATACTGAGTCAAAATAGAAAGTATAATAGAAACAGAGTGAAGAAATAGCATAAAGGATGAATGGACATCGATATAGGGATGAAACTCTTAACACTGTTGTTGTCCCGTTGTTCAACGCTAACGTCGGATTGCAGTTATTCCAGCAAGACAATGCCCGATATCACGTGGCTCGTATATGTTGTAACTGTCTTGAGGAGCAGAGCATCGAACTTCTTCCCTGGCCCCCACTTTCGCCAAATTTGTCGCCAATCGAGCATCTTTGGGATCAACTGGACCGTCGGGTACGACTTCATGATCTTCAGACGTAGGCGATTTACGTAATGTTCTAAGGCAGGAGTGGAACGCAATACCACAGGGTGACATCCAGAGACTTATCAGGTCCATGCGCCGTCGATGTCTTACCACGAGGCAAACGGTGGACATACACGCTATTGACTGCACGTGTGAACTTTTCATTTCACCCATGTCTGAATTGAGGGGCCCTGATGTGACGCTGGCAACAGTAAGAACATGCAATTATGCAAATTCTTACAGATAGACTTGAAATACGAATTTACAATAATTTGTTTGGGATTAAAGTCCATAATACTAAAGAAAATTGCTCCTCAAAGTTTATTATACTTTCTTTTTTGACTATTTATTAATTACATCAACAGTCACAGTAACTTGACTTGTGATGTAATTAATATATTACTTCACGAAAGCTATTCATAACATATCCCGCAAGTGTGGTCATTTTCATTTGATTTATACAGTAAAACCTGTCTTGAGAGGCCACTGTCTTGAGAGACCACCTGTACTGAGAGACCACATCTGCCAGGCACCGATTGGTTTTACTCTATAATGGACCTGCTATGGGAGGCCACCTGTCTTGAGGGACCACCTGTCTGGAGAGACCACTGTGACCTGGTACCAACTTGTACTTTTATGCCATAATGGACCTGTCTTGAGAGACTGCCCCTTTGAAGACTGAAACCATGACAAAAGTTTTTTACCTGTTCTGGAATTGGAAAATCTATTGTGGTTATACTAACATAATTAAAAGTATTAAAAGCTCTTAATTGGGTTTCAATTGCTAACTCATTAAAGATTGAGATGTTCTTATAAGACCCCTTCAATGAAGATTTTCAACACTAATTTATTTTTATAATTTTTATAACAGTCCATTTCAATTTGTTACAAAAACTTCATAAAAAAGAACTACAAAGTAATTACAAAAATCTATTCTTCTCCATTTCTGAATTTTGTGGTTGGTTATTCACTGACTTGAGAAAACCTGAAACCTGTTATGAGAGACCACCTGTCTTGAGAGACCACTTTTGTGTGGCCCAAAGGGTGGTCTCTCAAGACAGGTTCTACTGTATTTCGTATTGATATTCCTCAACTTCTCTGTTCTATTAGGACACCACTATAGTCAGCAGAAAGCCAAGAATGTCCGTCCTAGTTTGAACAACCTCTTCCCGGTAAGATCGGCGTATGGAACGCGTCGTTAGGCGTGAACCCTTTCCTTCAAGTTGTCCTTTGAAACGCCTTTGGCTCCCCAACAGGCGTTTGTGCAAATGAACTGTCCGAAACCGTCTCAAAGCACTGGGTATGAGGTCCAGAAGGGTCATCAGGCGTCCAACTCTGTCCGATCAGCATCAAAGACCATGTTTCGAGTGGTGTATGGCACGACAACATTGGAATCTCAGGACGCGGAAGAGAGTCCATTGGTCAGACGAGAGTAGGTTCCTGCTTCACGTCACAGATGGTCGCATGCGAGTGTCTGAATAATGTTTATCCAAATATATATATATAAAAGCACAAAACTCTAAAATGTCCTCCTAGCGGGCTTCTTGGAGCATTTTAAGGCTATGGACTGCAAACTTATTAATTTAAATCATCCAGTCATCATACTTTCATGTAATACATGGTAGTACCTTGACATTTCTAAAATTCCAGTTCCTTTTAATTTTCGAAGGGCATATTAGGGCTGCACGATATTCAAAACTGAATACCGGTATCGGTATTCAAAAAAATACTGCGGTATACCGGTATAGCGAAAAGTGTTCAGATATATGAACACAAGTACCACAATCGAGACTCGAGGCATCACAGTCGGAACGAATTAGCATGCATTGATGATGCGTTCGGAAAACCTTCACCCAACGCAGACGATATCAAAATGTATTATTTTCAAAATTAATTTATTAGATTTTTCCCAAAGATTTCAACAAAACTATATCATGTGACCCCTCATTGGAACGAGCTCAACGAGCTCGTTCCAATGAGGGGTCACATGATATAGTTTTGTTGAAAGTTTTTAAAATTATTTTTTCAACTGCGGAATTTGAATATTACGAGGGCACAAGCAGATGAAGGGATAATATTATTCATTCGGGGCTACAGTTAAAAAACTAAAGACATCCGGGTAAATAAATAATGACGATAAACCGATATTTTTGTAATTACACCGGTATTCAATCGATATTGGTTTGATTACCGGTATATATCGGTTTATCGATATACCGTGCAGCCCTAGGGTATATTAAAATTGGGTTCTACCAGGAGTTAGGACTTTCTAGAATACTTTTCAGAATTTGTCTAACAGTATTATTTTTTTTTTACCTTTTGCTTTCTACTTTTACCCCGGTTTCTTTTCTTTTCGGGTTGTATTACACACCTGTTCAGTCAGAATTTGGTTTACGAGAACTTTTATCGAAACATTTCATTTCTTTCGTCGTCGGTGTGTACTTTCTCTTGTTGTGTCTGTTCCCTGAAGAAGGTCTTCGTCAAACCGAAAGCAGCTAGGTGAAAACTGGGTTTTTTCCTGTGCTGTTTGGGCTTTATTTAGACGAATTTCTTTCGCTTTAGGCTCTTGTATCTCTCAGATCCAGCACACTTGAAACAGATTTGTTTTATCAGAATATAGACCTTTTTGTCTTTTATATATATACAATTAAAAAAAAGTAAGAGATATTTGATGTAAATCCTCCTCGGTTCGCAAGACAAGCGCGGATTCGACGTGGCATACTCCCCACCAAACGTCCAGTATCAACTTGACTGATGTTATTCCATTTTTCATGCAATGCAGCGGCGAGTTCCCGGACATTGCTAGAGGCTGTTGGCGTTGTCGTACGCGCCAGCCAAGCATATCCCAGACGTGCTCGATTGGCGAAAGGTCTGGAGTTAGTGCTGGCCAAGACAGTGTAGTGATGTTCTGTTTCTGGAGGAACTGTGAGCTCTTGCATTGTCGTCTTGGAAAATGAATCGGCGGCCCTGACGTCACGGAAATGGCACCACATGAGCTGCTAACATGTTTTCACGGTAGTACTCTCCTGTGACACGCCCTTGGACGACATGTAATGCTATTCTGCTTGTTATGCCCACCCACACCATAACCGATCCACCACTAACACGATCGTGCTGCCTATCGGTGACGTCATGGTATCGTTCGTTCCACCACCGCCACACTCTGTTTCGCCTGTCGTAGAAGTCGAGAGTGAACATCGATTCACCAGAAAACATGACGTTGCTCCAGCGACGATTGTCCCAGCGCTGTCGTGCTCCACACCAATTACGCCTTGCTACGATGTGACGTTCAGTCAAACGTGGAATTACTCGAGGTCGTCGAGCGTACAAATTTCAGCTGTGTAGGCGATTTCGGATAGTCTGACCACTGACTCACACATCTGTCGCTCGGTGCAGCTGCCGTCCAATTTCTGAGGCACTTTGATGGCGGTTTCCTAATGCTGTGGTTCGGATGAAATCATGAAACGATCCTGGTTAGTAGTTGTCGCACTTGGACGACCTGACCAACGTATGTCATCAACATTGGCTGTCTGATGGTAGCGTGACCAAAACCTGCTAATCACCGACTGAGTTACGTTGAGAATTTTAGCCATTGCTGTCTGTCTGTTGCCAGCTTCCAACATGCCAACGGCACGTAAACGTTCGCCACGTGTCAGTCTTCGCATACCTCAAAAGTTACGTTTCGACCAGAAACTATTGGTGAACGAGTTTATACCAAGAAAAGAAGGATGAGACCTCCGAAAAAGCCCGTCCTGTACAAATGAAAATTTCAAAACGTACCCCACAGACATTAACGCGGCGCTCATGCGAAAATCCTGCACGAAGTTTTCGTGGGCCGGTGACATTCATGATCCACACTAAACTGGGTAACATATTGATGTGTCCAATCACGCGTGTCCAATACCATTTTCCGAAAATATCAACATCAGTTTGGATATCTCCTACATTTTTTTAATAGTATATACATATATATATATATTATATAAATTTCTTTTGATATATATTTATAAAGAATGGTGAATAATTTTTATTCAAATATACATACACACTCAATCATGAGAATCCTACTATATTATCTACCGTCCAGTAATTCCCGTTGTTTAAATATCTGCCGGATCATATCATAGATAACATTGCATAATGATGGTATTTCGTTTTTCATTAGAAACACGAACCGATCCGAGCTAATCATTTTCTTCGATTTTCTGAAACGCAATGGAACTGATCGACTCGTACCCCCTGCAATCCATCACAAAATGTAACTCATCTTCTAGATTATCCGAATTGTATATGAGACACACCCTTCCCAACCTGCCAGTTTTTCTCTCTTATTTGTTGGGAAAAAATTTAGTACCGTGATACCTTTAATATTTCCGTGGTCTCTAAAAACTTGCTTTGTATGGATGAAGAGTTATTTCCCTTACACCATTGTAAGGAGAACATTTCAAACAAGACTGGGGTTGAAGGGATGTTGTAATTTCAGTTGCAGCAATTGAACACTGCAGATGTTTACTCCACTAAGCCGCCGTTACAGTGCTATAGGAACGCAGACAACCTACGGTTTCTGTTCAATTGGGCTGATCTTCTAATGATGTGGCGTGTAATAGATAGGGTTCCAGATTGAATGTTTCCTTGAACCCCAATATGTCCTCAGTTTGTTTTTACCTCACTTTCTATTGTCGTCATGAATGTCATTAACCCTTTACCCAACGAATCGGCCGCATCCACCCTCGTAATATGCAAATTCAGCAGTTGAAAAAATATTTTTCAAAAAATTTCAACAAAACCATATCATGTGACCCCTCGTTGGAACGAGCTCATCGAGCTCGTTCCAACGAGAGGTCACATGATATGGTTTTGTTGAAATTTTTTGAAAATTTGAAAAAATGATATTTAAAATAATAAATTTTGATATCGTCTACGTTGGGTAAAGGGTTAAATAACCTGTGACTGTATTAAATATTTGAATTAGAGTTACTCGCCTTGAGAAGTTGCACTTGGAAATGATGCAATCTCTGAAACTAAGTAGCTTTGGGAAAATATATTGTTTCAATAAACATTTGAAGCATTCTATTGACTGGGAGCGCGGTGGCTCAGTAGGTAGAGGTGCAGGCTGCAAGCCGAGAGGTTCTCGGTTCGAATCCCACCTGCGGCAACCGCGTTGTGTCCTTGGGTAAGACACTTCATCTCCATTGCCCGCGTGGGGGCACGATCACGCCGTGTACTAAGGCGTACTGCACGTCGATGGTGCGCATGTCTTCAACCAATCTAACCCTGTCTGTGCTGCAGTGCGGAGTTACGATGTTGGGGAGCTGGCAGCTGCTCGTCGTTGCTCGGTGGTTCTCTCCGGGTATTCCGGCTTCCTCCACCCGTAAAACTGTCACGGTCATGATTAGCCATTGTGCATAAATATGTGACCTTAAACATCACTAAATTCTATTGACTTCTTGTATGATTCTTGAATATTGCAGATAAATAAAGAGGATGATTTGATGACTTTTGGACCGAAAAACAGAATTGACCATTGGTGTGTTTTTGTTGGGAATTCACTGAAAATATGTGCACGTGACCGATACTCCCATCCACTCCCCCCCCCCCCCACCACCACCGCCAGTTTTTCTCTCTTATTTGTGACCCCCCCCCCCCCCCCCTGTTTTCGGGTCAGAAAAAGTTGTCTGATGGGTTATACTTGACAAATATAGTCGAATGCCAAAATCAAAGTGATGCGGTCATTCAATGGTAAATTACAAATCGCCCAACGGCAGCTTAGACTGAAAGGGTTAAAGGTTTTACATAGCTTATGTAATACCTTTCAGAAGAAATGACCGCCCTCTATTGGCATCCTGTCAAAATTGTTCGATTCTCTCATAAAACCCATCCTAATGTATGGAAGTGAATTCTGGGCTTCTGGGATAAATGAAATCAATTTTGATTCCACCCCGTGTGAACGTGTCCAACTTCAGTTCTACAAGACTATACTTGGCTTAAACAGTAAATCATCCAACCATGCAGTTGGAGCTGAACTTGGACAATATCCATTATATACTGACGCAAAGATGCAACTTGTAAAATTTATGTCAAAATTATTAATTATTTCAATCTCCGTCATCTAATTTATTACTGGATGCTCGGTTAGAAGCCGAAAAATATTTACAGCCAGATTCTATGTGGCTGAAATATCTGGAAGTTCTTGCTAATACCAACCAAATAGTCCATCCACATGACAATAATGAAGTTAAAGAGAAACTACAAAACCACTACCGCGACGCCTTTTATAATAATATTCACGATAATAATAAGAAAAAATGATTTAATAAACTGAGAACGTATAGACAATTCAAGCATGGGCGTATGGGACCTTTGTGATATAGGGTGCAAACCTTTTGATTTGCCCGAAATCCTGCATGGATGGAATACAAATATACATGACCCCCCCCCCCCCCCCCTCTCTCTCTCTCTCTCTCTCTCTCTCTCTCTCTCTCTCTCTCTCTCTCTCTATCTCTCTCTCTCTCCCTCTCTCTCTCTCTCTCCCTCTCTCTCTCTCTCTCTCTCTCTCTCGTTCCTTGTCCGGATTTTTAAAGCTGGTTTGCCGAATCCAGGGGGAGGAGGGGGTCCAACTGCCCCTGCCCCCTGGCTCGTACGCCCACGAATTCAAGAAAGCATACAACTTAGAAACGTACTTGACAAACACTGCATCGCCCGAAGCAAAATGATGTTTACTCGATTACACATCAGTAATCATTGTTTAATGATCGAAAAGGGCAGACATATGCAGCCTCCGACTCCTGTAAACGAAAGATTTTGCAGATCATGTGACTCGGGAGCGGTTGAAAAAGAACTACATTTCGTGATGAAATGTGCGGAATATGGGTTTATTCGGAATAACGTATTTCACAGATTAAAACTTGAAAATCAGAACTTCTCTGTGATGAACGTCGAGGAAAAATTCATGATGAAAAATAATGAACCCAAGCTGTGTGTAACATCATCTTATCTATAATATGATCCTATATTATACTCTCCTTTAAAACCCTTTACCCAAGGAATCGCCCGAATCCGCCCGCGTAATATGCAAATTCAGCAGCTGAAAAAATATTATTTTTCGAAAAATTTCAACAAAACCATATCATGTGACCCCTCTTTGGAACGAGCTCGTTCCAAAGAGGGGTCACATGATATGGTTTTGTTGACATTTTTTGAAAAAAATTTTAAAATGATATTTAAAATAATAAACTTTTGAAATTGTCTGCGTTGGGTAAAGGGTTACACGACGCGAGATGAAGCTCCATCAGCAGTACTAGTTGCCCAGTAACGGTTACTAATATATGACACACTACGACAATAGTTAATACTATCATTGGGAGCGCGGTGGCTCAGTTGGTAGAGGTGCAGGCTGCAAGCCGAGAGGTCCTCGGTTCGAATCCCACCTGCGGCAACCGCGTTGTGTCCTTGGGCAAGACACTTCATCACCATTGCCCGCGTGGGGGCACGATGACGCCGTGTACTAAGGCGTACTGCACGTCGATGGTGCGCATGTCTTCAACCAATCTAACCCTGCATGTGTTGCAGTGCGGAGTTACGATGTTGGGGAGCCGGCAGCTGCTCGTCGTTGCTCGGTGGTTCTCTCCGGGTACTCCGGCTTCTTCTCTCCAGGTACTCCGGCTTCTTCTCTCCAGGTACTCCGGCTTCCTCCACCCGTAAAACTGTCACGGTCATGATTAGCCATTGTGCATAAATATGTGACCTTAAAACACCAATAAATAAATAAATAATACTAGCATTACATACAATATATTGTTATATTATATGACTATGTAATTTAACCGCTAAATGTCACTTCTGTTTGACAATGTGTTCCTGGTCCCGGAAAATCCACAGTGTGGAATCCGATTGGTATCACAACAGCATAATTAACTCTTCCGGTCGCAGAGAGAGCTTTACTCTGAGAAGGGATGGGTGCGCTCGAACGGCGGTCCTGGATGATTTTGTTACGTATTCATGCGCATCGAGGAATTCCCCGGAAGTGTGCACCTGTTACAAAAATAAAATGTAAACAAAAATAGTTTTTTTTTTACTTCAATCCAATTTCCCCCCAAAACTTGGGGGAATTGTTAATGCTTGCGTTGGCATGCGATGTTGAACTATAAGTCATATAATAAACCTTTTGTCGCTATAGTGATGTGATCTGGGTCAATCTGCCTGTCCTTGATGTTTTTGATGAATAAACTTATCTTATCTAACTTATATTTGGTTCGCCTGAACGTTATAATGGTCACCAATGGGAAAATATTTAGTACTGTGTTACCTTTAATATTTCTCTGGTTTCAAAACTGGTTTTGTATGGATGAAGAGTTATTTCCCTTACACCACTGTTATGAGAATATTTCAAACAAGATGGAGGTTGAAAGGATGCAATTATTTATTTATTTATTTATTTATTTATTTATTTATTTATTTATTTATTGGTGTTTAAAGTCATATACTTATGCACAATGGCTAATCATGACCGTGACAGTTTTACGGGTGGAGGAAGTCGGAATACCCTGAGAGAACCACCGAGCAACGACAAGCAGCTGCCAGCTCCCCAACATCGTAACTCCGCACTGCAGAACAGGCAGGGTTAGATTGGCTGACGACATGCGCACCATCGAAGTGCAGTACGCCTTAGCAGTACGTCATCGTGCCCCCATGTGAACAATCGGGGTTAAGTGCATTGCCCAAGGACACAACGCGGGAGTCCGAACTTATCGCTCAGACGGTCACCCATTCAAGAACTAACCGGGCTCGACGTTGCTTAACTTCGGTGATCTGACGAGAACCGGTTACCGCAACGCCACCGCGCCCTCAAAGGTTGCAATAATTTCAGTTGCAACAATCGAATGTTGCGGATATTTACTCCAATAAGCCGCTGTTACAGTGCTATAGGAACACAGACAACCTACGGCTTCTTCAATCTGGCTGATCTAGTCTCGTCCACTCGGCGGAATATGACGACCCAGATCAGTTGACTGTTGTAATATCTGTGTATTATATCATTAACATTATAAACAAATTATTATAACAGTCAAGCAATCTAGACTGTCATATAACGTCGCTTTGTCATGATTTATTTATTTATTGGGATTTAATGACACTTTCGACAGTCATGGTCACTGTGTGTCGGACAGTTTTACGGGTGGAAGAAGCCGGAGTTCCCCGAGAGAACCACTGAGCAACGGCGAGCAACTGCCAGACTTCCCAACGTACTTACTCCACACAAGCAGGGTTAGCTTTGGTTGAAGACCAGTGCACCATCGACGTGCATTACACTTTAGTACCCAGTGCCACCGTGCCCCATGTGGGCATTTGGAATAAAGAGCCATGCTCAAGGACACAGCGCAGTTACCCCTGGCGGGAATCGAATCATGGACCTATCGGTTTGAAGTCCAGTTCGGTGACCACTCAGTCACCGCGCTCCCCATTGTCATGATTAGCGGGACATGATCTATATACTGAGCTATTTATTCATTGACACAATGCGTATGCCACGCCCAGGGCTGTCACTACCGGGTGTGTGTGGGGGGGGGGATACCCCCTCCCCTCCAGTGCCGTATTAACCCATGGCCGGGCCCCTAGGCTTTTAGGTACTTCGGAGCCCTCCGGCATTTCAATCTTTCACACCCCGCTAGAGCTGACAGTCTGACCCTGGTACGGAGGGCACTATGCCACAGTACATAGCCCTATATCCATTTTGCAGGTCTCCTGACGAATTCGGCTCAATTTTTTTTTCAATATTTTTACTGCGTGAGTAGAATTCTTCAGGAAAGCACATGTTGTAAGTATAATTGTTCAATACTGTAATATTTTGAAGTGAATAAAATTGTTATTATTTATAATGTACTGTATATAAATATATTTATCATATGACACGTCCGTTTTGTTCACTTTAAAACATTTGATATTTTGTTTTCATATTAATCAGTGGTAAATAAAGCCTTCCGCCAATTTCATTGGTCAATTTCAAAACTAGACAATTTGATTGGCTGAACAAAATAAAACTTGGCCACATTTTCATAATTTGCATAATTAGAGTTGGGAGCTTTCATTGGTCAATTTCAAAACTGGACAATTTGATTGGCTAAACAAAATACAACTGGGTGACATTTGCATGATTTCAGTAGGGAGAATTTACATTATCTGTCCTATTTAGGGGGGGGGGGGGGTATATTGTATTAATCTTTTACTTACAAGAAAAACGCCATTCAGTTTTTTTTATATTTTCACTTTTTGCTTCCAAAACATAGGTTATGACCCCTCATTAGAACGAGCTCGCCAGAGGCTCGCCAAAACGGAAAATTCTTAGACTCATTTCATAAATATTATATGAGAATAACACTCATTCCATATCCTCTATATATAGTATATTTATGAGAGTATATATATGGGTAAATACATATGTACGTGTATCGCTACGGCGTAGAGTGCAAAGTGCCTTTAACCACTGGATCCCTAAGGCGCTGGTAGCAGTGCCTAGCGAAAAAAATGGCGGGCCCCTGTCCCTGTGGGCCCCTAGGCTTCAGACTAGTCAGCCTTATGAATAATACGACCCTGCCCCCCCCCCCCCCCTCCGGATTGTCCGGATACTTCAGAGATGGTCTGCCCGTATATACAGCCGATATATTATCCCGGTAGACCCCCTCTCTTGGGAGTCCCCAAACGTGTTCAGCTTTGTGGGTTCAACACCACTGGAATTCTGTTGAAACACACAACTCGGGGCGTCACAGCTGCTGGAATTGTGCGTCGTTTCGGTTCCGAAAATTGCACACTACTCAGAGCGTCGATGAATACCTCAGATGCGATGATTTTGCCTATTTTCAGGCCTGATATTCAGCATTTCATTCCATGGTGCCGAATCAAGATCGCCGCCGTGAGTTAGACAGCAGCAGTGCATTTGTTTCATTATTAAGCACTACCCAGAGTGTCCACAGACGCTTCCGTGCGAGAATTCTGCGTATTTTCGATCCTGAAAATCAAAAGCGAACTATGGTCGGCGTCACTCGGCCCTGCGAGTTTGGGCTTATCTTTGGACAATACACGAGCCGAGACATTGACAAAATTAATGCCTCCAATGCAGGGATTCTACTTTTTTCTGTCGAGAAAATTACATACCACTTGGGGCGTCTTTTAATACTCAGGGGCGAGGGTTTTCCTCCTTTCAGGCCTGAAAGATTGAATTTCCACACACGGAGCCAAACCATGGTCGGTTATTATTTCGTTATTCCGCACTGTCCGACGCGTCGACAATGACTCAGATACGAGAATTTTGCCATTACCCTGTCCAGAAAATCAAATTTTCTCCTAAGGACCGAAATATGGTTGGCGTATGGTTGGATACCATTGAAATTGCCCCCTGATAACAGACAACAGGGGGATCTACAAATTTCTCAGATGCAAGGATTGGGCATCTTTGCGGCCCGGTATTTCCTCACGCTGAGTCCAACCATGTTCGGCTCCGTGTTCTTGATACTACTGACATTGGGCCCTTATAACCCTTTACCCACCGTAGCGGCCAAAACCGGCTAACACTATTCACAAAATCACCATTCAATTTTCATTACTTTGTCACAAAAACATAGCTCGTTGAGCTCGTTCCAATGAGTGATCATAAGCTATGTTTTTGACGCAAAAAATGAAATTAGTTATTGAAGAATTTTGTTTGCAAGTATCGTCTGTTTTTCGTGTTAAGTAAAGGGTTAACGAATTCCCTGGAAACAGTACTCTTGGCAAATCAGGTAATTACCAACTGAAAACCAGTTAAATTTGGTGGAACTCTCCTTCCCCCAATCAACAAAGCATTGCGACAGCCCTGGCCCGCCGTGCGGTTTTTTTTCTAGAACAATTAATGTTTTTAACGTGCAGCCTGAAGGCTGCACGTTGAAAATATTAATTTGCTTACCCCGCACTTTAACTTAGCAGTCATCCTACTTAACCCTTTAACCAACGCAGACGATATCAAAATTTATTATTTTAAATATCATTTTTTTTAATTTTTCAAAAAAATTCAACAAAACCATTATCATGTGACCCCTCATTGGAACGAACTCAATGAGCTCGTTCCAATGAGGGGTCACATGATATGGTTTTGTTGAAATATTTTCAAAAATTAAATTTTTTCAACTGCCCAATTTGCATATTACGCGGGCGGATGCGGCCGATTCGTTGGGTAAAGGGTTAATGAAAGTATGATGTATCATGTTCCTGGGTCGGAAAAGGGGGTATCTCGGGTTCAAAGGGTTAATCCAGAGATATTCTCTGATTGCATTCTAGGGCTCCGTATATTAGCCAAAATATTACCGGGAAAAGATGAGACGACACCTCTGTCGAACTCTTCCCACAAGGCCCTCATATCGCCTCTTGAGTGGAACAAGGCGCCATTTTACAAGGATTAAATAGTTGAATGATTCCAAGTTTTACGTCTAACAACCGTATGTAGTTTGTTTGCTCAACCCGGCCAAGTTATTGGTTTTCTTCTTGCATGCTGCACCTCATGAACAACATCGAAGCGCGTGTTTGAGAACACAACGCGATAGATCTTAAATCTCCAATGTCTCCACTGTACATAACTTGAAAATTAATTTTTCAAGTGCGTCTTCAAAGAAACTTGACGTCGCATCTTCGTGTTTTATTAAATCTCAAGTGTCACGTCTGCATAAAATTAACTCTTTGACCCCGGAATGCTAGGACAGATGCTTGTCCACAATTACTACTACCAGCATTACCACTACCATGAGCTTGGTCGAAATCTTTATACTTTTTATAAAAAAAACAGCGTCAACGGTGCTGCTGTCGTCATTATCAGCAATAACATGACAACAACCTGGCCCTGCCGTCTTCAGTGGCTGTCCATCCTTTGGGTTTTCGTGGGAGGCGAGCACGCGCCCCGAGCTTCAGAGATGGGATGGAGAATTGAAGATGTTTTTAAAAATCGTTTGAATGAGAATCAGCACATTTTTTCGGGTGAAAACATGGTTATAAACTACCTAACAACTAATTTATTAACCCTTTACCCAACGTAACGGCCAAAACCGGAAGCCATATTCTCAAAAATCGTCAATTAATTTTCATTATTTTTTTTCATTTTTTGTCTCAAAAACATAGGTTATGACCCCTCGTTGTTCAGGTAGCAACTCTAAATGTGCATGAAGTTTTCGGAATTTTGATTTGGCCCCCGGTGGTTCCAGTGGAACCACTTTTATCGTTAGAAAATCAGTTTTCATCGAAAGGCTCCTAGGGTATTCAATTCGAAACGTTTAAACTATGCTAACGTGTTCAGGTAACATCTCTAGATGTGTATGAAGGTTTCGGAATTTTGATTTTGCCACCGGTGGTTCCAGTGGACCACTTTTATCGTTAGAAAATCGGTTTTTGTAGTCATTCAAAATTTTTTTTTGCAAGTGTCGTCTGCTTTTCATGTTAGGTAAAGGGTTAATTAATTAATTTCTCGATTAACTCCTAACCCTTTGGACTCTAATGGTATATTCCATTCCAGTTAAGAGCCATCAACTGGAAGAGTCTATATTTGTTACTTGTGGGAAGACCTGTCGATATTTTCAACGTACAGCCTCGGGGCTGCCCGTTGAAAATCATGATTGCAGCCCTGGAAATTCACCCTCAGCAACCAGCAGTGCCGAGGAAAATGCCGCGGAAACGAAAAATATTCACCTCAAAAATACTGCCGAGGATGGCTTCTTCAGAAAGCCTTGTGGTGGCAGAAATTACATAACTTCCAGGTTACACAAAGATTCAAACCATGTGGGTTGCACTACGCTGTATTGCCTGTCTTACAATTTACAGTACAAGATGCAGCATGACCACTAGAAACTGTGCGTTCTGTTTCTTCTATGTTGATAACACCAGAATCTGACATCAGTTTCTGGAAAGCTCTGTAAGAGCTTTCCAGAAACTGATGTCAGATTCTGGTGTTATCGACATAGAATCAGTGAGATACTCAGTTTGTGGTTATGCTACATCTTATTTTCACTCATACTCTACATATTGAGCAAGTCACCTGCTTATTTAAGATTTTTTCTCCACATTCGCATTGTTCATGGTACTGGCACGATCTAATTGAGTAAAAGGTTCTGCACGTTGATTGTGGCTATATACCCATGTATCTTGAACTACTTTCACATGTTAAAGTTACTTGAAAGTTTTCACTTCGCCGCATACTACATATACATGGCAATTGAGATTCTACCCAGCCCCGATGATTTTCACACAATCGAACAGACTCCACAGCAATTGCCGTAGAAGCACCAGTTTTCCACAGCAGTTTTTTTGCCAAGTAAAGAAGGATGAATTACCAGGATTGTGATTGGTCTCTACTCAAAATCACTGAGCAACTATATACTTTATGAGTTCAGATCGTATTGCGATCCTGGAACAGAAAAGTGGCCTTTCGGAGTCAAAGGATTGACCCGTCGAGTACTTTTTTGAATTATACATAAAGCCAAGTAATGCCTGCTGAAAATTTCCCGTATAATTTCATGCCTCTTGAGTCAAGGATTGTTGCGAATTTTTGGCCCATATTCAGATAATATTCTGAAGTTTCGGTACATAGGATCGACCTTTAGCCGGCCTAGGGGTCCAGGGACCCCTGAAGATGATCGGCACACGGACTCAATGTCCTTGGGGCGGAATTGGTCATTGTAAGTAGATGTTGTATTACCACAGTATTATTTTTATTGTCGAGGTTAAATGGATGGTACAATGACATTTTATTTAATTGCTAAATTGCCAATTATGAGTTCTGCTATTTTTACGTGTAAGAACGAACGGACATTAAAAATATATGGGGAATTAATATTAAGATCTTCTTGCATGCCGTAAGATAGTGACAGTGTATTTATTTATTTATTTATTTATTTATTTATTTATTTATTTATTTATTTATTTATTTATTTATTGACACGTTTAACAGCCAGGGTCATATTGTGACAACTTCACGGTTGGAGAAGTCGGAGTACTCGGAGAGAACCACCGAACAGCGGTGCTTAGCTATCAGACTCTCCCACTTACTAACACCATACAGTACAGTCGCTGTGGACTGGTCGTAATCCACGCGTGGGCTGTGATGTCCACGCATGCGTAATAAGAATCATCATCTGCAAAAGTTTAATTAACTCTTTTGGCGCGACAGGCGACAAAAGTCGACAGACGGCAAACCGCGGAAAGGTACTGCATTAGTCATTTTAGCCAACTGTGTGTGTCCATTTCCATGTGTTTTAACCTACCCAACGCAGACGATATATCATTTTTTCCAGTTTTTCAAAAATTTCAACAAAACCATATCATGTGACCCCTCGATGGAGCGAGCTCGTTCCAACGAGTGGTCACATGATATAGTTTTGTTGAAATTTTTTGAAAAATAATATTTTTTCAACTGCTGAAGTTGCATATTACGCGGGGGGATGCGGCCGATTTGTTGGGTAAAGGGTTGAACAAATATACGTATTACTGTGTTTCATGCACCATTTATGTCCTATCCATGAACAACGATATCGTCCCTTGAAAGTATAAAGGTGCCATTTAAATATATACAGAAAATCATTTGAAAAACTGTCAATGAGATCATTAGAACATCTTTTAAAATAATAACGCTTTAGTCTAACAACCTATATTTTTTGTAAAATTCCTGATGAATATTAGGCGCCCAAAATTCTGTTTCTCAGATTATTCCGCGCCTAAAAGGTTAATGAATTTTTAGCTAACATGACAAAGTCAGGATAAGCTATTGCCATCACGCGTGCGGAAGTCTGTGAGTCAGTTAGTCTGTGAGTCTGTTACATTTTCTTTAGCACAGGTTACACCACGTAGTTCTTGTCCGAACATCACGAAATTTCATGTGCAGGTTCGATGTCATGTTTAGATGAGAAAATCCCATTTTGGTCGCAATCGGTCAACCTTGACGGCTGCGCGGGCCCGAAACCCGAAAACGTTTAGCGCAGTCTGTAGGTCATATTTATGGAGGGATTTCATGGAACTCGGTTGGATGACTCCGTATAATGTCCAGATGATAACGTCCTATTTTGGCCGGGTTCGCTCAACCGTGACGACCGCCGGGTCACGTTACCCATACCCAAATTCCTTTAGTACAGTCTACAGGTTGCATTTATGAAGGGATTTCCTTGTAAATTGGTAGGATGACTCGGTATGATGTCTAGATGAGAACATTCTATTTTATTTTAGTCGTGATCGGTCAACTGTGACGACCGCACGGGCACGTGACCTAGATTTGTTTAGCACAATCTACAATTCATATTTATAAAACGATTTCATTGTAACTTGAGAGGTTAACTCGGTATAATGTCTAGACGATACTGTCCCATTTTGGACACGATCGGTCAGCCGTTACAGCCACTTGGTCACGTGACCTAGATTCCTTTAGCACTGTCTAGGGGTTATATTTATCAAGGGATTTCATTGTAACTTGGTAGGATGACTCGTTTTGGAATGGTTTTACTTTAACCCTTTACCCAACATAATGGCCAAAACCGGCCAGCGCTATTCTCAAAAATCGCCAGTTAATTTTCATTATTTTTTCATTTTTGTCTCAAAAACATAGGTTATGACCCCTTGTTGGAACGAGCTCGACAAGCTCGTTCCAACGAGGGGTCATAACCTATGTTTTTGAGGCACAAAATGAAAAAAAAATAGTTATTCAAGAATTGTTTTTGCAAGAGTCGTCTGCTTTTCATGGTAGGTAAAGGGTTAAATTGTTAACTTTGGTTGGCATACAATAACTGTGAGGGCCGCAGTAGGCCTCAATTCTTGAGTACAGTCTACACCTCAAATTATTCTTGTTGAAAACATAGCATGTAGAGTACAGAACTTAACATAATCTCAATTATCACAATTCTTGTCTTATTTCATAATCCTTTCATAAACATTAAACATTATCCTTTTAACCTAACACTACAACACACAGTCAAGTTAAGCTGCAATGTCATTGACACTTTCATTGAGGACTGTTCCTATAATTAGGGTTTGGAATCAAATATTATTGCATCCGTACAAATATTGTCTATCCGCAGAAAATGCCCTGTCCACGTATCGTACTAGCAGTGTAGCGTCGGTTGAAGTAATGTGTACCATTGACACGCATCTTCTCGTTGACCGCGCCCCCACCCCCCCCCCCCCCCCCCCCACTCGAGGATAAATATCGCACTCGAATCCGAGCAGTGAACTATTGTCTATATATTTTATCTATTTTGTATTTGCAAGCCAGAAAATAAGCAGTCTGACATTTGCAAAATGAGGTCCCCAGGGGGTGGAATTTGATGATGCTATCCCATACAGTGGGCCAATTTATCCTCTGGGTACCCCTTTCTGTTTAGTTTTGAGACCCTGATTCAGATTGAGGTTTACAGAGGGTAAATTTAGTGATGCTACCCTGCTGTGCAGGGTAGCATCGCTAAATTCACCCTCTGGGGACCTCATTTTGCAGATGTCAGTCTGCTTATTTTCTGGCTTGTGTATTTGTAGAGGGGATCAATAATTATTGAATCTTACAGCCCGGAGGGTTGTAGGCTTAAATTACTTCTGACCCTCGTTAACCTTTTCATGTTTATTTTGTCGCTGATTTTAAGTGTATCTTTGTCTGTTTGTCCGTCTATTCCAGCCTTAAGCCTGTCGTTCTTTCTGTATATCGCCGGGGACGTGACAACCGTTACTTATTCCCAGTTCCTCATTCCACATTCGTTATCAACCTTTTTCAAATGTCAAATAAGGAACTGGGAATACGTAACGGTTGTCACGTCAGTTGTATCGCTATACTTATAGGTCAGGCGCGTAGTCAGATATTAATACCTAGGGAGAGGGGCACACGGAACTAGTGGGGGAGGATTTTCATGTTGAAGGAATTTTTGAAGTCTTGAGTTACATTGCCGATGTGGACGTAAGGAGGCGGTGTCCCTCTCGCTTTGCTGCGATCGATGGTTATATTTCTCAAAACATTTGTATGCCAAAATGGCACAATTTGGAGACACTTTGAAACACAAAAGAATGTCAATTTTAACCAAATGAGGCATGCAGATGGTAGAATTCAGTTTTTAGGGGGCTGTGAGGGTTTTAGGGGTCGAGGCTCTACCCCACCCCCAATTCAAGTTGTTTGGCAGAGCTTTCTGGGGTCTCTCAAACAGGATGTAATGAGGCATATTGAATCCTTTTTTTGGGGTGTGGTGTATTGAAAATAAATAAATAATTTCGACATCAGCTTGCCGGGAGTTAGTCAAGTATCTGCGATATTCATAAGTTTACGTACTTGAAGAAACGAAACTGACTTATTGTAAAACTACACTATCTGGGCAATCTTTCAAAAATTTATGTTCAACTTTAATTAAGAAATAGTAGATGGGATTTTCGTCGTCTGAATTACCTTGTGAGCAATTTACGTAGAATTTTATCGATAAATTTGAATAATTTCCTACAAATCTTTACTAGAAGGTAGTGTGTTTATCTCGTTTCCATAGAAACATTTTTTTCTGAATTAACGTTATCTTTATTATTTTGAAATTAAACCTTTTTAACGGAAACAAACGCAGCATGGTTCGTCTAATACAGATAGAGATACAGAGGGATGGTAACGATCTTTTCAGTCTAGCCATTTTACTCGACGCTGTTATCATGTATTATAATCAGAAAATCACAAACTTGACTACTTTACTTACATACTCCGTATCTACAGAAACATCAAACTATTGAAGAGTTCAATCTCCTTCTTACTAAGTTCCCAGTCTCTCTGCACCGATGCTTAATTCATTGTTAATACACGGAGCCAAGGGGCACAGGGGACACGTGCCCCTCCACTTTTTTCCAGATATGTTTCGCAGTTACACAATGAGTTAAAATGGACGTATGCAAACGTGTCAATATACAGGCATTCCTGTAACATTATTTGCAAGTCCAAACAATATTTAGCCCAAAATCCCACTTTCGGTCGCTCCGGTCCGTTTCTTCTACTTCAACTATCTTCCAACTCGAAGGCTGGCCTTCGGGTTGGAAGATGGTTGAAGTAGAGGAACGGACAGGACAGTGGCCGAGAGACTTTTTCGAGTCTATAGCGAGACTATAGTGAGTCGTGGTACATTTACCGATAAACGATTGTAAACTTTTTCACGCTGGGTCGAACCATGGTAGAATTGTGAATTTGTGCCCCTCCACTTTTATCGAGCTTCCGCCGCCCCTGCACGGAGTGGCGGGGGGATTGCGAGTAGGGGATAAAGGCGAACCTACAGTTTCAACAGGTTTTGCGCAGGTGCTAAGTGTTCGGATTTGTGAACGACTAGTTAAATTGAGTAAAACCCGTCCTTTCATGCAGATCCGTCGAGAACGTGCTGTCCGCTGGGATCAAGGTTTTTATGACGGAGACTCCTGTCGGGACCGAGAGCAGCATAGTTCGAAGCAATCTTGGGGAATACGGTGGTCTCGATGCGCGGTCAAATCTCCGCTCGGACTATCGTAGGCTGCCGTTATGGGTAACTTTGTTCGAGGCATGGGACGGTAACTGAGTGCACAGTGATGTCCTGCACAAAAGGCAGCCTATAATTATTGCAAGAAAATTTAAAACTCGTTCTTTTTGGATGTTGTCATTGACAAACGATGGGAGAACGGCTAGGCAGTGCCGAAAGTATAACTTAATTTGTTCGGAAAAGTCGTCCAGTCCTCGCTCGAATCCTCGCTAAAATTCTGCAGACGTTAGCGACTGTGAGAAGTTAAGGGCAAACGAATTTTTCTGACAAAAATACTAATTTTATTCCTACCGAGAATAGGTTTTCAAGACTTTTGCTCTAATCCTCCTAACATGTAGTCGTCTTACCCACAACAGCACTTCCTTTATTAATTATTGTTTGTCTCCATGTATAAAACGCCATTTTCTTGGATCTGATGGTAAGATCTGATATACTTCGTACTTATTTTGTGGACAAGGACGCCCCATCCAACAAACATTAATAGTTATCTATTTATTTATTGGTGTTTAAGGTCATATACTTATGCACAATGGCTAATCATGACCGTGACAGTATTACGGGTGGAGGAAGTCGGAGTACCCGGAGAGAACCACCGAGCAACGACGAGCAGCTGCAAGCTCCCCAACATCGTAACTCTGCACTGCAGCTAGCACAGGCAGGGTTAGACTGGTTGAAGACATGCGTACCATCGACGTGCAGTACGCCTTAGTACACGGCGTCATCGTACCCTCATGTGGACAATCGGGGTTAAGTGCCTTGCCCAAGGACACAACGCTTGAGTCCGAATTGATCGCTGAGACGGTCACCCATCCAATGATTAACCGGGCTCGACGTTGATTAACTTTGGTGATCTGATGAGAACCGGTTATCGCAACGCCACCACGCCCCCAACATTAACGGTAACTTTCAATTACTTAATTCGAATTGTCAGGGAATCAAACAGTCGTGGCTGTGATTGTCGTACAATCAAAGGTGGTGATCATGGTTTGCCCGGCTTGGAACTCCCTTTCGGGTCCTATATTTCAATGTCTGAATTCAATCGAACGCTTGCAACAGAAAGTCAAAAAGACGGAAGAAGAGTGTCTCATCGCCAGGCTAGAAGTCCATAAGAAGGTTCAGGTGTCCAGAAACATTTTCTGCCGCATCCTTGGTCTCATATTCAGATTATTTGTTACTTACTGGTGTTTAATCCTTTGAACCCTAGTGGTATCTTCCATATCAGTTCAATGGCAGCAACGGGAAGAGTCCATATTCTTTATTTGGGGGGTAGACCAATTAATATTTTCAACGTACAGCCTTGGGGCTGCACGTTGAAAATATTGATTGGTCTACACCACACCTTCACTCAAAAGTCAACCTACTTAATGAAATTATGAAGTATCACGTTACTGAGCCGGAAAAGCGGCCTTTAGGGTTAAAAAGGTTAAAGTCACATTTTTCTGCAGAATAGCCAATCGTGACCACAACATGGATATAAAGTCAAGTTCAGCCAATCGTTTATACCCATATTGCAGGCACTGGTTATCGGGTCTTAGTTTACAAGTAAAACAGAGCTCGTTTACCACAGAAAACCAGCACTGCTTCACTTCCCGGTGTTCCCACGGGGATCATATTCAGATAGTTCCCCATGAAATGTACACTCTAAAATCAGCTGGGTTAAAAACAAACCCAAATCAAATGGATTGAGTGAATATGAACCCAATTCACCCACCAAGTTGATTTTGGGTTGCTTTTTAACATTCAAGAGTGTATCTAGTTTTGCTGATGATTCGGACTGCTTTGGAGACACGATTTAAAAGACACTGTCGATAGTCCGGGGCACCTTGCGTCGGTCATTTTTACGGGTGGGGGAAGTCGGAGTACGGTACCCGACAGAGAACAACAGAGCAGCTGCGGGCAAATCAGTGTCAGACACCCCTTCGTGCTAACGCCACACAAGCAGGGTTAGCATTGGTTGAAGGCAAATGCAACACTGACGTGCATTACGTCTTAGTACGCAGCGCCACCGTGCGCCCGCGTGGGCAATCGGGTTTAAATACCTTGCGCATGGACACAACGCAGTTACCGCTGTCAGGATCGAAACATGGACCTTTCAGTTTGAAGTCCAATACCCTAACGGCCTAAACCACTGAGCCATCGCGCTTCTGGGCACGAGTGGTATGTCTGAGGCAAATGTGTCCCATCCTAGGGGACTTTATCCGGAATTTCACGTGACGGCATAAGTCACGTAACCATTGACGTCAAGTTGGTTAAAGTGGAAGCGGCCATGTTGGGGTGTCCTCACCATAGTAATTCGTTGTGTCAGTGCGCGTGCGCGGAGTATTCTCGTCATCCATTTCGTATGATGGAGGACGCGGTATTGGTGTCTATGGTGGTAAGTGGTTCCTATTGGATTCGTCTGATTTCAAAAGGATTCATATTCACCCAGCCTAGTTCATTTGGGTTGATTTTCAACCCTACTGATTTGAGAGTATCATATTTGTCACTTGATCACCGTTGGCCTTCATTACTACCGCCATCCACCAGTCCCGCAATGTGCTGTCAACACTGCTTTTATTTCTATCACATCCTCCGACTATTTATACCATCTCTACGTCTCTACCATTATTACAGACCTGTTCTATGAAATCCCCATCTACAACAACACTAAACCATGCGGAAAAAGAAAATCTGTTCCGCACATATGTGTGGAACGGAAATTGTTGACGGACTATTTTTAAATAGAAGAATAGAAGCGAAATTTCACTGGAATTTTCTACAAATCGTGCAACGCAATTACAATTTGAATCGTTAGCTATAGCTGAAAATCGTCCCCTGAGTTCCAATGCGTTCTATGTGCCAGTAGGCACATAGAACACATTGGAACTCATGGAACGAAACAGTAACACGTGTTACCCTCGCAAATTTGGTCGGCGATAAAATGTGTTCTTTTTGTTGATAGTTGTCAAATGAATTGACGAGTGTCCTTCTAATATTTTTCTATAGACGTCAAGGCGTGTAATAAACACAGAACGACACGCGTGTGTGAGTGGGTTAATCGATATGGCACTTGTGCCATCTCTGAAGGATAAAACTCGAGGTTTGTGGCCTCTCGTTCTATCCTTCCGCGTTGGCACTCTGTGCTATATCGATTAACCCATTCACACACGCGTATCGTTCTGCGTATTTCCTGTCTCTCAATAGTACTTCAATTGGCTTCTGGCGTGACTTAAGCTGTCTGTTTTGAGACCGAATTTCATTACTTCCACTAAAACTACAGCTCTCCACCACTACCACAGGCTTCTGTCATCATTGAGGATTTGTATCGCCACTTCCATACACCACTTCAACTACCAGTGGTTTCTACCACAAGGTTGAAGTTATACTGTTTTCTACCTTCCCCATCACTATCAGAATAGCTTAGAATAGATTTTAATGATCAAATACAGCAAAAACAAGGCACATTGCATCAACAAAATAGGATATTTAACGGCAACTGAAAGTTAAACCTTTACCTAACGTAACGGCCAAAACCGGCCAGCGCTATTCTCCAAAATCGCCAATTAATTTTCATTATTTTTTTTATTTTTTGTCTCTAAAACATAGGTTATGACCCCTCATTGAAACGAGCTCGTCGAGCTCGTTCCAATGAGGGGTCATAACCTATGTTTTTGAGACAAAAAATGAAAATAATAATTTTTCGGGCAAGTGTCGTCTGCTTTTCATCTTAGGTAAAGGGTTAAGTATTAGTAAATAAGAAAAAAATAACACATAAAATCATAACATTGATAATATCTTTTATAAATGTTCACGTTAAATACTATGATCAGTCATTGATTATTGTTGACTAAGTTTTAACGCTCGTTGTTTGAAGAAAAGCTGTGTCGTATTGCAAGTGATATTACATAATCCGGGGACTTCAATCTTCATTAGGAATGTGAATTTCTCTTCGACATTCATAGTGGAGAACGGCTGGTACTCGTCCTCCAATCTGCGAAAAATGTCCTTCCTGAGAGACGCATATTCCGAACATTCCAAAACGAAATGAAATTCCGTCTCTACATCCCCTCGAGTCGCACAGCCCACAAATTCGTTCGTTTGCGGGGATAGGGGGTTGTAGATGCCTGCCTTTCTCTATCATTAAGGAATGATTACTTATACGCAGTCTTGTGAACATACTCTTTGCTTCAGACGATGCCGTGCTTGTCAAATAATTTTCTAATTTATATTCTTTTTTTTACCGACGATAAGTTTTTAATTTGTTTAATCCCATTTTACCCTTATCCTCGTGGATGTCTTTATAGAAGGTGTCGCGTGGATATATTTTTAATTCTTTATAACTTTGCCATATTCATGTGGTTCAAGTACCGGGTTGTCAGTGCCTATAACTTCCCAACACTTCAACCGCATAGAATCTCATTGTAGGTATTTTCAGCTTCCAATCGAGCGTCCAATAATAATCTTGCTACCGGGAAACATTTTGAAAATTAAGCCATGAAAGGGGGCATTTGATTCTGGTTACTGAAATGCCAACACATTTATGACAGAATTATCAGGTTATTACTATTTGGTATTCTGGGAATTGAATATGCGCTAAACAAATGCTCAGGCTCAGAACTTTGAACAATTCATACTGTCCTAATATTAAATCAGATCTTATGCAGGAATGATCAATTTTCGATGTTTCATCTTACTGTGAATGATGGAATTAACTCAGGATAATAATTTTACAGGATAGGATTTTCTTGACGTGCATTTCGAGGATTTTTTATTACCTCAAGTAAACGTACTATAGACATCATGCATACTTATGAAGCTCGATATTGCGTACACTGTAGTTGTCAATAGTAACAGTTGGAATTTTTGCCGATTTGAAACCGAGTTGGATTTTGGGGAAGTAAATGAGACATCAGCATTACCAGAGAAGCTCTAAAATCCAGATAGATGGAATTTCCAACTACTCATACTCATGACTTGCCCTCCGAATTTCCAACTATAGGAAATTTTGGCCAGGATTGGGGGGGGGGGGGGGTGATATGGGTTCATATTTACTCAACCAGTTAATTTGGGATATTTTTTATTCCATCTGATTTTAGGGTTTATAACCAACAGCTTCCTTCCAAAGGCGTTAACATTACCACCATTCTGTATGCATGTAGAAAGGGATTCCGTAAGTGCGATTCCAGAGAACGTGACCGGCTTGTACCCAGGTGAGGATTATGAGGTTAAACCTCACTGAGGTACTTTATCGTGGTCTTATACGAGGAAAAGGGGTGCCGATAACCTGCCGGTTATGACAAAAGAATTCAGTAAGCAGGGTTCCACGCAGCATGGTACCCAAATACAATATAAGGCCATGGTGGTCTGGAGGATGTATCTCACAGAGGTCTAACCCCGTGGCCTCGTAGATGAAAGAAGGGTTCCGACTCATTGACATCTAACCTCATTGACCTCATACGATGTGAAAAATGGGTGTTCACTAACAGTCGTTTATGAGAAAGGAATTCCGTAAGTGGCTGCCACACTACGTAGTCCCCTAATGCATGAATAATAATTGTTTCTTCGTGCGTCATCAAAATGTCGCAATGTATCGCTCGGCACCCAAAGCCCATAACGTTGTACCCCCAGACGTCTAACGTCCAAATGTCGCGTCAGTGACAGTAACTGGTTTTTATACCATGATTACCTATTCTACTATATATGAAAAGCCTATGACATAAATTTTAGCTTTATACACCAACCATGGTGAACACGCCAGTGATGGGATTTCAGTAGTTAAACTTTACACCTACAGTGGAACTACATCCAAGTTGACCTTTGGCGACGTCGACCTGAATGCGAACTTGTTTAAATTTGTCGCACGTCGCCTCGCGAAGAGTGAAATGAAAGTGGCAATTATTTATTACGTTTTTAAATGAGTTTACCCCATAAAACACCAAAAATTAACAAACATGCATTGTGTCATGTTAATAAAGTATTCATAACTCGAAACAGTATGTTATTGTGTTATTAAAATGAAAAAAGCGCTCATGTAAACAAAAACAAATTCACACGTATGTACGTCTGCTGCTCAGTAAAATCGAGAAAAAATAATAGCGACTCTTAATAATCTGACGATCATGGTATAAATAAACTATACCCAGAGTAACTTGGTGTACCAAATGTTCACCACTCGTGGTGAAGTGGTGTTAACCGCGCGCCAAAGGCTCGCGGTTAACATCACTTAACCACTCATGGTGAACATTTGGTACACCAAGCTACTTTGGGCATATATATTCTATATAACTCATCGAGTATTTTCAGCGTTCGTTTGTTTATTGGTGTTTAACAACACTTTCAACAACCAGTGTCAAATCTCCTCACGGGAACACTGGGAGGTAAAGTAGTGCCAGCTTATTGTGGTAAACAAGTTCTGTTTTACTTGTAAAATAGGACCCAATCACCACTGCTTGGATGGAAGTCCTCTAAAATGGACAACATGGGTATAAACGATTGACTAAAGTTGACGTTACTGTAAATTCCCATAGACATTTTTTTCGCCAGAGTGCCATCGGCTGATGGCACTCTGGCGAAAAAATGTCTATGGGAATTATCAGTGTTAAATCAGTTCTCCCACTATTGACGTTATCTCCATGTTGCGATCACGATTAGCCATTGTGCAGAAATATGTGACGCTAAGGTTCCGCTCCACAGTTTTCCAGGCATTTCCAAATATGACATGCCATCCACTCTCTTCAAATGTAAATATTCTGTAGCTTAGTTATCTAACTCATAACATGTATTACATTTCCCAAATCCACAAAAAAACATATAACACTATCTGACTAAGTAGAAATAAACAATCTGAATGTGGGTGGAATAATTTATTGTCAAAGGCCAGACTTCAACCTGAAAAATTGCATGAAAAAATGCCGAAACCAGTCATTTTCAGCCACCTAGCAGCCTCAAAAGCAGAATTTTCCCACCAACCCAACCTACCCACCCATGGAACAGAGCATCCCCTGTTTCTAAAATGCAAAAAAAATTTTATATGTTTCCGTCTCATTTTTTAGTTACCTGTCTGCTAACAAACCTGTGTAAAAATTACTTTTTAAAAAATAGCCAATTTTTCGAAGCCACTGTTTCCCATAATTCATCTGGTAATTTACCCCTATGTATCAGACTCCAACTTTGGGACCAAAACTTCAAATTCTCTTGTCCAACAAAAAGCCTAATGTAATCATATATCTGATACTAAAATATATATCTATTTTACATGGCCGTAGTTTCAACATATGCCCTATGTTTAGAAGTTTAGCAATAGTGCGAAACTGTAGAGCGGAACCTAAACATAAATGAATAAACAAATAAATAAATGTCGGATAGCTTTTCGGGTGGGCGAAGCCTGGATACAATATTTTTGTTATGATTTCGTCTGTCTTTAACATGCGAAGACAATTCACATTCTACATTTCTCAACCTTATCACCTTTTAATTTAACAAAAATAATCTATTGGAATATTGCAAATATAATGGAAAGGAAAATTTACATTCTCGAGAAATCTTTTTGCTTCTATTTACTATAAAAACAAGTTTAGGCGGATTCCACGAAAATGTAGTCTTGATTTTCCTCGTAAACAAAACCACAATACCTTGCGCACGTTTAGCATTTAAATTATTCTGGTGACATTTAGTTTGTTGATGATAGACGATCTCTTCACTTGTCTCAGTAATCTTCCAGCAAACTTTTTATATCCATATACAGTCTATAGACATCGATTTTTATAACGCTGTTAAAACTATGTCAACTGAACGTGGCTGATCCTATTTCAGACCGTCACATTGACATTTCTCCCATAGTTCTGTGATTAACCGTCTGTTTCGGGCGAATATTTCTGCATGGTCGATTGTGTCCGCAGCCAATTACATTCGCAAAAACGCAAGCCGATTGTGTCATGAAATGAGCAGAAAGTTTCCGCAAGTAGTCCTCGGGTCAATGACCGTCTGCAAAACCGAAGCCGATTGTGTTAGCAAGTGATCAGACTGTGTCCGCAAGTAGTCCTCTGGTCGATTATATCTGCAAACCTCAAGCCGATTGTGTCAGCATACAAATTACGTCCGAAATATTCAAGTCGATTGTGTCAGCAAGCTGATTACATCCGAAAAAGTTCAAGTCGATTGTGTCAGCAAGCTGATTACGCCCACAAATCCCAAGTCGGTTGTGTTCGCAAGCCGATTACGCCCTCAAACCCCAATTCGATTGTGTCAGCAAGCTGACTACGCCCACAACCCCCAAGTCGATTGTGTCAGCAAGCCGATTACGTCCTAAAAACCTAAGCCGATTGTGTCAGCAGGCCAATTACGCCCGCAATCCCCAAGTCGATTGTGTCCGCAAGCTGATTACGTCCACAAATCCAAGTTGATTTGAGTTGATTACGCCCTTAAACCTTAAATCAATTGTGTCAGCAAGCTGATTACGTCCGCAAACTTCAAGTCGATTATATTCGCAAACTGATTATGCCCGCAAACACCAAGCCGATTGTATCAGCAAGCTGATTACACCCACAAACCCCAAGTAGATTGTGTTCGCAAGCTGATTACGCACGAAAATCCCAAGTCGATTGTGTGAGCAAGCTGACTACGCCCACAAACCCCAAGTCGATTGTGCCAGCAAGCTGATTACGTCCGCAAACCCCAAGCCGATTGTGTCAGCAAGCTGATTACGCCCACAAATCGAAAGCCGATTGTGTCAGCAAGCTGGTTACGTCTGCAACCCCCTAGTCGATTGTGTCAACAGGCCAATTACGTCCGCAATCCCCAAGTCGATTGTGTCCGCAAGCTGATTACGTCCGCAACTCCAAGTCGATTGGAGTTGATTACGTTCTCAAACCCCAAATCGACTGTGTCAGCAAGCAAGCCGATTACGGCCGCAAACCCCAAGCCGATTGTGTCAGCAAGCTGATTACACCCACAAATCCCAAGTCGATTGCGTTTGCAAGCCGATTACGCCCGCAAACCCCAAGTCGATTGCGTCAGCAAGCTGACTGCGTCCACAAACCCCCAAATCGATTGTGCCAGCAAGCCGATTACGTCCTAAAACCTTAGCCGATTGTGTCAGCAGACCAATTACGTCCGCAATCCCCAAGTCGAGTGTGTCCGCAAGCTGATTACGCCCGCGAATCCAATTCGATTGGAGTTGATTACGTCCTCAAACCCAAAATCGATTGTGTCAGCAAGCCTGTTACGTCCGCAAACCCCAGGTCGATTGTGTCAGAAAACCGATTACGTCCGCAAAAGTCAAGTTGATTGTGTCAACAGGTTGATTACGCCCACAAACCCAATCTGATTGTGTCAGCAAGTCGATTACATCCGCAAATCCCAATCTGATTGTGTCAGCAAGCTGATTACATCCGAAACTTTCAATTCAATTGTGCCCGAAAGTTGAATACGTCCTCCAACCCCAACTTGATTATGTCTGCAAGTTGATTACGTCCGTAAAACCCAATCCGACTGTGTCTGCAGGTCGATTATATCCGCAAATCCCAATCTGATTGTGTCAGCAAGCTGATTATGTCCGAAAATTTCATGTCGATTGTGTCAGCAAGTTGATTACGTCCTAAAAACTCAATTCAATTGTATTCGCAAGATGATTACGTCCTCAAAACCCAATACGACTTTATCCGCATGTTGATAACGTCCGTAAAACGTCTCAGTCTGCATGTAGTCGTTTTTCTCCCCACCCCCAGTAAAGAACTTTATATACCATGATTACCTATTCTACTATATATGAAAAGCCTGACATAATTTTTTGCTTTATACACCAATCGTGGTGAACACGCCAGCAATGGGATTTCAACAGTTAAAATTTACACCTACTGTGGAACTATATCCAAGTTGACCTTTGGTGACGTCGACCTGAATGCGAACTTGTCTAAATTTATCGCACGTCGCCTCGCGAAGAGTAAAATGAAAGTGGCGATTATTTAGTACGTTTTTAAATGTGTTTACCCCATAAAACGCCAAAAATTAACAAACATGCATTGTCTCATGTCAAGAAAGCATCCATAACTCGAAACAGTACGTTATTATGTTATTGAATTGAAAAAGGATCTGTTTCTTTCTCGTTTTGGTTATAAAACTGACAGCGGAAGTACCGCCCACCGATCCTCGTGTAAACAAAAGCAAATTCGCTCGTATGTATGGCTCCTACTCAGTAAAATCGAGAAACAATAATAGCAACTCTTCATAATCTGACGATCATGGTATAAATAAAATATACCCAAAGTAGCTTGGTGTACCAAATGTTCACCACTCGTGGTGAAGTGGCGTTAATCGCGCGCCAAAGGCTCGCGGTTAACACCACTTCACCACTCGTGGTGAACATTTGGTACACCAAGCTACTATGGGTATATTCTATATACAAACCGAACACGCTGAGAATCTGCGTTCAATGCAATAAATGAAAATAATATTTTTTGTTACAACGTGGCTACCACAACAACACTGTGACATGATATAAAAACATTCAATCAATGGATACGAAATTATCACGAAATTGTTCGTGCCGTAGATGTGGCACAGCAAGAGGTATAACTTATATTGAATTAATAATACACTTGGAATGTTTGCTCACGAACTGACTTCGGTGTTTTTCTGAGCTGCTGACCTTTGGCTTCGGTCACAGATGCAAAGCTCAATTTTATACCTTGGCTATTTTATACCTTGGCTACAACGCTTGTTGCCTTCTATGACGTATGTAGCGCAATCACTGGCATTGTTTGTTAGAATATGTTGAGAAAGTTATTCCTTGAATATTTATTTAGGCCACACAAAATAAATGAATTGATTCTCATGCATTTTTTTTCAAATTAGTGAGGGAGGGAGGCTTTTACTTTTACCTTTTATTTTTTGTTTTGCAAATGGTGAGCAAATATGGAGAGGATTTTGGATGTCTTTTTACGCACAGAAATATAGAAAGTGCATATTTATACAAATAAATTCATTTTTAATTTGAAAAATAAAACATTCCTCTAAAAACAAACTGTAGGTACCGCAATTAAGAGGCTTCAGATTATTTCGATGCCCTTCGTATTATCTTTAAAGTAAAAGTACTTAATCTATGAGGATTTGCCTCGTTACAGTTTAGGCACTCTCCCATAAATTGTAACAAGGCAAACATATTGGAGACGCAACTAAATAAATATGCATCAATCACAAAATGTAAAAAGTTTCAGGTCTCCATGACTTTGTACTAATATTGGAAGACACTGAAAGGCAATGGGGAGCACTGGCGAAGCAAAACCGGTTCTCGTTAGATCACCGAAGTTAAGTAACTTCGATCCCGGTTAATCCTTGGAGGTTATGAAACACTAAATAAATCCCATTGACCACAGTGTTAACCTTCCACTCTCTGTACAACACACCAAGTTGTTTTGAAAAAAATACCTATACATTTACAAAGTACACCATCTCTTGAAAAAATTAAACTGGAAAAAAATATATGTTGCCACATCAAATTTCAGTTTAAATTTCGAATTTTCACAACTACCGTATGGTCTTGCACTGAATGACCTTCACACTTTTTTCCCCATGCCTCATGTTTTTGAGAGATTCTCACACATTCCGGCACCAAATTACAAACAAACTTATTAATCCTTTCTAAAGTGGAGGAATCAAAATTTTAATTAATGGTTTCAAAGTCAAAATATATTTAACCAATCAGCTGATCAGCCCTATTTAATCCTACTCACAACATACTCCAAGTCACGTGTTCACTTATTTAGTGGTTAATAACCTAAAGGATGGGTGACCATTCGGCGATTGATTCGGGTGTTTCCCGTAGTATTGGCTGGTGTGCGATCAGCGAAGTTTGAATGTGTTATGTCACATGCCAGCTGTGAACGGTGGGGATGTTCACCAGTACTACGCAATCCCCACCGTACCTAGGTGTAAAATAGGGACCTGTTGAGATGCTTGCCTTGTGTGCCCGTCTGTGGAGCACCGGCAGTATGCTCCGTTGAGCGGAGCTGAGAATGTCATAGAATGAACAAAGAGTGTGAACACCTGTGATACGGGATAATAATGTAAGTCAGAGAGCACTGTGGTGAATTCTAGACGTTAACATTGCATTGTTATTATTATATAATAATAAAAAGTGTTGAATGAAGGGGTTCAAATTCAATGAGGAATTGCCTGAGAATCAAAACACTTTTTTTAGCCTTATTGTTATTTATTTATGAGGTTCATCGAGACTTCCAACGGCCAGAATCATATGGTGTCGGGACGTTTTACGGGTGGAAGTAGCTGGAAAGAACCACCGACGAGTGACTGTAGGACTCTCCAACTTATCAGTCCGACAGAAGCTGAAATGTCGATTGAAGAAAAGCGTATCATGAAAAAACAGTATGCATTATAACACATTTCCATTGTTCCCCTTCTCTGGAAATTGGGATTAAGTTGTCTTACCCATGGATCGAACTTGCGACCTTTCAATCCGAGGTCCAATGCGCTAACAAATGAACCACTTTACTCCTTATTCTTTGAATACTTTATCAGTTCTTGCAGTCATCATAATATCGTGTGAGTTGTTGTTGTATAGTCAAGGACGTTCCCGGGTATCGATATTAGGAGGGGGAGAAAGATCTTTTGGAGAGAGTCCACGCATTTGTATACCGCAGGCATATCACGAAGATCTAAATCTGGAGTTGGGGATGGTATGTAAGTGGTGTTCCTATCGCGTTGGTGTGACAGAGGAAGTAAGATTTTTCGTCCAAAAAGTCTCCTGGGAGGCCCAAGCTTGGTCCTCCCCCGGAGATATTTTTGAAACATAAGCCCCAAATGGCCTATTATGAGAAATTGTCATCTGTGAGTTCATTAGTTGACGCCCCATGCAGATAGTAGAATTTTTAATTTTTAACCCTTTACCTAACATGAAAAGCAGACGACACTTGCAAAAAAAAAATTTTGAATAACTAATTTTTTTCATTTTTTGTTTCAAAAACATAGGTTATGACGCCTCATTGGAACGAGCTCGACGAGCTCGTTCCAATGAGGGGTCATAACCTATGTTTTATAAACCAAAAATGAAAAAATATTGAAAATGAATTGGCGATTTTTGTGAATAGCGCTGGCCGGTTTTGACCGCTACGTTTGGTAAAGGATTAAAGGGGTCGTGGGGATTCCCCTCCCCCGGTCCGCTGCGCCCACTGCTTGTAGCTGGAGAACGTGTGATTTTATACCACCATCCTTGCTGAAGATTCCATTTTGTTTCAGATAAACAAATTCTACTTGGATGGGTGAAATGAGTGATCACAAGAATTACAATGTGGAAACCTCCTTTAGAAATACGAGTCCGCACAAAATTCTCACTTTTTTTAAAGTTATCAACCTTTTTAATAAATTTTAAATTGTTTTTATTCTTTTAGATTCTCATTAATTCCTACGTATTTCACAGGTTGATTTACACAGCATTTTTTGAATGACTTGTCTCATTTTCTCATTTTTAGCTCGCCAACTTTAGTTGTGTGAGCTTATGGCATGTCTCGATCGGTCGGCGTCAGCGTCGGCGTCAGCGTACGTGTCCAATAATGTTAAAGCTTCTGTTTAGGTCACTTACTCGCCCTATTTCCATATCATGGCCTTTATAATGCTGATATATGATGATTATTATCATTCTACCATGATTTAACCCCTCATACCCTGCATTTTAGACATTTTTCTTTACATTTTTAGTTGTGCTTAGTTTTCTGTTTAGCTCAGAATTTCATATTTAACTTAGTATTTAAGTCAGCTGCTGTGCTCCTTCTCTTCCTATGGCACTTATATTCATCATACATGTTCCTCAGTATCATTGTTCCACGATTAACCCCTCATACCCTGCATTTTAAACATTTTTCTGACATTTTTATTTGCGTTTAGTTTTCTGTTTAGCTCAGAATTCCATGTTTAACTTCGTGTTTATGTCAGTTTCTGCGTTTTACTTTTAAGAGGTGTTTAGGTCAGCTTTGTCGCATGTTATGAGCCTGTTTGATACAGTTCTTGTGTTTGCCAAAGTTACTATTAAAGAGGAATGTTGGTGAGCTATAGGGCGTTGGCGTCCTTCTTGTTATATCTCATATTTCATCGGCTCTTTTTTTAATTAGTTGTTGGAGGAAAATGGTCTGTTTTAAAAGACATACCGTTCATTGCCACGATATAGCCTTGGCTGCTGATGTGGAGTAAAGCACCAATAAATAAATAAGACACAACATTGAGCAGAGAAGATCAAACACCAGCGACAAGGAAGAAGCAACCGGCGACACAACAGAGTACGTGAGCCCGCAAGGCGCGACTCAAAAGCTATGTGTGTAGGGTGTGATTGACGTTTGTATTTTATTCATTGGATTTCATGTATATATATATATATTTATTTATTTATTGGGGTTTAAGGTCACATACTTATGCACAATTTCTAATCATGACCGTGACGGTTTTACGGGTGGAGGAAGCCGGAGTACCCGGAGAGAACCACCGAGCAACGACGAGCAGCTGCAAGCTCCCCAACATCGTAACTCCGCACTGCAGCACAGACAAGGTTAGATTGGTTGAAGACATGCACACCATCGACGTGCAGTACGCCTTAGTACATGGCGTCATCGTGCCCCCATGTGGACAATCGGGGTTAACCCTTTACCCAACGAATCGCCCGCATCCGCCCGCGTAATATGCAAATTCAGCAGCTGAAAAAATATTATATTTCGAAAACATTCAACAAAACCATATCATGTGACCCCTCTTCGGAACGAGCTCATCGAGCTCGTTCCAAGGAGGGGTCACATAATATGGTTTTGTTGAAATTTTTTGAAAAAATTAAAAAATGATATTTAAAATAATAAATTTTGATATCGTCTGCGTTGGTTAAAGGGTTTGCCTTGCCCAAGGACACAACGCGGGAGTCCGAATCGATCGCTCAGACGGTCACCCATCCGAGGACTAACCGGGCTCGACGTTGCTTAACTTCAGTGATCTGACGAGAACCGGTTACCGCAACGCCACCACGCTCCCTTGGATTTCATGTAAGTTACGAGTTACTATATTTTTTATATGCATTAAATTGTTATTTTCAGTGAAGTCATGTGGATTTATTCTTTTTGGTGAAATGTCACTGACCCCTTCAGGATAAGAACTACCCCAACAAAAACGAAACGGGCGGGTTCGACACGGTGAGACATACGCTCACGCACGGATTCAGGCGACACTCCTTGAGTCTAGGCTGAACACGCGGTGTGACTCTACATCTCCCAGCAATGGCCACACCCGGTTTCCGACATAGAGAGAATAGCATTTTTGGACCTATCTAGACAAGGGGATCTGAAATTGGTAGCATAAACCTGGGTGAGAGTGAACCATATCATGTACACATGCGTATGTATTAAAACAAGTGGCCAAGCAGTTTGTTAAAGATGACTCTCCTTTTGGCATATCTGATACACTTTATGTCGTTAATCGTAGGTATGTTTCCCTTCTGACAATCTGCTTCATCTAACATTAAACAAGGGCTATTGACTACTGGACATCAAGCCCCTTTACAGTTGCCCTGATCTATCAAGATGAGTGAATTCCATGTCAATGTGGTCTTGATCTCATTTGTGTGGTTCTGTGTTTTATTTCAAATTACATATTACCTCCCTTGAGTGCAACAAAATGCCACCTGCAATGTTTTAGCACTGCAGATGGCACACTGTTGCCCTCAATAGATGATAAGGTCTCATCTGGTATTCCAGCATTTCATATGCCTATAGCCGTAGACTTGCAGAAAGCTATAAAACATATGACATAGATTCCAAAATGTGGGGGTGCCTGGATAGATTTTGGGAGTATCCCCATGGCTACGCCCCTGTCCTTCGAATAATTACCGCATCTCCCCGCCATATCCACACACTCACCCACCCTCAAGCATAATGCACACGCACATCACCACCCCAATATACACACGTACACGGAACTTTCCTCAAAGCCATTCTGCTACCTCGCACACAACCACACACTTCCCAAACTCCACTTACAGGCATGGCTTGCATTCAGTCCGCCACATAATCTAAACGGTACAGTTGCACTTTTTTCAGAGTGTTAAGGGCACGCGGTACAATAAAAGCACTGCTAAGGCGTGGTATGTTACATAATTCTACAAAGTACATATTAACTACCCTCATTCAATATCTGCAGACTGAGAGTCAAAATCTGATTAAGTCATCAAACTTGAGATGAAACGTGTTGTAAATCTTCAAGACTAAAAGGAACACAAGACATGGTTATAAATTACACCCAGTACAAACTGCTATTGATATTATTAGCTTTACAGTCTTAATATTTCAGATCATATCCCCCAGAGCACGGCAGGATAAAAATATTATCCACAGAGCAATAAAATCTGATAAACACATCTCCGACAGCTGAAGGTTCCACACATGTGCTTCTGTCACATTTTTATGATACCTGCAGTTCTACGAGAAAAGTAATACCAGTTGACTTTCGCAAAAAGTTGCGTTTAGGCGAAACAAAATTTGAGATTTGATTCTCAGGCCCGCAACGATGAATCATTTTTTTTTATGTTTATTGTACTGCTACACCATTGTGGTCAAATGTACATCAAGATTAACATTACACATTAACCCTTTACCCAACGCAGACGATTTCAAAATTTAATATTGCAAATATCATTTTTTAAATTTTTTCAAAAAATTTCAACAAAACCATATCATGTTACCCCTCTTTGGAACGAGCTCGACGAGCTCGTTCCAAAGAGGGGTCACATGATATGGTTTTGTTGAAATTTTTCGAAATATAATATTTTTGCAGCTGCTGAATTTGCATATTACGCGGGCGGATGCGGGCGATTTGTTGGTTAAAGGGTTAAGTTGGTAGGAAAAATAATAATATTTTTACATAAGGTGGTACAAACAACTTTCAACTTCGCTCGTCGTGATGAATAAAATAAAATTTTTATCAGTCTCTGTGTTTTTGTTGTTACCGTTAACAGGCGCGTAGCTAGGAATTTAATTGGAGGGGTGCGCTAAGTGGCGATCGTCGATCACCCAGAATTTTAAAAAATGAGTAACAAATGGAGCTCTGTTGTAGCATCTGAAAAATATGTGAAATTTAGGATATAAAATAGAAGCATTTTGAAATAATGTATGCAAAAAATTACATATATAAAGGTCGATAAGGTTAAAAGGCATATTTTATTTCCCCCACCACTTCCTATGCAAGATATGCGTGCAGGGACGTGGCGACAGGGGGGGGGGGGGGGGGGGTTACCCCCTCCCCCAATCCTGGCCAAAATTTGCTATAGTTGGAAATTCGGAGGGCAAGTCATGAGTAGTTGGAAATTCCATCTATCTGGATTTTAGAGCTTTACTTTCCAAAATTCCAACTCGATTTCAAATCTGCAAAAATTCCAACTGTTACTATTTACAACTACAGTGTACGCAATATCGAGCTTCATAAGTATGCATGATGTCAATCGGTATTAGATTTCTATAGTATGTTTACTTATCATAATAAAAAAAATCCTCGAAATTCACTTCAAGACAATCACATCATGTAAAATCGTTATCCTAAGTTAATTCTATCATTCACAGTTACAAAATGATGAAACATCGAAAATTGATCATTCCTGCATCAGATCTGATTTAATGTTAGGACAGTGTGAATTGCTCAGAGTTCTTAGCTTGAGCATTTGTTTAGCATATATTCAATTCCCAGAATAATACCAAATAATAATAACCTGATAATTCTATCATAAATGTGTTGGCATTTCAGTTATTAGAATCAATTTTATGCCCCCTTTCAAATCAACATTGGGGTAAAACAAGGCTGCGTTTTAAGTCCCAGGCTGTTTAATTTATACATCAATGATCTTCCAAATATTTTCGACAGTGCGTGTGGAGCCGAAGAATTAAATGGGCGATACATACACTGCCTGATGTATCTGGATGACCTCGTGCTTCTCTCATCAAGTAAGAACGGCTTACAAAGAAAGTTGGACTGCTTAGGTACCTACCTTGACTCTTGGTCGCTAAAACTCAATATTTTTAATAAAGGTGGCAAAATTATAGACATGGCCCTTAACTTCAAGGACGATATTATTGGCAAGTGTGGGCAATACAAATATCTGGGTGTTAACTTTAAGCCATCCGGCAAAACTGACACTGATCAACTTTCTAATAAAGGCCTAGAGGCTGTCTACCTACTGAGACAGAAAGTGCCCCTTGGCGAAATTAATATACACACGGGTAAGAAGCTTTTGGACACATTGCTTCGCCCCATTCCCAGATATGGATGCGAGGTGTGGGGAGTTGATGAGATGAATCTTCATCAGTTGGACACAGATCAGGAAATAAATAAAAATTTGACAAAAATAAATATGATCTTGTTCAATCCAAATTTTTTAAACAGGCACTAGGCGAAAGTAAATATTCCCGCACACTTGCCATACGCGGTGAATTAGGTGTCTACCCCCTGGATATCTTTATAATCAAACAGATTGTTAGCTATTGGTTTCGTCTGCAAGACATGGATACGAATTTAATCGCATCACACCGTTTGATTGACGCACGCCAGTCAGATCATCTCCCTGGTTAAAAGCTGTTGAAAATATCTTTCATCATCTGAATTTTGAGCATGTGTGGTCAAATAAATGTACGTTTGACATAAGAAAATAATTCTCCCTGTCTAAAAAGTTACAAGAAAACTATTCAGACTGGTGGTATACTAATTTGGCAAATCCATCTAAATTTTCGTTCTACAGTATCATCAAAAATTGTTTCCAGCAGAAGATTATCTCGCAGTAGAAAAGAACAGCGCCATACGACAGCCCTTCTTAAAACTGAGAATTAGCGCCCGTAGCTTGGCCATCGAAACTGGTAGGCACAAAAAACCACCGGTTCCCTCAGATCAAAGGTTTTGTTCGCTTTGCGAGGACAAGGTGGAGAATGAGATATAGTTGCTATTTGAATGTCCGTTATATAGCGTGGAACGGGGTCCACTCCTCCGGGAAGTGAATCACGTCATGCCAGACAGCGCAAATATGAGCTACCAGGAGCTAGCCAAAATACTAATCGGAAGTTCAGCTACGACGTAACTCCACTAGTTATGCGTTACGTCCATAAAATACATACACATAGACAAGACGCAAGTGCATATGTCCACAAAACTGAGTTGAAGCGAAACTGATATTTACAATTTTTTTTTCTGTTTGTTTGTTTTGTATCATTCATGTGTTCATATTTCAATATGTTTTACTATATGTTTCATGTCATATACCCATGTTTGGGGATGAACGACAATAAATAAATAATAATAATAATATTTTCATTTTCAAAATTTTTCTCGGTAGAGAATTTCCAACTAGGGGAGGGACCGGGAGAGGGTTCCCCCTCCCGGTCCCTCCCCTAGTTGGAAGTTCACTACCCTACACACACCCCTCCCCAGTCGGAAATCTCTAGCCACGTCCCTGCATGCAGACATATTCGGCCGAAACAGACGGTTAATGGCAGAACTGTGGGAGAAATGTCAATGTAACGGTCTGAAATAGGATCAGCCACTTTCAGTTGACATAGTTTTTAGGTTTCCCCATCCCGGTCCCTCCCTTCAGTTGAAATTTTACTACCCTACACCCCCAGTCGGAAACCTCTTTCCACGTCCCTGTATGCATGTCTCGTGTGAGAAGGCCATGTAAGATAGATATCTATCACACATCACCCACGTGACCGGTTTATTAGCATATTCAATGAGCACAGGACTATTCAATCATCGTACGTTCTTCTGTAAACAAACAACATGGTGTCACTTTTCGGATATATTAGCAGACGAACATTTGTCGAAAAAAATAGAAATAAAAACATAGACCGCAAAACCAAAGGTGTTTTGGACCTATCTAGACAAGGGGATCTGAAATTGGTAGCATAAACCTAGGTGAGAGTGAACCATATCATGTACACATGTACACATGCGTATGTATTAAAACTGGTGACCAAGCAGTTTGTTAAAGATGGCTCTCCTTTTGGCATATCTGATACACTTTATGTCGTTAATCGTAGGTATGTTTCCCTTCTGACAATCTGCTTCATCTAACATTAAACAAGGGCTATTGACCACTGGACATCAAGCCCTTTTACAGTTGCCGTGATCTATCAAGTTGCGTGAATTCCATGTCAATGCGGTCTTATCTCATTGGTGTGGTTCTGTGTTTTATTTCAAATTACATATTACCTCCCTTGAGTGCAACAAAATGCCACCTGCAATGTTTTAGCACTGCAGATGGGACACTGTTGCACTCAATAGATAATAAGGTCTTATCTGGTATTCCAGCACTTCATATGCCTATAGCCGTAGACTTGCAGAAAGCTATAGAAATAAAAAAAATAGAAATAAAAACAGACCGCAAAACCAAAGGACACTTGACTCATTTATATGAATTTTTGTGTGAACGCCATTATGAGTGGAGTGAGTTGCTCGAAATTCCCGTCGAAAAGTTATGCGAATACATTGCAGAATTAATAATACGACATCATCGGAATGTGTCAATGTTCATTTAACTACAAATCTTTAACCCCTGTCTTGCCGGCGTTGGAATTTAATTTAGTTGTATATACCTGAGGTATATACAGAACTTTTACGTGCTCTTTCCGATAAGCAAATCTTTTTTTTCAGAAATGGACAACAAAATTGTTCGATATAGTTGCACGTGCCCCTGAATTACTTTTGATGATGTCAGAGTGTTTTGGTGGGGAAGAAAAATTATCTCTGGTGGGAGCGGGTGTGAGATGGGGAAATCTCACCCTCGGGACAAGATATTTGGTCCAGACACTCTGCAAGCCTCGTGTCTGGCCCAAATATCTTTCCCTCGGGTGAGATTTCCCATCTCACACCCTCACCCACCAGGGATAATAATTTTCCTAGCTATATTTTACACCAATATAAATTATATAACTCTGTTAACTGGTTGAGTGCTAGAAGACACTAATAAGCTTTCAAAAGAATGAGG
This sequence comes from Pictodentalium vernedei, assembly GCA_031216915.1. Taxonomy (NCBI): domain Eukaryota; kingdom Metazoa; phylum Mollusca; class Scaphopoda; order Dentaliida; family Dentaliidae; genus Pictodentalium; species Pictodentalium vernedei. The sequence continues at coordinate 50,055,159 of CM062288.1, read as the reverse complement.
TTATCAGAGCAAAAGCCAACGTTTTCCTTGATCATGTTTCCCATTCAGTCAAACACAAATAACACGTTCTTTATATAAATTTGGAAATAACAAATTATTGGAGAGTGCCTGTGTGCGATCTCCAATAATTTGTAATGTAACAAATTATGAATAACATGTTCAGACCACCAAAAATATCTAGCCCTTAACCAGTTAATATGTGATTCTGACAGAAATTAAACAGCGATAAGCTCGGTGTAACATGTATATACGTGGCTTATAACACAAGCACCATACAGCTAATTGAGGCGCGGTGGCGTTGCGGTAACCGGTTCTCGTCAGATCACTGAAGTTAAGCAACGTCGAGCCCAGTTAGTCCTTGGATGGATGACCGTCTGAGCGATCGATTCCGTCTCCCGCGTTGGTTCCTTGGGCAAGGCACTTCACCCCGATTGTCCACATGGGGGCACGACGACGCCGTGTATTAAGGCGTACTGCACGATGATGGTGCGCATGTCTTCAACCAATCCAACCCTGCCTGCGCTGCAGTGCGGAGTTACGATGTTGGCGAGCTGGCAGCTGCTCGTCGTTGCTCGGTGGTTCTCTCCGGGTACTCCGGCTTTCTCCACCCGTAAAACTGTCACCGACACGATCGGCCTTGGCTGTTAAAGTGTCGTTAAACCCTAATAAATAAATAATACAACTAGTTTCTGTGAAACGTCTGTGTACTTTTATTCCTTTTTTATTAGAAACTACATTCAAACGAGAAGATTTATGTTTTAACCCTTTAACTAACCTGAAAGCAGACGACACTTGCAAACAAAATTCTTGAATAACTAATTTTTTTTCATTTTTTGTCTCAAAAACATAGGTTATGACCCCTCTTTGGAACGAGCTCGTCGAGCTCGTTCCAAAAAGGCGTCATAACCTATGTTTTTGAGAAAAAAGGTGAAAAAATGAAAATTAATTGGCGATTTTTGTGAATAGCGCTGGCCGGTTTTGTGCGTTACGTTGGGTAAAGGGTTAAAACAACTTACCCCGATATATCGTACTCATAGCCACGGGGAGTAAGATGTTCTGGGTTAAGTCATACCGCTTCATGTTATCTATTCATTTATTGGGGTTTAACGACACTTTCGACAGCCAGGGTCACCTGAAGTTTGTGAAATGATGAGCATATCTATGGTACAAATTCGCTAAAATTCAGTGTAACATTTCGAAATTTCAATTTTTTATATGAAATTTCCACTCCCTTAGTATCAAATTCACTTACAGCTTTAAGAAAATTAAGGGGAGCTAACTTTCATGTGCATCTCTTCCAATGACGAAAAATATTTACGACGTTTGGAGTGAGTTAACGCGGGAAATGTGCGAGGGTATGTGACATGACCTGGCAAAAGTTGCGCGAAACTCGGATACGTCATTGATTATGTTCATTTCAAATAAATTTGGTCGAGAATCGTGCAAATACAGTGCCAGCCTACAAAAAATTGTCTGAGAATCAATTAATAATTACGTGTGGCCTTAATAATTTTTTTTTTATACATTTCGTACGTCAATTGATGGCGGACAACTGTATTTGAATAATCACACAGAACTATGCCAAAAACATTCATCGTGAGTAGAATTTAAGTGTATCTGATGTGTTTAAACTTGTAGCTCTTGGCTTTGGACTTTGAATGCAATCAATCACATTACCTCATCAAAGTCATCAACACTCAGGTTGTGGTATTTCTTTTTAATTTATTTTTATTTAATTATTTAAATGATATCAAGCGTATTCATTCCACTCACTCTGATAATATTTAAACATACAGTTGGGTTAGTGGATGGCAGAGGTGTAGCTACAGGGGCGGGGGCTTGCCCCCCCCCCCCCCCCATACAATTTTCGCTGTCCCTCATTGGCCCAATACAACTTTCACACATGTTAGAGCCACAAAATGGTCTCCAATATAGGGACTAAAGACACCACAAATACCTGAGATTCCCTAAATTTTGCACAAGTTTCTCGGAGGTGGGGGTAGTCCTAACATGGGCCCTCCAGTCGTTGCCACCTTCTCACACAACCCGAAAGGGGGGTATGAGGAGGGGACAAAGGGGCCCCAAAACCCCACACAACAGCCTTTCAAATATCATCTTTGGCTCCTTCAAAACTGCCTTGGACACCTCCTTTTTAGAACTCTGGCTACTCGCTTGATGGATGAATACTATAGCGGATCTGATTTCCAACAGAATGGAGTTTGAAAGAAAAGGCCGAGGAGCACTGATAAGCTTTCAGCTAACGGACCACCGATGCAATCCAGTGGTCCGCCAAACTCACATTTTGATATAGCTTTTTGTGCTTCTTAAAAATGATAAATGGACGTTCATGTAGCTGGGTGTTCCGAGAAATTTCAATCCCACCGTATTTTGGAAGTAATATCCCCATGTCTTATACTGTAATCCACTTCCCACGAACTGCGTGTCTAAATACGATGATATCAGTGATGTACGATCTACTCTACATGGCTTGCTTCAGGCTTAAGAGGGGCGGGGGCGGCGCCAGCTCTTTTCGCCAAAATCGCACTGGTGGAATACACCTCACATTACGAGAACTGTAACAGAGAAGTATTCATTTCTGACGCATTCTACATGTGTGTGTGGGGGGGGGGGGGGGGGGGGGGGGGGTATGGTATAAGGGCAGCGGCTGGTCGCTAGTCACCACACAAAAGGCTATGCACAACCGGCTGACCAGTTCTAACGCTCTACAGAAATATTATGTCAGTACCATTGAGTGTTACATTTATAATACGTGGGAGACTCCCGGTCTTAACCCTTTACCCAACGTAAAGGCCAAAACTGGCCCAGCGCTATTCACAAAAATCGCCAATTAATTTTCATTATTTTTTTCATTTTTTGTCTCAAAAACATAGGTTATGACCCCTCATTGGAACGAGCTCTATGAGAGGTCATGACCTATGTTTTTGAGACAAAAAATGAAAAAAAAATAGTTATTCAAGAATTTTCTTTGCAAGTGTCGTCTGCTTTTCAGGCTAGGTAAAGGGTTAACTCCTTCCCAGAGTCGAGTGCCCTTTTTGATACACCTGCCCCTTACTTCTTTGCCCGGGCTTTGCGGGCCCTAAACAAGGGTAGGGGAATAAAGCGGAACACCCCCCTCCCCTAATACTTTTTTTTCCATTCGATACATTTTTGGACTGGACTGTAGTCTTGGATGTCGATTCGCTCTTGATGGTAATCATTAATTTTCTTACGAGACAGGATTCATAATTTGTCATTAGCAACAAACACTGTCGGTCATAAATGAAAGTCTCTGTTACCCAATTCGGGCTGCTGAGGGCCAGTTTGTAGTACCTCACGTGTTAATTAAACAAGAAGTTGGAAAGTCCATAAGAATATGAGCTTTACAGGGTGAACACTCTGCTGTGCATATGTTAAGGAATCTTAAAACCACTTTCTCCAAATATTGCATGACAATATGACAATTAACCCTTTACCTAACATGAAAAGCAGACGACACTTGCAAACAAAATTCTTGAAGAACTACATTTTTTCATTTTTTGGCTCAAAAACGTAGGTTATGACCCCTCATTGGAACGAGCTCGAGGAGCTCATTCCAAAGAGGGATCATAACCTATGTTTTTGAGACAAAAAATGAAAAAATACTGAAAATTAATTGGCGATTTTTGTGAATACCTCTGGCCGGTTTTGTCCGTTACGTTGGGTAAAGGGTTAAGGGTGCAGTATGTGTTCATTAATTGAGAATTTGTGTCATAACTACTACATGATTGTTTTATTTATCCATAAATAAATTTCCATTAAGTCTTGTTTTTTTAAAAACTTTTATATCCACTGCCTAATATTCCAACTCTGTATCGTCAAGGCATTCTCGAAAAAAGCAAACCTTGATGATGTAGCCGGCAGATACACTACTCAAAGTTTGCTAAGCACCAAATATTTGACACATCATTGTGAAATTTGCTTGTGGCATATATGCGATATTTTTGGTGGATATGATTGAGGAATGTATTGAGATGGTCCCCAGTGTTTACGTCAGCTCTCTTGACAGGCAGACTTTTAGTGGCAGTCATGGAAAGCATGTACCCCTTGATTTGCATGATGTTTTCATGTACTGCCCACATGTACATGACATGTGTAGGGTATTCAATCTTCATCTCAACACAAATCCTTGTGATTTAATGACTGAATATGGCAAATGCAAATGTAAGAAGACATTTATCTGAAGCAGAAATGTGGCGAGCTGTAGGGATGTGGAGCAAGGGGCTACCCATCGTCAGGTTGGTGAAGCCCTTGGTGTGCACCATACGGTAATGACCAGAGCCTGGGCAAGATTTTAGCAGTATGGCACCCCAGTAAGACGGCATGGTGGTGGCAGAGACAGGGCAACATCTGCAGCTGAAGACCGGTTTTTGATCATTCAGGGCCGTAGAAACCGCTTTGCCCCATCAACCCAGCTTCACAGCGACCTTCAGAATGCATCCGGGGTAAATGTTTCGACGCAGACTATCCATGCAAGGTTGACCGAAGGTGGTCTCCGATCGAGAAGACCATGTATTCGCATTCCGCTGTCCCAGAACCACCGCCAGGCACGATATGAATGGGCCATGGACCACGTTGGATGGACCAGAGAAGATTGGCGGCCTGTCCTTTTTACAGATGAGTCAACAGGAGAGCGATTCCATGCAGCCAACATTGCTGAGCATGACCGCTATGGTGGAGGGTCAATCATGGTCTGGAGCGGCATCAGCAAGGATGCACTTACAGAGCTCTGTGTCCTTGAACGTGGTACAATGACTACACAGCGGTATATTGATGTGATCCTGGATGTCTACAGATGGACGATAATGCCCGTCCTCATGTTGCCATGCTGTCGGGGAGTACCGACAGAGGGAGGGGATTGAGCGTATGGACTGGTCAGCAAGATTCCCTGACCTCAATCCAATCGAACATGTCTGGAATGAGTTGCAGTTTGCAATTTCAGCCCGTCCAGTCCAGCCAAGAAGTGTCAAGAAGCTTGGTGCCATGCTGGCCCAAGAATGGAACAACATCCCACAAAGGACCACCAGGAACCTGATTGGGAGCATGAGAAGGCGTTGTCAAGCTGTAATTAACAGTAATGGGTCTCATACTGGATACTGAGCCCTTACCAGTTCTCACCTTCAACTTTTTGGCAAATTGAAAAATTTCCTTTTTTACCAATAATATCCATTTTCCATGGTTATCGTATTCAAAAGCTAAAAAATAATGTCAAACACAAACAAAATCTTAATTTCTGTACTTAAATCATTAAAGATATAATTAAATAAAAAATATATACACTTTCCATTACAATATTTCAACTAAAACGTAAAACAGGTAGTTGGATATACTTGGTGCTTAGCAAACTTTGAGTAGATATTAGTCAGCTGTATCAGATATGAGAGGGGATTTGAGCCATCACAGTCGGGAAAAAACAGGCTGACATCCCCAGCACCCCCCCCCCCCCCCCTAAAATGCACCATGATTCCGAGAGAATCAGTTTTGATTCTCGTGAACTTCTGCTGCGAGAATCAATTTCCCCTTCAGTTTTAACTCTTTACCCTACAACACGAAAGACAGACGACACTTGCAAAGCAAAATTCTTGAATAACTATTTTTTCAGTTTTTGCGTCAAAAACATAGCTTATGACCCCTCAGTTGAACGCGCTCGATCAACTCGTTCCAATGAGAGGTCTTAAACTAGGCTTTTTAAAAAAATGAGAAAATATTGAAAATTGAATGATTAATTTTATGAATAGCGCTGGCCGGTTTTGGCCGTTACCTTAAGTAATATTTATATTTATTTATTTATTTATTTAGTTAGTTAGTTAGGTTTAACGACACATTAACAGCCAGGGTCACATCATGTCGGAGGAAGCCGGAGTACCCGGAGAGAACCACCGAGCAACGACGAGCAGCTATCAGCTCTCTAACGTCGTAACACTGAACTCTGCACTGCGGCGCACGCAGGGTTAGATTGGTTGAAGACATGCGCACCGTCGACGAGTTGTACGCCTCAGTACACAGCGTCATCGTGCCCCCATGTAGGCAATCGGGGTTAAGTGCTTTGCCCAAGGACACAGCGCGGGAGCAAGAATCAGTCGCTGAAATGGTCACCCATCCAACTACTAACCGCGCTCGACGTTGCTTAACTTCGTTGATCTGACGAGATGCCACCGCGCCACCACCTTAAGTAAAGGATTTAGAATTTGAGAGTGTTTTTAAACACTTATCAGGACAACCAGTTCATAATCACAAGTAAAATTAAAACACACCTCATAGTTATATAATTACTGAAGTTGTTCCGACAAGAAGTGACCATGGCTGTCGAAAGTGTCGTTAAACCCTAATTAATTAATTAATTAAAATACCTGGAGTTGTTTGCACCCTCAAGTTTTAATTTTTGTGAGTTTTTTTTTTTATTTTATTTTACATGTATATGTAGACGACGGGGAGCGCGGTAGCTCAGTGGTAGACTGTTGGACTTCTATGGTAGAGGTCCCGAGTTCGATTCCCGTCCGGCACGACCCGCGTTGTGTCCCTGGGCAAAGCACTTTATCCCGGTTGCCTACATGGGGGCACGATGACGCCGTGTACTAAGGCGTACTGTACGTCGATGGTGCACATGTCTTCAACCGCTGTAACCCTGCTTGAATGGAGCTTGAATAGAGTTAGAATGTTGTTGGTGTTCTCTCTGGGTACTACGGCTTCATCCACTCGTAAAAACTGTCACGGTCACGATTAGCCATTGTGCATAAGTATGTGACCTTAAACACCAATAAATAAATAATATGTAGAAGACATGTTCCAACATACAAGCTTTTGCTGGTGGAAGTTACAATACCTTGAAGTGTTTTTTAATGAAGTCTTGGCTTCATGTGTATAGGCAACCAAGACTTCAACAGACACTACTGCTGAGACAAAGTGCTATCTTGTTCCGTGCAAAGAGACAATAAGTACAATTCTCCAGATTTTGAAGAACGCTTTTGGAATGTTGAGCGAGAATCAAATTAGGGCTGAAACGGTTGACTCATTTTCCTAACCGACTAACCGAGAGCTATAACCGTATAATTGCCGGTTATCCGTGGCCATTATTTCACCGAATATGGGATCAAAACTATAGGAACTGGAAAGCAGTATTCTCAAGCTATTCCGCAGTGTGTATACAAACGAACGTCGACAACGTTACAGCGTTCGTTTGTATACACACTGCGGAATAGTTTCTGCGATTACTCATTACTCACGGAAACTGCCGATCTTTAACGGAGTCGTGAACGCCAAAGTCGATTATTTCTCAATATGTACAATGCGGCTACGATGTGTAATCTATCATAAAGGAGAAGCGGCAGATTTACTACGTTTTAAACGTGGAATGACGTTCACTATCGATATTTCGGATAACAGGTTGACGGTTTTTCTAATCGGTTAGGTAGCTAACTGGTTTCAAACCGATTATCCGGTTAACTATTTCAGTACTAAATCAAATGAACACTTGCGAGGATCAAATTTGTCTCGCTGTTTTCCTTGCGAGAATCGATTCTGATTCTCGCATGAATTTCAAGTCCTGCAACTGATCATCTTCGCGGCGATGTCGCTGAGTGTCATTAAATGGCTGGAGGAATATACACCCTTGTTTTAGTAATCTTCCAAACCTCGATCTGAAGTGGAAGTTCAGTTCACTAAGGGCAGTACAGGGGGCGCGGTGGCTCAGTAGGTAGAGATGCAGGCTGCAAGCCGAGAGGTCCTCGGTTCGAATCCCACCTGCGGCAACCGCGTTGTGTCCTTGGGCAAGACACTTCACCCCCAATGCCCACGTGGGGGCACGGTGGCGTTGTGTACTAAGGCGTACTGCACGTCGATGGTGCACTTGTCTTCAACCAATGCTAACCCACCTTGTGTCGAGTTAGTAAGTTGGGGAGCTGACAGTTGCTCGCCGTTGCTCGGTGGTTCTCTCCGGGTACTCCGGTTTCCTCCACCCGTAAAACTGTCATGGTCATGATTAGCCATTGTGTAGAAGTATGTGTCCTTAAACACCATTAAATAAATAAATAAATAAATAAATAAATAAATAAATAAGGGCAGTACATTTGTATTATTTAGTAAATATTTGTAAATTATTACACTACACCACATTTTGTTCGAAGAATTATCTCGACAAAACGTTATTTATTTCATGCTCTGTCAACCCCAAACAACTACAAACATATTATTTGAGGCAATCATTTGTAAAAGAACTATAATAATTGATAGCTGTCAGTACAGTAGGGTATTGTCAGTTGTGCTGCTGAGAAATCAGTTCACGGGGGAAAACACGAGGGGAATAAGTTAGGGGGTCTATGGGTGGGCCTCCCCAGTAAATTTTTCCACTCGGGAGACTTTCGTCTAGATTGGAGTCAGGGGAGGCGCAAGGGGGCGGGGGTGTCAAGGGGCTACAACCCCAATCCCCAGTCGGGGAGGGTTAGCCCCCACCCACCCCGTCAGGGAAATCAGCCAAAATTGTCAGGAGATAAGATGATGCAAACACCATGAAAATAAGGATAATTCTCCCGAAGACCCGATACACCTGCACGTGAATAACCCGATGGGCAAATAATCACTGCGGCATAGGTAGAGTTAATTACAGTGCGAGAGTTCTACTTTAGTCTATACCTCGGTCACGATTTGCCATTGTGCAGAAATATGTGACCTTAAACACCAATAAATAAATAGTCTGTACGAAACCAAAAACTTTCTACATAATCACTGGTCGACACACATCTAGTCTATGTTGTGTGTTGTAGTTTGTGGAACTTGAGAACTTCGCCATGACACCTGTTTTTGATACCCTGGTTCCACAAGCCACAATTTTTCTTCCTTTTTTATCTTTTATTTATTTATTTATTTATTTATTTTTTTGCGTTTCGTTTTGACTCTATCAAAGCCTCCAGAGTCACGGATATTGCGACTTTTTCCCACTTAAAACAAAAATTTCACCCAGGGGACTCTCTAGACCCCCCACCCACGCACCCACCGCTTTCGGAGATCACGACTATGCGTCGGGGAAATGTGGTTGTGTACTTTGGAGTTGATTTAATGCTTAGACTTCTGTCACAGTCGTCCTTACAAAATGGAGGTCTGTGGTGTCCGATTAAGAGAGTAGAGTGCCAAGCATGACCAATATTTCACCCAGGGGACTCACTAGCCCCCCCCCCCATCCCCCACCCCTTTCGGAGATCACGACTATGCGTCGGGGAAATGTGGTTGTGCACTTTGGAGTTGATTTAATGCTTAGACTTCTGTCACAGTCGTTCTTACAAATGGAGGTTTGTGGTGTCCGATTAAGAGAGTAGAGTGCCAAGCATGACCAATATTTCACCCAGGGGACTCTCTAGCCCCCCCCCCCCCCCCAGCCACCCACCCCTTTCGGAGATTATGCGTGTGCGTCGGGGAGGGAGCGCGGTTGCTCAGTAGGTAGAGGTGCAGGCTGCAAGCCGAGAGGTCCTCGGTTCGAATCCCACCTGCGGCAACCGCGTTGTGTCCTTGGGCAAGACACTTCATCTTCATTGCCCGCGTGGTGGCAGGATGACGCCGTGTACTAAGGCGTACTGCACGTCGATGGTACGCATGTCTTCAACCAATCTAACCCTGCCTGTGCTGCAGTGCGGAGTTACGATGTTGGGGAGCTGACAGCTGCTCGTCGTTGCTCGGTGGTTCTCTCCGGGTACTCTGGCTTCCTCCACCCGTAAAACTGTCACGGTCATGATTAGCCATTGTGCATAAATATGTGACCTTAAACATCAGTAAATAAATATGTGCGTCGGGGAAATGTGGTTGTGTACTTTGGAGTTGATTTGATGCTTAGACTTCTGTCACAGTCGTTCTTACAAATGGAGGTTTGTGGTGTCCGATTAAGAGAGTAGAGTGCTAAGCATGACCAATATAAGAACGTTACTTGCCACCTGAACATTTTATGAGTCAGTCGTGCCATCTGAGTCGGGAGGATGTGCCAGTATTATGTCACAGGAGACCTGATGCGATAACTCAGTTCACATTTTCTCGTGTGACTGTCTGTGCGCTGGAATTCCTCCTGTATATATTCATCACTTTTTTCTAGTATTCAGAGAAATGCACAGGGGCGCGCCTAAGGAGGATTTAGGGGGTGCGACGCCCCCACACTTCCCAATAATTGGTCCAGTCAGGACATTTTCGTCTAGGTTGAAGTCTTAGATATCGATTTGCATCTCCTAGTAATCAAACACTAGACTCGATTTCGCACGTGGGCTTGTGTCACACACACACAGTAGGTCATAGAAATGGAGATCGGTAAGACCCATCTCGAACTGTTGGAGGCCCAGGATGGCCAATAGGGAATACCGGTACGGTGCGTGTTAACTACATAGCAAGTTTTGTCACGATTGCTGCATGTAATTACCTGAACACGACAGTGAGGATGAGAGAAAGAATGAGTGAGCACGAAAGGGAATAAATTCTTTTCTCGGGGTATGCAAAAAAGGAAAAAGATCAGATTAACTGGGTGATATACAGGTCCAAATGGGCCGTGTGCTGTTTCAACACAACACTCATGTACTAAATTACGACAGTACATGTCACGGAAATAAAGATATACCATGGCCCCACAACGTAGATCTTCTGTTTCTCATGCCATTCTTTGTAAAACGGCGTGCGGGCGGGCGGTTTTTTATTTTATTTTTTATTTTTATAATTATTTCTTTGCCATCAAAAATTCACGTTCTTGGTTTGTTTTATGTTTTAGTCCTCCTAATCTACAGAATAGCATGGGTGGTGGTGTATTTCATCCCTGGAGTGCTAAAGCATTGCAAAGCATTGTTGCACTGATGGGACAAATTTATCAATTTTATTAACTTGGGTAAAATATGAGACATAAACCATTCAATTTTTAATTTTGTAAGTGTGTATTGGTTATAAAAAGAGAGAAAGCGGCAGCCAAAACGATCATGCGGGAGATCCTGAGAAACAGATTTTTAACTTTTTAGACCTGTCGGGTACATGTTATTAATACACAAATAAGTTTCCAAAAGGTCTTGCGTTTTTTAACTGTATATAATACCAACTGACTAAAATTCCAACTACATCATCAAGGCATGCCTTCGACGAAGGCATGCCTTGATGATGTAGTTGGAATATTTTTTAAGTCAGGATTTGAGCCATTACAGTTTAAACCCCACCCACCACCCATCCCAATCGATCATCTTCATAACGCCCTAGGAATCGGGGGCATGCTCTCTCGTGGGGATCGCGGTGGCTCAGTGGTAGACTCTTGGACTTCTATGCAAAGGTCCCGAGTTCAATCCCCGTCCGGGTCGACCCGCGTTGTGTCATTGGGCAAGGCACTTTATCCCGGCTGCCTACATGGGGGCACGATGACGCCGTGTACTAAGACGTACTGCACGTCGATGGTACACATGTCTTCAACCGCTGTAACCCTGCTTGAGCGGAGCTTGAACAGAGATAGAATGTTGAGGAGCTGACAGTAGCTCGTCGATGCTCGGTGGTTCGCTCCGGGTACTCCGGCTTCCTCCACCCCTAAAACTGTCACGGTCACGATTAGCCATTGTGCATAAGTATGTGACCTTAAACACCAATAAATAACATGCTCTCTCGTAAATGTCTTCTGTTGTCTCCCAAACTCACACCATACATTCAAAAACTAACGCTTTCTTCCCATTGCAGATGCATGTTGTATTGACACAAGTGAACTTAATTCAAACACAATCGAAGCACTCCCCCACGTGCATTTTCTTTTGTGTATCGGTAGGTTGCAATAACAATCGATTGCAACAAACATTAATGTACAATTGATGGATTACAGCTGTTAAACCAATGCCATTTCTTTACATATGGCTCGAAAAGTATCAATATATTCCAAACAGAAACATTCCTGCTTAGAAATGGACCCGCCTTACGAGCTCCGCACCTGTTCCATCTTTTGATCTCAATGTCCGTGTTTTCCTTGCGAATTTTACTGTTCTTTTGTGATGTTTGTTGTTGGGCGAGATGTACCGACAACACATGGTTTGCGACGAGATCAGATGCAACCTAAAACTAGAAATTTTTCTGCGGACTTTTAAAAAGAATATACTTAGTCGAATTCACAGTAATGATATTTATTATTTATATTTAAGGAATAGTGCATGGCTTGGAGTTGACTACGCCCATATAGTGCCCAGTGAGGTGGTGTAGTTCCCGCCGCGAAGCGGAGGGAACTACACCACCTCACTGGGCACTATATTGGCGTAGTCAACGACAAGACATGCACTAATCCTTATACTGTATCGAACACCCATCAAGAAAAACATATGTCCGATTTGTTAATCTATTACCAAGGTAGCAGGCCCACCAACCATCGTTATATAGAAAAAAATACCATGTAGTTTTTAAAAAATATTTTCTTCTTCCAAAACACGGCTAACTTGGATTATTGATATGAGCAGAAGACAGATTTTGAATCGGTCGGCAAGGGTAAACAAAACATTTCCCCCAAACGGAACTGTGTATTCTAGAATCGCGCAACTCGCGAATGAAAACTAAAATTTTCGAAATTTGACAACGCAGTTTGATAATTTCCACACATTTGTCACACATATACATTACCGAATGGGTCAGCACGGGATACAAACTCCGAAGATTCAATTGAATTCCATTATTTATTCGTTTACTGCCCAAAACATACAATTAAATAGCGAAATAATATGAGCAGCGAAACAAACGATTTTTCATATGCGGACGCGTTCTGGTGAAAGTTGGACCCAGGTATGGATCATTTTCTTCGAAACGCGATATGGATCATCTTCTCAAGGAATAAAATGAACGCCTCGAAAAATGTGACTTCAACAATGGAAAAGCGATGCATTTTTCTGCAAAGATTTCTTTCCGGGTCGTTTTGTGGATGTTGTGCCTCTGTGAATCGATTTTTAAATTTAGCCTGATCAGTTTTATTCGCCCAGTATGAAAAGAAAATTGATATAGTGGTGTGCTTAAAATAGAAAACGTGTAGTGCCTGGGTGTAGTGCCTGGTCAGTTCTGTGGATGCAAACTACACGAAATAGGGTATCATCTTTCAGCCAATCAGAATACAAGGAAGTCACGTGAGATATAATATATTTATGTAATCAATGTTCGGGGGGGGGTTGATTTGCCCTCTCGTACATTGGTAACGTTTCTCTCACAAACCGTTATTTTCCACCATAATATTTTTCCAAAAGAGGTTCTATCATTAAACCTAATGTGCCAATGATAGAAACTGTAGCCCTTACCGAATTGTTGCTTATAGTGTATTACTTATTGTATTAATTATCGTACTAAACAAAAAAGTCGTATATCTTGTCTACATCCTTGTAGAGTGGTGAAGGAGGACGCTACAGAGGTATCAGTGGTGAATTCTCCACCCGACAAGTTTCTAATAACTGGCGAATATAGGCCACAGGAACTGGCGATGGGTTTTCGGTCGTGGGGGTTAGTCTTATCCAACGGCTCGCGGACTGACGGCTCATCGGCGCTTTTTGTATTGTATGTTCGAGGGGTTGATATGCCCACACGTACATTGATAGCGTTTCTCTCACAAACTGTTTACTATACCCCATAGTATCTTTCCAAGAAGAGGTTTCATCACTAAACCTAATGAGCCATCAACACAAATCTTGCTGTCAAGCATATAGTTTTCGTCAAAAGGGAATGGCAGGAAGACAGCCTCTCAGGCTATGCCATTTCCTTGCAGCGCGTTCAACTATAACCTGTTTTATTGTTATCTTGTATATTCTTATGCTGCAAAATAAATCAATCAATCAATATATTTATTGGGGTTTAACGACACTTTTGACAGCCAGGATCACCTCGTGTTGGACAGTCTTGCGGGGAGGGGGGAGGGGGGGCGTGGTGGCGGAATGCCCGGAGAGAATCACCGAGCAACGGCGAGCAATTGTCAGGGTCATCAACATATTAACTCCACACAAGCAGAGTTAGCATTGGTTAAGACAAATGCCCCATGAAGGTGCAGTACGCCTTAGTACACAACCTGTGGTTGCCATAGGTGGGATTGGAACCGAGGACCTCTCGGCTTGCAGCCAGCACCTCTATCTACTGAGCCACCGAGACCCCACACAATTGGTAGTTTCTGATGATTATTTTCTGAAATTCCCTTTTGAAGTGTGATGGTATCGACAGCGGCCATGTTGCTGGGGTAAGAACATTTTTAACCTAAATGTAAAAAGTCACAGAGTCCTCGACTTTGGAGGCCTTGAGACAAAAAAACTGGGTCGAATCAGTACGGTTTCCTGGTGTTATACTAATTGTCTGCAATATATGCGCATCAGAGATGACGCAAAGCTCAAAATGGTCTATGTATATATAAGACCACAACACTTTATACATGTTAACCCTTTACCCAACGCAGACGATATCAAAATTTATTATTTCAAATATCATTTTTTCAAATTTTACAAAAAAATTCAACAAAACCATATCATGTGAACCCTCGTTGGAACGAGCTCGACGCGCTCGTTCCAACGAGGGCTCATATGATATGGTTTTGTTGAATTTTTTTTAAAAATAATATTTTTTCAACAGCTGAATTTGCATATTACGCGGGCGGATGCGGCCGATTCGTTGGGTAAAGGGTTAATGGATAATTACTTCATCATACGAACCTTTGTCTATACCTGAGAGACCCTTATAGAGGTTCGAAGCGTTTGGCCCATTAGGATGGGAGAGGCCCTCTGAACTAATGTCATTAACCTTCGAAGGATGAGGCCCTTACAAGGGCCAGAGATGCCTGACCAGTTAAGTGTATATACTGTCTTGTTTGGGAGCGCGGTGGCTCAGTTGGTAGAGGTGCAGGCTGCAAGCCAAGAGGTCCTCGGTTCGAATCCCACCTGCGGCAACCGCGTTGTGTCCTTGGGCAAGACACTTTACCCCATTGCCCACGTGGGGGCACGGTGACGTTGTGTACTAAGGCGTACTGCACGTCGATGGTGCACCTGTCTTCAACTAATGCTAACCCTGCTTGTGTGAAGTTGGTATGTTGGGGAGCTGACAGTTGCTCGCCGTTGCTCGGTGGTTCTCTCCGGGTACTCCGGCTTCCTCCACCCGTAAAACTGTCACGTCATGGTTAGCCATTGTGCAGAAATATGTGACCTTAAACACCAATAAATAAATAAATAAATAAATACTGTCTTGTTTAGTGTGAGATTTGATTCTGTGAGGCTTGATATCCCATGTCCTAGTACAGATCGGTCCTAATGGACGGCCCGATACTGTTTTTCATTGATGAACAATTGTACAGCAGAACAGAACCCCCCAAAATTGGGGATAAAAATTTCAGCAACTGCGGTCATAACTTTGTCTTTGAGAAAAAAATTGGAAAACTAATCAAATTTGGATGGTAAGCAAGTTTTGTGAACAATGCTGTCCGAACACGTCCCTTACGTCGGGTGAAGGATTAACTCCTCGCATGCTGCTGGCGGTTATTCTTGCACATGACACAAAATGTCTTGACATTAACCATTTGAACACGAGAGTCCGCTTTTCCGCCCCAGGAACATGATACGTCATTATTTCATTGAGTCGCGGTGGCGTTGCGGTAACCGGGTCTCGTCAGATCACCGAAGTTGAGCAACGTCGAGCCCGGTTAGTTCTTGGATGGGCGACCGTCTGGGTGATCGATTCGGACTCCCGCGTTGTGTCCTTGGGCAAGGCATTTAACCCCGATTGTCCACATGGGGGCACGATGACGCTGTGTACCAAGGCGTACTGCACGTTGATGGTGCGCATGTCTCCAACCAATGTAATTCTACCTGTGTTGCAGTGCGGAGTTACGATGTTGGGAAGCTGGCGGAATTATAGTCCTAGGTCTAACATTTCTAGGAATAGTAGTCCGGCGGAAATTATTTTAAAATTACTCAGCGGGTTAAGGGTTAGGAAACAGGGCGTAAATCCTGGGTGGGGTGTTACACCCCCCCCCCCCCCCCAAAAAAAAAATATTCAGATCTTCTGTTCGCAGGGCAGCGAGTAGGACAGGATACCCGGTTATCACAGTCCGCGGCCCACGAAACTACTGCCCTGCCAAGGAATTATTTGCCAGAATGTTGCCCTGCCTAACAGAATAGGGCTGAACAGCTAGGACACGCTGGGCACCTGATATATCATGGTCTTGTACAACTTCCATCTCAGTTCATATGTCCTGCTGCCCATGCAAAAGGAGTCCAGGGTGTCCTTGTACATTCAACAATTCTACTGAGAATATATTCAGTTATCTTCCTGTGTGGAGTGCCCTGCCCTACAGGGCACCTGGTATCATATATGTACTGTTGAAAGCACTTGAAAAGGTGATATATGCACTATGCAGGACAATATGCGCTGACAGAAGGGCAGAATGATGATATACTCTCCAATATTTTTCAATTGTTACGGTTGGGCTGCACGGTATATCGATAAACCGATATATACCGGTATTCAAACCAATATCGATTGGATACCGTTGTAATTACAAGAACATCGGTTTATCGTCATTATTTAATTACCCAGATGTCTTTGGTTTTTGTACCTGTAGCCCCGAATGAATAATATTATCCCTTTATCCAAGGAATCGCTTGATTGTGCCCTCGTAATATACAAATTCAGCAGTTGAAAAAATAATTTTAAAAAAGTTCAACAAAACTATATCATGTGACCCCCTCATTGGAACGAGCTCGTTGAGCTCGTTCCAATGAAGAGTCACATGATATAGTTTTGTTGAAATCTTTGGGGAAAATCTCATAAAGTAATTTTGAAAATAATAAATTTTGATATCGTCTGCATTGGGTAAAGGGTTTTCGAATCGCATCAGCAAGGCATGCTAAT
Source organism: Pictodentalium vernedei (assembly GCA_031216915.1). Classification (NCBI taxonomy): domain Eukaryota; kingdom Metazoa; phylum Mollusca; class Scaphopoda; order Dentaliida; family Dentaliidae; genus Pictodentalium; species Pictodentalium vernedei. The sequence continues at coordinate 50,038,290 of CM062288.1, read as the reverse complement.
TCGTTCCGACTGTGATGTCTGGAGTGTCGATTGTGGTATTTGTGATCATATATCGGAACAGTTTTCGATATACCGGTATACCGCAATATTTTTTTGAATACCGATACCGGTATTCAGTTTTGAATATCGTGCAGCCCTAAGTTACGGGCCTGTTAGGAAAACCTTTATATCAGCGACAGAAAAAAGTTCCCTGATGCGTAATTGAGAGGGTTAATTACATTTGGACCAATTTAGCTTTCATGATTTTATCTGTGACCTTTAATTAGGAGCAGGTCAATTCTGGAGTCAGTTAACGGACAATTGAACAACTCAAACCGACAGTCAAATTATGTCCGCACTGCACTCGGCTACTGTAATTGTTGGTAATTGGTGTCTTTACTTTATGAGCGCCCTCATCCACCAATGTTTGTCATATTGAAAGACTAACTTGTCTGAATCTAACGCATATAGACACGCTCCACATTGAGTGCACTGGACGCTGTCACTATGACTAGCAGTCGTGAAAGGAAGAAAACAAGTTATTATTTCTTTAATAATGTCACAGCCTTTAGTGTATCCGTGCCACATTATCCATTCCCCGAAAAGTTACAACTGTAATTTTCAGTTCAGTCTAAATATTCACGATTTTCTTGTTTCTTCTAGTTGGAAACAGGGGACCATTACAATTATGTATGAATAAAATAATATTGTGAGATAAATATAACTGGATACTATAATATAACGCGTCTTACATTCAATTTATTTATTGATGTTTAAGGTCACATATTTATACACAATGGCTAATCATGACCGTAACAGTTTTACGGGTGGAGGAAGCCGGAGTACCGGGAGAGAACCACCGAGCAACGACGAGCAGCTGCCAGCTCCCCAACATCGTAACTCCGCACTGCAGCACAGGCAGGGTTAGAGTGGTTGAAGACATGCGTACCATCGACGTGCAGTACGCCTTAGTACACGGCGCCATCGTGCCCCCACGCGAGCAAGGGAGATGAAGTGTCTTGCCCAAGGACACAACGCGGCTGCCGCAGGTGGGATTCGAACCGAGGACCTCTCGGCTTGCAGCCTGCATTATATTCAATTACACTTGCGGCCAGATTAATCTATTGCGGGGCCAGTAGCATTTGTTATAAAAGCCTCAAACCTCTCCCTTACAGGGAAGGCAGACGACACGCCAAAATAAATTTCTTGAATAACTTGCTTTTTTTCATTTTTTGCGTCAAAAACATAGCTTTTGACCCCTCATTTGAACGAGCTCGTTTTAATGAGCGGTCATAAGCTATGTTTTTGATGCAAAAAATTTAAAAATAATGAAAAAAGAATGGCAATTTTTGTGTATAACGCTGGCCGGTTTTGACATTACGTTGGTTAAAGGGTTAAATGGCCCATAAATTGTAACGATATCAACAAAATTGGTACTGTTAACAATGACAAATTTATGTGACTGTTGTGGCTATGAGCGCGTGCGGATCTCACGGAACAGTCTTCTGAAAATCCTATGTTCTGTTGCTAAGAACTCATTTCAGTTAGGAAATTTTCAACACACAAAACACACGCGTGTGTGCTCGTAAATAAAGTCTTCAAAACCACTTTTTAGAACGTCCCATCCAGGGGGGGGGGGGGGGGGGGGGGCACTAAAAATTTGCAAGACGTGACGTCCTTTTTTTTATTCGGCTCCTTTTTACACCTACCCACCCACTACGTGCAAATTTTCTACTACCGTTATCAGACACCCACCCCCCATTCTCCCATAAAAATCCAAAATAAACTTATAAACTTAGTAGGCACAGCTGTCTTTAGGGGGTTTTCATAATGTTCTTAACCCTTTACCCAACGTAACGACCAACACCGGCCAGCGTTATTCTAAAAAATCGCCAATTAATTTTTATTATTTTTTTATGTTTTTGAGACAAAAAATGAAAAAAATTAGTTATTCAATCATTTTTGGCAAGTGTCATCTGCTTTTCATGTTAGGTAAAGGGTTAAACTGGTACCCGCCAATTTAAACCTCTGTGGGCTGCTGTAGGCCCCAATCTACAAATGACAAGCTGTTCATTATCAGGTTTGGTCAGAGCATGTACATATGCGGGAACAAATTTTCGTTTGAATTGTTCCCAAAATATTGTCTGCACATTTTCTACATTTCGAACAAGACACCCACCCCCTACTAACGTGTGACATTTTCCCAGATTAAGCCCAATATTCTCACATATAAAGCCTCCTGATGCTGTATTTATGTTAATAGTGTGATGAATAACATCATCTTTAAGGTTTGAAACACAAATGATGGTATATATTAGTTGATATATTGATATATTTTTAAAAAATTCAAAAAGTTGCACAAGTTGGAAATGCACATTTTTGGCGCACTCAAGAGACCCACCGACCCCCACGTCACGTCTGGCAAATTTTTGGTGCCCCCCCCCCCCCCCCCCCCCCCCCCCCGTCCCATCTATATTTTGTTTAGTCAGAAACGATTTACGGACTTTTTACTCTTTCGCTTGAAGTGGAAAACGAAATGAACAGTTTCTTTGGATATAGAATTTGAGAATGGCCAACCCATATTGATAGCTTGAAAGCATTTAACACAAGGGAGCTATTTGAAAGTATGGGGCCGCACCATATGTTACTTTTGCTACTAGCATAATCTCGCACTGGTCACGTTTATCGAATAAATATTATTTTGTTCTCAAACAATTGTTTTGTAACGAGCCCAGGGGAGTTGGGTGATCTGTTGTAACGAACAACCAACCACTTCGATTCTGAACACAAAGAAAGGCCACGCAGGCGTGTGGCTGTGGCAAACGAACACTGTACACACTCAGTGCGAGACAATGGTCGTTCATGTATTATTATTTATTTATTTTAACCCTGTGAACAGTGGCGGTATCTTCCATGTCAGTTCAATGGAAGCATTTGGAAGAGTTCATATTTATTATTTGGAGGTAGATCAATTAATATTTTCAATATACAGCCTTGGTCTATCCCTCACTTTAACTTAGCAGCCATCTTGCTAAATGAAAACATGACGTATAATGTTGGTAGTATGTGATGTGGCTTTGGGGTGTTTTCAGCAGGATCTCGTGTGACGTCATAGTCACGTGACCCAGAGGCGCCATGTTTGGTTTTCATGGTAGCCCACGTGAGCGGCCGCATTGTGACGCCATTACCATTGTGATACGTGATGTTAGTGTGCATGCGCAGAGCGTGTTGTTAGGCTGATACGTGTTTCCGCCGTCCATTTTGTATACTGGCATGCCCGCATCTTGTTTTCTGTGGTAGCATGTGGTTGCTATGGACCTGAAAGGCCCACAATAGGAAAGGGCTATGTTTGGAGGGTATGTTAAATTGAATAGGAGTAGTTTCCCGGTTCATTTACTTCGTAGAATTACCACAAACAACCCGAATCACCAAAATACATCCAAAACTACCGAAACGGACTTGGGTTTCCCCATTTTTAGGGTACATAAGAATAGCACGTAGTGCTATATTGTATGTTCGATTCTGAAAGAGTAGTTTTCTGGTTGGAATTTTCCCCCAAATCCTCGGTTTCTATCTGTTATTCGGATTCTTTCAAAATCCTCCGCTTCAACCTATGCTATAGTTTTTCTCTCTTCAACTCAGTTCGTTTGTTCTGGTGTATACCCCAGTAGAGTAGGAGAGCCTATCAACTGGAACAGTTTATTATTATTTTCGAGGGGACATCTTCAACAACAGTCACTGCATTGTGGATAATAAAACTCCATCCCATTACAGTGGACTCCTGTTAATTGAACAGCCACTTTATCAATGGAACATATTCAATTAACAAGAGTATTCAGTTAACGGGAACTTGGACATGCCGCTTATTTGAAAAAAAAATACCATTTTAACACTTCACCCAACGATGTCAAAATTTGCTCTTTTTTTTTTTTCAAAAAATGGAAAAGCATATATCATGTGACCCTAATTGGAACGAGCTCGGTCCAGTGAGGGGGTCACATGATATGTTTTTCTGAAATTTTTTCACATTTTTTTTCAACTCCTTTATTTGTAAATTACGTGGGGGGTGCGGTCGATTCGTTTTGTAATTGGTTAAACCTGAAGTAGTATATTCAGTTAAGGTTTCAAGTTCGGACCAACGGTCAACTACCTCTGAATACTGTCGGAAATGTTTAACTCTTCACCTAACATGAAAAGCAGACGACACTTGCAAAAAAAATTCTTGAATAACTATTATTTTCATTTTTTGTCTCAAAAGCATAGGATATGACCCCTCATTGGAACGAGCTCGACAAGCTCGTTCCAATGAGGGGTCATAACCTATGTTTTAGAGACAAAACATGAAAAAATAATGAATTGGCGAGTTTTGAGAATTGCGCTGGCCGTCTTTGGCCGTTACGTTAGGTAAAGGGTTAACTCTCACCCCCATCATATCAGAAAATGTTGAGATCATGGCTTCGTTCCTGACTTTTAATCTATTTCATCTTGTTTGGCAGTCCTCACTTGCACAGATTGAGAAAGTCGGGACTTGGTATGCCAGGAATATCTGTTCCATCGTGTAAACAAACTATCCGACTTCACATACAAGACGGCAGCATCAATTTCTACAAAAAACCTTTAGCCATTATAATCATCGCACAGTATGCTACGCTTGACGCTTGCTTGGTGTCCAGTGCGTAACATGCTTCATACTATGATTACTGTGCAGGGTCGTTGCTAGAGGTTTCCGATTGGGGGTGTAGGGTAGTGAATTTAATAGATTTTGTTGTTGTTGTTGTTGTTGTTGTTGTTGTTGTTGTTGTTGTTTTGTATAACGTTTATCGGAAAGTGATTTGTCGTCCTTGAACTAACTACTACCAGTTTGTATTTGCTGTGTTGTAAACATTACGTCTCGGATTGATAGCGCATAGTCAAATTTCGCCTAGGGGCGAACACCACGGAATACCTTGGGACCCTTGACATCAACTCACCTCAGTCGGGAATGGGTTGATGGAGTGGGGTCCCGAGGTGTTCTCACCTGGGAAAAATGTGCTTGGCAATCAATATGACATCACAATCAATATCGGCTCGTACACTGCACATCACACAATTAAAATTTTCTCCCATTGGGCCGAGCTATGGTCGGCTCGATGGGTATGCGCACCCAAAACACACAGTACTGGTCACTTTCCACGGAGTGAGCAGTATTTCCACGGACGCAATAATATTAGATTCCAAACACTAATTACAGGAATAATCCTCAAAAGTTTAATTAATGAATCACCAGGTTGTACAACCCGGTGCTTCATTAATTAAAGTTTTGCTGGTGATGATTTTTATTACGTGGTAAACACAGGTACTCGGCACAAGCTGGGAAATCGAAAGAAAAATGATATTTGATACCATTTTTGAATCTATGCTGACGTGCCCCTGTAATGGTATATAAATATTAACAAGGTAAACAACTTGCTTTTCGAAAACGATAGCACTCATCTTCGTTATACCCCCCTCAAATTTGATTCATCCAACAATACTCAGTATCAATGGAAAGGGGAATGAATAAGGTTTACAGTGGTGCATTTCATGACCGCAGGGTGTTCTTGGGTTGTTCATGATAACTGGTTGAAGTCGCAGAAAAGGCCGAAAAACATTTAGTCGGACAAGATAGTCTAAACGGAATGAGGTTTTCGAGCGACAATTATCCGATTTATTATAAATAATTCGAGGTCCCATTGTCTATGGAGGGCAGATTCAAACATTAACCGTATACCTTTATCAATTACTAATCTCGGATCCACATTTATTCATTTCTGGAGTTCACATTTAACGTTTATACACTTTTTAGCCGTAACTTTGACATCTTTTCCCAAGTTGACCTGAGTTGACGGCGTCCATAGATACGCGACTTGCGCAAAAACTTTCCCCATTCTCCCATTGGCTTATTTTCATCGATGATTTTCTGGGTATAAGTAGTAGCCAATGAGATGTCATTGTGCTTCTATGGTTGCCGTTAGCTTGTTTTGCTTGTTTAGTTTCGAAGGGAAGGTTAAAAACATGTATAAACGGCAAATGTGATCGCCAGAAATGAATAAATGTGCATCCGAGATTAGTAATTGATAAAGGCATAGGTTAATATTTGAATCTGCCCTCCATAGACAATGGGACCTCGAATTATTTATAATAAATCAGATAATTGTCGCTCGTAAACCTCATTCCACTGTGCACTATCTTGTCCGACTAAATGCTTTTCGGCTTTTCCTGCGACTTCTCCCAGTTATCATGAACAACCCAAGAACACCCAACGGTCGTGTAATACACCACTGTAAAGCTTATTCATAATCATCCCCCTTTCCATTGATACCGGGTACTGTTGGATACGTTATGTGGATCAAATTTGAGGGGGAGAAAACTAAGATGAGTGCTATCGTTTTCGAAAAGCGAGTTGTTTACCTTGTTAATATTTATATACCATTACAGGGGCACGTCAGCATAGATTCAAAAATGGTATCAAATATAATTTTTCTTTCGATTTCCCAGCTTGTGCCGAGTACCTGTGGTGGTGAACGCATGCGTGGACATCACTGTCCATGTGTGGATTACCACCAGTCCACGGCGACTGCACTGTAATTATGACACGCAATTACGCGGTAGACTTCTTCAATTAATATGATCGCAGTTTTGACAACATTATTTAATTGAATCACAATGTTCACAAACGAACACACAGAAATAAATAATTTTGCATACCAACCGGAAGTAATTCATATCAGTCTCCACAGCGAAGAAGAGTTCATGGAATCAGGTGGAGATATAGAGATTATTACCTTATTACCATTATGTGGATGTACAAACTATGTATCCCAGTCGAGCTCCGGGTTCAAAGGGCAGATCACGACTTGTATCCGACCCCCTGATACAAACATCTGTATCAGGGTGTCGGATACACGACAGTTTTGGAGTTAATACAGACAAAATACATGTTGATTGTAAGATAAAACCTATTTATCGATAGAGCCTACCCTATTAATTTAGATTTCGCTTTGGTGCAGGCTTCTTTGTTGTTCAGCCTCTGATGTACAGTACGGGGACAGTGGATTATTTAAAAAAAACACCCATGGGGTGTACTTTCCACCCATACAATAACTGTAGATTTGGCTGAAAATTTGCCGTCATTCTTTTAATTCCTTGCAGGCAATTAGTTGTTGTCTAGGTGAAAACTCCACTTCATGGGTGTTTTATTAATAATCCACTCTCCATGTACTGTATGTGCACAACATGATTTTGTTTTAAGAAATATTGTTTAAACTAAAGGCAATCAATGGGTCAACAACATTCCTACAGTAGGAAAAAATCATTAAGTAGTTCCCATAAAATCAACTCCCTTGAGGTAGTACCAGACTTGTGAGGATAATGTCGATGTTAGTTTTTTACCACACATTGAGTCTGTAATCCATGTCATTATAGAGTTGTATACTTGATTGATGTAGAAGTGTTGACATCTACACTCAGAATAACACATTGTATTCCTATCTCTAGAGAAATTAATTAGGAAACCAAACCAAGAAAGTTTTGCTAGAACAGCGGGAAAGAATATCCACGAACGTCTAATGACTCTATAAAACTGGTATAAGCATGTTACAATATACCACACTGAGCTCATTACTTCTTAACATCCACTCTATTATTAAACACAATGAGTTTAAAATGTCTCACCCTTTCAACGCGACCGAAAAGGATTTCCATTAAAACGATGGTTCGACTTGTTGATTCTAGAAATGCAGATGTTTGGGCGAAGGAAATGCGTTCTCGTTTATCCGAAGCCCTTTTTCATTATCCACGGTCGGATTGGCTAGCCTTAGCAGGGACCGATCAGGACTATTTAAAGTACGCTCAAGCCTCGGAGCCAATATTTTCAATTCATGCGCCAGATTTCAATTTACGGAGTCACACTGCTGTTTGTAACACACACTGCAAGGATGTAATAGCTCTCATCATTTTCATTTAGTACACTGTAGCAAACATTAATCTTCACTGTGGTTTCTGATCAAGTCTTGGCTGCCTATTTAGGCAGCCAAGACTTGATCAGAAACCACAGTGAAGATTAATGCTTGGTAATTAAAACTTGAAGTATTAACATAAGCACTCTACAACAATGATAAATGATAATCATATATATAATACATGTAAGAGTGTCTCTCTCGATTATCCATCGAAAGAATATCAAAATACGATCTGAGAAGTTACGCGCCAACTGAGAAGCCTATTTCTGAGATCTAAGAGCCAGGTCCTGATGTTTCAGAACCAAATACGCACTGGCGCATGCCCAGGTCGGTCCCTGCTTAGAAAAGACCGTCACCATTTTACAAACTATTACCATCACGTTGAAGTGCTCCACAATGTACCGTACGGTCGATACAAGAAGTCGCAATCTATCATGGATGTAGTAAGTATTTCGGACCGGGGTGGGTGGGGGGGGGGGGGGGGGGGTCATTCAAGGGCATCCACATACTGACACATATCATTGGTTGCCAACGTGTCTTAGTGATATGGTAGAAATACAATACACAAAGCTCTATTTGGGACTCACGCACCTCCACATTGGGACAAATTGCAGTTTTTTATCTCTCTCTCTCTCTCTCTCTCTCTCTCTCTCTCTCTCTCTCTCTCTCTCTCTCTCTCACACACACACACACACACACACACACACACACACACACACACACACACACACACACACACACACACACACACACCCTCACACACACACACACACACACACACATACACACACACACACACACACACACCAGGGTTCAGTAAATGAAAACAATTTTTCGGCGGCATATTAAAAGAAAAAAACGTTTCAGTAGGAAATGTCTGTGCCAGTGCGATTTTTTAACCTCAAACACACACACACCACAACTGTGTATCTGGAGAACTTTGTGGCATGTGCCCTCTTGTGCCCGGTTCCTACTTCCCTGACCTTTGTTGAGCAATTCTGAAAGGTTATAACAATGAATTAGATAGAAACACCTTGAGAAGTCTTGAGCTACCCTTACTGAAATAAAATCCACAAGGCGTTAACATGATTCCCATCGCTCAGTTATAAATACACTGGTTCTAAAGCATTAACACTTCATGTGAAGTATAATTCAAGAAAAACACGTAATCAGGATTTATATTGGAGTGGGGGTCATGGGCATCTTTTTCGGGCGGAGGAGGGGGTCCCAGCATGATATGCCGAAGGAATAACGCGAAGGTCAAAGGCATGAGCGGACGTAGGGTAGCGTATGGAGCGGATATTTCCCTTCTAGTAGTGTGGGCCCTACTCTAGTGAAAGTTTCGATAAATACGCTCGAAATGGCGCTATTTGGGGAGATCATGTAGCTCGATAGAACGTCGTTGTACACTAAATGTGGTACATGTACGTTATAGGAACAGCGAAATTAACCCTTTACCCAACGAATCGCCCGCATCCGCCTGCGTAATATGCAAATTCAGCAGCTGAAAAAATATTATTTTTCGAAAATTTTCAGTAAAACAATATCATGTGACCTCTCTTTGGAACGAGCTCGTCGAGCTCGTTCCAAAGAGGGGCCACATGATATGGTTTTTTGGAAATTGTTTGAAAAAATTATATTTCAAATAAATAAATTTTGAAATCGTCTGCGTTGGGTAAAGGGTTAAATATCGTAGATCAATATAAATACTCGGGTTTTGATTTCAAATACAATAGAAACACGAAACAAGTTCTCGAGAATTTAAGTACAAAAGGATTGAAAGCAATGTTTTTTCTTACAAATTCTCTCAAAAAGTCACTTGACTTAAGTCTTGATGTGAAATGTAAACTTTTTGATAAATTGATTAAACCCATTTTATAATATGGTTGCGAGATATGGTCCCTGACCGTAATACTCCTTTTGCGGACACCACACCCAGTGAACAAGTCCACTTGAAATTTTGTAAACAAATATTAATGTAAAATAGAAAGGCATCTAATCACACAGCTCGGGGCGAGTTGAGTAGGTATACTGTGAAGGATATTGCCATCTTGCATCTCTGTAAATATGTCGATCAATTATCCAGAATTGCTGGCGATAACACACTCTCCAACTCATTCACGGAGTCGCTCAAATGTAAACTGCCGAAAGCATGGATAATTCAGTTATCTCGTTATAATATTAGAGTTTGCGACGTTAATGCGTTAACTTATGGTAATGGATATTGCCTGAAAGACGTACTAAAATCTCAGCATCGAAAAAGATTTACTAAAGATATGTTTAACGACAAAATGAAAGGTAGTAATAATAATAAGTAACGAACGCATCGATTAGTTAAAAATGAATACAAACTTAAACCTTATCTGAAATTCACCAGATCTCGACAGGACCGTGAACTGTTTACTAGACTTAGGATGACTAACCATAATTTAGAAATAGAAAAGGGTAGACATAAACAACCCCAAAGCCTGTAGAAGATGTCAGGTAGGCGATACCGGTGAGATAGAGAACGAAAAGCTTTTTGTTATGGATTGGATTACGAGGCATATGTCGAAATTAGGGAAACGGGGTTCGAAGATATTATAAAAGAAAACAAAGAATTTAAACAATTGAAAGATTCGGAGAAATACTATATTATATATTGAAAAACTGTGATAAAAAAATCGATTAAAATTATTTCTAACATGATCTGGTCATTTTTCTGTTAACGAGATCATCTTGTTAAAGGAAAAAGTCATTAGTACTTTATCTTATACATCATGTTTATTATGTCTTCTTATTTGTAATGTTGGGGGCGCGGTGGCGTTGCGGTAACCGGTTCTCGTCAGATCACCGAAGTTAGGCAACGTCGAACCCGGTTAATCTTCGGATGGGTGACCGTCTGAGCGATCAATTCGGACTCCCGCGTTGTGTCCTTGAGCAAGGCATTTAACCCCGATTGTCCACGTGGGGGCACGATGGCGCCGTGTACTAAGGCGTACTGCACGTCGCTGGTACGCATGTCTTCAACCAATCTAACCCTGCCTGTGCTGCAGTGCGGAGTTACGATGTTGGGGAGCTGGCAGCTGCTCGTCGTTGCTCGGTGGTTCTCTCCGGATACTCCGGCTTCCTCCACCCGTAAAACTGTCCCGGTCATGATTAGCCATTATGCATAAGTATATCGACTTAAACACCAATAAATAAATAAATAAATAAATAAATATTTGTAATGTTTGTATTGTGCAACTGCCCCCATGGTGTAATGCATTAAATTATTAAACTAAACTACAAGTGTAAGAGTAGATTCTATCCCTTGGAAATATTGTCCACCCAGATTTATTTATTTATTTATTTATTTATTTATTTATTTATTTATTTATTTTTATTTATTTATTTATTTATTTATTTATTTATTTATTTATTTATTTATTTATTTATTTATTTATTAGGGTTTAACGACTCTTTAACAGCCAAGGTTATATCGTGTCGGTGGCAGTTTAACGGGTGGATGAAGCCGGAGAACCCGGTGAGAGCTAGCTCCCCAACATCGTAACTCTAATCCCCCGGATATTATTTCCTGAGGATAGTATCCGGGGAATCATATTTCCTAGGAAATTTTATCCAGAGGATAAAATGTCCTAGGAAATATGATTCCCCGGATAATATTTCCAGGAGGATAGTATTTGCTATTACAAAAGCCCCCATCGGTTGTAGAGGTTTTTTAACTCCACTTTAAAAATCGTCCTTCAAAAGAACGCCTGTGTTTTGACGAGGTCCTATTCAGGGACCTATAGTGGTATGGGAGTCAAATCTACTGCAGCAGGACTGGCATTCAACGTATTATATTAAGTCTTCCACGTCCTTTCACCAAAGCACTGTGGAAATTTTATTTATTGGTGTTTAAGGTCACATATTTCTGCACAATGGCTAATCACGGCCATGACAGTTTTACGGGTGGAGGAAGCCGGAGTACCCGGAGAGAACCACCGAGCAACGGCGAGCAACTGTCAGCTCCCCAACATACCAACTCCACACAAGCATTGGTTGAAGACAGGTACACCATCGACGTGCAGTACGCCCTAGTACACAACGCCACCGCGCCCCCACGTGGGCAATGGGGGTGAAGTGTCTTGCCCAAGGACACAACGCGGTTGCCGCAGGTGGGATTCGAACCGAGGACCTCTCGGCTTCAGTTGCAGCCTGCACCTCTACCTACTGAGCCACCGCGCCCCCTCACTGTGGAAATGAATTAACGCAGTAGTAATCAGTCCATGTACCAACCATGGTCGAACGACCCTTCTTTGCATGGTGTTTTGAGACGGCATCATTTGTAGTATGTGAGATGTTTTTGTGGTTAGATGAGAGAGAGTCCTTCTTGCATACCACGAACAAACGCTTACGGGTTTGGAGACCAGAAACACGGTTGATCTATATTGGACACAGCTCTAGGTCAATCGTTTTTACGTTATCACACTTACTTCAGAATAACGTTGTCACGACATTGACTTAGACTTGGCCCACTTTGTGACAGGGTCTGAACCTCGTGGAGCTACTAGCCCCCAAAACACAACGTATGACTCTTAGTTGGAACGGTTTCAATGAATTCATTCCAGTGAGAGGGTCATAAGTCGTGTTTAAGTTAAAATGAAGGTACTATTTTTATTTTGGCCATTGAAACAAAGTACGAATGATATAGTTTATTCTATCAGTATTAGTTGGAAGTTTGTTCAACAATCTACTCAGTATTTGAAAGGTTTCACCTGACATTGATTATGAACACCTAAAATATAAATTAAATTAATTCCTATAGTCCCGATTGAAACTTGCGTTGTGGAAAAATATATCAGAGGGTACGTGCCAAGGATCAGAGGTGGCGAAAGCTCGATAAAAGTGGAGGGGCACACATTCACAGTGCTACCATGGTTCGGCTCAGTGTGAGAAAGGTTACAATCGTATATCGGTAAATGTACCATTACTCGCTAGTCTCTCGTTTAGATGAATATGCCGCTGGGTGGTCACTGTCCTGTCCGTTTTTTTCTGCTTCAACCATCTTCCAACCCGAAGGTCAGCCTTCGGGTTGGAAGGTAGCTGAAGTAGAAGATACGAACCGGGGCGACCGAAAGTGGGATTCGTTGGCGAAATATTGTTTGGATGTGCAAATAATGTTATAGGAATGCCTGTATGTTGACACGTTTGCATGCGCCAATTTTAACTCATTGCGTAAATGCGAAACATATCTGTGGAAAAAAGTGGAGGGGCACGTGCCCCGTGTGCACCCTGGCTCCATCGCCTCTGCCGAGTATCCAGGCATAACATTTTCAGGATCGGAAGAACCCATATGAAAATCCGGATTTCATTTAATATAATTTTTTAAAACACCAAGGGACACCGTCGAGTATAGAATGTTGAAAGGATATCGGCGTAGGCGCGTAGCGAGGAATTTGTTTTTGGGGAGGGGGTGGGATCGCTGAGGGGCGATCGACAGTGTTTTGAAAAATGGAGCTCTGTGGTAGCATCCGGGATAATATTATATTATGTGAGATTTAGGATGTTAAATATAACCACTTTTGCACTATTACATGTGAAATATTACATACAAAATAGATCAATAAGGTTGATAGGCGTATTTTATTTTCAAGATATATATTATACCTATTTATCATATGACTCGTCCGTTTTGTTAACTTTAAAACATTTGATATTTTGTTTTCATATTAATCAGTGATAAATAAGGCCTTCCGTCAGTTCCATTGGTCAGTTTCAAAACTAGACAATTTGATTGGCTGAACAAAATACAACTGGGCCACATTTTCATAATTTGCATAATTGGAGTTGGGAGCTTTCATTGGTCAATTTCAAAACTGGACAATTTGATTGGCTAAATGAAAGTGTCAATGACACTGTAGCTCAACTTGTCAAGACAAAGACATGTACATGTATAGTATGTGACACAGCAATGACAAACATCTAGGTAATGACCTGATAACAAAGATACATATAAAATATTGTAACGGTCTGTACATAAATACTGACCGTTGTCTGTAACAAATGTATAGGTAAAGTATTGTAAAGGTGGGTGACAGTCAGATGCTAAACTAGAAAAAAATCTTTGAGTCCCAGAGTGGGTCTGACTGAACCCCAAAATATTTGTTCTCATAGCACAGTGATAACAAAGGCACCCCAAAACACACTCGTTCCTGTCCCAAAGTGAAAACAAAGGTACCCAAGAAGTTTTGTGAAGATCAGTTCATAAATACGAGCTGTATAGAACTTGTGACAAAAAACTGATTGGACCTAATTTCGGTACAAAATGGCCACTGGCAGCCATCTTGAATTTTGGACGGTACCCAGAAACACTCATTCTTGTCCCAAGGTGATAACAAAGGTACCCAAGAAGTTTTGTGAAGATCGGTTCATACATACAGCCTCTACCCTGAGCCGTATTGACATGTGTGCTTACATTGTGTAAGTAGCACTAAATAAATCAAAGTTCATCTAATTTGCATAATTTCTGCTCGAAAAAAAACCCTTACAATATGTGATGTATTCCATGTTACTAAACATTCATACAAAAATTTATTCAAATCAAAACTTTCATACAGAAGTTCTGCACAAAAGACTGATTGCACTAATTTTGGTACAAAATGGCTGCTGGTGGCCATCTTGAATTTCGGACCACACCCCAAAACACTCGCTCTCATCCCACTGTGATAACAAAGGTACCCAAGAAGTTTCGTAAAGATTGGTTCATAAATATGGCCTCTAGTCTGAGCTGTATAGAAGTTGTGTACAAAAACTGATTAGACCTAATTTCGGTACAAAATGGCCACTGGCAGCCATCTTGAATTTTAGACCGCACCCAGAAACACTCGTTCTCATCCCAAGGTGATAACAAAGGTACCCAAGACATTTCGTGAAGATCAGTTCATAAATACAGACTCTAGTCTGAGCCGTATTGACATGTGTACTTACTGTGTGTAAGTCGCACTGAAAAAATCAAAGTTCATCTAATTTGCATAATTTCTGCACGAGAAAAAAAACCCGTATTATATGTGATGTATCCCATGGTACTAAACATTCACACACAAAAATTTTTCAAATCAGCGCTTTCATATGGAAGTTCTGTGCAAAAATCTGATTGCACCTAATTTTGTACAAAATGGCTGCCATCGGCCATCTTGAATTGCGGACCGGACCCCAAAACACTCGTTCTCGTCCCACGGTGATACCAAAGGTACCCAAGAAGTTTCGTAAAGATCGGTTC
Source organism: Pictodentalium vernedei (assembly GCA_031216915.1). Lineage (NCBI taxonomy): Eukaryota > Metazoa > Mollusca > Scaphopoda > Dentaliida > Dentaliidae > Pictodentalium > Pictodentalium vernedei. Next base: position 50,023,089 of record CM062288.1, on the reverse strand, counting down.
ATAAATACGGCCTCTAGCCGGAGCCGTATTGGCATTTGCACTTACAGTGCTGAAAGTAACACCAAAAAACATCAAAAGTAGTCTAATTTGCACAATTTACGCACGAGAAAAAAACCCGTATTATATGTGGTGTATCCCATGGTACTAAACATTCATACAAAAAATTATTCAAATCAGAGCTTTCAGATGGAAGTTCTGTACAAAAAACAGATTTCTGCATCATCGGTACAAAATGGCGGCTGGTAGCCATCTTGAATTTCGGACCGCACCCAAAAACGCTCGTTCTCGTCCCACGGTCATAACAAAGGTACCCAAGAAGTTTCGTAAAGATCGGTTCATAAATAGAGCCTCTAGCCCGAGCCGTATCTAATTGTTGACGTACGGACAGACGGACAGATGGACAGACAGACGACGGGCCATGACAAAAGCTCAAATTTGGCTTCGCCAAAGTTGAGCTAACAAAATACAACTGGGTCACATTTGCATAATTTCAGTAGGGAGAATTTACGTTATCTGTCCTATTTAGGGTGGGTTATATTGTATTAATCTTTTTACCTACAAGAAGAACGCCATTCATTTTTTTTATATTTTCACTTTTTGCTTCCAAAACATAGGTTATGACCCCTCATTGGAACGAGCTCGACGAGCTCGTTCCAATGAGGTGTCATAACCTATGTTTTGGGAGCAAAAATGAAAATTTTTAGTAACGAGGATGTTTTTTCCAAGTGCCGTCTGCAACTCAAGTTAGGTGATGGGTTAAAAAGTCATACTAAGTGGCATATTTGTGCGTGTGTGTGTCATATGATAAATAGAATATGAAATGAGTGTTTTTCTCATATAATATTTATGAAACTCGACCGAATTTTCCGTTTGGGCTCGCCAAAACGGAAAATTCTTAAGACTCGTTTCATAAATATTATATGAGAATATTATATCATCTACATATGTAATTCTGTTAATATGTGATTCTGGCAGAAAGTAAAAAGGGACAAGCTCGGTGTAACATATAGGGCCTGTAATTAGCTTCTGTGAAACGCCTTGACGCTTTAAAACTTTTTTTTTACAGTCGGGACTATAAAAAAAGTATCAGGAGTGCGGTGGCTCAGTGGTAGACTGTTGGACTTCCTGAGTTCGATCCCCGTCCGGGACGACCCGCATTGTGTCCTTGGGCAAGGCATTTTATCCCGGTTGCCTACATGGGGGCACGATGACGCCGTGTACTAAGGCGTACTACACGTCGATGATGCACATGTCTTCAACCGCTGTAACCCTGCTTGAGCGGAGCTTGAACAGAGTTAGAATGTTGAGGAGCTGACAGTTGCTCGTCGATGCTCGGTGGTTCTCTCCGGGTACTCTGGCTTCCTCCACTCGTAAAACTGTCACGGTCACGACTAGCCATTGCTTAAACACCAATAAATAATAAATAAATAAATAATAAAAAAAGTGTCAAAGTAGTGCCAATGCGTTTTACAAGAAACTACATGCGAACGAGAACATTTATGTTTTAAAGCAACTTACCCCGATATATCGTACTCTGTGTGGATTAGTCACAGACAGTACGGTATATTGGAGTGAGTAGGGTCGCCCCATTTAACAATATTTCAAATCACGAATGGGCGATATTTCCTCAAGTGGAACTCTAGTGTTGTGGGAGGCGTATTCGTACCCGTTGTATCTCCCTGGCTTCACGACTGCAACTTTACAAGTGGGCGGTACGTGATGGAGATAATTCCATATTGTATAACTAAGAGAATAAACGAAGAACATTTGTCGAAACATTGGTTCTTTCATATCAGTGATGTACAGTAAATAGCTGACAAGTTTATGTAAGCCAGATGAAAGGTGAAGAACATTTGGGAATCATATGCGCATATTTACAGACATTCTGTAAACAATCCCTAAATGTTTTGAACTAGCATACACACTTCTTGCATCTATTTTCATATCATTCGCACATATTGCACTATATAATCTTAAAGACATCTTCAATGCGAACTAAGAGAATATTCCCTGGTCATTGCCCGTTAAACATAGTATGTATAAGTGCCTAGACACTTCATGATCCACGCCCCCCCCCCCCCCCCCCCAATTTATGTATGTATGTTTATTACTTCTCGTCCAGCTCGTTCTAACATAAACTAGGTTTTTGAGACAAAAAATGAAAAAAAATAGTTATTCAAGATTTTTTTTTTTGCAAGTGTCGTCTGCTTTTCATGTTAGGTAAAGGGTTAAGTTTGTTTATTTATTTGTTCATTAGAGTTTAACGAAACTTTCAACAGCTTGGATCATATCATGTCGGACAATTTTACGGGTGGGGGGAGTCGGATTACCCGGAAAGAACCAATGAGTAATGGTGAATAACTTTTAGACCCTCTAATTTACCATCCTGACTCAGGTAGTTAGCACTGACTGAAGGTGAGTGTTGCGTTGACATGCTGGTCATCTATAGTTGACGCATTGGATGTCCATCGTTCACTTGTCTTCAATCAATGCTAACCTTGCTTGTGCTAGATTGATAATTAGAGACTGTGACTATTACTCAGCATTTATGTGTGCTTCCCATGTCTTTACTAGTACTAAAGTGGTTAACCGGATAATCGGTTTGAAACTAGTTAGCTGCCTAACCGATTAGAAAAACCATCAACCGGTTATACGAAATATCGATAGTGATCGTCATTCCACTTATAAAACGTAGTAAATCTGCTGCTTCTCCTTATGTGATAGATTACACATCGAAGCCGCGTTGCAAATATTGAGAATTATTATTTATTGGTGTTTAAGGTCACATACTTATGCACAATGGCTAATCGTGACCGTGACAGTTTAACGGGTGGAGGAAGCCGGAGTACCCGGAGAGAACCACCGAGCAACGACGAGCAGTTGTCAACTCTCCAACATCGTAACTCTGAACTCTGCACCGCAGTGCAGCACAGGCAGGGTTAGATTGGTTGAAGACATGCGCACCATCGACGTGCAGTACGCCTCAGTACACAGCGTCATCGTGCCCCCATGTAGGCAATCGGTGTGAAGTGTCTTGCCCAAGGACACAACGCGGTTGCCGCAGGTGGGATTCGAACCGAGGACCTCTCGGCTTGCAGCCTGCACCTCTACCAACTGAGCCACCGCGCCCCCTGCAAATATTGAGAAATAATCGACTTTGGCGTTCAAGACTCCGTTGATGATCGGCCGTTTCCGTGAGCAATGATTCATCGCAGAAACTTTTCCGCAGTGTGTATGCAAACGAACGTTGTCGCGTACTTGACAACGTTCGTTTGTATACACTCTACGGAATAGCTTGAGAATACTGCTTTCCAGTTCCTATGGTTTTGATCCCATATTCGGTGATATAATGGCCACAGATAACCGAATATTATCCGGATATTATCCGTTTATAGCTCTCGGATAATCGGTTAGGAAAATGAGCCAACCGTTTCAGCCCTAGTCTTTACCTGTAAATTTGTACACCTTGACTGTTACAAGTGTCATTACTCCCCAATAAATAATAAAAAATAAATAATGTACGCATTTTCCTTCCATCTACAAATTATATTGATAATTACGGGGTGATCCTTAGAAAAGTGTGAGTAATACAGAACATAACGAGGGTGGGATATCGGGTGGTGTTAGGGAGGCAGAAAGCAATACAGAACATAGCTAGGGTGGGATATCGGGTGGTGTTGGGGGGGGGGGCAGGACGCAATACAGAACATAGCGAGGGTGGGATATCGGGTGGTGTTAGGGAGGCAGAAAGCAATACAGAACATAGCGAGGGTAGGATATCGGGTGGTGTTAGGGGGTCAGGAAGCAATACAGAACATAGCGAGGGTGGGATATCGGGTGGTGTTAGGGGGGGGGGCAGGAAGCAACGATCCAAGTTGGAGATTTTCAAGTTTTCACGAGCGCCAGTAGACGCGAGTGAAATATAGGAAAAACTCCCACAAGGGTCGTTGATTCATGCCCGCCCGTACTCCACCTGAATTGTAATCTGTATATTTATACCACCATTAAACTTGAATTAAATGAATGAAGCTTAGACTTTTAACCCTTTACCTAACACGAAAAGCAGACGACACTTGCAAAAAAAATTCTTGAATAACTAAATTGTTTTCATTTTTTTCTCAAAATAACATCCAACAGAGACTGTACTCTTACCGATATCAGCTGAAAGAAGACTCTGTTTTCTGGGGGTAAATGCAGCTGTTTGTAGAGAAAGTCGTGCATGACATAATCAAACAAATCATGAAAAATATCTTGCTCCCGTGCGCGTCTGCGTGAAATAAGATACAGGAATAAAAATAAGTAAAACGATTTGAGAGTGATTTTTGTGAGGGCAGTCATGTCTGAAATGGTATCATTTATTCGTATCGTGTCATATCAAACAAAACCATGTGTTGCAGAGCGTGGAACTCGATATTCATACATAGATAAGAAAAACATACATCGTTATAGACAACAGTCTGTAGATGTTTATAATTCTTTCATTCTAGACACCACCCCTTGGGAATGACTGCCAAAGATGAAGAGAACAATGAAAAGTTGTGTTTCTTGTATCCAGCTTTATCAGTTACCCTGTGACGTGTAAAGATGGACGATATATAATTCTTAAACAGAAGTTTCGTGGCGGCAAGACCTCATCAGTGGCCTGATCGACCTTTCTCTCTTCTCTGCTCTTCGCGGGCCTCTAAGGAAAGACCGAGCTTAAGCACTGAAAGTGGGACTACATTTGTATGGGTGTACGCTATCATCTTAAGCACACGGCACTCACACAAACTTCTTATGATAAGCATGGGTTAGTAACAGCCGGTTGAATCTATATTGTTAGGGGAAAAAGTGCGGGTATGTGTCCACGCATATTCAGGGTGTGAGTTGCATCGATTATATATGATCTAGAAGCTCTAGTCATTGAACAATCTAGTCTGTGCGTGCGTGCGTGCGTGCGTGCGTGCGTGCGTGCGTGCGTGCGTGCGTGCGTGCGTGCGTGCGTGCGTGCGTGCGTGCGTGCGTGCGTGCGTGCGTGCGTGCGTGCGTGCGTGCGTGCGTGCGTGCGTGCGTGCGTGCGTGCGTGCGTGCGTGTGTGTGGGTATGTGTATCTCAATGTGTGTATATATGCATATGTATCTCTGTGTTACTCTTGTACATATGTATAGGGGTATCTCAGGTATATATGTGTATAGGCGTACACATATTGTGGGTGTCGTTCTGTTGATTGATGAAGATGGGCTAAGGCCACATGTTTTGTTATATTTTTGTTATGTATTTTTGTGTAACACTTCTGTCATGTATCATCAGTTGATATTTAAGACAATAAAAGTATTATTATTATTAGTGTCGTAACCGGGCTAAATGCAGTGGGTGACAAAATGGTTTTCAAGTGTCAAGGGCAACAGAAAATATTTGCCATTTCGGTTAGTACGTTGGGAAATGGGGCAGTTACTCGCCGTTGTTCGGTGTTTTCCGTGTATTCTGACTCCCTCTATACACTCTACAATGAGATGGGTTAAAAATTAATTCCCAACAGGGTTCGTAGTCACTCAGTCTAGTTGATTAACCCAAATTAACTGGGTAGAGTGAATATGAACCCCATTGGGTTCATATTCATTCAACGCAGTCGATTTGTGTTGATTTTTAACCCAACTGATTTTAGAGTGTGTGATATGACCCTGGCTGTTGTAAGTGCTATTAAACTCCAATAAACATACATTGGTGTGGTAACCATCGATCAATTCAAAGTTCTTAGTATCCAGTTAGAATCTTCGAGTCACAGGAAGAAAAATGTTTGCCTGTCATGTGACAGGTACCTTTTAAAAACCTTACTGCGTCTGATAGGGTCAGTCATTCTAGTAATATCAAAACGTGGGGTTCATACTAGGGTTTAATCCCGGGAACGAGAATTATCTGGTTCTCGTTTTTGAACGTCAGTAACGGTGCCGGGAATTTTCCGGTTTTCGTTTCTGAATATCAGTCCCGATACTCGGAAATTCAAAGCACAGAACCGGGAATCAAAGGTTGCGTTCCGTATCCTTTGATTCTCGATTCTAAGTTATGAATTACCTCGGCATTACCACTGATCTTCAAAACTGGTAACCGAGAAATTCCTTTCGCGATGCTGGTCTCGAAAGTAGGTGATATTCGCCGTAATCTCATTAACTGGAAAAAATAATCATTGATACCATGGTCTATGAATTTCCTGGGTATCGTGATTGACTTTCAGAACTGGATGCCACAGAGTCGTGGAATCTCCAATTAAACCTTAGTTCATGCAGGCTATGGAAACTATTTTGACGTTATGGAAACTGCAGTTTCTTTTTTTTCAAGGCCTTGGAAGTTATGGAAAATTCGGGTTTTCTTCTGTGGGTTCTGGGAAAACTATAGAAATTTAGAATTTATATTGGAGTTCAAAGCCATCAAACACCCGCCTCTGGTATGTCTTACAAGCTTTTGGAGTGGGCTTAGAAAGGATTGGTGGGTTCACTTTGTTTTAAAAGAATGAATATTTTTCTTTAGCCATTCTACCACATATGGTAGTGTTCATTACACAGAGAGTAATTTGGTACTTGTCTGTATCATGGCCGCAGCAGAGGGATGAACTCAAGCAAGGACCACCAATCGTTTATACCTATTCTGCGCACTTTAGAGGACTTCAGTCCCAAGTGTTGGTTCAGGTTCCTATTTTACCAGTAGGGCTAAACTTGTTTACCAGAGTAAACAAGCACTGCTCAACTTCTCAGGCCTCCCACGGAGAGGTTGGGGATATACCTATAATCTTGTATAGAAAGGTGAAGACAGCACATGCATGACCGCCCTGCATGGACCACCGGGTTTTGTACCCGGCGGTCCATGAACTGCAGATTTACTTGTTGGACTCGAGTTTCTATTGGGCTCGGAAAGTAAAGGCATGGATGAATGTCCGTAACAATCAAGCTGAGGGAATTTCATGGATTTGTTTTCTTTGAACTTCCAAATATTGGCATTTATAGCTTTGAATTTCCAGCTACAGAAAATTTTGATGGTTATTGGGGTTTGACACTCCCACTCCCACCCTACCCCCGTCGCTACGTGCCTGTATAAGCCTTGCAATAAAATTAAAAGCCCGAAAAGGGAGTAAACTCGGAAGAACTCCAGGTCTGCATTTTTCATACCTTTGGAATAAAATAGACTTTTCCAATAACAAGGTATTGTCCATTTGATGTCTTACAAAAAAATCCATTCTGTTGTTGTTCACCAATCGGTAATTTAACAGTGTTGAGTTTTAAAATCGTTCAAAAATTGAGGTGGGTTGGTGTTTGTTTAGTGTATTCTTATTGAACCATAACTCTTCAATTCTAAAGTTGATTGTACATTTCCGATAGGTGCAATTACACCATTTTGTAATAGAGTGCATTCAATAAAGCAATATATTAGATTTTCAACTGGCAGTAAAAGGCGTGAAGGTGAATTCGTAAAGCTCGTTGATAGCTCCGTTATAATATAGCACAAAATGAACAGAGCGCCCCACTCAATGTCAATCAAATTAAATAATTTAAAAAATTAAAATCGACTGAAGTGACATTTTAGAATTGAAATTGATGAAAAGGCCCATTCGGTGATAATAAGATAACAAAATGATCCGACTCTATGGAGGTATAGTAAAAATGGGGTTGTAGGGTTCATATTCCACGTGTTCACCTTGTTTTTAGCATTTTCTTATGCGGTATTTTGGCGTGGTTGAGCGAAATGAAAAGTGGAAGGGCAAAGTAGTAAGTGGTGGATCCAGGATTCTGAGTTGGGAGAGTGAGTCGCCACATTTCAATCATGGGCCAAGGTGCGATGTATCACTCAGCGCACGGGCGGAGAGTTGGGAGCAAGCACGAAAGGGGGTGTCTTACTCTCGTCGGCGGACTCAAGGAGTATTCCCGGGAAAAAAGTTCTAATCTAAAATCGCGTCGGTTACAATTTGAAATCGGACCGACTGACTCAACGTGATGGTGCATGGACCGGTGGAAAGTTCAGGATGGGCTATCCAGAGGTTGGAAGTGGGTCGGTCGTCTGAAATTTTGCCGGGCCGGTCCGATCATTCACCCTTCCCATGTACCGCTACAAACACATATACATACTGTTTTGAGAGCTGTCTGTCACGGATTAGTATCAGACCTCCCTGGAGAATCAATCGTTCTTGCCCTCGATGTTTGTTTGTAACGAACCAAGTACAGGGGCTAAACTATAACTCTCATCCTTCCAAGTTTTACAATGAGATGGCTTCGTTGGCGATCCCATGGAAACCCCGGGAAGTGAAGCACTGTTTGTCTACTGTGGTAAACAAGTTCTGTTTTACTAGTAAAATATGACTCAGTCACCAGGGCTTCGTGTGGAAGTCCTCTAAACTGGGCACCATGGACATAAATAATTGGCTAAACTTAACTTTATCTCCTTGTTGCGGTCACGATTAGACATTGAGCAGAAATATGTGAGCTTAAATACCAATAAATAAATAAATCTGTGACGACATGTGCCACGTGAGCCGTGGCATCATCTGTGACGTCATTGAGCAAACTGAAGAACAGTATGTGTACTTGTCACAAACATTTGTTTGTACAGTTTCTCGGTTTATTCAATGACGTCATAACCGTCACGTGATCTACCCATAGCAACGCCATACCCGATCACGTGATCGATCCATAGCAACGACCTTGAACTAAAGCTATGGCGTTATGTCACGTGCTACCTCAACAACAAACTGCGTTCAGTAATCCAACAATGCATTGCGATGTGACATTACAAATGATATCACATCTGGTATGACATAACCACTTGGCAGCTTGCATATCACTATGATGATCAATATGCACTGTGAATATGCCATCACTTCCTGTTAAACAGATAACAATCCCCACACAGTCATCCTTCAAAAGGTATCCTCTCAACGGTATCTTCCAATAGTACATCATCATGTCGAATGTATTCTCAAACACCCTGATGAGGATTATACTCCACTGATGGATGTCCTCGTGGCCTTACTACGACGAAAAAGGGATTCTATAACGACAGACGCATCCTATCGCTGCAGTGTACCTGCTAATGGTGTTCGAATGGCATCAGCAGAAGATACCAGTGGTGTTAGTAGTGGTAGCAGTGTGCGACAAACATATAGATGATGTGTCCTAGCAGCTGTGTGGATAACTGATAGTACTTAGTAGCTTATAATGTAGTAGGTTAGTAGTATGGTAGAAAGTAGAAGCATGGGTTGAAGGCCTGTAGTAGGGTAGAGCAAGCAGATGCAGAGGAAGAAGGCATTTATCAGTATCCTCCAAAAGGTATCCTCCAATAGTCCCCCAATTCACCACTGTCTCCAGTTCCCAATTACCCCGATGAGGATATAAGGTACTTGAGGGTAGACCTCATTGAGCGATTCCTCGTGCCCCCACCCCGGCCCCCATGACCTCACACGGCAAGCTCGAAGACTGGCCTGACACCAGCAGGCTAGACCAGTATGTCTAATACCCAAATTTGGATATGAGGGATTATATTAGTTATCCATATATATTCCAGGTTGAATGGAAAATTACACCTGTTTGAAAACTGGTACACCCCGAGGCGCAGCCGAAGGGTGTATCAGTTTTTAAACCAGTGTAAGTTTCCATACACCCTGGAATATACATGAATAACAAATATATTTTTTCACTAATTTCCTTCACATTGAAGAAAAATTCTAATTTTATAGAAAAGGAAAATAACCTATCATATTTTGTTTGACAGAGCTCTACGAGCTCGGCCAAACAAAATATAATGGGTTATATCTATAGTTATTTTCATGATGAGATGCATCAAAGATAAATCAGATAAATCAATCGATCAATAATATGCTTTTCAGAATAATCAGTGAGTACCTTTACACTGATGAGGTATAAACAGATGCTCAACCCTCTTATAATGTGACAAAACAACAGCAGAAAGCCAACACATACTGTCAAAAGGCATTTTGAAAGAGAAAAAAGAATAACCGATAACTCCACATTAAAATATAGTTCCATCAGTGACCTGGTTTTTTGTCATGAATAACACAAATTTAAAGGTATTATTGTGATTATGTTTTTTAATGAACAGCTCTGTTAATTTTAATACATATGCCATTATCATAAACTATTTTATGAATTTTGAAAAAGAAATCACGTATTCTGCATATTCATATTTTTACACCGGGCTAAACCAATGTGTAAATATTTCAATTGGTTGAGGGTGTTATTTACATCGTACCTGTCAGCCAATCGAATCACTATATTACAGTCTGTCGTGAAATAATAGATTATATCCCGTTGAAGGATTTCCTTATGGCCATCGCTGCCTCATACGATGAACTTGAAGACTGGTCTAACACTGGTAGGCTATATACAGTATACCAAATGACCTTTCAATACCAGGGACCGATCAGGACTATTTAAAATACGCTCTAGCCTCGGAGCCTATTTTTTCAATTCATGCGCCAGATTTCAATTTACGGAGTCACACTGCTGTTTGTAACACACACTGCAAGTATGTAATAGCTCTCATCATTTTCATTTAGTACACTATAGCAAACATTAATCTTCACTGTGATTTCTGATCAAGTCTTGGCTGCCTATTTAGGCAGCCAAGACTTGATCAGAAACCACAGTGAAGATTAATGCTTGGTAATTAAGACTTGAAGTATTAACTTAAGCACTCTACAACAATGATAAATGATAATCATATATATAATACATGTAAGAGTGTCTCTCTCGATTATCCATCGAAAGAATATCAAAATATGATCTGAGAAGTTTCGCGCCAACTGAGAAGCCTATTTCTGAGATTTAAGAGCCAGGTCCTGATGTTTCAGAACCAAATACGCACTGGCGCATGCCCAGGTCGGTCCCTGAATACCCAGTGGAGGATATGAGAAATGACAGATTATACCTCATGGAGGGATTTCTTCATGGTACTCATAGTCTCAAATTCTCAAATACTTGGATGAGGGATGGGTAGGATTTCACCATCGTGGCCTCACATGATGAAAGACAAACGTATATTTTCTCTGACTGGTGGATTTGTATACCATATATTTCTCTGTGCATGTAAATAAACTATCTTTTCAGTGCGTTATTGTCGATCACCTCTAAATAGGAACGAGCAGTCCCAAACAGATACGGCGTTGATAAGGTGTTTACATACGTTCGAACTGGGATCCTGACAACAGCTTCTGTGTGTCGACTGTGCCACTAGCGAAAACGGAGATCTCCCACCTGCCGCGAGGTATTAAACAACTCCTATTCTGATTGATTGGTTAGTTTGTTGTGGTTAATGATGTATGTCTTAGGGTGTTTGGAACCAGAACAGGAGTAGCCGGAGTATGGTTGGAAAGAGTCAGAACGGGACAGGAAAGCTAAGAAGCGCAACGATAAGATAAAAATGTCCCAACTGAAAGGTTCTTCTACATTGCTGGAGTATACCACAAAGCAAATCAGGAGGTTATTACATAACTAAACGGGTCCGGAATGAAGAAATGGAGGAATGGGGTAGCCAGAGTAGCTAGAAGCAGAGGATTCTGGAGAATCCGAACTAGAAGAGTATGCAGGTCGTTTCCGGGTCATTTCCGGGTCATTTCCGGTAATTAGTCCTATTATTAAAGCAAATCCATCTTTAGAGCCCTCTTGCTATGTGGCACTACGTGCTATTCATCCCGACATGCCCCAGAAGAATCCAAAGTAAATAAAGACCGCTTCGGTCGTTTTGGTGATTTTATGTGATTTTAGCTGATTTTACGTAATTGTTGGGTTTGTTTATGGTAATTAGACATTCTCTCATTCAGTCGAACACACCGGTGGAACACACACCCTCCCTATTATAAGCATTTCAGGCTCATCGCAACCACGTGCCTCTATAGAAACCAAGATGGCGGTCACCAGAATATAAAACACATCTCACCCTAATAACAATACACGTTGCTCATGTGCACTGGTATCACTATGGTAATGACGTCACAATCTGGTCGCTCGTGCAGGTTACCATGATCACCCCACATAATTATGTCACTGGTCCCGCAATCTTGAGATGAAATGGTACTTGACATACAACGAGCGTTAAGCCAGTCTAGTAGCATCCAGTGCACTTTGTCGGGACTAACGATGAACCAGCTAAACCCTTTTTCTGGGTAATCAGGCAGTGCCATCAGCGAGATTATGAGCTACAGAAAGTGTTAACCTTTTACCTAACGTAACGGCCAAAACCGGCCAGCGCTATTCTCAAAAATGGCCTATTAATTTTCATTATCTTTTCATTTTTTGTCTCAAAAACCTAGGTTATGACCCCTCATTGGAACGAGCTCATCGAGCTCGTTCCAATGAGTGTTCATAACCTATCTTTTTGAGACAAAAAATGAAGAAAATTAGTTATTCAAGAATTTTTTTTCAAGTGCGGTCTGCTTTTCATGTTAGGTGAAGGGTTAAACCATGCTCATTTCAATTGTGTGGATTCCATAATGTATTGATCTGACCCACCCAACCATCGCCCTTTCCATCCTCCACGCAATGGTCTACTTTGAATTCCCACTACCCCCAGTCATTTAATGATGTTCTGTTGGTAACGCAACAACTGGAGCATACATAATTGTTCCCGATATAGAATTTTAAATTATATGAGCTGGGTGAATATTGTTCAATAATATCATACACTCGAATGATATTACTATAATTATTAAATATTACAAGTTTATTTGTATACATGGACCAGTAGACCATTTAATTATCTCACACTGGGGAGGTATAGGTGGTTTATTTATTGGAGAAATTTTACTTCATCAAGTTGTACACAGACTCCGTGGTCTCTGGAAGTGCTTATGTGTGCAGAAAGTTTGTCTTAACTAGAACTGGGAGCGCGGTGGCTCAGTAGGAGACTGTTGGACTTCTATGCTCGAGGTCCCGAGTTCGATCCCCGTCTGGGACGACCCGCGTTGTGTCCTTGGGTAAGGTACTTTATCCCGGTTGCCTACATGGGGGCATGATGACGCAGTGTACTAAGGCGTTCTGCCTGTCGGTTGTGCAAATGTCTTTAACCGCAGTAACTCTGCTTGAGCGGTGCTTGAACAGAGTTGGAATGTTGAGGAGCTGACAGTTGCTCGTCGATGCTCGGTGGTTTTCTCCGGGTACTCCGGCTTCCTCCACCCATAAAACTGTCACGGTCACGATTAGCCATTGTGCATAAGTATGTGACCATAAACACCAATCAATAAATAAATACATAAATAAATAAATAAATACTTAACCCTTTACCTAACATGAAAAGCAGACGACACTTGCAAAAAAAATTCTTGAATAACTAATTTTTTTCATTTTTTGTCTCAAAAACATAGGTTATGACCCCTCGTTGGAACGAGCTCGACGAGCTCGTTCCAACGAGGGGTCATAACCTATGTTTTTGAGACAAAAAATGAAAATATTTTGAAAATTAATTGGCGATTTTTGAGAATAGCGCTGGCCGGTTTTGGCCGTTACGTTGGGTAAAGGGTTAAGCGTCAGTAGAAGGCTCATTTTCAAGAACCGTCTACCTAACAGCCTCATTTGTGCTTGGCGATTTCACAAACAGAACTTACCTCCCTGCTGCGCATGGCCAGTATATGTTGATCACGAGCATAGTTCTCGTGAAGTCAGAAGATCGGCGCCCACTGCAGGATAGGCTACCTAAACAATAAGCCAATTTCGAAACTGCCATCTTTGGGCTTTAATCTATGCAAGGTCACAGGTCGCGAGGTGTAAACAGTGCGATTTCATTGCTAACAAAGCGTTTTCTTGGAATGTTTATACCTCGCGACCTGTGACCTTGCATAGATTAAAAGCCAAGATGGCAGTTTCGAAATTGGCTTATTACACGTGATCTTAATATGAAATTTATTCACATATTTTCCAGTTGTTGAAGGGTTTTTCACCACTGGTTGAGTTCTAGAAGACACTATCAGAGCTTTCATAAAAATGAGGATACCAGAGCAAAAGCCAACAATTTCTTTGCTCATGTTTCATATTTAGTCAATTACAAATAAAATTTTGTTTATATAAATTTGTTTTATAACAAATTATTGAAGAGTGCCTGTTGGCACTCTTCAATAATTTGTAATAAGACCAATTTTGAATAACAAATTGAGACCACCCAAAAATAATCTAGTCCTCAACCAGTTAACAAAGACGCTCGACATGATGAAATTAGTTTCAGATTCAGATTCTTTATTTCAATCTCCGTATATCATTTTATGATGCCGGAGTCCATCAAAAAACTTAAACAGTCGGATTTGGACAGTCAGTAAAATATTACAGAAATAAATATTTCAATTTGGAGAATCACAGTCATTTGCTGTTTGTCTACATCTACGTACGCCTGTATCACACCAAAGAAATCAATTAATCTACGTCTGCCTGTATCACACCAAAGAAATCAATTAATCTACGTACGCCTATATCACACCAAAGAAATCAATTAATCTACGTACGCCTGTATCACACCAAAGAAATCAATTAATCTACGTACGCCTGTATCACACCAAAGAAATCAATTAATCTACGTACGCCTGTACCACACCAAAGAAATCAATTAATCTACGTACGCCTATATCACACCAAAGAAATATATTAGTGGCGTGGCCTGTTATTTATTTATTTATTTATTTATTTATTTATTTATTTATTTATTTATTTATTTATTTATTTATTTATTTATTTTACTTTATTTTATTTTATTTTTGTTTTCGAGGGATGGGGATGTGTTTGTCATTGGACTGGACCAGACCTATCATTTTCAAAATCACAGGATAGCGACCAACGGAGTTGTGCTTTCCCGTGGGGAACTCCGCCCCCAATCATTACCTGAGTGAGGATGCCGTTCCCCAACTATTTCAAGGCCTGGAATGGCTTGATCTTCACGAATATCCAACACCGCGAGCATTCACTCGTAACACTCATTCATCTTGCTAGCCGTACTAAACCTATTTTAGCTGTTTTGAGCAGATGAAGCCCCGCCCAGACAGCAATACCCACTTAGTTTGCAGAGTTTTGGGTACTATATTTCCACATTTTCATCTTGCTAGACACACTAAACCCATTTTAGCTGTGTTTAACTCGCGCAGCCCTGCCTAGACAGCAATTCCTAATAATGAAGAGTTTTGGGTACTATATTTCAAAATTTGACCATCGGACCTCATTTTACGAGATGGGGACACCCCCCTCTCGGGCATTCCCGCGTCGGCTATTTCTGCGAGTTGGAACGGACGCCAAACGCGCAGTTATGGCCGACGCGAGACGTTCATCAATTCCTTAATTTTGGAAAGTATCCCCGGACTAACGCCCTCCTGGGGAAAATATCAGAAAGGCGAATGCCACACATCGTATGACATGTATTTCACAATGGTAATAACCCCAGTACCACTAGCTTAATTCCCTTCGATATTATACATTGAGATCTATTAACTGCCGATGGTCTTTATCTTCCTTTGATAAGCTTCGTGATCTCAAAACAGGTACTTTAACCCTTTACGTAACGTAACGGCCAAAATCGGCCAGCGGTATTCTCAAAAATCGCCAATTAATTTTCATTGTTTTTTTTTTTTCATTTTTTGTCTCAAAAACATAGACTATGACCCCTCGTTGGAACGAGCTCGTTCCAACGAGGGATCATAACCTATGTTTTTGAGACAAAATTGAAAAAAATTAGTTATTCAAAAATTTTTTGTTGTTGCAAGTTTCGTTTTCTTTTCGTGTTAGGTGAAGGGTTGATATATAATCAAGAAGGGATTCTCTGTACAACATTTTAATCTCCTTGTCGGTGATTTTTAGTCAAGTCGTGGCTAGAAATCACTGCCAAGCCACTTGTCTCACAAAATGTGGTGTAATGGAAAATTTGGAATATTACCAAGCCTTTACCAGAAACTTGACAACAATGGGGCTTGAAGCTTTTCAAGTTCTATTCCACTTGGCGTATCGCAGCTCTTAGAGGCTACGGACTACAGGTGTTTGTGTGACTCCCAGTGATCCTGACTGCACCATACACTGTGCCATATGTTCTCAAAACATCTCTCCCGGAGTGGACCACATGTCTTCACTTCCCATGGTAAATGACCATTCGAAGTATTCACTCCCAACGTGCATATAGAAAATTTAAACAGATGATATATTTAAAGTCGGTCTCTCCTATAACATCTTATCCATCCTGGTGGACGGATTAATTTGTTTTTTTTCTTCAACTTCACTTTTACTCTTTGTTAGCGGACTGATATCTACAGGGTATTCAGACAAACTAGTTCTGAGACCTTTTTTTATTTCCGCTGAGCGTGTGTTGCAGTTTTGAGCTTTGGTGATTAACATTGTTTTTAATTTAAAATATCCATTTAATGACGGAATTTCGAGTAACTTATTTTAATACGAAAAGCTAAATACATTCGCGATCCCTGGAGCTGAGGGGAAAAATTGGGAAAGACGGTGAAAGGGGGTGCCAGATGTGTAACTTGGGCATGGTGGAGACTCTGGAACACTTTCTTCTAGAATGCCCAAAGTACCGGTCTAAAAGAATGAGATTCACTGGGAGTATAATGTGGAAGTGGGATGGGAGAATGAAGGGCATGTGGTTAGGGGGAGACTCAAAGGAGAGGGTTAATATGCGAATCGGAGAGATTGGGAAGAATGGGGCAAGGGATGTCATCAAGCAGTTCGTCTCCGAGTGCTGGGAGGAGAGGAGAAGCGTGGGAAGAGGGAGGCAGTTGGGAGTACAGGGGTAACCAAGGCCTTCTCGTCCGAGAACCGCGACAAATCAGCGGCTGACCAAAGTGTTATTATTTATTATTATTATTAGTTTGAAAACCATATAGGATGTCACCGTGTGACAAGTTTGATAGCATTTTTGCAAGACTCTACTAATTAAATACACAGTGCATCCTTACCTCAAGGTTTCACAACACTTTCGACAACCGGGGTCACCTAGTGTCGAAAATTACTTAGATAAAATTAATGTTTTCCCTCGTAGTATACTGACCCAGGAGATCATTTATTTTTCTGCTAATGATTGAAATATCTAACCTTCGAATTTTCTTATCCCATTAGTTTGTTAACTTTCTTATGTGGTTTTATCCGTTTATTGTGATAACAAGGTTTGGGGATACCAGTAAAACAGTACACGGTAACCAATGTCTGTGGTGGACGGGTTCTAATGTCGGCAACATACATTGAGGTTACAATACAGTGTTTTTTTCCATTGATGACAGTACTAATCTTTCCTCCTCTCCCCATCTCATCAAGCAAAAACAACCATCTATCCATTTAGTTTATCATCTCATGAAAAAAAGATACTGAAAAAAAATATAGGTCGCCACGTGAATTTTGCCTTTAAATTTGGAGCTTCCTATACTCCCGTCCAGTTTCGCACTGAATGAAATAGACGTATTTTTACCTACTCCCACCCAATTTTAATCTTCTCTCACACATTTCAGAAGACAATAGTCACCAATATTTTATATCTTTTCCAAAACATGCACTTTAAAAATTTTATTCACACTTACAAGCTCGGTTCATTTTCCACCAATCGGATAATTCCAGGAACTTTTATCCTCCATTAACCACTAGAGGCGCTGTTTGCACGAAAACACTGTATTGTAACCTAGAGGATATGGAATAAGTGTTTTTCTCATATAATATATATGAAACTCGTCTAAGAATTTTCCGTTCTGGCGAGCCCATACGGAAAATTCGGACGAGTTTCATAAATATTATATGAGAAAAACACTTATTTCATATTCTATTTATCATATGACACACATACGCACAAATTGGCCACTTAAAAACATCCTCGCAAACTAAAACTTTTCATTTTTTGCTCCCAAAACATAGGTTATGACCCCTCATTGGAACGAGCTCGTCGAGCTCGTTCCAATGAGGGTCATAACCTATGTTTTGGAAGTAAAAAGTGAAAATATAAAAAAAAAATGAACGGCGTTTTTCTTGTAGGTAAAAGATTAATACAATATAACCCACCCCAAATAGGACAGATAACGTAAATTCTCCCTACTGAAATTATGCAAATGTGACCCAGTTGTATTTTGTTTAGCCAATCAAATTGTCCAATTTTGAAATTGACCAATGAAATTGACGGAAGGCTTTATTTATCACTTATTAATATGAAAACAAAATATCAAATGTTTTAAAGTGAACAAAACGGACGAGTCATGTGATAAATATAGATATCAACTCGTCTCCTGAGTTCTTTCACAGTTTGGTCAGTCAATTAACAATTAACAATTAACAGCTTGCATATTTTCCAGAAAGTGATTACTATCATATCTGGAAAATTAAAGAGCTTAACCTATACACTTGACTTGATCTAAATTTAAGCTGCATTTTCCAAAAAACTCAATATGTCAACATTCAACAAGATTGAGAATATGAATAACATCCAGGATAAGAGACGGGAAGAAAGAAAGGAGGACAGAAGACAAAGAAGGGAGAGTGAGAGAGCAGCCAGGAGAGGGTCTATGGGCATGGATAAAAAGGTTAGTGAATCCAACTCTAATTCTTTTGTTAATTTTAATGCTACTATTGCCAGTCTAACTGGGCAGTTAGCACGTATACAGGCCCAAATAGATAACCTTTCAAAACTGTTCAGGGAAAAGAATGAAATCATTGCAAATTTGAGAGGTGACCCAAATCAACCATCCTCTCCACCAACTCCTGGCTCTGCGCCAGCAAAGGTCCCGGAGGAAGCGGAAGGTAAAGAAAACAACACTAGATCTGTTCAGGAAGGGGAATTGCCAAATACAGCACACACCTTACCTACTCCACCCACCCCTGGCTCTCCTCCAAGGGAGATCCAAGTGGGGGCGGAAATACACGCAATACCTAGTAATAGAACTGTGGTTGAGTCCGGTTGCTCAGCAACCCCAGCGACCGCGGCATCTGAAGAGGGCAGAAGCCCAAGATCCTATGCCGAGGTCGCTCGGGCAGCTGGGAGAACCACTACAAACAGAACATCTTCTCCTAATAATGACCCAAAGGACCCCCTCAATACTAAGAGTTTCAACCCAGACAAACCACTGTCACAGCTCTTCAGTTCTGGCAACACCCAGGTAAATCAAAACATCCTTCAAGGCACCAATGGAAAAACACCCCCAAAAAAGAAAACAAAAGCAAAAAGGTAACGACTCTGACTCAGATACGGAGTTGCAGGAGTGCACGAACGAGGAGGGCTTCGACACAATGACGAAAAGAAATGCCAAGAGGTGTAGAAGTCTCATTCCTCGTCCGTGTCCTTCTGGCTCTGCTCCATCAGTAGGTCCATCAACAGGCCCAACAGGCAATAATAGCGCCATGAGAAAGGACAGTCTCACCAGCTATCCAAAGAGCACAGATAGGGCACTAAGCCAGCTGAATCAGTCAAATCAGCCAACCCCGTCAAATCTCACACAGACACCATTACAACGCCGTTAATGGAACTAGACTTTTCTGCTGTTGTCAAAAGGACAGCAGATCTACCGCTAACTAAACCGAAGAGACAAGGAGAAGTGCCCCCCCCCCCCCCCTCCTGAGAAAAAGACAATACCATTTATGATTGTCGTAACCCGGGTTCACCCAGAAACCCCCAAGGAAGCCATCTTAAGGGGATTACCAGACTGCGAATGGGAGAGGTTCACCTCAAGAGCCACGGGCAAAATGCACGTGGAGACTGAAAGTGAACTGCCCTAACAAAGAAATGAAACAAAAATTAACCGCGAATGGAGTAACCACCAATGGTAGGAAACATGTGGTGAAGGAGTACAGAATTACCCCTCCACCAATCCAGTGCCATAAGTGTAAAAAATTTGGGCACGTAGCCACTAACTGCAGGGGGAATCTGACCTGCATGAGATGCGGAGGTAATCACCTCACAAAAGCGTGCAGATCAGCCTCTCCCTCATGCCGAAACTGTAAAGGGGAGCACGTCAGCAATTATCGCGGGTGTCCCCACTTCAAAAAAGTGAAACAAAACATAGAGTTAAAAAACCTGAACCTGAAAAATCCCGACAGTGCCTCTTCCCCCATACAATTTGCTCATTAGTTGCGGGAGCATTGTTCTCCGTACTAAACAAACATGTCAGTACAAACCTGTCTGACATCTGTCAAGATGTTAGCCGGTCAGCGTCCCGGCTTTTCAAAACCCAAATATCCGAATCTTCAATTAAAGCCGCAATGAACACCCAATAAAGCCACCAATCACCTCTAACCAAACACCGCGACTAAAATTGCAAACCCCATCATGAATCAGTTACAAATAGCCATGTGGAACGCTAGAAGCGTTAGTAATAAAAAAAAAACTTCAGATCAACCGATATTTCGAAGATACAGACATTGTCTGTATCTGTGAAAGTTGGCTTCAACCCAACCAATTTTTTTTCTGAAGTGGGTTCAGCTCCATTAGAAGAGACCGACAAATCACTAAAGGAGGCGACGTTGCTCTTCTAATAAAGCAGAACATCAAAACTAAAACCATAAAAACTGATCAACTCGATGCTGAGGTGATTGCAACTGAACTCACAGTCGACAATAAAAACATCGCGATCGTTTGTTATTATAACGACCCAAGCAAAATTGTTTCTGATAACGATTTCTTTACGGGGAAATACAAACACTACATCTTCCTCGGCGACTTCAATGCCAAACACCTGTACTTTGGTTGTAAAAAAAAAACAGGCCCAACGGTGAAGCCCTTTTCGAAATCACAAAAAAACATAACCTCCATGTGGTTATGAATGACAACTCAGCAACTTACATCAGTAGCAACCCAATATTCCCATCCGAAATCCTCGATCTAATTATCGCCAGCGACTCCCTGATAAATCACATCGACGACCACTGGGTCGGCGATGATGACCTAGGCAGTGACCACCTCCCGGTCCATGCCTCAATCCAACTAGGCAACGGCCCACTCAGGTACCCCCCCCCCCCCCTCCCAATCTCCGCAGGAATTTTAGGAAAATCAATTGGAACCTCTACCGCGACATCATTGATGTCAAACTCACAAAAACACCCCCATCCAATGCAACTGAACTCGAAACCCAATGCGAGGGCATAGAAAAAATCATTAACTCAACCCTGAACGAAATATGCCCGAAAGAAGAAGTGCGCCCCTGGAGAAATACTATCTCGGGCGACACTCTCTCACTAATCAAAACCAAACGGAAAGCTCTTCGCGCTCTTAAACACGAAACTGACCCCAGTAAGAAAGCTGACCTCAAAAAAACATACAACTGCCTTCATGGCGAGGTCAAGGAAGCCCTCCAAGCCGAAAAACAAGCCAACTGGGAAAAGGCAACAGCCACTCTAAACGGGGTCCAGGATGCTAAAAAATTCTGGGACTCTTTCAAAACCCTAACGGGGCAAAAAACAAAGACCGCAAAGCTGCAGCCAAACCTCTTAAAAGGGAAGACGGTTCCTCCACGCGCACCGACAGAGACAAGGCCGACACCTTTGCCAACCTTCTAAGAAAAATGCATCGCCCGTATTAAGGTCCGGGCAACGATGACACCATCATAAATGCCATTGACGACTTCATCAATGAACACCCGGATATCTACCGTGACCCCAAATTCGACAACGAGCCAGAAAATGGGGATGACGATGACCTCGTCACCCCCATCACCAATGACGAAATCATCAGCGTCATAAAAAACTTCAGAAAATTCCTCCTCACCCGGCGAGGACGAAGTTAGTTACAAGATTCTAAAACAAAGCCCAAATTCCCTAATCGAAAAACTGAACAAACTGTACAACGCATGCCTCACCCATGGCTACTTTCCTAAATGTTGGAAAAGATCCATCGGTGTCATGATACCAAAACCTGACAAGGACCCCTCCGATCCAGCCAGCTACCGCCCAATCAGCCTCCTCAGCTGCATTGGCAAGACATTCGAACGAATCCTTATCATTCGGCTCAGGGGTCACCTTGAAGACAATGATTTTTTTAATAAGTTGCAAAGAGCCTATAGAAACCGTAAAGAAGGCATCGAGCATGTCTACCGACTAGTCACTCAAATGAAATATCTTACAATATAGTGGGGATAAGTCAAGAATGTAGACGAATATATAACGAACTATTTATTCGATGAACAAAAAGAAAAAAAACGATCCCCTGATACAAACATCTGTATCAGTGGGCCGGATACACGACAGCTGCGGAGTTAATACAGACAAAATACATGTTGATTGTAAGATAAAATGTGTTCTGGCACATAGAACACATTGGAACTCAGGGGACGAACTGTATTCTTAGCTTGACTTTATACATGTGTTGCGGTTATGATATTGCTCTATATGTTGAAGATGGTCTTACACAACAATAAAATACAATAATTGGTTTTATCACCTGTTTGTTCACCTTTATTATCTCCTTACATTCAATATCTATTCATTCTCCACTATAAAAAAATATCAAAATTCACATTTACCATTTAAAACTACAGAAAATTTCGTCAAGATGCTCCTCAATTAAACCCTGAAACACACTGTTGCTGATTGTCGTGAATAACTTCGAAGGTTGGTCACATATGACCTATTAACAAACTAATAAGTCTATTTAGGTAGGTTCATTGGGTAGCTGAACATTCAGAGTGACTATCTCAGATATTGTGTTCCAACTTCGGATATGCGGATACGAAGTGCTCCGAGAGTGAGTTTGCAGACCTCAGAAAGGCTTCATTCAGTAAAATGGAATCTCTATAGTAAATTAAAAATATCCACAAAATGTTCAGTTTCGTCTGCCCGAAGACGATGTAAGTTTGTGTCCCTTTCTACAAGCCCAGTTAAGTTTGATGTTTGGACAGAGTACTGTTGGTCAGTGCTTCTCTATCCGACTTCTGCCCAAAGAGGTAAAGAATTTGTTGATGAGCAGGATATGTGAGCCTCTACATTTTCGCCCATGTGTACTGTCTCTATGAAAGCACGACTGACACCTCACAATTTGAATACGACAAGGTGCATTCTCAAAACTCAACAATCAAGGACGGGGGTGTAGGGTAGTGAATTTCCAACTAGTGGGGGGGGGGACCCCCCTCCCGGTCCCTCCCCCTATTTGGAAATTCACTACCGAGAAAAATTTTGAAAATGAAGCCATGAAAGGGGGCATAAAATTGATTCTAGTAACTGAAATGCCAACACATTTATGATAGAATTATCAGGTTATTATTATTTTGGGGACTGAATTTGTGCTAAACAAATGCTCAAGCTGAGAACTTTGAGCAAATCACACTCTCCTAACATTAAATCAGATTTTATGCAGGAATGAACAATTTTCGATGTTTCATCATTTTGTAACTGTGAATGATGGAATTAACTCAGGATAACGATTTTACATGATGTGATTTTCTTGAAGTGCATTTCGAGGATTTTTTTTATTACGAGAAGTAAACTTACTATAGAAATCTCGTACCATTTGACATCATGCATACTTATGAAGCTCGATATTGCGTACACTGTAGTTGTAAATAGTAACAGTTGGAATTGTTGTCGATTTGAAACCGAGTTGGAATTTTGGGATGTGGAAGGAGACATCGGCATCACCAAAGAAGCTAAAATCGAGATAGATGGACTTTTCAACCCCCCCCCCCCCTCCCCCAGTGTCGACACGTTCCTGTCAACGACGTTATCTTTTTATGTACACTTTTAAAAGATTTTTCACTTTTTCTACCTGTTTATATCACTTTAAAACATATGAATTGGTTACATAAACTACACGTTTGATTACAGACGTTTTATTTTTGCACTTTAACTCTTAGCACGAATGGAAAACGACACTCACGAAAAAAAATCTTTAAATCTTAATTTTTTTCGCTAAGAATATAAGCTGTGTTGAACTCTCATTGAAACCAGCTTAACGAGCACCTTCCAATGATGGGTCAAAGACCCTGTTTTTGAGGCAAAAAAATGGCAAAAAATAATAAAATTTGAATGCAGATTTTTGTGAATATCGATGGTTGCTGTTAACCTTCTACCGAATGCAGACGATATCAATTTTTTTTTTATTTTGATGATTTTGTCATTTCAAATTCAAATTTTTCAAAAATTTCAACAAAACCATATCTTGTGACCCCTTCATTGGTCCCAATGGGATTCACATGGTATTGTTTTGTTTAATTTTTTTTTAAATTATATTGTTTCAACTGCTCAATTTGTAAATTACGCGATCGAATACGTATACATTCGTTAGATAAAAGGCTTAACCCTTTACCCAACGAATCGGTCACATCCGCACGCGTAATATGCAAATTCAGTAGCTGAAAAAATATTATTTTTCAGAAAATTTCAACGAAACCATACCATGTGACCTCTCTTTGGGAACGAGCTCGTCGAGGGGTCACATGATATAGTTTGGGTGGAATTTTTGGAACTTTTTTTTTAAATGATATTTAAAATAATAAACTTGATATCTGCGTTGGGTGAAGGGTTAATCTAGAAAGTGAGTTAAGTGCTTCATTTTGGCATTTTTATCTCTTCTAGAAAATGTAAATTAAGGGTTTACCCTCTTTCTGAAAGTTTGGTTGAGCAAGCAATCTGAAACGTATCTCCAGCCCCCCGCCCTGGTACACCGAGTGTATGGCGCGGGTGTTCCCATTCGGCTCTCCGTTACATGACGGCAATATATTCCCCCACACTTAAACTTGCACAATTTTCCACAAAACCCTCTGTCCCTCATATTCCCCTATCTACCCCTGTCCCCCGCTGTTGGTTACGGGCTACACGCCTGTCGAACAGCGATTTTATTGCTAATTGTATTTTTAATGAGCAAGCTGTTGACATCATCGAACGGCGTAAATTGAATGAACGCACGATTCGTCGTGCGATAGAAATTGATCAGCATAATTTGAGTAAAAATGTCAATAACCAACAAAAAACACGTCAGAGTGCTTTGCATGGACAATTATACGTGTATTGGTTGATCTTTTGTGGTATGTGAATGACTGGTCTCAAAACCACGTGCAACAAACAATGGCTGAAAATGTCTTTTTCTATACACTGACTTTCAAACACTCGTCTCTTTGTTTGTGAACAGATTCATACTTATTACCCTATACTCCATTTATTAGCTTGTCCGTGTTTCTTTTCATAATAATTTTTTACGTATTTCAGTCAAAGACAATGCACCACGTACAATTCTCAAAGTCCACCTGCTGATTGACTAATGAGTGGAATCGGTTGACAAAAATGACGTGGGGAGCACCTGTAAAAGGATAACTCACCATAAACCTGGAGATTTACACCGTCATGCATTGTCAGTAGGCCTAAGATAGGTATATATGTTTCGCCTCGAGTGAATCAATGGTACTAAAGGCTATCATTGAGCCAGCAGAGTACAGGTCGTACATCCTAAACTACCGCACTAGACAACCATTCATTAACCCCACTCATATACATATTGATAGTTTAGTAAACAAGATTAGTCCAATGATCAATTGTTTTCGAAGCTTAAAATATAGAATATCGTGTGCATCACTAATTGCATTGTATAACCACTTTATACTTCCGTTATTTGACTATGCTGATGTTATATGGGATAACTGTACAGAGGAGAAAGCAAACATTTTAGAAAATCTCCAATTAGATACCGTACGTACAATTTGTGGTGCACCTCGCGGTACTAGCCATGGACTTCTGTACAGAGAAACTCGTTTTGTTTCCCTGAAAACACGCCGAATCCGACATAAATTAACAATCTGCTTCAAAATGATAAATGGATTAGCACATAATTACTTATCGCGGCAGTTCCACCCGAACCGTTGCTCAAAGGTCTACATATTCTCTTAGAAACGATGAACAACTATGCACTATATTTTGTAGAACAAAAGATTTTTCAGATTCATTTTTACCATCGACAATTAGGCTATGGAACGAACTGGATTCTGAATTACGCAAATGTATAAACGTAAAAGCTTTCAAGGATATGATAAAACGTGACGACCGTATAGTCCCCAAGTATTACCTTTCGGGTTCCAGAGCAGGTCAAATTCTCCACGCGAAAATACGCATAGGGTGTAGTAATCTTAATGCTCATAAATTTGACAGATTTATTGTGGATGGTCCAAAATGTGATTGTGGCTTCGGGTATGAAAGCACGGAACATTTTTTCTTTAATTGCCCTCTCTTCGTGATCCAGAGACAGACCCTTTTAAACAAATTAAACAATGTTAATGTATCCCTACATACTCTTCTCTTGGCGATCCCCAATATTCAGATGAGGCTAATAGTGAGCATTTTTTGGCTTTCCAGCAATATATAGTCGACACTGGGAGATTCGATAGTCGCTGGTGGTGAGTGTGAGCAGTCACCAACTGCTCACACCTCCCACTGGATACTACTGAATCCGTCAGTCCCACTTATCTTTTAGTACATGGTGACCTTCCCTATACGTAACAGGCTGTCTAAAATAGGAATAATAGGCATGTTTACTTGTTCGAAAATCTTGCCAGATCCCATAGTGCCCACCATTCACTCTATAAACAAATTGCAGCCAGTTTCTGTCCAGACATACAATTTATCAAGAAGTTGAGTTTCACACACTTACTATTATTGTATGACAACTTTAGAGTGCAATGATTTGTAATATCATCTAAGTCAAAGTGTAACTCCTCACCAGCACCTGCACCCGTTTGAATGTTTTTGTATGAGAATTGAATATTGTTGTAAGGGGGGGGGGGGGGGGGGCGTTTAAATAGGCTTAGCCTGTTCGCCAAACCCTATTTCATATCTGAAAGAAATAAAATTACTGTTTAAAAAAAAACAAAAAAAACACTCACTCACAATACCACCTGGCCTAGCATTACGTGTTACCTAAACCAGGCATAGGATAATGTAAAACATTAGGTGGATTAGTAGTACTATATCCGCCCATACTGTACTGCCATACCACTCCCGTCCGAGAAACCCGACACACCTTGACCCGAACAGCGTAATGTAAAATCGTAGACATCAACAGCGGTCAATGTTTCCATGACGTCGCGTGAGCATCGTGATGTCACAACGTCATTTGCAACATCAACCGTTTTGCAACGTCATTTGCAACATCAACCGTTTCGCAGGGAAAAGTGTCAAGAAAACTCTCATCTCTTCCATCAATCTCCTATCATATACCTATACTGGGCCTATATACCCCATATCATACCCATGCATACACCTTGCTATACTATTATGCATATGAAGTATGAATACCATATACCAATTGATCAAGCTGGATAGACCCGTGGTTTGGCACAAGAAAAAGTTTCGTTCCTATGGAAATTTAACACATAGGCCTATATTCGTGCTTTTGGTGAAGAGATAATCTTTCATTTTCATAAGAAGTCAAGCTGCCTTTTATTTATTTCAGTACCAGTTTTGTCAGTACACCGAAATAACAGAATGCTCTGATTTTTATGGCAAGAAAATTGGATTATGAAGTTTAACAGAAGAATAGTAACTAGATTATCTGCCGCACCTACAAACACGAACACCGAGTGTCAACATTCGTTCTTTGCTGAGAGAATATGTTTTATACAGTAATTTGCAAGTTTGTATTCTTCACAGGAAAAAAAATTATAAGTCTCACCCACGGACGGGCAGGCGGACGGACGGACGGACGGACGGACACTCCAACATTTCGGGTTTATGGGCTACCAAAAAAAAACATTTTGTATGAAATATCCACCCCCAGACCCCCATCCACCCCTCATGTTTGCTATCAACATTACGAAAATTTAATATTGTTTGGTTAACCCTTTACCTAACATGAAAAGCAGGCGACACTTTTGCAAAAACGATTCGTGAATAGCTAATATTTTTCATTTTTCGTCTCAGAAACATAGGTTATGACCCCTCGTTGGAACGAGCTCGACGAGCTCGTTCCAACGAGGGGTCATAGCCTATGTTTTTGAGTCAAAAAATGAAAACAATAATGAAAATTAATTGGCGATTTTTGAGAATAGCGCTGGCCGGTTTTGACCGTTGGGTAAAGGGTTAAGCAACACCTCCGAGTATTGGCTCATAAGAATCTATTAACACGATAGACACAAGGGAATATCTCTCCGGAAGATCTTTGCGCAATGTGTTTATTTATTATTTATTTATTTGGTTTTAACGACACTTTCAATAGCCAGGGTCACCTCGTGTCGGACAGTTTTACGGGTGGGGGAAGCCGGAGGACCTGGACTGAACCATCGAGCAACGGCGAGCAACTGTCAGACTCCCCAACATACTAACTCCACATAAGCAGGGTGAGCATTGGTTGAAGACAAGTGCACCATCGACGTTCAGTACCCATTATTACATCTGTTTACGTTAAGAGTAATACGTTCTTGACCTATCACACGCCGCGTTTATTTCTTGTAACAAAATAAATATTCAAGACATGTGCGGTTACCTTTTCCCGCCATTCTGTGAGAGAGATGTTAACCGGTGACGAGGGCCGTAACGAACCGTCGTTGGTGGTTCGGTCCAAAAAACTGGGCCCGTTTTTTTGTCACTGGATCGGTCCAATGCGGTCCACTTCTGTGTTTTCGTTTTAAACCAGCGTATGACATTTTGACGCCTTTCGTGTGAGCATTCGATAGTTAAGGATGACCGCAGGTTTTCAGTGGATATCAGACACGTTTGATTATGACGTACGATTAGGGTAAAAAATCTTTACGTATGTTACTGAATTAATTAGTTCAGCATCATTCTATGTAAATTAAGTATCGTATTTAAAAAAAGATTTTTGACCCTAATCGTTCGTCATATTTGATGGCTTTGTAACAAGCTAATTTCTCGTGCTGACATTGAATGTTAATGGGTCGCTTAAGCATTGCAGATAGCACCTTGTTGCATTCTAGGCAGGGGTGGTGGATACAGGTGAGGTCGATTTATCAGGTTTGATCGTAACGACCAAAGGTGATAAATCGACCTCACCTGTATGCTTTACCAGGCGTTTACAGCAAGTAGGCTAAACTGTCTGTGGATTATCTTGTCTGGGTGGATTTGGTACTTGCATGTCTGTAAGATTACGATCTATTTCAGTTAACAGATTTTTTAACAGACTGTATACATTTTAGCGTTTGCTGCCACTTACTGCAAACAATGATCCGAAATCCATCGAAACTGAACCAGTACGAGAGAAACATAGCTGGCGAGAATATGGGGGGGGGGGGCTCTGGATCCGCCCCTTGTTTCACCAGTCATTGGTTGTGTTAAAATATATGCATACAAAAAAACATGGCCCGGCAAAAAAGTGGAGGGGCTGAAGCCCCCCCCCCCCCCCAGCTCCCGGTTCCGACGCCCCTGCAAGGGGTGAACTCGTGAATCACTTATGCGTTTATTAAAAATAGGCGCCCGTCTCC
The DNA here is from genome assembly GCA_031216915.1 of Pictodentalium vernedei. Classification (NCBI taxonomy): domain Eukaryota; kingdom Metazoa; phylum Mollusca; class Scaphopoda; order Dentaliida; family Dentaliidae; genus Pictodentalium; species Pictodentalium vernedei. Next base: position 49,993,760 of record CM062288.1, on the reverse strand, counting down.
TGTTTGGAACGACTTTGACATTTAGATTTTTCGAACTGAACGAAGGCTGCTTCCTTGCATCTGAGTGATCAATGACAGTTCACACAGAGGGCATTTCGTTGGCATTTTTGTATCATCTTCATCACTCATTCGGCAAAAATGGTATCAACAGCGGTTGGGGACAGACCCATTAGGCCGACGAAAGTTCGGTCGAATGTGAGAAAATTTTGATTTTTCAAATTAAAAGAGCACTGTTTCCTTGCATCTGAGCGATCAGTGGTAGACTACACTGCTGGTATACTGAAAGGTTCTGTATACAAAAGCAGTCCAGAGAACATTTCAATATACTGACATTCTATGCAATCAGATCCAATTCGCCAGTTGTGCGTTTTCCCCAATTTTCAGGCACCTGTACACAGGTGTTGGGCTGCATTAATTTTGGGGGCCCCAGGGGCCGTCTAAGAAAGGGAAGGTGGGGCACTTGGAATTTTACCGGTAGACCATAGGGACAGGCCGCCTCTGGGATTGGATCTTAGACTGTGATGGAAGCGTGAACATTACCAGAACTAATCTCCTAGTTATTTCACAGGTCAAGTTGGGAAGAAGGAGTACAAAAATGAGCATTTGTCCTCCAAACTTACGATAATTTGACACACTACAATTGCCCTTTGGACAGACTTGGTTGGGCCCCCCCCCCCCCCCCCCCCCCGGATTTGCTATCTCCGATATAGCGGGTGTGGTTCAGTACTGGACCGGATCGGAATTTTTCGGTTCGATTGGCAACACAACCATTAACAGAAGTCGTGTAACTTGTTCGCCAATTTCTTGTAAAATAAAACAAGAATAAAACCTAAAAACCTTGCTCGCACCTTGTCAGTAGGCTAAGCCGAATGCCGCTTTTGGTCGTACCAGGATAAATGAACTCTCCCGGATGAAAAATTCGGGAATTTCCACTGGGATTTCAGTTTTTAAATTCCATTGCTGCGTCCATGTCCATTTGTCGCGAGGAGATAAATTTCTGGCGCCAAATATCAGACGACATTTTGGTGTTTTAAGCTTTCAGCGGTGTTCGAGAGCAGGGCCCTGTACAGACGACATCGCTACATTTTCGATCAAAACTGGAAACATGTAAATTGTTTTGTACTGATGACGTTAACGTTTTGGAAAAATATAATATTGAAAGGAAGAAAGAGATCAAAATTGACAGATTATAGACTGCAGACCAGTTTGTCAAGTTTTCACAAATCTCGACACTGACAAAGTAATAGTTGAAGTTTGTGAAGACCAGAACTTCAGAAGAGGAAAAATCGCGGAGCACAATTAACCCTTTACCCAACGTAACGGCCAAAACCGGCCAGCGCTATTCTCAAAAATCGCCAATTAATTTTTAAAATATTTTCATTTTTTGTCTCAAAAACATAGGTTATGACCCCTCGTTGGAACGAGCTCGTTCCAACGAGGGGTCATAACCTATGTTTTTGAGACAAAAAATGAAAAAAATTAGTTATTCAAGAATTTTTTTTTGCAAGTGTCGTCTGCTTTTCATGTTAGGCAAAGGGTTAATAAAGGCCTAAGTAGGCATATCAAGGGAACAAGACTTTTGGTAACGACGATACATGTATTTCGTTCTAAAATAATTTTACAGGCCAGAAAGACTCGCGTTTTTTAAGGGCCTATATAAGTAATGGAATTTTGCTTATTTTGAACTTCTCACCTCTCATATTCCTTAAATTCAGGTAACGATTAAATATACACAAATTATACATCAAAATGAAGGTTGGGATGTATAGAACACAAAACACATATGTAATCAACTCATAGAGTCGACTGGAGGCACCACTGGTTCCTGGAAGTCTGCTACCGTATTCGCACCAGAACTGATAATAAAATAATATTTCATCAGAACAACTTGTGGCCAAATGTGCTTGATATAGCCAAGAACAAAGCTAGGCATTCAAAACACTTTCGAATACAGTGATTTTGGCAAAGGACAACACTGTCTGCATATTTTATTGAAGATGGTTTCCATGCTCGACAGACCTGCGCAAATCACTCGTTACCACGAATTTCCATCGAAAAACAAAATCGTAATTCTAAGAAATTTCAACAGGTGTCATGATACCTTGCACTGAATATGGCAACTGTGCAATCTCTATCTAATAACAGTATACTGTATGAAGGCGATCTTTTTCATTATTTGATTTTAGACGGCATTGTTTTTACATGCTTTTTCTGTCCGATGACGTCGACCGGAAATCGAAAGTAGACTCATACGTAAACAAAAGCAAAGGCTTTGGAATTTTCCCCAATGCAGCTCTGTCGCAGTGTTTTGAAGACTTTTTATTCCCTGGCCACAAGTTGTTTTCGTGAAATATTATTAAATTATCAGTTCTGGTGCGAATACGGCAGCAGACTTCCAGGAACCAGTGGTGCCTACTGTCGACTCTATGAGTTGATTACACATGTGTTTCGTGTTCTATACATCACAACCTTCATTTTGATGTATATTTTGTGTATGTTTAATTTGAATTGAAGGAATATCAGAGGTGAGAATTTTCAAAATAAACAAAATTTCATTACTTATATAGGCCTTTAAGACCAAAGTGAATGTATGCAATGTGACATTAGCCTAGACCTACCAGTACATACATATAGGGCCTACCACAGTCGGCTTGACTGAGTTGTGGTGTGGTTGAAAAGTTAAGAAAACTGAAACACCATGGCATAGGCATCTGGAAAACTGCCCCAAAGCAGATGCGTAGTCCGGATTCCATAATAAATAATAGGGGGAGCGGACCAATTTGGAAGGCCATTGGAGGGGGTTGGGGCCTCCTCTATTTACCCTATTCCTAACTAGGACCCAACAGTTCACCCTACCTGAAGGGAAGTGGGAGGAGGGGGATATATCTGGAGGGTCATAGTTATCACCTCCCACCAAGAAAAGTTTGAACAATTTAGTAGTCCAAGAGGGGGGGGGGGGGGAGCTAAAGTCATCCCTATACCCTGTCATATATACCACAGATTTCCAGACAGATGCCTGTGGAATAACATTATGACCATGGCAGGGATATGGCGACAGAGTAAGGGAATCCACAGCAGATACATGTATGCAGATTTAATGTAAGCGTTCATTTCATTTCCATGCAGGTTCCATCAGGCAAAAAACAAAATGGAAACCAAAAATCGGTTCCCACAAATTTTTGAACATTTCACTTTTTATCAATTTAAAACACTCAAGTTTTCTACCAAGACTAAATAAAATTGTATTAGGCTTAATAAAATTGAAAATCTGTTTCTCAGGCCCTCCCGCATGGTCCTTTTGGCTGCCGCATGCTCTCTTTTTATGACCAATGCAAACTTGAAAAAATAAAAATTAAATGGTTTATGTCTGACATTTTTACACAAGTTAATAAAATTGATAAATTTGTCCCTTGAGTGCAACAAGGCTTTGCAATGATTTAGCATTGCAAAGCCTTCTTGCACCCAAGGGACGAATTACACCACCACCCTTGCTATTCTGTAGATTATGAGGCCTATAATATGAACTTCTGATGGCAAAGAAATAATTACAGAAATAAAATATAAAATAAAAAAACGCCCGCCCACATGCAATTTTACAAAACTTGGACTGAGAAACAGAACATCTACTTTATGTGGCCTTATTTATCATTGATGAAACCGTGATGTGATTCATAATAGTAACAACTCAGTACAGTACAGGCATCATGGATTGGTCGTAATCCACACGTGGGCAGTTATGTCCATGCATCTGTTTACAACAGATGGTTGTACCCGGTGCTTCATTAATTAAAATTTTTATTATTATTCCTATAATTAGTGTTTGGAATCTAATATTATTGCGTCCGTCAAAAAAATGCCCACGCGTGGAAAGTGACCAGTCTACGACAACTGTACTGTAGATTCAGATTGTTGAGCATGTGTGTTGCCAAAAGTTTCTGATTCTTAATCACTAAAATCGAATGCACCCAATTTTGGCATTTTTAACATCAAAATCACATGAAGACAAATGCATGAAACTATAATTTAAAACAATAACAAAATCGCATTTTATGTCTGCAAGTGATGAGGGGAAAATTTCTTTGCTAAAATCTAAGATATGTTCTTCCAGTTTAACAGTGCTCCATGAAGAATCAAGAAGAGGTGTGTTAAAGCTTCATTAGTATTTATATCCAAAGTTATCAGACATTTCATCCCAATCAAATCAGCACAGGTCATGGCTTCCTTCTGCTGCCACAGATTGTACAGGTCACAGTGGAATGACAGCATGACTGGAGGGAGATGTTGTCACGTGAAACAAGTCAGTTCACAAACCCAAACTTGAAAGGGAACATAAAAATTAATAAAAACAGAATGTCACTGTCGTGTAACTGGAGTTAAAATTTGTTTATCTTTTTTGAAAGGTGCTATATAAGGAGGGGTGCTGGTCATAATGCCCCCAAACCAAAACATCATCCAAAATAAATTGGTCAAAACATCTCCAAGCTTTGGTCAAAACGTCCCCAAGTGTTGATAAGTATACCCCAAGCATTGGTCTAAACACCCCAAAGCATTGGTCAAAATGTCTCCAAGCAGTGGTCAAAACGTCCCCAATAATTTATCTCCAAATTATCAACTTTTTGAACTAGTCCACCTGTCTTTCAAAGGGGAAACTGGAGAAGACCAAGAGAACCATGGATTGAATAACCTAAGACTTCACTTACAATGGTGGGGAGGTGAGTTAGAGAGCAGGACCTCAAGGATTAGTCAAAATGTCTCCAAGCATTGATAAAAAATGTCCCCAATGATTTCTCCACACGTCATGAACTACATGAATCCTTCCAGTCTTTCCTTTCTCCATGACCACACCTGGTGCAATCATATCCTGCTGCCAACCCCCACCCATGCCCTCATGAATTGCAATCTGCCCTCCCCCCACCTGCACACCACCCTCCCACACACTATACATTTATCCATCAAGCTCATGAATAACGCAAATAAACCCACCCTGAGCATATGAGGCAAGAAAGCATCTAAGGCCAGGTACGCTGTCTGATCTGGTACTTGCAAAGAGAGATCTTGCATGAATGCATGTGGGGGAGGGGGGGGGGGGGGGTAGGGTAGTTAATGGATAGGTTGAGATAAACATTTTGTGATATTTAAATACACCAGTGAGTGTTGTAAAACAGCCTCTTATATTTTTATACTGTACCAATGACCCAGACTTAGCTGGTGCTAATCTCCTTAATTCAGGGCCAAACACAAATTTTGCCCCCCCAATCCCCAAAATTTGCATCAAAAACCGAAATATACATGTCCTATATGGCCCTCCATACATCGACTCCTCTGCGCATGCGCAGTGTCGAGGAAGTCCCGAAATTGGCACCAATTATCATTTCTTAGTTTGGCCCTCAAAACAGTCACACTTCTCTGTTATTTGTGCTTCCAAATCTCAATTTTCATGATGCCAGACACATATTCATGAGTGAAATGGTGGAAATAAAGAGGATACATTAGGAGGAGAGGAAAATATTTAGTGCAAGAAAATGTTCAGGGCTGTAACTTATAATTATTTTATGAAATTATTTCTAGTTGCCTTTTTTCAAGGCATGGCCCTGATGTTATCATTCTTGCTATGAAGTACCATTGTTTGATCAGTGTTTCCTCTCTACCTTCCTTATTCCCCCCTAGCTTTTCTCCCATGTTTTGGCTTAATTTTTGTAATGTTTATTACTAAAAATTTCTTGGGAGTTTTGGCTTGGTAACAGATTTATTTCTGTTTTTTTCCCCATGTTTACGTCCTCACCCTAGGGGTGTTTAGGCGTTTTAGTCTGCATCTACCATCTGATGTTCTACAGTTTCTTCTCTGGAAGCCTCTGTTTTGCATCAGATAGTGTTTTAATTGGTGACTGATTTCGGGCCATGTTTGTTTTAGTGCCTGGAGTCATGTTTCCGGTTTGTTGACACTTTTGCTTAGGTTGACAACAGTTACTGCTGATAGTGATTTTTTGTCTTCTGCATCTCTCATTCATAGTAAGATACATTATTATTGTCCGTAAGTGTCTCATTAATTTTTTCAAAATGAATTTAAATTTTTGTCCACACTTAGGCTTTTTTGGGATCCATTGGGCTCAGGGTTCCCTTTGGGAACTTGGGCTCTTCTGAAAAAATTTTTTTTTTTTTTTTAAAAATTTTTTCTTTCAAATCATTATTTATTAATGAATATAATGGATTGTTGTATTATGTATCTTTATTTTCAAGGATTAGTGCGAGTACTTTGATTGTTTACATTTCACTATGAATGACTATTGTTCAAATTGTAATAGGAGGAAGTCTTCCTATGATTCTCATGATCTCTGTATTAATTGTTCTCTCTGTACTCGCACTGATCTTTGTTCTGTGTGTTTCAAATGGGATGAAAAACGTTGGAAACGTGTGTCACGGTATGTTGTTCCTGGAGAAAGGTCCATTCCGGTTCTTTCTCCTCAGAGTCACTCTAGTGTTTCACTCTCTTTTTCAGAGGAACAAGAACAGGGTGATGTTTCCGTGATGTCATCCAGAAGTGTGCCTCCGTCGTCACATACAAGCGAAGAGCTAGCGGCAAAAGTGCTCATGGAGATTCGTCAATTCCCTGAAAGGAGCCCGAAGGGGTTGACGTCCGCTAGCTCGACCGGGGTTGCGTCCATTCACCGAATGGGGCAGCACTCGGGTTCATCCGTTGCGGTCCAGCACAGAGAGTCGGGTGTTGCGAGCACTGTAAAACATCCACGTGCACACCCAGTGACGACGGAAAGGAGGATGGATCGGAGGAAGCCTGACAGTCCGGTGTTTAGCTTGTCCAGTTCGACACGGGCTGCAAGCGAGAGAGGTCCCTCTCTCATACAACAGCATCTGGGACCAGATGTTGTAGTCCGTAATGTTACGCAGTCGGAGCATACGTCCACCGCTCGGAGGGCTCCGGTATATAGGCAGTCCGCCGAGGCTACCTATAAGGCTTCCATATCCTCTCAGCAGCACACTCGACCGCACCTTGGCTACGTGACCAGTGAATTACAGTCAGCTTCGCCGACCAGGGATTCCTCGGCGACCAGGTCACGCCATCTGGTAGCCAGGGACTCGAGGCCTTCTTCGTCCGGACGTTCACATAAAAGATGTATGCAACGTCCAGGGAGCTTCCGGCGGCTAAAACCAGTAAGACCGCCGCTCCCCAGGCCTCTGTAACGGATGTGCTATCACAGATAGCAAAGTTAATCGCAGCATCCCAGCAACCGTCAGAGCCTCTGTCGGAACATGAAATGTCAGAAGATGCTGGGTCGGTAGGTTCCGCCGCTGGATCCGGTGCGGACGACCGAGATTTACATGATTTACATGAGGTCCGGCAGGATGGCGAAAGGGATTCTGATGAATTGGATATTTCCCTTTCGGAACAACATAAAATAGCCGTAGAATTCATCCGGTGTTATCTTCCAGAAGTTGTTCCGCCAGACCAAAATGCTGCGCAGCCGGATAGGAGGGTAATAGCGCCACTGGACACCGAGTTTTTTAATCGGTTTAGGGACATTGTCCCGGAATTTCCATCACAATCCAAGAATGTCTCTCGGATTTTTGAGTTATTGAATGACGCTATTGATAAACTTGCCAACAAGACGGGCAGGTCAGCCTTCCTACCGGCTTCTGCTCTACAGCTGCCGTTTATTAATCAAAGGAACAAGTTTGATACGGCAGGTCAGGGCATCCAGAGAGTTCCTCTGCGTTTAGACAACCAGGCTGAAGACCTTGATATATCCATGCCGTCGTCTATGTCACTTCCGTCGTCTACGATGGAAACGACGATATCGTCTAACAGAGCTAGTTTAGACGCTCTTTCCTACGCAGATCACCTTACTAGAGCGTTGTCATTACGCTTTGAAGGACCTGAATTTCAAGACGTACAAACGTCTTTAAGAGTTCTGTCCAGGGCCATAGCGTTTTCCACTTATAACTCTGCCCTTTCAGTGGCAAATCTGGAGTTAGCTCGACGTGACGCGGCCTTGGCTACTTCCACACGCGTGGACAGTAAGGTGAAAAACTCTCTTAGAGTCGCTCCGGTCTCTGGAGAGTTTCTCTTCAGTGGCAAGCTTTCTGATATATATGATAAATTAACAAAGAAAGCTTCGGACTCTCTGCTTTTTAAGTCTGCTTCCAAGAAATCGGAACCAGCAGACAGGAGTAGGCCAGGCACTTCCGGGACGAGTTCGTCCAGGGGAAGTTCCTATAGAGGTTCCTATGCGTCCTCTAGGTCTTACTCTAGAGACCGGCAGAGTAGCGACTCGACTAGGGGCCATTATGCTGGCCGAAATGACCGGTCAGACGCCCCTAGGCCGACGGGGCGAGGTGCGGGTCGCGGAGGACGTGGTTTCTCCTACCGCAAGCCTCGCGGATCCAGGAAGTGATGGTCTAGACCTCTGTCGCGTTCCGGTGGGCGGAAGACTGTCGAGTTTCTCAAGCAATTGGGAATCAATTACGGAGGACCCTTGGGTGCTAGGGGTTATTTCGGAAGGACTAAAACTGTCCTTCAAAGGCAAGCCTCCATTAACTCGAAGTCCAAGATGGACTCAGCTTCCGTCAAATTGTCAGAAAAGAACCGCACTTCTATCAGAAGTCCAGTCTCTTTTAACGAAGAACGCGATAGAGGTCGTAGAAAACCAGGAATCTCCAGGTTTCTACAGCCATCTTTTTCTGATTCCAAAGCCAGACGGCTCGTTCCGTCCAGTGATCGACTTAAGCTGGATAAACAAGCTGATCGTGACTCCAAAGTTTTATATGGAGACCATTCGATCGGTCAGAGCGAGCATTCGAGTGAACGACTATGCTGCGAGCATAGACCTCAAGGATGCATACTTTCACGTCATGGTACATCCGGCGTTCAGAAAGTATCTTCGCTTCGCTGTCCTAGGTGTTGTTTATCAGTTCCGAGCGATGTGCTTTGGTCTGAATCTAGCGCCCTGGGCATTCACTCGAGTAATGAACTCGGTAATGACTCATTTCCGAGCTCATTCGTCGGCGGGTAACGTCGGCTTACCTGGACGATATTCTTCAGAGATACGGCAACGAGTTAACGCTTCAGAACGACATGCACAATCTGCTTCTATTGCTCCGACGTCTCGGTTTCATAGTAAACGAAGAGAAGTCGTATCTGGTGCCGTCCAAGTCATTTACCCACCTGGGAATGAGCTTCGAGACGCACAACAATCTCGTTCGTCAGCCGTTAACCAGAGCGAAATTAGTCAGTTGTTATGCTCGCTATTGTCTTCACTCAGACAAAGTGTCAGCGAGGGAATTCATGAGACTAATAGGTCTGTGCGGAGCTGCCTCGGATCTCATTCCGATGGGGCGGCTACGCACCCGTCCTCTCCAGGTCTATCTGACTCAGAATTGGAGAGTGAAGATTCATTCGCTCGAAACGGACATACTCTTGTCAAGCCAAGTGAAACAAGAGATTCAGACTTGGGCAGACATACAGTGGTTAACTCAGGGAGTTCCACTGCAGTTGCCAGATCCGAGTTTTACGATTATGACGGATGCCAGTCAAACAGGCTGGGGCGCGACACTGAGCCCATCGGATTTGAAGTGCCAGGGTCTTTGGGATCCGCAGTTTCTAAGCAAGCACATCAACATCAAAGAGATGATGTCGATTTGGCTTGTTCTACGTCATTGGATAGACGTTATTCAGAATGCACACGTGCAAATTATGTCCGACAATACGACAGTAGTTGCGTATATTCGGAACCAAGGTGGCACTCATTCCATTCCGTTGCTCAATCTAACGGAAAGAATTCTTCTGTTTGTATTAGAACATCAGATTCTTCTCTCCATCCGTCATATTCCGGGTCGTCTGAACGTCTTAGCAGACTCCCTTTCACGGAGGGGTCGCCTGTTGCCGTCAGAATGGACTCTCAACAAGCAAGTATTCAATCAGATTTGCTACCAATGGGAACGGCCAATGATAGATTTATTTGCGACACATCTCAACAACCAGTTGCAGACGTATGTGTCACCTTGTCCGGATCCTCGAGCGTTTGCAGTAGACGCTCTCTCGATCTCTTGGGACGGAATGATAGGATATGCATATCCTCCAGTGCCGTTGATTCAGCAGATATTGCTCAAGATAAAACAATCACAATGCAAGATTCTGTTGGTAGCATCTCTGTCTCCACAGAGACCGTGGATAAATCTACTCAGGTGTCTGTTGTGGGACATGCCGAGGAAGCTTCCTCAACGGGAAGATCTTCTTTCGCAAGGGAAATCGCGCATCCTCCATCACAATCCGCAAGGTCTAAACCTTCACGTATTTCCATTGTGCGGTCCTTCTTGCACGGAAAACATTTTACAGGACGAGCAGTGGACGCGATTTCTAACTGCAGGAGGACCTCCTCTTCGCTAAACTATGCTGCGAAGTGGAGGGTCTTTTGTCAGTGGTGTGAGGATCATTCAGTAGATATTTATGATCCCTCCATTCCAGACATAGCAAACTTTCTAGTATACTTGTTTGATGAGATTAATCTGCAGCCTATCACCATTAAGGGTTATAGGTCTATGCTATCTGATACCTATGCACATCATGATAGCTTGAGGATTGGAACTAATGTCTCTTTATCTAAGTTAGTTAGAAATTTTTCGATAAATAGACCTAGAACCCTTAGATTAATTCCGAAGTGGAATTTGGCCTGGGTTCTTCTTAAGCTAAAAGAAGCGCCTTTTGAGCCTCTTGACACAGTTGACTTCAAATTCTTAACATATAAGACAGCTTTTCTCTTAGCTTTCTCTTCTGCTAGAAGAGTTAGTGAGCTTCATGCACTATCTGTGGAGGATTCTCACTACCGTAGTGTCGGTAATACTATTACCTTTACCACTAATGTTGGATTTTTGGCTAAGAATCAGGCTCCTAATAAGTATCCTGAACCTATTATTATTAAGGCCCTTCCATCATCTGATGGGCGTAGGCCTCTACTGTGTCCTGTTAGAGTAATACGTATTTACAGACGTAGATCTGAGTTCATCAGAAAGGGACGTAAGCGTTTCTTTCTGTCTTTGATGCCTAATAGAAAGGATATTATGGTTCATTCTATTGCTAGATGGATTCAATTAACTATTCGAACTGCTTATGAAAAATTATCTTCCTCTCAGCAGTCGGCACTCAAGATCTCAGCTCATGAAGTAAGAGCTCTTTCTACTTCTTGGGCCTATGCTAATTGTATTGCTATTACTGATCTAATGAAGGCTGCATATTGGTCTCAACCTTCCACATTCACTAATTTTTATCTCAGAAATATTGAGTCCATTTCTGGAGACCTCCATTGTTTAGGTCCGTTATCAGTTGCTCAGAATATCGACCACTAAACAGTTGCAACTATAGTTATGTAGGCTTTCTGTTCCGGCAGTGACTCTGTCCTGCTGCCCTCTTCGCTCTGGGGTATTTGACCCAGGGCAAGGGGAAGGGGGGGGGGGGTGTTCCCTTAGGTCACCTGCTTTATAGTGAAAAGCAAGGGAATACCTCCCCCAGAGTCAGTAATTCTGAGTCGGTACCGGGATGGTTTTAAAGTGTAAGATAATGTTTAATCATCCATGTAATATTTTTAAAGTGTAGCTCGGTGTGAAGCATTTGTATATGTCATGTGTCAAACGAGCGTTAATATACAATCCTCGGACACTTTTAATGAATATAAAGATTCTCATTTCTCTGGACTTCCTTTATTTATTGGCTTACCTTTAAAAATATTAGTATAAAGGGTTATACTGGATGTTAATAGAGATCATTGATTATTATGCTCAATTACTGATCGGTGTTGTGTCTTTCTTCTTTATTATAAATAGGAAAGATACATGTAAAGCCTATCTCTTCTTTTCTCCTGGAGAGGATATTCTTTTATACATAATTGAGCTTATTGGATTTTCCTTTATGTCCTAGGCCCTCCAGCCTATTTACTATTCAGCTAAGTCTGGGTCATTGGTACAGTATAAAAATGTTAAAAAATTTATAGTAATTTATATATTTTTTATACTTACCAATGACCCAGACGGGGATGGCCCTCCCAGGAGTTGGGAACTCATACCTCCCCGCTGAGTACATAACGCCTACCAGGCACTGGTTGTAAGAATGATAATTGGCGCCAATTTCGGGACTTCCTCGACACTGCGCATGCGCAGAGGAGTCGATGTATGGAGGGCCATATAGGACATGTATATTTCGGTTTTTGATGCAAATTTTGGGGATTGGGGGGGCAAAATTTGTGTTTGGCCCTGAATTAAGGAGATTAGCACCAGCTAAGTCTGGGTCATTGGTAAGTATAAAAAATATATAAATTACTATAAATTTTTTAACTTTTAAAAGAAAAACAACTTTTACCCAAGCACAACACTGGGTTAGGAGCAGCTGTGTGTGGAATTGTTGGTTTTAGATAACTTTATTGAGGTTCATCAAAGCACGAAAGGACTTATTTCTTTGTCCCAAAGATGGTCATGTCGATGTAGATCTCATGGCCCCTACAATCCAATTACCTTGTAACACCTACATACAGTATATTTGGGCTTTCCATCGGCACGCCTGTCGGAAACGCAGGAGCCAAGAAAGCAGCCAAGACCAATCTGTCTGATCTAAGGTTTCACACTTAAGTTAGTTACTGTGAAGTGCTTATTCTAAAAGATACTGGTTTCTGTATTTACATGTTTAACAATGTATTCAGTTTCCTTTTTATCCTCTGCCAAAAACAAAAATTTGCGTGGGGATACAGAAATTGGGTCAGGCCATCCGTTTGTTCATCTGGGCCAACATTGAGAGTTTAGGGGATATTATTATTAGGGGCTACCTCCAAATTAAGGTAGTGTTAGGGTTAGGAGTGGGGTAGGGTTAGGAATGGGGTAGGGTTGGGGTAGCCCCAGAGTAGGGCTTAAAGTTGGGGAGGGTTAGGTCTGGGTTGGGGTCAGGAGTGGGGTTTTAGTTAGTAGCCCCTAAACCGAAAAATAGGGTGGTGTTGGGTTAGGGGTAGCCCCAGAGTAGGGCTTAAGGTTGGGGGTGTTAGGTCCTGGGGTTGGTGGGGGTCTGGGGTGGGCTTTTAGGGTTTAGGGTCAGCGTGGGGTAGGGTTAGGGTGTGGTTTTTGGGTGGAGGGGTGGGGTATGGATTAAATATATGTTCTAGGGTGGAGGGGGTGGGGTTCTGGGTAAAGTAAGGTTTTGGACATACAAAATGTTTTTTTGGTAGCCCATACTCTAGTGATCCGAATAATCGTACCCGTACGATTATTAAATTTCAATAAAAATTCCAGCCCGTACGATCCTTATTTGAACCCCTACGATTATTAAATTTTGCATTTTCAAATGTTCGATTTAATTTACGATGAAATGTCAATTGCAAAACATGAACTCTCTAATGAAAATCGCATCGTAAAGTTGGCTAAATTTCTCAAGAAAATAGACTAACACTTGGTTCAAAAGCGCAAATGTTGACGAAATAGAATAAACCTTGCATCCCTCCAAGCGGTCAGTTCCATTTTATACCGGGCGATTGTCTTCATAAATTTCGAACACGTGCTTCCACTGTGAGGGTTGTATACGAGCACCCCCCCATCAAAAGGAGTGAGACATTCTGTTAAAAGAAAAAGGGAGCCTATTCTCAGTCTGCCCAACTACTTTGAAAGTAATGATGACTTAACAGCCCGTCCCCCCCCCCCCCCCCCCCCCCCCCCCCCAATACACACACACACAATCGGAGTCTGAAGTTGTGGTGTCCGTAATGTTGGCACACTCAGTCTTGAAGCGGTACAAAGCTCGGATCGGAAGTGTCCGCGCACAGTATTCTGGGATTGTTGGGGCTTCCCCATAATTGTTGACAAACATGTGCTCGCTCGTGAAAGTGTTTGTTTTTTTGTTTTTTATGTTCAATCTTTGAAAATTCTCAGTTTTCATGTGGGAATTGGATGGATATCAACAATACAAAAACACGACAAAATCAGTTTGTATTAAATATTCTATTCTTTCAAAAATGCAGAACAGCGACACTCACCTGGTTAATATATCTGTGATTCAAATCTACTCGATGGCTGTCGTATTTAAATTCTGGGGGGTTCGCCCCACTGGTCCCGCGTGTCCCAAAAAATAGAGGGTAAAATATATATTTCGGACAAAAATGTGGTTCAGGAATAATAACCGAAACCGATACCGGAATCCACTCTTTTTGTAAAAAAAAAAAAAAGAGTAGAAACCGATACAGAGAGAAAATTTCATAACCTGCCGTTTCCCAACATTTTATTTATTGGTGTTTAAGGTCATACCAGTATTTGCAAAAAAAGGCTAATCATGACTGAAACACGGATATAAACTCAAGTTTAGCCAATCATTTATACCCATGTCGCCCATTTTGGAGGACTTCTACCCCAAGCATTGGTTACTGGGTCCTATTCTACCAGCAAAACAGGGCATGTTTGCAAAAGTGAACAAGCACTACTCCACTTCCTGGGATCTCAACAGGGAAGCTTCCAACACTAATTTCAGCAAATTTCATTGATTGCCACTCTCATGCCTGCATTTTCCACCCCCTACTATTATTCAAACCCATTACTATTATTAAAATTCCGAACTTTTTCCACCCCCTACTATTATTCAAACCCCCTACTATTATTAAAATTCCGAAGTTTTTCCACCCCCTACTATTATTCCGACCCCTACTATTATTCAGATCACTAGAGTAAACCCGAAATGTTGGAGCGTCTGTGCGTAACAACTTTGGACTTAAATATCTCAGTCAGTGGATATTGGATTTAAATAATCTTTGGTATGCAGATAGACCAACCACCATGGGGGAAAGAATATTCACAAGTAACTGGTTTTGTCCATTTTTTTTTTTGAGCGTTGTGGACTTTTTTTCAACTTGGAAATCCTTCAACTGAAAAACCCTTGGCAGGGGATACCAATGGCTTTGCACCTTGTTTTCTTTGGAAGGTAATTGAAATGTGAGTAAAAAAGATTATGAGATGTGCATTGTACCGTAATAACTGTCGAACGAGAAATGTTGGGTCTAATAATTGCTGTGGCTTTCCTACTATTTCCCTAGAGGTGAACAGAAGAGCTCGGGTCAGACTACACTTGAAAACAGTGGGGAAAACGTTAAAGGTTAAAAACAAGAAAATGCTGATGGAATGTTACCTCTTGATAATTTCAACTTTTTACAGCATTTCTCTAGAAAACTTCCCAAGAAATGATGTCCAAGTATTGGTTTTATCAAAAATAGATCAAACTTTTCTTGTCTATCCAATTTCAAAGCATCTATTGAACTAACTTGATGATTGTTATGCCTTTATTATGCCCCCGACCTCCAAAGGAGGATTTGGGGGTATCTAATGAGTAGTGCTGTGCGGTATTGAAATTTCAGATTCGGTATCAGTATTGGTATTTTTCAGGTAAGTACCTCAGCTTCGGTAGGTATTTGGTATGAGCAAAGAACACTGAAAGTTGTCGCAAACTGACCCAGTTTCCCAACATTCAACCAAATAGTAACTTAATAGGTTCCGTGCTGACATCTCATGAACCTGACAAGTTAATCCAACTGTGATAATTGATTAGTCTAGCAAGTACGCCCCTGTGAATCCTAACTTTCCACTAGAATCGAATCCCAAATCGAATCTTGAGTAAGATTAGAATCCAAATGTAATTCGAATTGAATCCAACATTATTTTAAATACCTCGTAAACAGGGCTCGCCTTGAGTAAAATGGTCGGGGCCTAAAAAAGTGCCCCACATATTGAGGTCGGGGCCTTTTCGGGGCTGATTTTCCAATTTGTCCATTATTGTTAGTGCTTTTTTGTGGAAAATGTCGGGGCTTGAAAAAAGGCCCCCAGCAAGTGCTCCTCGGGGCTGATCTCGGGGCCTGGGCTGATCAGCCCTGACTCAAGGCAAGCCCTGCGTAAAGTGAGCGAACTGCACGATTTTTCGTGATGGCAACGAAAAAAGAATGTAAAGTGAGTGAACTTCATGATTTTTCGTGATGGCAACGAAAAAAGAATGTAATATTGGGAATTAGAGCTGTAGGTTAACCGGAACCGAACCGAGGTTTTTAGTTTTTTTTAGAAACCAAAACCGTCGACATCCCGTAATCTAAGGTTGTTCGTTTTTTATTAAATAGTCTCTTGCTGCAGAAATTCACAGAATGTAGCCATCCCAGAGTAGTGAGAGTACCCAGACACTACCAATGGCAGTGTCTGGGTACTCTCACTACTCTGGGAAGGCTACATTCTGTGAATTTCCGACATTTCAGTTTAGTTGTGTTTGCAGCTTTCCTCAAGTTGTGTGAAGGTATCAGACCTCGAAAAATGGCCAAACACAATAAAAGTTCTTTATATTTAGGTAATTATTATATTGGCCTTCCTTCATGTATTATAGCTTATTTCGGGCATCTACTGAGTTTCACTCAATTTCACTGCCATTCAGTTATGGCTCCGGACATAAGAGTGAGTTTTATTGAATTTTATTTGGCCTCATGAACAATCTGAAAACCGAACAGAACCAAGGTTTTACTCCACCTGAAAAACCAAAACCGAAACCGAATAAGAAATTTAAAAAATTACAGCTCTATTGGGAATGCCAGTGTAAATATAAGATGGTTGATAAGTTTACAAGCATGTGAGTATTATGCAATCAATGATTATTATCAATCCAACTGGAACACATCGCAAGAAAATGATAAGTAGTTTAACCGCACATTCTTGATCCCATTATATTGATGCAGCAAACAGAACACGGTCACACCGAACATTCTTTACATACGTATTTTTGTCAACCTCTTGTGTATCGAAAAGAGAACAAATTTCCGCCATTTAACTTTCGTATGTTCGATTAGTTACATGTACATTCTATGGGGCTTTCAATTAACAGTTAATTAAGTAATGCCTAAAAGCATGTGAAATTCTGAAACACGTTTGTAAAGAACCAAACAGTCAGTTTATTTTGGAAGCACCATTACTTGCACAGGGGGATTTTTTCAGCATTATAATCTGCAGTTAAAAACACCTCAGCAAAGGGAAGAATGTCAAATTTGTCTGCAGAAGATTAATATCATTATGTTATATTGACAGGCACATGCTCACTGCTTCCCACGCAGAAAACAGCCTGCAGTGCACTCTACTCTTGGCAGTTGGTTACAAACATTTATCCGCTACTTAACAGCTCAAGCGACCGAAATAACTGTTCATTGACCATTCTAACACCTTGACCCTTTCATGTTACATCGAGTACACATCATTGTAAATTGACAAATGTTTGGAAGCTTTGACAATTCTTTGCGCCAGCAAAAGAATTCTAACTTATCGCGGTCAAATACTATTTATTTTCCCGATGCTATCCCGTAAACTAGAAGTATAGCGGTTATCCGGTTGAAGCTTTTCCAACCGGTTATGGCAATAACCGGTTGCAAACTGGTTATCCGGCTAACGGTTTCAGCACTAGTTTCTATTTCGTATTTAACAAAACAGGAAAACTCAACGAAATACTGAAACTGACAAAAAGCATTTTCTTAAACTAAAAGGCTTTCCGGGAATCCATGATATGGACCTGTGATGTGATGTTATATGTACATGGTGGTATACAGGACAAGCAACATTCTCTAATAGGGTGGATCTACAGGTAACCCCATCCCATGCTTTTTAGTCGAGTTGTGACGAAGTCAAACTCGACTTATAGTTTGGTGAATGGCGGGCGGGCAGGCGGGCGGGCGGGCGTAAACAATTGGTTTCCGGATGATAACTTGATAGTGGTTCAACTCACATTCATTAAACTTCATACATAGGTTGGTCTTGGTGGGAGGAAGAACCCTATTGATTTTGGACATGCTACGTCGAAGGTCAAGGTCACAGTGACCTTGAACATAGTAAATCTTAAACAATTGGTTTCCGGATGATAACTTGATAATGGTTCAACTCACATTCATGAAACTTCATAGGTAGATTGGCCTTGGTGAGGGGAAGAACCCTATTGATTTTGGACTCGCTACGTCAAAGGTCAAGGTCACAGTGACCTTTAACATAGTATATCGCAACAATTGGTTTCCGGATGATAACTTGATAGTGGTTCAACCTAGAGTCATGAAACTTCATAGGTGTGTTGGCCTTGGTGCGAGGAAGAACCCTATTGATCTTGGACTCACCAGGTCAAAGGTCAAGGTCACAGTGACCTTGAACATAGTATATCGCAACAATTGGTTTCCGGATGATAACTTGATAGTGGTTCAACCTAGAGTCATGAAACTTTATAGGTGTGTTGGCCTTGGTGCGAGGAAGAACCCTATTGATTTTGGACTCACCAGGTCAAAGGTCAAGGTCACAGAGACCTTGAACATAGTATATCGCAACAATTGGTTTCCGGATGATAACTTGATAGTGGTTCAACCTAGAGTCATGAAACTTCATAAGTATGTTGGCCTTGGTGCGAGGAAGAACCCTATTGATCTTGGACTCACCAGGTGAAAGGTCAAGGTCACAGTGACCTTGAACATAGTATATCGCAACAATTGGTTTCCGGATGATAACTTGATAGTGGTTCAACCTAGAGCCATGAAACTTTACAGGCGTGTTGGCCTTGGTGCGAGGAAGAACCTTATTGATGTTGGACTCGCCAGGTCAAAGGTCAAGGTCACAGTGACCTTGAACATAGTATATCGCAACAATTGGTTTCCGGATGAGAACTTGATAGTGGTTCAACCTAGAGTCATGAAACTTCATAGGTGTGTTGGCCTTGGTGCGAGGAAGAACCCTATTGACCTTGGACTCGCCTGGTCAAAGGTCAAGGTCACAACTCGACATTGGATCTGTGATCCTGAGCGGCATTTTTTGAGTGTTCGACTGCATTTGATATTCATGTACGATAAATGGCGACGTTCGTTGTCAGTATGGCAAAATCCCTTCAGTTTGTTTTTTAACGCCATCTTCACTTCCAAATGCTTTAGGTTTGCATAATCAATTTGATTCTACATTGTGTTTCATATTCGTCTTCTCACAGAGTTTACTTGTGGTGTATTTGCAGTCCTGGAAATGAGACGGGTGCGAGTGCAATTGCTCCCGTCAGCACCCATGATTTCTATGTTGCGGGAGCTAAAAAATGCACTTGTTGAAAGATATTGTGGAGCACTTATATTCTGTGAGGGCATGCATATAAATGTGTTTTGTTTTGAGACAGCAACACTCTGTGGCCAGTGGCAATTTACTGTCATAATTCAGCAATTCCTTATACATTTAACTCTTTGAACACTAGTGGTATCTGCCGTGCCAGTTCAATGTCTGCAATTAGAAGAATTAAAATTCATTAGTTGGGGTACACCAATCAATATTTTCAACGTGCAGCCTCGGGGCTGCACGTTGAAAATACTGATTGGTCTACCCCACACATTTACTGAACAGCCATCCTATTTAATGACGTTATAACATATCATGTTCCTGGCTGGAAAAGTGGCCACTCGAGTTCAGAGGGTTTAGGTTTCGGGTGTTTTGTGACAGTATTTCCTCGAAAATTCATACACTAACATTTTACGGGTGCAATTTACTCTCGTCTCTGCTTTTGCGGGATCTAAAAATTGCACCCGTCAATTTTGTTCATTTTCAACACTGTATTTGTCTCCTTTAACCCTTTACCCAATGCAGACGATATCAAAATTTATTATTTTAAATACCATTTTTTCAAATTTAAAAAAAAACAAAAAAAAAACATATCACGTGACCCTTCGTTGGAACGAGCTCGTTCCAACGAGGGGTCACATGATATGGTTTTGTTGAAATTGTTTGAAAAATAATATTTTTCCAACTGCTGAATTTGCATATTACGTGGGCGGATACAGGCGATTCGTTGGGTAAAGGGTTAACTCTGTTTTCAGGGCTTATATTTCGTCTAAATTTGTGAGAATCCATTTGGATTCTCGTGAAAATGGTTGCGAGAATCCATACCTACTATGAGTGTCCCAGGATCCCATGACGCCACCATGGTTCAACCACTGTTGTATACTGATAACACATGTTAACCTTTTACCCAACACACCTTTTTTAATTTTTAAAACTAAATTTGATAATTTTTAAACAATAAATAATAAATAAATGATAAAATAATTAAATGAACAATATTTACCAATAAAATCTTACAAATATGGCTGTCAATGAGCCGGTTCCAATGACAGCCATATTTGTAAGATTTTATTGACAAAGTGTCAGGGTTCTTCAGGTCATGTTAGCCGTCTGTTGGTTAATTTGTTTCCGTTGTGTTAGATAAAGGGTTAAATTGACGCAATTCTATTCACGCGAATCCTGGCAGAGGTGCAGCGAGAATCTACATGGATTCTCGCCGGTTTTATTGCGCGAATCTTTGTGCGAATCGATTCTCGGATTCTCGTCGAAATATAAGCCCTGGTTTTTTTCGAAGTGTATCCACACAGGATTTCTATCATCCTTTCCAGCATGTTAGTTTCATCATTTGGTAGGCACAACTACCCTGGCTATGACTGAGAATTAGATCTAATTACGAAAAACAGAAAGTATATTTTTTTTTAGACCTGCACGGTTGTGACTTTCTGTTTTTTTTTCAACAACCAACACCAAGAAGACTTTTAGATTAACCGGACAACTCAAATCCACAGGCTCTTCATATCAGGAGTTTTGGGTAATATTCTGTTGTTAGCTTTAACTAATGTCAGAATATTTTACAAGACCTGACCAAAATTTTGACTATATTGGGATTCTCTCTGTGTAGTAAATCAGTATTGGCTCGATACTGGATGACATTTACTGCATATCACCCATCTTTATTAAGTAGCCAACCATTTGTGTGAATTTGGTATTGCGTAACCTTCACAGAATGGATCAGGTATTCTTGTGAGCAAACAAATTATCCCTTATTGGCCGGGAAAGTTTTATACATTTTTGCCATGCGTTGATAGTCTATTACTCTATACCTCCTGTGGCTTTGCAGTTTGTTTTCTGAGTGCCTTGTGATTTGTTTGTAGACAAGTCTTGGCTGCCTAGTCCCTGCCTAGCAACAAATTCCAAGGCACTTTGAAAACAAGTTTTGAGTTTGCCCCAACAGTACATGTTTGGGCACCAGTTCCTTTGCATTAAAAAGTTATCAAAGTTAGACTTGTGCCCCTAAAGGGTTCAAGGGTGTATCCAGGGAGTCTGTGGCCGATATTCTCCACAAGAATCTAATACATGCCTACATTGAATTTGATTCACTCTCCCTCAGCATGAAATCTTTGATCCACTTCACCCCAATTGTCCACATGGGGGCACGATGATGCCGTGTTCTAAGCTGTACTGCATGTCGATGGTGCGCATTTTCATCAACCAAACTAACCCTGCCTGTGCTGCAGTGTGGAGTTACGATGTTGGGGAGCTGGCAGCTGCTCATCGTTGCTCGGTGGTTCTCTCCAGGTACTCCGGCTTCGTCCACCCGTAAAACTCACCGACACGATATAACCTTGGCTGTTAAAGTGTCATTAAATCCTAATAAATAAATCTTTGATCACTGCTAATATCAAATATTGAATAACACCCCCCCCCCCCCAGCCCCCCCCCCCCCCCCCCCCCCCCCCCACTACCGGTCCACCACTGATAGCCAAAGGTCAAGTTGGAGGAGATTATGGGAGGGGATATCCCCTCCCATAATCTCCTCCAACCTGGCCCCTGGCCAAATTTTCAGTCTCTTTAGTTGCCAGACATTCTCATCCTTCAGTTGCGTTTGTGCCCCCTCCCACCCCACCCCACCACACCCTAAAAAATTGCTGGCTACACCCCTGGGATTAAATATCATTTGGAATTTTAACTGATGAAAGGATCCTGTAGACTGCTAGAAGCATCCCTGAATCCAGCTGAATCCAGCACTTCTATTCCCCTGACATGTATCTGAATGTTAATCTCTGTAGTACAAGAATGTGTGTACAGGTAGTCTTCTATGTTCTAAGTGTTGCATGTAGAACAGACATGTTTACTACTATTCAGCATCTTTGGAATGTTAGTTATTGTAAATTCACTTAGCTATTAGGATAAGCTCAATTTCATAATGTTAAAACTGTGGATAGATGGAATAGCTGATGTGAAGAATGGCTAACTTGTCAATTATATAAGAAAGTATACTTTATACAAGTAGTTGTAATATTTACACAATGACATGGTGCCTGGCATTTGAAAGAGTTAAGAGCTAGCTATCAGAAAAACTTAAATGTTAAGGCCCCACAAAGCAGATCTTCTGTTTCTCAGGCCATTATTTGTAATATTTGCTCAATTTCATAATGTTAAAACAGTGGATAGATGGAATAGCTGATGTGAAGAATGGCTAACTTGTCAATTATATAAGAAAATATACTTTTACAAGTAGTTGTAATATTTACACAATGACATGGTGCCTGGCATTTGAAAGAGTTAAGAGCTAGCTATCAGAAAAACTTAAATGTTAAGGCCCCACAAAGCAGATCTTCTGTTTCTCAGGCCATTATTTATAAAATTGCATGTGGCGAGCGTTTTTTTATTTTTGTAATTATTTCTTTGTCATCAAAAGTTCATGTTATTGTTTTATATTTTAGGCCTCATAATCTACTGAATAGCATGGGTGGTGGTGTATTTTGTCCCTTGAGAGCAAGAAGGCTTTGCAATGCTAAGGCATTGCAAACCCTTTTTGCACTCAAGGGACAAATTTATCAATTTTTTAAATTGGGTAAAATATCACACATAAACCATTTAATTTTTATTTTAAGTTTACATTGGCTATAAAAAGAGAGCATGCGGCAGCCAAAAGGACCATGTGGGAGGGCCTGAGAAACAGATTTTTTATTTTTTTAGGCCTAATCAGATTTTGTTGTCAATGAAATTGGTCATTAGAAGACAAACACTAAATTGAGTGTTATTTCCTCCACATATTTCAGGTATGTCCCTATAATGGTGGGAAAACAGATAGTTGGCATGATATTAAAATTTTATGATTGACTTTTGAAGAATAGTTGATTAAAGTCTACTTTAATACCACTTTGTGACCTCTAGATTCAACTATTCAGAAACAATATTTTTGGTCATTTGTTCCTCAGGCCGAACATTTTTAGGCATGCAGGTATGCTGCTTGCCTACTGCTTTCCCCCCAATATCCAGACTCCTGATCACCTAAGGTCCATGTAGTCAAGAGTCTAATAATAGCTGCATTGAGATTTAAGATGGCAGTTGCACTCCTTGGCTAACTGAGAAGTGCAATTATTTGTACTCTCATACTTTCCAGAACCCCAGACCTGGTGTTACAGTTAAAACTAGAAGTCCTGTCACGATTAGTGCACTTATCTAAGCTTAATTGCGCATTGGAATTGCGCGCAATTGCCATATCGAATGGCATCCAAAACACGGCAGGTTCTCTTGGTTACTCATAGCAAACACATGCAATGTTTCTGCCAATGGACCTCCGGGTTACCCGGAGGTCCATTGGCTGAAACATTGCTTGTGCACCGGCCATACGTACAGAATTTGATAGCTTTACTTGGACCATAACGCGTTCATTAACGCGCATATCAACGTGCTATTTGTGCGCATTTCATGACAGGACTTCTAGTTTTAACTGTATGTGTTGTATCTTTATACTTCTTTCCCATATCAATTACAATTCATATTCTACAGCCTCTGACACTTCTTACGAGCACCATGGGGAGGAGAGTAATGACTAATAATTCATCAGTAAAGAAGTGATGAATATAATCTGCTTTGAAATTGAAGCTCATCAGGGATCGATTTAAGTTTTAAAAATTTAATTGCAGTTTTCTAAAGTGGATAAATTTTGATTAGCATTTTCTATTATTCATATGATTTTTTATTTGAAATTGATTAGCTATAGTTGAAAATTGATTCGAAAACTCCTGTGCCAATCCCTGTAGCCCATTATGGGTATATCTGATGATTAGTCAACGTCTCGATTAATCCTGACAGGCCTGATAATAGATAGTTTGCTTTGGTTTTGTTATTAAAGTGTTAGACCAAACAAAATTAAATAATTGATTCTTGGGCAATTTTTTTTTAAAACGAATCGGAATGAGGGAGGGTGGTTTTTATTTTTTTATTTTTTATTCCTGATGGAATGTTCACTGATGCCTAAAATCAAGTTGTGAGAGCCTAAAATTGAATACTGGAGCTTCTATGTTGATTTTTCTGATAGTTTTAGTAGCTCAGTAAGCTCACCTCACTGAAAGTCGCGGGGGCTTAAGTGATTACTTTCTGTCCGTCGTCCGACGTGAACTTTACATTATCAACTTCTCATGAACCACTGGACCGAATTGAACCAAATTTGATATGCATGTTCCTTATGATGTGTCAGTTCAAGTTTGTTCAAATAAAGTTTCCATGCCCACTTGGGGCACCACAAGGGGCGTTAGTCTGATAGCACCTATAAATTGTTTTCCAAAATTAAAAAAATCTTCTCCAGAACCATCAATTAGAATCTTTTGATATTTGGTATATAACTTCTCTAGAGGGCAGATTCAAGTTAATTCAAATCGGATCACTGGGATAATAAATTTGGGCTCCTTACGGGAGCCCAAATTTTAACTTAGAGCAATACATGTATGAGAAAGTGTCTTGAAAAATCTTCAGATCCACCCGTTATAATACTGTCATATTTGGTGTACAACATTTCTGGGGGGGTTCAAGGTTGTTCAGATAAAGTTCCTGGGTTAATATTTGGGCTCCCTGTGCGAGCCCAAATTTTAAAATGAGTTTAATATGAGGAATTTCTTTAAAAATCTTCTCCAGAACCATCAATTAGAATCTTTTGATATTTGGTATACAACATCCCTTGGGGGTTGGATTCAAGTTTGTTCAAATCAGGTCCCTGGGTTATTTGGGCTCTCTATTGGCGTCCAAAGTTTAATTTAATGCAAAATGAGCAAATTCCTTTAAAAATCTTCTCAGATCCACCAATCAGAATCCATTCATATTTGGTTTTCAACAACTCTAGGGGGAATCAGATTCAAGTTTGTTCAAATCGGACCCCCGAGTTAATATTTGCGCTCCCTGTGGTAGCCCAAAATTTAACTTTGTGCAATGTGAGGGGATTTCTTTAAAAATCTTTTTCTCCAGAACCATGCACTAGAATCTTTTCATATTTGGTATATAACATCTCTAGGAGAGTCAGATTCCAGTTTGTTCAAATCTGATCCCTGGGTTAATATTTGGGCTCTCTATTTGGGGTGGGGCGGGGAGGGGTGCAATGACATAACAACCCTTGGACATTTGGCAGTGCTTGTCAACTGTCTACAGCTGATGGAGTTGGAAGCAGTCAGGAAGACCTGTGATAATAATAATCATCTGACATGGACACCAGAGTTATAAATTTCATGACATCATTCCTCTGTAGTGTTGAACCATGACTAATTGAATGTGACCCAAAATACTTCTTTGAACCACTTTGTCAGGTGAGCGATTAAGGCCCTTTGGGGCCTCTTGTTTATTAGATCATCTGACTGCAAGTCAGTGTGAGCTATCGCCATCACTTGGCAACTGTCATCCGTTAACTTTTGGAAACTTATATTCACAACCATCGAGCCAAATTCAAACATATATTGCACAGACCATCTATGGAGTATACCCTTTCTATTTTCTTCAAATGAAGCAGCTGCCATCTTCGGGCGCTGATTAATGCCCCAAAAGCTTAAAAATCTTTTAAAATCTTTTCATGAACCACCAGAGAGAATACCTTGATATTTGGTATGGAACATCCTTTGGTGTTGGCAGATTAAAGTTTGTTCAAGGGATGTTGATAGGTCAATTTTTGGGCTGTCTGTGGGAGCATTTCCATTTTGGGCTCCGCCCAAAACTTGGTACTTCAAGAATCAGTAAATCGATTTGAACCAAATTTTGCATGTAGTATAAGTGGGTCCTAAGTAATTGCTTGATGCCTGAAAAATGTTTTTACAGCCCTGTCAGGGAATCCCAGGAGCTAAAGATAAAAAAAAATTAAAACGCCCATATTTCCCAAACCACATGGAACAGAGAACAGTTATCTTGTATGCAGCATCCTTAGGATCAGTAGAATGGAACTGTAAAACAAAATTGCCATCAGTTGTGTCAAGGTGTAATGTAAGGGGGCATTGCAAAATGATGATTCCGCATATTTGCAAAAATTGAAAACAATTTTTTCTTCAGAACCACTGATCAGAATCTTTTAATAATTGATTTACAGCATTCATAGGGGGACAGATACAAGTGTGTTAAAATTAAGCCCCTTGGTTAATATTTGGGCTCCCTATGGGAACCCAAATAGTAACTTGGTGCAAAATGGGGAATAATCTTGAAAAATCTTATTCAGATCCACCAGTCAGATTCTTTTGATATTTGGCATACAACATCTCTATGGGGTCAGATATTTTGAGTTGATATTTGGAATACATCACATATAATACAGGATTTTTTCTCGTGCAGAAATTTTGCAAATTAGATGAACTTTTGATTTATTCAGTGCTACTTATACACAGTAAGTGCACATGTTAATACGGCTCAGGCTAGAGGCTATATTTGTGAACCGATCTTCATGAAACTTCTTGGGTACCTTTGTTAATTGTTATCACCTTTGGGACAGGTACAAGTGTTTTTGGGTGCCTTTGTTATCACTGCTATGAGAACAAATATTTTTGGGTTCAGTCAGACCCACTCTGGGACTCAAAAAGGGAGATAATTAATAATCTTTTTCAAAAACACCAGACGAAATAATGATTCTTGAATTCAGCAACCCTAGGATGTGTATATTCAAATGTGTTGAAGCTCCTGTGTTAATAATTGTTGTTTGTTTGGGGGGGGGGGGGGGGGGTAAACATTATTAGAACAACCAGATTTAAAAATAAAACCCTCACCAGTGGGAACCCTATGAGCTAAAGATAAAAAATTCAAATACCTATATTTTAAGGACTAGACAAATATTTATTAATTAGTATGAATCAACCTTAGAAGGGTTTGAATCAAACAGGCCAAAACAGTTGCTTACATTTGGCTTATGGTGTTCCATACAAGGATCCCCATTGTAACATTGACCCCATGAAGATTTCTTTTCTAGTTTAGCATCTAACTGTCACCCACCTTTACAATACTTTACCTATACATTTGTTACTGGCTACAGGCAGCATTTATGTACAGACTGTTACAATGCTTTATATGTACCTTTGTTATTAGGTCATTACCTCGATGTGTGTCATTGCTGTGTCACATAAAGTACTATACATGTACATGTCTTACACAAGTTGAGCTACAGTGTCATTGACACTTTCATTTGGTTATGCATTATTGGTGTCTTTAGGAAGCTTCCTTTCAATTTTGGTCCAGCTAGCCAGTTCAATATTGCCTCCATATTGAATTTGGTTTCTGTCCAACTACTAATGAATGCTGACTCAAATCATTTTTATTTTTAGTCGAGTTGTGACGAAGTCAAACTCGACTTTTTGTGTGATGAAAAGTGGGCGGGCGTAAACAATTGGTTTCCGGATGATAACTTGATAATGGTTCAACCCATGTTCATGAAACTTCATAGGTAGGTTGGTATCGGTGAGAGGAAGAACCCTATCAATTTTGGACTTGCCTGGTCAAAGGTCAAGGTCATGGTGACCTTGAACATAGTAAATTGTAAACAGTTGGTTTCTGGATGATAACTTGATAATGGTTCAATGCACATTCATGAAACTTTGTACGTGTGCCTTTGTGAGAGGAAGAACCCTGTTTATTTTGGACTCACTAGGTCAAAGATCAAGGTCACAGTGACCCTGAACATAGTAAATCAAAACAACTGGATTCCGGATGATAACTTGATAATGGTTTGACCCATGTTCATGAAACTTCATAGATGGGTTGACATCAGTGAGCGGAAGAACCCTATTTGTTTTGGACTTGCTAGGTGAAAGGTCAAGGTCACAGTGACCTTCAACATAGTAAATCGTAAACAATTGGTTTCCGGGTGATAACTTGATAAATGTTTGACCCACATTCATGAAACTTCATAGGTAGGTTGGCCAAGGTGAGTGGAAGACCCCTATTTATTTTGGACTCACTAGGTCAAAGGCCAAGGTCACAGTGACCTTAATATAATAAATCGTAAATAATTGGTTTACAGATGATAATTTGACAATGGTTCCACCTATGTTCATGAAGCTTCATAGGTAGGTTGGCATTGGTGCAAGAAAGAGCCCTATTTATTTCGGAATCACTAGGTCAAAGGCCAAGGTCACAGTGACCCTTCACATAGTAAATTGTAAACAGTTGGTTTCCAGACGATAAGTTGATAATGATTAAACCCACTTTTGTACTGTCACAACTCGACATTTGATCGGTGATCCTATCAGCATTTTTTAATTATGCATTGTTTGTGTTCACAGGAAGCTTACTTTCGATTTTGGACCAGTCAGTTGAACCAAGATGGCCACCAGTGGCCAATTCATTGTGGCTTCCATGACAGCCATCTTGAATTTGGTTTCTGTCAAATAACTAATGAATACTGACTCGAATCAATTTAAATTTTTGGTTATACATTATTGGTGTCCAGAGGAAGAAGCTTCCTTTTGGTTTTGGATCAGCTAACCAAATCAATATGGACGCCATGGTGCCCTTATTGAATTTGGTTTCCACCCAATAACTAATGAATGCTGACTCAAATCATTTTTTTTTTTTTTTGGATGCGCTGTGTCTACAGGAAGATTCCTTTTGATTTTGTTATGCCCCAAAGAGACTTAACCTTCTCTTTTATGACACCGATGGGAGCATATGCCACGCTTTGCATTGCTCTTGTTCTCCATTAATCTGATACAAATGTTTAAAACCCTTTTTTATTCTGTCTAACAAAAAGAAATCACTTCATGAAAATGACTGTGTGTAAATATTCTGACCCTATTACTGTACAGTGGAACCCTGTTAATGGAATAGCCACTTTGCCAATGAAAATTATTCATTTAACAGGAGTATTCAATTAACAGGAATTGTGTCACTTTCCTGTATTCTAGAGATAAACATAGCATTTATTCTATAATATCTTGTTTGACAGAGCTCAATGAGCTCTGTCAAACAAGATATAATAGATTAAATGCCTGCATTGTGTGTGCTGAGCCCACATAGGTCTATAAACAAAGGAAAACAGGGAAGAGTCAGGGTAATTTCTCAACATGCTACAAGATTTTTTATTCAATTTAACAGGAGTTTTACTCTACAACCTTTTTTCAATTAACAGGTCACATTTGTGTTGGAGGTATGGTAAATGGTTTTGTCTTAGGAAATTATATTCAATTAACAGGGATACACAATTAAGAGATATCCAATTAAGTGGGCTCCACTGTTGTTACATGGAATGTATCATATTTTGGGAGATAAGTTATATTCTTAGTTTTTCCCACAGAAGACCCATAGTTTGTTTCTGGGACAGCCTTGTGACTTTTTTCTTCCTTTTTCTTTTTCAGGGTCTTCCAAAAAAACCCCCAAAACATGGCTCTTTATACAAATTTTGATGAGAGGTATGATGTCGATAACGTGGAAGTAGATGGAAATTCCCTTCTCCCTCTCTCCAAGGGAAAGAAATCCAGGGTGGGAAGATCTAGATTCTCTCTCCTAGATTGTGGGGTGTCCACAAAAAACTCCAGGCTTACTGCTTCTATATGCATTTGTCACTTCCACTCTGGGAGAGGATAGATGCCTCAAATTGTGATCCAAAGTTGCTGTGTCACCGTTTGTGGTACCTGGAGGTTTTGGCAGGCCACCTCACAGGGAGTAGTGACGTGGCTGCTCTGATGACTGAAGTCGGGGTGTGAGATTGCCATCAATTGTGGTAGTCGCGCCCTCCTATCTTCAGTCAATGGAGCAGCTGTGTCACCATGCCAGGTGTCCGCTCTCAAAGAAAGACATCCTGTCTCCTAACTCGCCAGTTTCACTAATCCATTGGAGTGTGATGCAGGCATTTTTGGGGAGATTGTCAACTGAGCAACGAAAGCTGTTCAGGGAACTCTATCCCCCGAGGGGAGAGAGGGTGGGTAAAGTGGGAGTAATGTCTGGACAAGCTGTGGAGGTGGACGATCCACAGCCTTCCTGTTCATTGCTAGCACCCTCTGGAGAGGGAGATACTGCCCAGCCAGCCATTGAGGCAGCTACGGGTTGAACCCTCTCCCTCAGACTACTCAAGCCATTAGGGTTGTCGTAATGGGGATTCTTTGGAGATGAGTGATGACACTGGCTGCAGCAGTGCAAGCTGGTTTGACAGATTAAAAACACCCAAGTCACCACCCGCCCTTGAAGAAAGGTATCCAGCCGATTACGTGAATGCCAGTCTGGACATACCCTGTCTAAACTAGAGTCCAGAAGTGATCCAGCCTCAACATTCAGATGGGGGCAATGTTGGAGTGCCTTACACCCTGTCAGTTTCCCCCACTCTGAAGGGAGCTGGGGCGAGGGGTCATCCAGATGTGGGAATGGCTGCCCATGTGGCTTTTTGTTTCGCAATACACAGCCATTTCAGATTGGACAGGAAGACCTTTAGGGCTCTTTGGGGCCTGTACTTGCACCTCTTGATATTTAGAAAAACTAGTCTTTTTGAGTGGATACTGAAAATTTAAATTGTTATTTTCACTTGCGCAACTGCTCGTAAATTATAAACATTCGTCTCTGTCACTCATGAGATAATTTTCGGTATCCACTCAAAAGCTTTCAGTCAATTTATAACTTCTTGCATGCTGCTGATATTCCTGCCCAGGACAAAATTTCTCTTGCCACTGAAATATGTATAATTTGGGAACATTTAATTGTAAATTGAATGGTTTTTTTCATCAATGATTTCTTAAATAAAATTTAGATGAATTTTTCATCAAATCTTGTCATGGCTGCTTCCTGGCCTGGCATTCTTCACGAGTGCAGGAGTGCTGCTCACCTAGAAAAAATTGAGGAGGGCTATTGTTTGCATCCCTTCATTTTCTGGAATGCCAGACCTGTTTGGGACTGTCTTTAAAATCTATTATGATTTATCAATGTTGCATTGATTCTCAATAATTCATGACCCATTCTGGCTCGCATTTCAATACATTTTGAGTGTAGACGAAGACAGTCACATAAGAACTGAATGCAACCTTTTGAATAATGAGAATATGAGTGTGCCAATTTTTCCAGTCTGTAGCTGAATGTAGTATAATTTTTCAGTCACAATAGTAATACCTTGAAGTGAAAATACATAGTGTGTAACTGTATTGTCAATGAATCACCTGTGGAGAGAAGTTTTCTCTCAAGCAACAAATGCTAATTTGATGCAAAGCATAATTAGCATAAGCAAAGTTTCAGCCAATAGACCTCCGGATTAAACCTGGAGGTACATTGGTTGAAACATGGCTCGTGCTTCTTGTGTTTCTTTACAAAAATTTGAGAGTAGTACCTTGTTTGATACCTCCACTCCATAGATGATTGACATCATTGAGTGACAATCTATCCTTCACATACTGTAACCAAAATAGCATACAAGTACATGTATATGTACAAGTATATGTATTGAAAATTCCAGGTGTAGTTGAACTCCCAA
Source organism: Pictodentalium vernedei (assembly GCA_031216915.1). NCBI lineage: Eukaryota > Metazoa > Mollusca > Scaphopoda > Dentaliida > Dentaliidae > Pictodentalium > Pictodentalium vernedei. Next base: position 49,962,235 of record CM062288.1, on the reverse strand, counting down.
ACAATCTGAGGAGGGCAGTTTTGCACTCCTTGATTTTCTTGACCGTCAGGCCTGTGCTTCACAGCAGCCAATACTTGGCTTGTCAGGCCTGTGCTTCACAGCAGCCAATACTTGGCTTGTCAGGCCTGTGCTTCACAGCAGCCAATACTTGACAGTCAGGCCTGTGCTTCACAGCAGCCAATACTTGACTGTCAGGTCTGTGCTTCACAGCAGCCAATACTTGACCGTCAGGCCTGTGCTTCACAGCAGCCAATACTTGACCATCAGGCCTGTGCTTCACAGCAGCCAATACTTGACTGTTAGGCCTGTGCTTCACAGCAGCCAATACTTGACTGTCAGGCCTGTGCTTCACAGCAGTCAATACTTGACTGTCCGGCCTGTGCTTCACAGCAGCCAATACTTGACCGTCAGGCCTGTGCTTAACAGCAGCCAATACTTGACTGTCAGGCCTGTGCTTCACAGCAGCCAATACTTGACTGTCAGGCCTGTGCTTCACAGCAGCCAATACTTGACTGTCAGGCCTGTGCTTCACAGCAGCCAATACTTGACTGTCAGGCCTGTGCTTCACAGCAGCCAATACTTGACTCAGGCCTGTGCTTCACAGCAGCCAATACTTGGCTTTATGAAAAATGCCTTGAAAATACTCAGTAGGTTAAGAGTTAATCCTTGAACTCTTATGTTAAAATGGCAAAGTTTGCAGCAATTTTTTCCCCAATACAGTGTGAAATTATTTATTTACTTATTGGTGTTTAAGGCACATATTTCTGCACAATGGCTAACCATGACCGTGACAGTTTAACGGGTGGAGGAAGCCGAAGTACCCAGAGAGAACCACCGAGCAATGGCAAGCAACTTTCAGCTCCCCAACATACCAACTCCACATAAGCAGGGTTAGTATTGGTTGAAGACAGGTGCACCATTGACGTGCAGTACGCCTTAATGCATTGCGTCACCGTGACCCCCCCTCCCCCGCCCCCCCCATGTGGGCAATGGAAGTGTCTTGCCCAAGCACACAACGCAGTTGCCGCAGGTGGGATTCGAACCGAGGACCTCTTGGCTTGCAGCCTGCGCCTCTACCAACTGAGCCACCGCACCCCCTACAGTGTGAAATAAAACCATTTTCCGGGTACCTTGTTTGACAGAACTCTGTGAACTCTGTCAAAAAAGATATAATTTGTCAAATTCATAGTGTAACGTGAGAAGAATAGAATCACTGAAGAGGATTCAAATATATTACTACTGAGATAGGAGTTAGCTCTTAACCCACTGAGTATTTTCAACATATTTATCATCATATCTAGTAATGCCTGCTCTGAAGCAGCCATGACTTGACTTTATGAAGAATTTGTCTAAATTTTACCCTAGAAATCGTTTGTGAAAAAAACCCATTTAACCCTTTACCTAGCGAATCGCCCACATCTGCCTGCGTAATATGCAAATTCAGCAGTTGAAAAAATATCATTTGTCAAAATATTTCAACAAAACCATATCATATGACCTCTCGTTGGAACAAGCTCATCGAGCTCGTTCCAACGAGGGGTAAATATTTCAACAAAACCATATCATGTGACCTCTCATTGGAATGCGCTCATCGAGCTCGTTCCAATGAGGGGTCATATGATATGGTTTTGTTGAAATTTTCTGAATATTTTTAAAAAATGATATTTAAAATAATAAATTTTGATATCGTCTGCGTTGGGTAAAGGGTTAATTTACAGGAGAAAAAAAATCGATTAAACATGTACAAATCATACCTATTACACTAGCAAGAGAAATCCTGTCCTGGGCAGGAATATCTGCCAGCAGCCAGGGTTCGATATAAGCCGTAACCTAGAGGTTAAGTTATGGGGGAGGTTAGGTGTTTCTATAAACTCGAGACCTATTATTAGGTTACGAGAGGAAACTGATTACCTTAATAATTTACCTTATATCTGCACTACGGAAACCAACAGGTTACGGTATGCTGGGCACACCTTAACCTATTTTAAGGTTACAGTGTGTGAAGCTTATATCAGTCCCTGGCAGCATGCAAAGAGTTAAACATTTAGGCATGTCTGACACCAGATGGATTCACCATTTTGGAGGTTGCAGGTTAAATGAATAGTTATTTTGTGCACACCTCATTATGTTTAAAATTTATAGAAAATATTTTATATACAAATTAAACACAAATCTACAGGTCATTATTTCAAAGCTAAGTAACACTGAAAAGCAATTGAATTCTCAGCTTTTGCCCAGGGCATTCATCAAGACACTCAAGAAGTAAGCAAAGTTTTTATGAATATCGATAGTATATACAACTTTTTTGTCATTGTTACGTTTTCTTGTCAAGTACTGTGACAGACATCTGTAAGATGACATCGAAACAAACTCTAGCGTTCTTTTTATTGTACTCCGGCATCTAACAAGCCATAGTCTTATTCATTCTGTCCTATTTTGTTCTCTGCGAATTGTCCAAAAGCTTCATTCAGGTACCCATCTTTCAGAGAAGATGAATGCCTTGAATGGAAAATTGGTTCAAATTTCAAAATAAATATTTCGTTTACAACAATGTTTTTAGAAAAGAATATAAAAGAGAATATTGTCGGTATTGATTAAGATTTCAACAGGCTCTTAGCTTTAAAATATTGTCGCTTACAAGTAGAATTTGAAGAGAACTTTACAGAGAATAACATGTATCTTGTGTATATAAATTTATACAATGTAGATTGTAAAGAAACCTGTCTATTATATGGCTTATGAAAGGCCCATGTGTACATACTGTTGTTTCTTTACCTGACACTTTTAGTTCGTTCAGTATAATTAGGGTAGGATTATTAGATCTTCTTTGTCAAGTTTTATTAAATAGCCTCTGTTAGTTGGGTGTATTGTCAAGGTATGGGGTATTATCTATGGTGTCCAATATTGTTTTGACCTGTGATATAGTCTTGCAAAATTTTTCTGAATATCTTAACAATATGCAGGCTTATTTACCAATTTACATACCTGCAAAGACCTTTAACTGGCATAGTGCTGGAAGCCCATATTTGGGCTTTATTCTGCAGTGTAAGTACCACAACTTAAAGGCTCCATATTCGGTGGATGTCCTTCATATTATTTCTGAAGTGAAATTATTTAGTCTGTAGGGATTTCCCTTGTTACAATTTATGGGAGAGTGCGTATAGGCACTCCCCCATAAATTGTTACAAGACAAAGTCATATGAACAAATTTTGATGACCAAAAATAATTTGCCACTCTACCAGTTAACTGGTAGGGCTGGGCGGTTTATCGGTTTTTCGGTTCGGTTCGGTTTTTTTTTTTAAACCGAAACCGAACCACCGCCTTAACAAAAAAACGCGACTTTCGGTTTCAACAAATTTCCCAGAATTGGTTAAGTTTATGACCACTCATCCGCACGCCAAAGGCTTAAATGTCGGGCAAAGGTAAATGCTGTGCCATTTATACTTACTTCAGGAGGACTGACAACAAATCCCCCCCTCCCCCCACAAATAGTGGTAGCAAATTTATTGTATCTTAAACAATATCTACAGAACCACCAGCAGATGGAATATGAAAAATTAAAAAGTCTTAAGTAAAAATCCACACATGCAATTCAAGAATTGTTAAGTAAATTTAATGAACCGGGCACATCCTACCAAAGAGGTATTGCAAGTTCCCTGACAATATATGGTGTAAAAGCTTTATAAATTACCTTTGACCCAAAATCATCTGCGTACGGCAAGTTGTAAATTAGATTGGAGGTAAACATAAAATTTATTGAGTTTTAAAACCTCAAAGTTCACAGGGGAAAAATGACGAGTAAATTATGTTGATTACTGGCACGTTCTCCGAAGTCACATGCTCACAGATAACGCTGCGCATTGGCAGTTATGTTTTTTGTCAACAATAAAATGGTTAAATTAAAATAGAACACATCCTATTAAATGGATGGCAGGTAACTATTGAAAGTTTTTTTTAAACTTAATTGGGAATTGTTTGTATAATATTTGAACTTACTTTAAGGAATCGCGCAGAACTGCAGGACTGTCAGGTATACACGCTACATTCCCAATACGAAGATGTTATAATCAACACGTGTCATGACCATGTGCATTTTGCAAACACAACAAATCCCAAGATTCAATATTGCAAACTTTCTTTCAAATCCCATTATACAGCAGTCTCCCTTCAAAAACATCAATCGCCTGTCTTGACTGAGATAAAATCAACGAAGGGATCAGCCAAGAGGGCAAAGTAAAGTTGGCATCGCTCATTTCACCCAATTTCTATGTTTGGGCAGAATCAAAGTAAAAAACGAACCTCTACAGTTGAAATTAGGAGAGATATTGTGAAAGCATTGGAGTGAGTTACCAATAAAAGTGATTCGTATATCACGACTTACTTCAACAATAGTTATCAAAATCAGAAGAAATATGATTTGTGTTCCTCTTATTCCACTGTCATTTGAAGCAGGAACCATCAAGAAACACGGGGCACGTCTATTTTCAAGCGATGTGATAATTACCGAAATAAGCACAACAATTGCACATTAAACCACCAAAACCAGGGTGAGAGCTTAGCGACTCCATAAAAAATAGGGAAATGTTGATTTTTGCTAAAATGTGGCTTCTCTTGTGAATTTCTGCATCTTGTCTTGACAAGGCCCCAAATCTCACTGTTAGAACAAGGCAGCTCCCACCAGTTGTGGAGCCATGGTTTGAAATCCTGTGGACCATGCTGGTGAAGATTTTTTTTTTTTTGGGGGGTGGGGGGGGGGGGGGGGGATCTCAGGACTGAGGGCAGGGAATCAAAAAGAATCTTTTCAAATTTGGGGATGGGAGAAGCAAGTATGATTTTGAGTGGGGGGGGGGGGGAGGGGGTGGGGCGCTGGTCTCCCTAGATACCTCATGGCTGGACCACTGTTGCCCACTACAGTAGCCCAACACAATATGTCCATTAGCTGAGAAGAGTGGTGAACACTGATTAACCCGAATGGCTCCACACGTTATATGAGCCTCATGACTTGGATGACAAATACAGACAGATTTTATGTGTACATTACCCTCTAAAATTTCAACAATATATTTTGAAAAACCGAAAACCGAGTTTTTGTACAAAACCGAACCGAAATGCAAATTTCAAAACCGCCCAGCCCTCTTAACTGGTAGTCAATTTTGATACTCACAATTTATCAAAATTGTTTTACAACTTTTTGAAGAGTTCTAATAGGAACTTGCCTATAAATTACTCCCAATGACATAAAAAAGAAAGTTGCTTTTGAACCTTTACCTTGCATATTGTCCAAAACCAAAAGTCACTGTTCAAATATTTTTAACCTGAGGCACGGTGGCATTGCAGTACTGCTTTGTGTCCTTGGGCAAGGCACTTAATCCTGATTTCCCACTTAGTGGCACTGTGTACTAAGGCATAATGCACGTTGATGGTGCACCAGTCTTCAACCAATGCTAGCCCTGCTAATGTGGAGTTAGTTCATTGGGGAGTCTGACAGTTGTTGCTCGCCATTGCTCGGTTGTTCTCTTGAGTATGTCAGCTTCCTTCACCCATAAAACTGTACGTCATATGTCGAAAGTGTTGTTTTTTATTGGTTAACTCCAATAAATAAATCAAGGGGTTAAAATGTTTTATCTTAAAAAAATGGCTTATGACCCCTCATTGGAACAAGCTTCTTGAAAGACAGAGATATTCCAGTTATTCAAGAAGGGTTTTTTAAGTTCTGTTGACTATTCATATTGAGTAAGGGTTAATCCTGTATCTAACATAGCGGCCGGCGGCCAATTAGACAAACTTTGATTTATTCAGTGCTACTTATACACAGTAAGTGCACATTTCAATACGGCTCTGGCTAGAGTTATCTAACTGTCACCCACCTTTACAATACTTTACCTGTACATTTGCTACAGGCTACGGTCAATATTTATGTACAGACCTTTACAGTACTTTACATGCACCTTTGTTATCAGGTCTTTATCTAGATATGTGTCATTGCTGTGTCACATGCTATACATGTACATGTCTTACACAAGTTGAGCTACAATGTCATTGACACTTTCATTCATTACAACCCAGATAGTTATATCCACCCATGGGATGGTTAATTCCTGACCTCAGACAGATTGCAAAGGCCTGTACAAATATTGTTTTCCAAAAAGAAATTTCTGTTTTTTTGCAACTGTAACTAGCAGGGATTTTTCTTCGGTGATGATGGGCCCAATATTGTCCCCTTTCCAAATGAGGTCCGGGTATATTTCTAACTTTCCAGCCTCAAAATCCCAATCAATCAATCTTGACAAACTTACAAGTCTGAAGGGTATAAACCAGTTTTTCAATTTTGAAAATGGGAGGCACGCTGTATACAGCTCACTATAATTTAAAGTGAAGCACAATGTTGTTGAGTCCCAGCAACAGAAAAACATTTTGAAGAAAAACATCAGTGAACATCTGCACATCATTCACGCCGCTGGTCAAACCTGAATATTAGCAACCTGTCATTTGCAAAATGGGGTCCCCAGAGTGTGAATTTGCTGTTGCTATCCCATACAGTGGGCCAATTTATCCTCTAGGTACATCTTTCTGTTTTGGCTTGAAACCTTGATTCAGACTGAGGTTCACTGAGGCATGCCTGGAAATAAGCAATCTGTCATTTGCAGAATGAGGTTCCCAGAGGGTGAATTTGCTTATGCTGATGGTTTCCCATACAGTGGACCAATAAGAATTCATCTCTGGTTACCTCTTTCTATTTGAGCCTGAGACCATCATTCAAATTGAGGTTCACAGAAGGTAAATTTAGTGATGCCACCCTGCTGTGCAGGGTAGCATCACCAAATTCACCCTCTAGGAAATTCATTCTGCAAGATAACAGTTGACTTATTTGCAGACTTGACTGAGGGTAAATTCTTGTGATGCTACCCTGCTGTGCAGGGTAGCATCACTAAATTCACCCTCTGGGGACCTTATTTTGCAGATGACAGTCTGCTTATTTTCAGGCTTGCCGCTGATACACAGTAAGCAGATGTTATTCCAAAAATATTACCCGATGTTTTGAAGAAGTTTTTCGCAGCAATAATAATCAAATTTGTTTGAGTTTGGTATAATACATGGAATGTAACTTCAATGGAGCAATCGTAAGTCAATCAGATGGTTCTCCACAGAATACATGAGTGAAAAGACAGTAGCATTACTGGGCTTTGAAGTTTGTCGAATTACGTTGTTTTCTTACCAATTCTCAGAAATTGAAGCTTGATTAGCTTGAAGTCTTGGAATGCTGCAGCTTATAATTCATGGTGTATTGTTCACATTTTCGTGCATGCATTGTATTATATTGCTTAGTTCCCACAAACAAATTGCTAACACTTTACAGAAAAGCACCTGATATCAAAATTTGTTATATTAATCCCCCCTCCCCCCCCCCCCCCAAAAAAAATCCATATCATGTGATCCCTCATTGGACTGAGCTCTACGATCACATGACATGGTCTTGTTGAATTATTTTCTACTGCACAATTTGTATATTGCGTGGCAGTTGCAACTGATACGATAAGTAAAAATTAATCAATCTCGTCAAATGTGAAACGGAAACGATTGTTCTGTTTCCGTGCAAGTTCCATCAGGCCAAAATCATGGAAATGAAAAACGGGTTCCCACAATTTGTTTTAGCATTTTGCTTTTCGTCAAGGGGCTCTTAAAATACACACAGGGTTTGCATGTGGATCCTGGAACCTTGAAAGTCTTGGAATTTGGCTGTTTTAAATTCCAGGCCTGGAATGTCTTGGAAAACGAACTTTTTTTTAGGCCAGTCTTTGAAAGTCCTGGAAAACCCGGTCAAAATTTTAGCACTGTCGAACATGCTCCAATTCACCGCTTGCTTTATCTGTTTCCGGTCTCGGTTGCCGTTTTTTTCTGTGCGTTTTGGAAAAAAAATTATCTTGTGTTTGCTTATTATGTCTTTCTCAGTTTCGTATTAAAATACAGGAAAAGTGTGTGTTTCAAGAAAAATCGACCGATAAGAAAGAATATAAAGAATGGATTACGAGTGATTCGAAAGACCAACATACGGCAAAATGTCGAGCGTGTTTAAAGTCGTTTGACGTAGGAAATATGGGCTAGTCAGCACTGATTAGCCACATGCGTAGTAAATATATTTCATATTTTTTTGTTATTACAGATACAAATGTTGGTTATGGAAATTTGCTTTTCTGGTCCTTGAAAGTCCTGGAAAAGTCCTTGAATTTCAATTTTGATTTGGGATATGAACTCTGTACACAAGTTTTCTGTCAAGATAAATAAAATGGTATTATTTGTTATCGATGAAAAAGTGGTTCGATTAGTAACAGTAATAATGGTGCACTCATTTTGACAGTCTCAATCAATTCAGATTGTTGAGCATGAGTTTTGCCATAGGTCTGTCATGATTAATCGATAAATCGATTGTTGATCAGTCACAGCGAAATCGATTAGTATTTTTCGTTGTCGAATGATCGGTAAATTATATCCCGTTTTAGACGTTTAATAATTAAAAGAAAATATGTTGAAAATCCTATTGTTTCTAAAGGTAAAGAGTTAAGAACATCGATGTTAAACCCCAAGAAGCTATTGGAAGCATTTGTCTTTCAGGTACATTCATCAAAGCTTTGATGTTCTGAACTTTTGAACCGTCAGTGTAATAATCAAGACTGGTCGGCAGTTGTGAAGTTCGCAACTGCCGACCGGTCTTTATTATTACACTGACGGTTCAAAAGTTCAGAACATCAAAGCTTTGAATGTAACTAAAAGAGGCTCGTCTTCATTGTTTACTTGAGGTAGGTCAACTGACTTCAACTTCATTTTTATTGACTTCAAAGAGAAGGAGATGGGGGTCATCTAGGTACGATCAATCAATTATCATCGATTATTTGCGACGATTAATCGATTCCTAAATTAAAAAATCGTGACAGCCCTATTTTGCTAACAGTGTCTGATTCTCAATTACTAAAATCAAATGCACCCAATTTTGACGTGTTTGACAACAAAACCCTGTGAAGTTAAACACACGAAACTGTATCATTGAAAACAACAAAATCACATTTTATTACTGAAACTGAAAGATGAAGAGAAAATTTCTTTACTAAAATGCAAGATATGTTCTTCCATTTTCACAGTGCTCCTTGCAGAATCAAGGAGATGAGAAAGAAGAAATGGTTTCACGCGCCAAAGGCGCGCAGGGACAATTTGAGGAACAGGCCCCTTTCGACCCTCGGTGACAGTGTGTGAGTTGGTGTTAGTCTGGGCATGGCAAAGGAGTAGAAGGAAGGAGGAGGTTTAGCCGCGTTTGTTCTTTTTCCAGTGCTTCTTCCTTGGAGGTGGTTGTGATGGCGATGTTGCTTGTATTTTTTGGATTTCTTGGGCCGCTGTGGTGTGCTTCTCTTCAGGACAGTATTTTTCCAGTACTGCACGGGTTCTTTGAGGACTTCTTCTACTGAGAAGTTTTCCGGAACTGTCAGGTCCTGGCGTTCTGGCAGTGAAGGAAGAGGAGAGTGAGGTGGTGAAAAAGCAACTTCCAGTTCCACCTCAGTCTCCACTGGACGTTCCTCATTCAACTTTACCGGCTCAGGAGCCGGCAGTTGATTGGGAGTACCAGGGGACTAGGAGGGGAACTGGCGACTGCCTCCAGAACCTCCACCCCCTCACTCAACTCTTTCTTCCTGTTCTGGAATGCCTCCAAGCGCTGGGCGTCCCTGTGCTTGGTTGATGGATTCTTCTTCTTCCTCTTCTCAGGGCCTCCGTGCCTCTTCGGGTGAGGACCAGTGGGAGAGGGGATCCTCTCTCCAAAGGTGCTACCTCTCCCCGAAGAGGATGGTGTTTCGTCTTTTTCAACTTTCTTTACTTCGAATTCCAAGTTCAAGTAGACACTCATGCCTACCTCCTGGACAGTCCAGGAGACAGGACATGAGATGCCCAGAGCTGAGATGGTCTTCTCCAATCTATCTGGTAGCTCCATGGTAGTTAGATGTGCACTTTTTGCAATCAGAAGTGTGACAAGGAGATGAGGTGTAGTCAAGCTTTATTTATATCCAAGGCTAACAGACATTTCATCACAATCAATTCATTATTGTTACCTTCGGAAACAGGAAACTTCACACTTTGGATGATTCACCCTTTCCAAAGCGGAATGCACAAAGAATTTTTATTAAATTATTTTTTTATTGGTTCAACTTTCAAGTAAAATACAAAATAATTTTTTCATTGTCCTACAGTTATGATTATTTTTGCTTTATTATCCTTTTCACTCGCAAATAATGTTGTACACACTCATCAGAGTCATCATTGCCTCAGTTTGTTGCAATTAAATTGTGTGTTCCAGGTAGGGCTGCACGGTATATCGAAAAACCGATATATACCGGTATTCAAACCAATATCTATTGAATACCGGTGTAATTACAAAAATATTGGTGTATCGTCATTATTTATTTGCCCACAATTTAATTTTCAAGATGTCTTGAGTTTTTTAACTGTAGCCCCAAATGAATACTATTATCCCTGTATCCAAGGGATCGTCAGCTTGTGCCCTCATAATATACAAATTCAGCAGTTGAAAAAATAATTTTTAAAAATCTCAACAAAACTGAGCTCGTTCCAATGAAGGGTCACATGATATAGTTTTGTTGAAATTTTTGGGGAAAATCTGATAAACTAATTATGAAAATAATAAATTCTGATATCGTCTGCTTTGGGTAAAGGTTTTTCGAATCGCATCATCAAGGTGTGCGAATTCGTTCCGACTGTGATGCCTTGAGTCTCGATTGTGGTACTTGTGTTCAGATATCTGAACAGTTTTCGATATACCGGTATACCGCGGTATTTTTTTGAATACCGATACCGGTATTCAGTTTTGAATATCGTGCAGCCCTAGTTTCAGGGCCCAAAATGTACAAATGAAAATACAGATAATTTGTTTTACTTTTTTATTTCATCAAATTTATTCACCCTTCCCTCATCTATAGCAATCCACTGCATATTCTAGGTCCTTCTTAAAAATTTGCGGGTTTTAACCCTTTACCCAACGAATCGCCTGCATCTGCCCGTGTAATATGCAAATTCAGCAGCTGAAAAAATATTATTTATCAAACAATTTTAACAAAACCATATCATGCAACCCCTCTTTGGAACGAGCTCGTCGAGCTCGTTCCAAAGAGGGGTCACATGATATGGTTTTGTTGAATTTTTTGGAAAAAATTTAAAAAACGATATTTAAAATAATAAATTTTGAAATCCTCTGTGTTGGGTAAAGGGTTAACCCTTCACCCAACGAATCAGTAACATCCGCCCACATAATATGCAAATTCAGCAGCTGAAAAAATATTATTTTTCAAAATATTTCAACAAAACTATATCATGTGACTCCTCTTTGGAGCGAGCTCATCGAGCTCGTTCCAATGAGGGGTCACATGGTATGGTTTTGTTGAAATTTTTTTGAAAATTTAAAAAAATGATATTTAAAATAATAAATTTTGATATCGTCTGCATTGGGTAAAGGGTTAAACTGAAACCAGGATAAGAAAATGGGTAGAGAATTGATAATAGAATAAATAAGAAATATAAAATCCTTAACAGTTCTTCTTGGAACCCAAAAGTAGGTTCCATAGGGTTCCCAGGCATCAAATACATGGAACCTGTTTACAGGTTCTGTGAATTTCTGAAATCTGCATGCCTGTAGGTGGTTCCAAAAAAGTAAAAATTACAGGTGTGCTTGTACGTAAGAGCAACTGCTGGCCTGAAAATCAAAAGATTACATACAAACACAATTCTTGGATGTGTTTAATATACATGAAGTAACAAGTGCTCTTTTCAGTGCATTCTGTGACTAACAGAAATTCCCAATTCTGGTCATCTATGACTCAATTTTCCCAATTCTAAGGGCCCCCAACCAAGACTCACTCCCAGTGCCTGAAATGTGAGTTCATTATATATTATACCATATTATACCCCTGCAACAAAGTTGTGGGGGGGGGGGGGGGGGGTATATTGGTTTCACTATGTCCTTCAGTGTGCAGACAAAATGCTTTCTGCTCTCTCCATGTTATGAAGTGTTTTGTTTGGAAAGATGAAATTACACATGCATGTTTCTGATGGCACAAGAACTTCTATTGATCTTGACAGTCAAGGTCGTCATCATCCCATTTGTCTTTAGACAATGCTTTCTGCATACCAAGCAAGAAGTGTTTCACCAATGAAAAGAGAATATGATATGATATAATGATAGTGTTAATAAAAACTCATGATAGTCTACACCCCAGTGTTCGCGCTGGCCTAATTTCATCTGGTGCCAGAGTCGGTGCCAATGAAGTGAATTTTGGTGCCAGCCCAAAATTTTGGGTGCCAGAAATTTCAAATGAAAAAAGAAGGCAACAACTGGTTTAATTACTCCCACCCCAGTTTGATCTTTAATCTATTTTCTATCAGTTGAACATCGAATAGCCAGTGTTGTATATTTCTCCGTTTCCACATATTTGAAACCCTAGGCGGTGTCTATCAGCTTAATATTTTGTCATCAATGACAATTGAAAGAAGTAAGCTAATTAACTTAAAGGTGATAATCCTATTCACATGATTAATAAAAAGCTTACATTGCAAATTGGGTACCTGACAATGAATGGATAATAAAGGTGTTAATTGATTGATTGACCTTTTTACTGACAAACATGAAGTGTGCATTCTTTAACGAGTTGATTGCCATAAAAAATTATGCTGCAATTGTTTTTAATTTTTCTCTCTTAGAATATTTCGGTGCCAATTGTGGTGCCAATGGCCATCATTTTGGTGCCAATGTTTAAAAACTGGTGCCATTGGCACCATTGGCACCCGACAGCATGAACACTGCTACACCCCCCTCTTCCCGGAACCTAGAAAGTGAACGGTGCTTGTTTAATGTGGTAAACAAGCTCTATTTTATTGGTAAAATAGCATCAAGACACCAATGCTTTGGGTGAAAGTCTTCTAAATTGGACAACATGGGTATAAACGATTGACTAAAGTTGACTTTATCTGCATGCTGCAGTCAGAATTATATATGTATAGCCTTTGTTCACAAATATATGACCTTAAACATCAATAAATAAATAAATACTACTAAGAAAATGTTCACTGAATTCAGTGAACATTTTCTTAGTAGTATTTATTGTCCCCCGACCCTTCGGGGGACTATTGTAATCAGCAGTGTCCGTCCGTCCATCCGTCTGTCCATGCGTCCGTCCGTCCGTCACACCCTTGCCCGGATGATAACTTTAGTTTGGATGATTTTACTGAAACTAAATTTGGTATGTGTCTTACTTGGATGGAGATGCAGGTCAAGTTCGAAAATGGGCACACTCCACTGACTTCTACTGGATTTATTCCTCTTTTTCGACTTAAAAAATATAGTTTTTGTGTTGTCCAGATGATAACTTTAGTTAGGATCATTTGATTGAAACGAAATTTAGTATGCCGCTTATTTGGGTGGAAATGCAGGTCAAGTTCGAAAATGGGCACGCTCCACTGATTTCTACTGGATTTATTCTCCTTTTTCGACTTAAAAAATACAGTTTTTGTGTTGTCCGGATGATAACTTTAGTTAGGATCATTTGATTGAAACGAAATTTAGTATGCCGCTTATTTGGGTGGAAATGCAGGTCAAGTTCGAAAATGGGCATGCTCCACTGATTTTTACTGGATTTATTCCCCTTTTTCGACTTAGAAAATACGGTTTTTGTGTTGTCCGCATGATAACTTTACTTTGGATCATTTGATTGAAACGAAACTAAGTATGTGGTTTAATTGGTTGGAAATACAGGTCAAGTTAAAAAATGGCCATGCTCTGCGAACAAATTGCATCCTAACAGCTCCCTTCAATTTGCCATCTTGGTCGGGGGACCGGGGGCGTTGCCCTGTTTATTTATTGGTGTTTAAGGTCACATATTTGTGAACAATGGCTAATTGTAGGGGATATTTGTTCCATTAGGACAGCTCTAGTTGGAACTAACTCTTCACAAAGTTTTAAAAGTGGGTCTTTTGTAAAAAAAATACTTGTAAGTTTGGCTGATTGGGTAAGAAATAATAGTGCAGAACAGAAAAATGCTGCTGGGTTGATAATATAGGTAAAAAATTGGATGGAAATGAGAGGAGTTATAAATGCTGTTTGAGATGATCTGTTATACAAGAAAAAATGTGCCTTTTCAACAAGCCTGAATATAAGCAACCTGTCATTTGCAAAATGAGGTCCCCAGACAGGTAATTTGCTGATGCTATCCCATACAGTGGGCCAGCTTATCCCCTGAGTACATCTTTCTGTTTTAGCTTGAGACCTTGATTCAGTCCGAGGTTCACAGAGGGTAAATTTTGTGATGCTACCCTGCTGTGCAGGGTAGCATCACCAAATTCACCCTCTGGGGACCTCATTTTACAGATGACAGTCTGCTTATATTCAGGCTTGCTTTTCAAACATCTTTCCACTTTAGTGAGAGAATAATTCGGGTAGAATCTTCCAAGTTTGCTTTATATTTGTAACAACATTAGCTTTTTTTTTTAGCTCACCTGAGCAAAGCTCAAGAAAAGCTTAACCTAGTACTTTCTGTCTGTCTGCTGTCCATCCGTCTGTCATCTGGCATGTACTTTACTTTATCGACTTCTCACAAACAAGTCTGAAAATAAGCAGACTGTCATATGCAGAATGAGGACCCCAGAGGGTGGATTTGGTAATGCTACCCTGCACAGCAGGGTAGCATCACTAAATTTACCCTCTGTAAACCTCATTTTGAATCAAGGTCTCCAGTCTGAACAGCAAGAGGTACCCAGAGGATACATTGGCACACTGTATGGGATAGCATCTTCAAATTCACCGTCTGGGGACCTCATTTTGCAAATAACAGATTACTTTTTTCAGGCTTGCTCATAAACCACTGAGCTGAATTGAACTAAATTTGATACACATGTTCCTTATCTTTAAAACATAAAAAAAGTCTCCAGAAGTACCAGAATCTTTTGATACTTGGTATACAACATCATTAGAGGGGTCAGATTCAGGTTTGTCCCTGGGTTATATTCTGGCTCCCTGTGGGAACCCAAATTTTAACTTGGTGCAGTATGAGGAAATGTATTTAAAACTCTTCTTCCTCAGATCTACCAGTCAAAATCTCTTGATATTTGGTATACTGCATCTTTTGTGGGGTTAGCTTGAAGTTTGTTCAAAGTATGTCCCTGGAGTCACATTTGACTCCCTGCGGGAGCCCAAATTTTAACTTTGTACAATATGAGGAATATTCTTTAAAAATCTTCTTCAGATCTACCAGTCAAAATCTTTTGATATTTGGTTTACTGTATTCTTTGTGGACTCAGATTCCAGTTTGTTGAAATCAAGTCCCTGAGTTCATATTTGGGCTCCTTATGGCAACCTAAATTTTGATGGTGCAATATGGGGAAGTTCTTTTAAAAATCTCATCTTCATATCCACCAGTCCAAATCTTTGGATATTTGATATGCAGCAATCTTAGGAGGTTCAGATTTCAGTTTGTTCAAATCAGCTCCCCTTTAACTTAGTGCAACGTGAGGAATATTCCTGAAGATCTTATTCAGATCCACCAGGCAGAAACTTTTGATATTTGTTGCATAGGATTTATGGGTGAAACGCACTGAATAAAGAAACTCACGAGTTATGATTAATTATTCTTTTATTTGCCAAACTGTTTTGGGTAGACTGATCTACACGCTGAGACTAGAGTGCCTGGCTCCCTGGTAAGAGCCCAGCAGGTTGAGTGAGTAAGATGGTCCAGCCCCCTGGTAAGGGCCCTACAAAGTAATCTGAGTAATTGTTGGTAGGCTGAAACCATCCTGATTCTTTTGTGCAAAAGAATCAAGTAATGTATGTGGCCTGTGGCCTTGTAAGTAGAGTTCTGAAAAGGAAAAATGATTATACATGTACATGTATCTACATGAAGATAAGAAAGCTGGTATGCCATGACCACTGGAGGAGAATGGGGTGGTGGTGGGTGAATTTAAAAGTTTTACTTTGTTCTGACTGAATTCTTTCCAACTTCCAGGAAGACTGAATTGGTAGACAAAGAATGTTGGCGTCCCTACTAAAAATAGCAACAGGTGGAATCGTCGACCTTAGAATGAACTGACCAGTCCAGAATAGACGATTCCACCTGTTGCTGACCAACCAGCTTGTTCCCCCCATAAACCGCACCAAATATGTCAAGGCATACTTAGTTTCAGTTTATGGGTGAAACACACTGAATAAAGAAACTCACGAGTTATGATTAATTATTGTTTCATTTGATCTACACACTGAGGCTAGAGTGCCCGGCTCCCTGGTAAGATCCCAGCAGGTTGAGTGAAGTAAGATGGTCCGGCCCCCTGGTAAGGGCCCAACAATGTAGTCTGAATAGTTGTTGGTAGGCTGAAAACCATCCTGATTCATTTGTGCAAATGAATCTGGTGATGCCTGTGGCCTTGTAAGTAGAGTTCTGAAAAGGAAAAATGATTATACATGTACATGTATCTACATGGAGATAAGAAAGCTGGTTTGACATGGCTACTGGAGGAGAATGGGGTGGTGGTGGGTGAATTTAAAAGTTTTACTTTGTTCTGACTGAATTCTTTCCAACTTCCAGGAAGACTGAATTGGTAGACAAAGAATGTTAGCATCCCTACTAAAAATAGCAACAGGTGGAATCGTCGACCTTAGAATGAACTGACCAGTCCTGAATAGACGATTCTATCTGTTGCTGACCAACCAGCTTGTTCCCCCCATAAACCACGCCAAATATGTCAAGGCATACTTAGTTTCAATTAATATCTCTAGATTGAAGTTTATTCAGAGTGTTATGATTGACTGTTTTTGGTGGGCAACAGAGTGGTCTGAAATACAACATAGAAACCAATGTAGAATTTAGAATTTACTATTTGTTTAAATGAACTGTGACAGTGCATAACGGAGCTGGTAAACTTTTAATTAGATGTGAATGTGATTACATAAGATTAACATTTGTTCACATGAGGTTAATGTAGAATTTAGAATTTACTATTTGTTTAAATGAACTGTGGCAATGCATAACAGCACTGGTAAATGTGATTACAGAAGATTAACATTTGCTTTGATGGTATTCCACAACTCCTCTTAAGGCCCAAGGTGGTAGAGGGTGAGGATGTATTTTTGGTCAAAAAGTTTGGGGTTTTTGTTTTGCTTGAGAATAGGTATTAAAGGATTTTTGAGTAATTTTATGCAAAAATCTTTCAGTTGAGAGAGGGGAGAAGGGAGGAAGTGAATGGGATCAACTGAGTTCTTTTTTTTTCTTTTTACTTTAAAATGAGTTTTGAAGGGATTTGAGTGATTTTATCCAAAAAAACCCACAATTCACCTAACGGACCCTTCTCACCCCACACTCATAGCTTAATTATATTAACTACACAAAAATGTAGATGCTGAATGTGACCATAAATCCTTCTTTAAACAATTTTATCAAGTAGGTGATTAAGTCCCCTTGGGGCTTCTTGTTTAAATATATTTTTGACTTGATCTCAGGTTTCCAAAAATGCTTAACTGGTAGAGTGCTAAATTATTTATGGTCCTTAAACTTTCTTTGTGCATCTTTGCCTTGTTACAGTTTACTGTAACAAGGCAAATCTTTACAGATAAAATTATATCACTTCAAAGATAATATGAAGTATATCCACAGAATATGAAGTGTTTAAATTCCGGTACCGGCACTTCAGAATAAAGCCCAAATATGGGCTTCCAGTACTCTACCAGTTAAACAGAAAATGAATGTACATTGTGTTCACAGATTTTAATATTTGACGTTTCTCCTCCTATAACTACTAAGATCAAAAAACTTTTACAATACTCAAAAGGTTTCTTTCAATACCCTGTAATATGGTCAAATGCAGCATATTTCCCGAGTGCAAAAATTCAAAACTAAGTTTATGTATGCGAACTGTGACTGGTTTAAGTAAATGTTTGGACATTTGAATTTCCACATACCAATTTGGCCTTAATGTATTAGTTCTAAAGTCTTCATTGAAACATTTCTTCAGTGAACCATTCTGGAAAACAAGGAATAGTGTGACATTTGCGGCACAGTCATTGAATGTATCAAGTTCAAACGTCCGATTCCTGGCGAATTTCCCTGTACTCAAGGAACAAGATTCTTTTATTAATGTTTATGCAAAAAAAAATCACAAGTTCCCCACTTTGTCCCCTGTTGTCCAGGATTGACAAAACTGCATCGTGAGGTGCATTACTTAGAATGAAACGATCAGAAAATGTTTTAAGTGCAATTGACTGGTAAATTTATTCTGCTGGTATTTAACCCTCTACACTCTTATGTCAAAATGGCAAAGTTATCAGCAGCAAATATTTCTCATAATGCAGTTTGATATTTAACCAAATATACCTTGTTTGACAGAGCTCAGTGAGCTCTGTCAAACAAGATTATAATGGGTTAAATTCAGTTAAACCAGAGAAAACGAGTGATTGGAGAAAATTCCATTACACTACCAGAGTGCTAGGAGTTAAGGTGCACAAAACTTTTTGTGTCTGGATTAGAAATTAGATAGTGCAGGAAATCCAAAATGAAGCACTGATTTTTTTTTCAAAACAACAGCTCAACCCTTTATTGCACTAGTCGTGAGGAGGAGTCTTGAGCTGTTGGTTGGTAAAAAAAATATTGATACGGACAAAGCTCCAAATGACAAAAGTAGACAAAATGTACAAAATTTTCTTAGTATTAAATTAATTACCTCCCACCCAAACAAACTTTGGAGTGGGCAAAAGAAATGGGTTCCAGCCATCCTTGCATCTATCTGCCTGTCCACAAATTTTGTGAACATGATAACTTCAGGATTTAAAAAACAATGAAAATGAACTTTGATTCTTGCCATAGATTTTGAAAGTGTCCTTTAAGACCTGGAGACCAATACTTAGTTTTGCTCCCCCATAATAAGGTAACACGTTGACTTAACAGTTGTGTCTTGTGAAGTCTTGGCTGCCTGTACAGAGAAATCACTGGCAAGTTACATGTACTGTAACTTCCATCAACGCGGTCATCAGCTTGCCAAAATTGGAACAAGGCCCATAATGGCAAAACTCAAGTTAATAAATAAATATGAAGTTTGTTTTTTACTAGGGGTGTAACAGTACTCTCAAATTCTAAACTATTTAAGAACTGAAGATTGATTCTTATAACAGGAGATCATGAGAATCAAAATCACTTCTCGTGGATTGGAACAAATTTAAAGGCCTGAACTTGAACAAAATAATCAGATTTTAATAAAACTTGGTACATGCATACACAGTGGGAAGATTTTTAGGCAAATCAATGAACTTTGGCCACACGTTGCCTGCCAAATTTACAAATTGAGTTGGAAATTCAAAAATATTCAACAAAACTATATCACGTGACCCCACTCTTTGGAACAAGCTCTCATCGAGTGGTCACATATGGTTTTGTTTAAATTTTTTTAAACTTTTGAAAAACAGCTCATTAATAACAAATTTTTATATCATATGAGTTGGGTAAAGGGTCATGGGAACGAGCTTGATAACTTGTTCTAATGAGGGGTAATAATCTATGCTTTGGAGAAAAATTTAAACGATATTAAAATTTAAATGACGATTTTTGTGAATAGTACTGACTGAATATGACTGTTAGTTACATTGGTTGCAGTAGAGGTATAAGGGACTTTTATTGACCAGCCTGGTTGGTCTGAGTGTGATGGTAAGTCAGTTGGTTTATATGCTAGAAGTCATAGGTTTGAGACTCGGTTCTCGCACTTATCTGTCGTGTCTGTTAATTGAAGGGGAGTGGGGCTGGCTTGTCCAACTCTCAGTAATTGGTGGCACCAGATGACATGTTCACTCTCCCGGAATGTCCAGGAAAATCCTGTAAATTCAGTGCAGTCCCCCCCCCCCCCCCCCCCCTCCTGCCCGGCATGGAAGTCTTGGACTAAAATCCTGGAAAAGAGTATAGTCAAAAATGTTTCCTCTTCAAGACATTCAGTCTTAAATCATAGGCCCATAATGATTCCTGATGAATTAAGTGTGCAAACAAATTTTTAAACTAGAGAAACAGAATTTCCTCGTGGGGGCACGATGACGCTGTGTACTAGGGCGTACTGCACGTCACTGGTGCGCATGTCTCCAACCAATCTAACGCGAGTTACGATGTTGGGGAGCTGGCAGCTGCTCGTCGTTGCTCGGTGGTTCTCTCCGGGTACTCCGGCTTCCTCCACATTGTGCATAAATATGTGACCTTAAATAAATAAATATAAATAACAGAATTTACTGCACCCAGTAAATTCAAGTCTGTGTGAAAAGGGTTAAACTAGACAGAAAGAGAATTTATGGAGGCTTATTTTCAGGAGTAAAATATTTTTAAACAAATCAGAAATGGGTTTTCGTTAACAGTATTTACAGATATTCATACTGGAATCAGAACAATTATTTATAAGAAACCAGAAAAGGCATATATGTGACCAGCATTCAAAGGGTTCAATACTCGAATCAGAAATGAACATTTTGGCTCTGCTCACTAATTTGAGTGATGAAATACGTTCATAAACTTTAGAAATGCATTAAGGTGTAATAAAATTCATTTCCCAGTATTTCTGAATAATACGCACTTGATGACTTTGGTGACCTCTTTCAGGCAGACCCCTAGGTGACCTCCGTGACCTTGACCCATATTTTGAATTTCCATCAAGTGTTGACTCATTTGGTGTTAGTTCCAGGTCTATTCATCATACCACGATTGAGATATGAGCATGACCCACTTTCAAAAATGTTGGCTACGCCCACTTTTTTAACATTAAAATGCATGTATGGACCTCAGGAATGCTTTGGGGAGGGGGGGGGGGGGGGTCAAAAAATGTGATTTCCAGCAATTACGAAAAATGCACTTAATGACCCCTAGGTGACCTCCTTGACCCTGACCCATATTTTGAATCTCCATCAAGTGTCGACTCATTTGGTATTAGTCCCAGGTCCATTCATCATACCATGCTTGAGATATGAGCGTGACCCACTTTCAAATTTTTTGGCCACGCCGACTTTTTTAACGTAAAAATGCATGTATGAATCTCAGGAATGCTTTGGGGGGCAAAAAATGTGATTTCCAGCAATTATGAAAAATGCACTCAAACACCCCTAGGTGACCTCCGTGACCTTGACCCATATTTTGAACCTCCAAGTGTCGACTCATGTGGTGTTGGTCCCAGGTCCGTAGGTCATACCACGCTTGAGATATGGGCGTGACCCACTTTCAAAAATTTTGGCCACGTCCACTTTTTTTTACATCAAAGTGCATGTGTGTACATCAGGAATACTTTCGGGGATCAAAAAATGTGATTTCCAGCAATTCTGAAAAATGCACTCAATGACCCCTAGTTGACCTCTGTGACCTTGACCCATATTTTGAACCTCTATCGAGTGTCGACTCATTTGGTGTTGGTCCCAGTGACCCACTTTCAAAACATTTGGCCACGCCCACTTTTTTTTTACGTCAAAATGCATGTGTGTACGTCAGGAATACTTTAGGGGGTCAAAAAATGTGATTTCCAGCAAATCTGAAAAATGCACTCAATGACCCCTAAGTGACCTCTGTGACCTTGACCCATATTTTGAATCTCCATCAAGTGTCGACTCATTTGGTGTTGGTCCCAGGTCCATATGTCATACCATGCCTGAGATTTGGGTGTGACCCACTTTCAAATATTTTGACCACGCCCACTTTTTTTTACGTCAAAATGCATGTGTGTACGTCAGGAATACTTTAGGGGGTCAAAAAATGTGATTTCCAGCAATTCTGAAAAATGCACTCAATGACCCCAGATGACCTCCGTGACCGTGACCCATATTTTGAACCTCCATCGAGTGTCGAGTCGTTTGGTGTTGGTCCCAGGTCTGTAGGTCATACCACGCCTGAGATATGGGCGTGACCCACTTTAAAAAAGTTTTGGCCGTTACGTTGGGTAAAGGGTTATTTCAGTTCAAATATCCACTCATTTTTAGCTTACCGAAGGGAGCTTAACTTATCAATTGTTGTCCATCTCCGTCGTCCATCTGTCGTGAATTTTACATTATCGACTTCTCCTCACAAACTACTGGACCAAATGGAACCAAATTTGGTGTGCATGTTCCTTATCATATATCAATTCAAGTTTTTCAAATAAACTTGCTCTGCCCCTAGGGGCACCACAAGGGACATAACTCTGATAGCACCCATAAATTGTTTCAAAAATTCAAAAAAATCTTCTTATCCACCAGTCAGAATCTTTTCATATTTGTTCTCTAGGGGGGGTCAGATTCAAGTTTGTTCCAATCGAGCCCCTGGGTTAAGATTTGGGCTCGCTAACTTCTTCAGATCCACCAATCAGAATGCTTTCATATTTGGTATACATCATTTCTAGGGGGGTCAGATTCAAGTTTGTTCAAATCGGGCCCCCGAGTTAGTATTTGAGCTCTCTATTTGAGCTCAAAGTTTAACTTTGAGCATTTTGAGGAAATTTCTTTAAAATTCTTCTTCAGATCCACCAGTCCAGTTGTTTGGTATACAACATTCTATAGGTCGGTCAGATTAAAGTTTGTTCAAATTGAGTCGCTGGGTTAATATTTAGGCTCCCTATGGGAGCCCAAATTTTAACTTTGTGCAATTTGAGGAAATTTCTTTAAAAATCTTTTTCAGATCCACTGTCAGAATCCTCTCATATTTGGTATACGTCATCTCTAGAGAGGGGAGGTGGGGGGGGGGGGGGGGGGGGGAGGGCAGCAGCAGATTCAAATTTGTTCAAATCGAGTTCCTCTGTTGAAAATTTTTTGTCTGGTTCGGACTTTGAAATTTTTAACCAAAATTCTAAAAAAAAAAATTTTTGATTTTTTATGAGTTTTCATTTTGAGACCAAAAAAAATAAAAAATTTGCCAGAAAATTTTGGGTCAAGTTACGACTTGGAAATTTTGGATCAAAATTTGGAAAAAAAATTTTTTTTGTTTTTTTTTTGCATTTTGTTCAATTTTGAGACCCCCCCCCAAAATTTAGCCTGAAAATTTGGGGTCCGGTTTGGACTCTGAAATTTTGAACCAAAATTTGGAAATTCTTGGGGGGATTTTTTATGCATTTGTTCAAATTTGAGACAAAAAATTCATAGCATGAAAATTTTGGATCCGGTTCCGACTTGTCTTTAAAATCTTCTCCTTTAGACCCTGTAGTCAGAATGCTTTAATATTTGGTATACAACATCTCTAGGAGGGTTAGATTCAAGTTTGTTCAATCCTAGCCCCTGCATTGATATTTGGGCAATATAAGGAAATTTCTTTAAAAATCTTCTTCAGATCCACCAGTCAGAATCCTTTCACATTTGGTATACAGCATCTCTTGGAGGATAAGACTCAAGTTTGTTCAAATCTGGTCCCTGGGTTATTAATTTGGGCTACCTATGAGAGCCTGAATTTTAACTAAGTGCAATATGAGGGAATTTCTTTTAAAATCTTTTTCAGACCCACCAATCGGAACCCTTTCATATTCGGTATACATCTCCAAGTGGGTCAGATTCAAGTTTGTTCAAATTGGGTCCCTGGGTTAATATTTTGGCTCGCTATTTGAGCCCAAAGTTCAACTTAGTGCAATGTGAGGTGATTTCTTTTAAAACCTTCTTCAGATCCACCAGTCAGAATTTTTTCATATTTGGTATTTGACATCTCAAGGGGGATCAGATTCAAGTATGTTCAACTTGAGTCCCTGGCTTAATATTTGTGCTCTATGGATGGGGGTGGGGAGGGGGGGGCAGGGGGTCATGTTAGGTTCAGGTTTGTTCAGATCCATTCCTTAGTGTTTTTCCATAAAATTTGCCTCTCATGGCTTCATTCCTTTGTAATGTTGATGAACCATGTCTAACTCAATGTGACCCTAAATACTTCTTTGAACCACTTTGGCAGGTCAGCGATTAAGCCCCCTTGGGGCCTCTTGTTTATTCAATTATCCACTCAATCTGTGATCCACTTCAGCAAAGCAGAAGAGAAAGTTGGATTAACTGGTTTCGTGCTGGAAGCCCATATTTGGGCTTTACTCTAAAGTGCAGGTACCACAACTCAAAGACTTCATTTTCAGTGAATATGCTTCATATTATCTTTGAAGTGGAATTATTTAGCGTGTATGGATTTGCCTTTATGGAGGCACTCTCCCAAAATTTAAAAGTAGGCAAAGACTTGTGAACAAATTTGCTGACCAAAAATAATTTAGTACTTTATCAGTTAAACTGTGTGCATCTGGAAAAATGGAATTCCTCTTCATTGCCCATTTTAGAGGGGAATTATATGCTTAGTGCATTTTGGGCAATTATAACCACAGGTGATGGTGCTATTGTGTGTGTGTGTGTGTGGGGGGGGGGGGGGGGGTGCTTGAAGAAAAGAGGGAGGTGTCAGGATATTCAAACCAATGTTATTTATTATTTATTTTAAACATGGCATAGAGGTTAACAAATTTTTAGCATATAAACTACTGGGTGAAAAAGTTTAGTTGTTCCCATGTATGTTGTTTGCGCACATACTTTTCCCTGTAATTCATCCAATTTCCCCGAAAGTCACCCTTAAGTTCCCTGAAAATTTTATTCTGAGGTTAACCCTTTACCCAACACAGACAATATAAAAATTTTTTATTTAAAATATCATTTTTTGAAATTTTTTGAAAAATTTCAACAAAACCATATCATGTGACCCCTCGTTGGAATGACCTCGACGAGCTTGTTCCAACAAGGGGTCACATGATATGGTTTTGTTGAAATTTTTTGAAAAATAATTTTCAACTGCTGATTTTGCATATTACGTGGGCGGAAGCGGCCGATTCATTGGGTAAAGGGTTAACATGTCTGGGTGACCCTGTAGGTGTTTCAGCCAAGCTTGCCAGTCTGGGGTGAGATTTATGGGTTGTGATCTCGAATGGCAGAGTAGTATATTGACAGAGTTTTAAGACTTATTTACCATTCAGCTGATTCGGACTGTCATGATTAATCGATTGTTGATCGGTTACGGCGAAATCGATTAGTATTTTTCGTTGTCGAATAATTGGTAAATTGTATCCCGCTTTAGACGTTTAATAATTAAAAGAAAATTTGATGAAAAAAAACTATTGTTTCTAAAAGCAAAGAGTTAAGAAGATCGATGTTAAACCCCAAGAAGCCGTTGGAAGCATTTGTCGTTCAGGTTCATTCATCAAAGCTTTGATGTTCTGAACTTTTCTACCGTCAGTGTAATAATCAAAACCGATCGGCAGTTGCGAAGTTCGCAACTGCCGACCGGTCTTGATTATTACACTGACGGTTCAAAAGTTCAGAACATCAAAGCTTTGAATGTACCTAAAAGAGGATCGTCCTCGTTGTTTACCGGAGGTAGGTCAACTGACTTGAACTTTATTTTTTATCGACTTCAGAGAAAGGGAGGGTTCATCCGGGTACGATTAATTGATTATTTGCGATGATTAATCAATTCCTAAATTAAAAAATCGTGACAGCCCTAAACCTGATGTGTTCAGATCTCTTAGTCTCATGGTAAATTGGTGTCTTTGAGTGCCAGGCATAGTGGGTCTTAGGGCTGCATGATATTCAAAACCGAATACCGGTATCGGTATTCAAAAAGACACCGTGGTATACCGGTATATCGAGAACTGTTCAGATATATGAACACAAGTACCACAATCAAGACTCGAGGCATCACAGTCAGAACGAATTAGCATGCCTTGATGATGTGGTTCGAAAAACCTTTACCCAACGTAGACGATATCAAAATTTATTATTTTCAAAATTAATTTTTCCCCAAAGATTTCAACAAAACTATATCATGTGACCCCTCATTGGAACGAGCTCATTGAGCTCGTTCCAATGAGGGAGTCACGTGATATAGTTTTGTTGACATTTTTGAAAATTATTTTTTCAACTGCTGAATTTGTATATTACGAGGGCACAAGCAGACGATTCCTTGGATAAAGGGATAATCAGGGACCAGCCGTGAGGGCGACTAGGGCGATTAAGTCGCCCTTCTAAGCCCAAAGTCGCCTAGAAAAATAGTCGGGGCGATTACAAGTCGCCCTCTAAAAATTGGCCAAAATGAGAAAAGGCTGAACTGAGTGATGCGAGGTTTACATGAAAACGAGTATTTTCAAAAATCGAATGTGCTCGAGTGTGATAAATGGGCATTTTAATTCGTCAAATAAACGTCCATTTATTTGAAATCACACGACAAGCAATTGTCCATTGTCGCTTTTGGCAGATTTTTTTATTTCTATTTTGTTGCGTTCCAGTCGGAGCTTCAAGTGTCGAAACGAAAATAGGTGACTTACGCGACTCATCAAAACAACCCAGTTTGAAAGTAGGTTACGTCGCTTAGGATGCCGAAAATGTAGACACAACGGACGTATTTTATAACACATTATTTTCATTTCGATTTGCTGACGACTGTTAACTGTTGGGCTGTCTATTCCCAGAAAAACACGAATGGAATTGAAACACATGAAAAAAAGCTTTAGTGATGCCAAGAAAAGCTTTGTACAGGACACAAGTGGGCATGTGGACGATCTTGAAAAAGGGTCCTCCTAAACATCGGAATGACATGAAATGACGCGGAATGACACCGGAATGCCATAAAAATGATGCGGAATGACATTTCTTTTACAAAATACTTGACCCCAGAATGTATTTTGTTTATTAACTAACAAAGTACCTCCCAAGCAACCTTCTTACATCTGGTCCTGTTCACACTTTTAGACTTAGGAAATTATTAGATTAGTAGACTTTGTTGAAAGGCAACCACAGGAGGGTGATGGGGGATTGGCACGAAGAAGAGGTGAGGGGTCATGAAGGTGAAGGTAGCAGTGGGGGATTTTCAGTCAATAATTACATTGTGATTTTTTAACCTGGCACAGATGCATCATAGACAACTGGACCTGGATTATTTGTACGTTAATGGAGGACCATAAATTGAAAATATGAAGGGGCGGCGGGGGTGGTACATGAATATTCTTAATTTTCCCCACTTGCCTATGAAGTCTCCCTACATGACTCTGCAGTCTCCCTATTTTTTCAGGAGGGAGAATTGAAGTCTCCCTAAAATTCCCCCCTAGGCTGGTCCCTGGGGATAATATTATTCATTCGGGGCTACAGTTAAAAAACTCAAGACATCTTGAAAATTAAATTGTGGGTAAATAAATATGGACGATAAACCGATATTTTTGTAATTACACCGGTATTCAATCGATATTGGTTTGAATACCGGTATATATCGGTTTATCGATATGCTGTGCAGCCCTAGTGGGTCTAAGCCTTGGTTTCCTACTTCTGTCTTGATCTGTTATACATTATGTAAAGTGTTACAGAGAGGGTAACACCTGTATCAGATTCACATTGGCAAAGATACATATCGTATGAAACCAGCAATGACAAAGAAGTCATGAACTCTATACCACATAGCATTTGCTAACTTTAAACAATAATTGTTGTATATTATGTTCTGTAGTCTTGTTTCTCGATGTTGCTTACAACTTGTCATTTGCTAATCCATGCTAATAGTTGAAGCAAATTGCTACTAATGATCCCTAATCCATGTAATTATGGCCTACCTGAGAAATCTTACAATGGCTGTGAATAAGTCTCCAGCTGTAGTGATTACAAGGTACCCACTAGGGAACTACAGGTATAATTATCAGCCATGCCATGTCACCAACCAATCTAAGTAGTATATTATTATAAGGCAGCTGTGAAAATGGCCAACCGTACAATCAAATTCACATTTAATTAGTTTTTTCCCTGTGGTGTTTGAAATCGAATCACTAAAATTTACACATTGTGTTATAATTTCTGTGCAACATTGAATAAAATATTCTTTTTTTTCCCATTAGCTTATTATGATAAAAAAGAACATTTGTTGTTGAATTTGTGATGCATACATTATGTAAGTACAAAATGTTGTATGCTCTGTGTTCTTCTGTGTTCGATTTAAAGAAATCTTTGTGTTACATATCAAGCTCAGTTAACTTCTTATGAGCCATAATTATCTGGGAGGATCTACACTTACTGCCCAGGATCTATTCTTCCTAGTACCCATCAAAATAAGCCGAACTTCTCAACCATGTGTTTGAAAACCACACAAATTAATGTTCTTATTTTTTTCCACTCTAAACACAATGCTACTACTGTCTCTAGTCCCGGGAGGTTTTGATTTTTCTAATTCGATTTCAGGAATAAACCTCGGTTTTGGTCCAGTTTCTCTACTTGTTAAGAACAGATAGTAAATAATACTTTAGGCGCCTTAAATCTGAAAAAATCCGCAAAAGGTTGTAAGACACCATTCAGCACAGAAGACCTGTCTGTAAGTATCCCCATCGACAGGGTTCGTACGTGTCATGGAATCCTGGAAAAGTCGTGGAATTTTGAGAAAAAAATTCAAGGACCTTGAAAAGTTTTGGAAAATGGGCTGGAAGGGTTAAAGTTTTGGAAAAGTCATGGAATTTGTAACCAGGTGTAAAAGGGATTGATATTGTGTAAAAATTCTGTGTGACTAGCGCAAAAATTATGCAAAAAATGAAGCTTTTCTGTTTGGGTGCGAACTAACCCAGTCATGGAATTTTTTTGAAAAGTTTTTCGAAAAGTCATGGAATTTGATTCTCTGAAAAGTATATGAACCCTGCTTTGGGTACTGTATAACTTCCCTCTGATCCTTTTAGGGGTTCCTGGAGATCAGTTGCATAACGTATTCAGTGAGAGGACATAGAAATCGGGGTAACAAGGGAGAAACGTGACAATGAGAACACGACGTATTTGCCCCTATGCTGGATAGAGTGATGTGATGTGATGTGAGAGTCCATAGGAGTCACTAGTCCAGGTCTCTCCCATTAACCCTTTACCCAACGTAACGGCCAAAACCGGCCAGCGCTGTTCACAAAAATCACCATTCACTTTTCATTATTTTTTCATTTTTTGTCTCGAAAACATAGCTTATGACCCCTCATTGGAACGAGCTTATTGAGCTCATTCCAATGAGGTGCGTAAGCTATGTTTTTGACGCAAAGAAAATGAAGAAAAGTAGTTACTCAATAATTTTATTTGCAAGTGTCGTCTGCTTTTCAAGTTAGGTAAAGGGTTAAGATAGTTTGATCAGTTTATGCACAAACACAGTAAAAACCGGTTTGTGGTGGGTCTTGCGGTTCAGTTTTCCAGTTTGCCAGAAAACCAGAACCGAAACAGAAAACTGAAAAAACTCCAGCTCTGTCTCCTCACTAGAGCAAGCTTATCGGGTTGGCTATTCATGCTGCAATAGTTGTGAGGTTGACAGTGTCCATTTATCTGTCTGGCCATCTGTCCTGTCTGTTTAGTCATGTGTTTTGCAGATAAAAGTAACTCCTTTATGAAAAGTGTTAGTTTTTGACATATAATGGTATGTATTGCAGTGGCTCATTGGTTAGTACATTGGACTACAGATCAAATGGTCATAGGTTTGATCTTTTTTGTGCACGGTTTTTAAGTTAGAGTTCAAGTTACTTGGCATTGCTCAGTGGTTCTCTCGAGGTACTCCAGCTTCTTCGACCTGTAAAACTGTCTGACACGACATGATCCTGGATGTTGAAAGAGTAGTTAAATCCTAAAAATAAATACACAAATATTTATATGATGGAGAAACAATATATTACATTTCATTATAATTTGTCATACTGATTAAGTGATATTGCAAGTTTATGAATTTAGACAGACACGCAGATGGATGCATGTAATCCAGTAGCCCCCCCCCCCCCCCCCCCCCCCAATCTCTTTGAGGGTGGGGTGCAACATTGTACCGGGTTTTGAGTTGATATTTGATGGTAATAATTTTCTGTGAGAAAAATACAGTGGAACCCTGTTAATTGAATAGCCACTTTGCCAATGAAAATTATTCAATTAACAGGATTATTCAGTTACCTGGGATTGTGTTACTTTACTGTATTCTGGAGATAAACTTAGCATTTATTCTATTATATCTTGTTTGATAGAACTCCATGAGCACTGTCAAACAAGATATAATAGATTAAATACCTGTATTGGATATTTATTTATTTATTTATTTATTTATTTATTTATTTATTTATTTATTTATTTATTTATTGGTGTTTGAGGTCACATACTTATGCACAATGGCTAATCGTGACAGTGACAGTTTTTACGGGTGAAGGAAGCTGGAGTACCCAGAGAGAACCACCGAGCATTGACGAGCAACTGTCAGCTCTTCAACATTTTAACTCGATTCAAGCTCTGCTCAAGCAGGGTTACAGCAGTTGAAGACATGTGCACCATCAACGTGCAGTACGCCTTAATACACAGCATCATCGTGCCCCCATATTGGCAACCGGGATAAAGTGCCTTGCCCAAGGGCACAATGTGGTCGTCCCAGACAGGGATCGAACTTGGGGCCTCCAGCACAGAAGTCCAACAGTCTACCACTGAGCCACCACGCTCCCCCTGTATTGGATGTACTGAGACCAAATAAGTATATAAACAAAGGAAAACTGGGGAGAGTCAGGGTAATTTCTCGACAGGTTGTAAGATTTTTTAGTTGAGTTGTGACGAAGTCAGACTCGACTTATAGTTTGAAGAATGGCGGGCAGTGCAGGTGTAAACAATTGGTTTCTGGACGATAACTTGATAATGGTTCGACCCACGTTCATGAAACTACATAGGTAGTTTGGCATCAGTGAGAGGAAGAACCCTATATATTTTGGACTCGCTAGGTGAAAGGTCATGGTCACAGTGACCTTCAACATAGTAAATCGTAAACAATTGGTTTCCGGATGATAGCTTGATAGTGGTTTGACCAACATTTATGAAACTTCATAGGTAGGTTGACCTAGGTGAGTGGAAGACCCCTATTAATTTTTGTCTTGCTAGGTCAAAAGTCAAAGTCACAGTGGCCTTGAACATAATAAATTGTAAACAATTGGTTTCTAGATGATAATTTGACAATGGTTCCACCCACATTCATGAAACTTCATAGGCAGGTTGGCATTGGTGCAAGAAAGAGCCCTATTTATTTTGGAATCACTAGGTCAAGGTCACAGTGACCCTTCACACAGTAAATTGTAAACAACTGGTGTCTGGACGATAAGTTGACAATGATTAAACCCACTTTGTGCTGTCACAACTCGACTTTGGATCGGCTATCCTATAGACTTGATCAGCATCTCCCATCTTAATGACGTATGCCCTCCCACCCATGTGACGTTTGTGTACAAAACAATACACACGTGCGAAAACATTTGAGCGACAGCGATGAACGTTACTTCATATTTCACTCACTTGAAATCATTTCTGAACGTTTTTCTGAACTTAGCAAACTCCTAAATGACTACTATTGATAATACGTTATTTTGAGATCAAAATTTTACAATATTCATTGCATTTATTAACTACAAAATAAAATTTTAATCAATGCCGGCCAGCCTTCCACAAAATTTCAGTGTTCCTTCGAAGTTCCGAAATGGCCTCTGCGAATGCGACGGTGTCAATACACCTTTCGTTCACAAGACTGCCAAGAGAATGGTCGCATGTATGTGACATAATTATCACGCTTTAAAAAATTACATTTGAGGGCGTCGTTAATTAAATATTAATTGTACAGAGTGGAGAGTTCAAGCGTTTTTTCAAGCTGGACAGTGCAGCAAATGAAGGATTTTTTTAAACTTCGGTGTGTGCCAATGACGGGTTCACGGCAAGAACTGTTAAAGAGGTGTTTTGGGGTGGACAAACTAAATTTGCCAGCATTCCCAACCCCCGAACAACAACTACTTCAAAAAAAAAAACATACAGACTAAAAGAGAAACTAACTCTTGAGAATGGAACAGTTCTGCCAGACCCCGCCACAATAAATGTTGGTAAATGGCCGGACGACATGAGAAAAATGCCCGAGATTGATTTCTCTGACATTTACATTTACCTAATAAATACACCAGGGGACTTTGACAATGAAAAACTCAAAGCAAGAAAATCGTTGAAAGCCATCCAGTATTTTAAAGACGGCTGGATACAAACTTTATTTGTGACAGTAGCAGATAAAGATTTTGCTTTTGTTAAAGCTAAAGTCAGACCGTCACAGAAATCTCATGAGATGCCCCATGATGCATGGGTTTTGATTCACAAGGATACGTGGATTAAATGAGCACATTGTTCATGCACTGCAGGGTATATGCATAACTAAACTTTAAGGAGTTATACCACTCCCCAAACAGGTCCCCCCCCCCCCCCCCCTGTAATTACCTGGTGGGGTTTAATTACCCAGTGGGGTTGGGATGGGATGAAAGTAGGCTCTCCACACCCCAATATATTTTTGGCGTTTTTAGGGGGGGGGGGCAGTTAAACACTCCCTCCCTCACCCCCCAACTAACTTCTTGATCAAGTTTATGTATTATTTTATCACTCCATATTAATCATTCCGTTTGGGTTTCATAAACAGTATTTACCTGTGAAAATTTGCATGGGCACTTGCAGGGATTTATCGAGGTGGATAGCCCCATTTCCAATCATTACTTACAGTAGTGGAGTGCCAATTCCTGACCCCAAAAATAGGTACAAGCCCACGGGTAAGAAGTTCATCTTCATCCACTGTGGGGGGGGGGGGGGGGGGGGGGGGTAAGTTAGTTTATGCCCCCCTCCCCCTGCATATCTCCTCCTCCACCTGATGTTTGTGTCTTTTTCAGATGATGATTATTTTCTTTTCAAAACTTGATACAAGAGGCTTTTTATATATCGGGAGTCTACAATTGCATAATTCAGAAATCAACAAGTGCATAATGAGAAATTTGTTAGTCAAAGATGGGGATGGGTGCATAATGGGGACAATTTTTATCTCCGTGTGCTTCAATCATTGTTTTGGGAGTACTTACTTATTGGTGTTTAAGGTCACATATTTATATACAATGGCTAAGCATGACCACAACATGGAGATAAAGTCAAGTTTAGTCAATCGTTTATACCCATGTTGTCCCTTTTAGAGGACTTCCACCCCAAGCAACAATGACGGTGTACCATTTTTTTACAATGTGCTGAAGTGATGAAAGTTCAGTTCTACCTGAAGCAAAAATAGAGCAAAATGTTATTCTTTGTGTATTTTGATATTCTCTCTCACAGACAAGAATTCTTGCCTTATTATCCCTTTATTTTATCAAACACCCAGAAGTGTCCACTACCCCCATGTATGGTCAAGGGATCCATCTTAGGAAACATTTGAAAAATCAGTGTTTTGAAAGTGAATCAGAGAGTGTGTTTTGTTTTAGTCCAGGGACTCTGCAATTATTTGACGACTTTTTGGAGAATCCCAGCCCCGCCCCAACCACCGGCTACGTCATTGGAAATAATAATTGGGAATTGCACGGTCGTTGTGACTGTAACTTGTTAGGTCCATATGCCATGTCTGTGGTACCCTGGGCCTGGGCGAGTAGGAAAGAGGTCTCATATTAAAGCGAGGTTTTATAGAAGATGCAGCCATGCTTACGTTTCTGTAAGAATCATTCCATAATGGCTGTACTACGGATTCCACAATCCGACTCTAATTTGTGTGAACAGAAAAAATAAATAAAAGCTCATTAAAAATAGTTTGCTATATCGGTATTTCGTATTGTTTTTAACTTTATTTGCGAAGCAGCCAAAATACACAACACCACGGTGATTCAGAATGTAGGCCTGCACACCTACAGTTTAATTTTCAGCTCAGATTTACCTTGTTATTTGTATTAAAACTGACCATTTCTATAAGTTGTTTCAATATTTCCGTTTTTTATCGGATTACCGATTCAGTTTATGTCTTATCGCGCAAACATCGACCATTTCTTTTGAGGCTTGTGCGCTGCGAATATTCCACATGCGATTTGTTTTGTACATAAAAGTCACGTGGGTGGGAGGGCATACGTCATTAAGATGGGAAATGCTGATCTCCTCTATTGGCATTTTTATTCAATTAACAGGAGTTTACTCTATAACCTATAACCAATTGACAGGTCAAATTTGTACTGGAGGTTTGGTAAATGGTTTAGTGTTGGGAAATTATATTCAACAGGGTTATTCAGTTAAGAGATATCCAATTAAGTGGGCTCCACTGTATTACCATATCAACTCAAAACCTGGTACATTGTATCAGACAAATATTCCCAGATCTGTCAGTAAATTATTACCATCACGTATCCAAAGTCATAAACTGGTGAGAATCATTTGATTTTTGGCCTACAACATCCTTTGGGGATCATATTCAAGCCTGGAGGAAATAAGCAGACTGCAAAATGAGGTCCCCAGAGGGGGAATTTGATGATGCTACTCTGATTCAAGGTCTCAAGCCTAAACAGAAAGAGGTACTCAAAGCTCAAGGGAAGCTTAAGTGAGCACTTTCTGTCTCTGCTGTCCACCCGTCTCATCTGGCATGTACTTTACTTTATCGACTTCTCATAAACAAGTCTGAAAATAAGCAGACTGTCATATGCAGAATGAGGACCCCAGAGGGTGGATTTGGTGATGCTACCCTGCACAGCAGGGTAGCATCACTAAATTTACCCTCTGTAAACCTCATTTTGAATCAAGGTCTCCAGTCTGAACAGCAAGAGGTACCCAGAGGATAAATTGGCACACTGAATGGGATAGCATCAGCAAATTCACCCTCTGTGGACCTTATTCCAGGCTTGTCATTTTGAAAATTGCAGAAGGGCTATTATGGTTCACCTCAAATCACTGCAGGAGGGCCATTTTGGGTTCACCTAAAATGACCCCAGGAGGGTCATTTATGATTTGCGGAGGCCATTTTATTTCAACCTGATGGGTAGACGACTAATATCATTTTTAGCTCAACTTTGGCGAAGCCAAATTTGAGTTTATGCCATGGCCCGTCGTCCGTCTGGCCGTCTGTCCGTCAACAATTGGATACGGCTCGGGCTAGAAGCCATATTTATGAACCGATCTTTACGAAACTTCTTGAGTACCTTTGTTATGACCATGGGATGAGAACGAGTGTTTTTGGGTGCGGTCCAAAATTCAAGATGGCTGCCAGCCACCATTTTGTACCGATGATGCAGAAATCTGTTTTTTGTACAGAACTTCCATATGAAAGCTCTGATTTAAATAATTTTTTGTATGAATGTTTAGTACCATGGGATACATCACATATAATACGTGTTTTTTTCTCGTGCGTAAATTATGCAAATTAGACTAACTTTGATGTTTTTTGGTGTTACTTTCAGCACTGTAAGTGCAAATGCCAATACGGCTCAGGCTAGAGGCCGTATTTATGAACCGATCTTTACGAAACTCCTTGGGTACCTTTGTTATCACCGTGGGACGAGAACGAGTGTTTGAGGGTCCGGTCCGAAATTCAAGATGGCCGATGGCAGCCATTTTGTACAAAATTTGGTGCAATCAGATTTTTGCACAGAACTTCCATATGAAAGCGCTGATTTGAATAATTTTTTGTGTGAATGTTTAGTACCATGAGATGCATCACATATAATACAGGTTTTTTTCTCGTGCAGAAATTATGCAAATTAGATGAACTTTGATTTTTTCAGTGCTACTTACACACAGTAAGTACACATGTCAATACGGCTCGGGCTAGAGTCTGTATTTATGAACCGATCTTCACAAAACGTCTTGGGTACCTTTGTACCTTGGGACGAGAACGAGTGTTTCTGGATGCGGTCTAAAATTCAAGATGGCTGCCAGTGGCCATTTTGTACCGAAATTAGGTCCAATCAGTTTTTTGTACACAACTTCTATACGGCTCAGGCTAGAGGCCGTATTTATGAACCGATCTTTACAAAACTTCTTGGGTACCTTTGTTATCACCATGGGATGAGAACGAGTGTTTTTGGGTGTGGTCTGAAATTCAAGATGGCCACCAGCAGCCATTTTGTACCAAAATTAGTGCAATCTTTTGTACAGAACTTCTGTATGAAAGTTCTGATTTGAATAAATTTGTGTATGAATGTTTAGTAACATGGAATACATCACATACAGTACAGGGTTTTTTATCGTGCAGAAATTATGCAAATTAGATGAACTTTGATTTATTCAGTGCTACTTATACACTGTAAGTACACATGTCAATACGGCTCGGGCTAGAGGCTGTATTTACGAACCGATCTTCACAAAACTTCTTGGGTACCTTTGTTATCACCTTGAGACGAGAACGAGTGTTTCTGGGTGCGGTCCAAAATTCAAGATGGCTGCCAGTGGCCATTTTGTACCGAAATTAGGTCCAATCAGTTTTTTGTCACAACTTCTACACAGCTCATATTTGTGAACTGATCTTCACGAAACTTCTTGGGTACCTTTGTTTTCACCTTGGGACAGGAATGAGCATGTTTTGTTGTGCCTTTGTTATCACTGTGCTATGAGAACAAATGTTTTGGGGTTCAGTCAGACCCACTCTGGGATTCAAAGATTTCTTTTCTATTTAGCATCTGACTGTCACCCACATTTACAATACTTTACCTATACATTTGTTACAGGCAACGGTCAGTATTTATGTACAGACCGTTCCAATACTTTATATGTACCTTTCTTATCAGGTCATTACCTAGACGTTTGTCATTGCTGTGTCACATACTATACATGTACATGTCTTTGTCTTGACAAGTTGAGCTACAGTGTCATTGACACTTTCATTAGGTACATGGTTTGTGTAATTATGATGTACGTCATCACGGAATGTATAGATGCACTCTTGAATATTTGGATGCAAGATACCAGGTTACTCATGACACTCACCAACGGTGAGTGTTATAGTTATCTTGCATCCAAATAACCAAGCCCGTATCTATACATCACATGACTGTAAAAGCCAGTGCACTGTGCTCACTGCTAGTTGCCGATAACTTGGGACGAATCAATCAGATTCGGGGGACAAAACGTCCCAGGCAAATCATCAGGGGTCGAACTGGCTTGAGATGATACATCCCATAATCGCATGTGACACGAGAGTTGTTTCAGTCTGATGTACAATGTAATAACTAATTACAACTTTGGAATTGGTAGACCTCACGCTCATATTTGGAAAGTTACGTACTGTCTCTGGGTGGCTGCGTAGACGGCACACTACAAACTTCACAAATTGCGCTTTTGTTACATGTACCTCCTTCAATCTGAAAATTGCTGTTTGAGGCGGCCGATTTTGAGGTGCCTTCGACTGAATTAATGGGCTGCAGAAAATCGGGGTTAGGCAGACGTTTACCGTCCAAGGAATATTGAACTTAGGCGGGCGTCTGCAGCCCAGGGCGATCGCCCACCTCAAAATGACAAGCCTGTTGTTTTATAAACGGCAGATTACTTATTTCCAGGCTTGATCATATTCAAGATAGTTGAAATCAAGACCCAAAGTTCATACTTGGCCTCCATACAGGAACCTGAATTCTGGAAATGGCTTTAAAAATATTCAGCTAGAATCTTTTGATATTTGGTATGCAACATTGTGGGGTGGATCTGATTCAAGTTTGTTCAAATCGGTCCTTTGTTCGTATTTGGGCTCAGTATAGGAGCCCGAATTTGAACTTAGTGCATTTCAGGCAAATTTCTTTAAAAATCTTCTCAAGTTCTAGCAGGCAGAATCTTTTGATATTGGGTATGCAGCATGCTTAGGGGGGTGAGATTCAAGTTTGTTCAAGCCAAGTACCTGGGTTCATATTTGGGCTCACTGTGAAAGCCCGAATTATAACTAAGTTCAAAATGAGGAATTTTCTTTAAAAATCTTCTTCAGATCCAGCAGTCGGAATGTTTTGATATTTGGTATGCAGCATCCTTATGGGGGTGAGATTCAAGTTTGTTCAAGCCATGTCCATATTTGGGCTCACTATGGGAGCTCGAATTGTAACTTAGTTCAAAATGAGGAATTTTCAGAAAAAATCTTCTTCAGATCCAGCAGTCGAAATGTTTTGATATTTGGTGTGCAGCATCCTTAGGGGGGTGAGATTCAAGTTTGATATTTGGCATGCAGTATCCTTAGGGGGTGAGATTCAAGTTTGTTCAAGCCAAGTCCCTGGGTTCATATTTGGGCTTACTGTGGAAGCCCGAATTATAACTTAGTTCAAACTGAGGAATTTCTTTAAAAATCTTCTTCTTCAGATCAAGCAGTCAGAATGCTTTTGATATTTGGTATGCAGCAATGTCTCGAGGTCCATATTTGGGCTCACTGTGGGAGCTCGAATTGTAACTTAGTTCAAAATGAGGAAGTTTCTTAAAAAGCTCCCTGTGGAATTATAACTTAGTTCAATATGAGGAATATTCTTTAGAAATTTTTTTTTTTAGATCCACTGATCAGAATCTTTGGATATTTGGTATAAGCTTTTCTTAGGAGGGGCAGATGAAACTTGTTGAAATCAATTCCCTGGGTTGATATTTAGTCGGGGGCAGATGCAACTTGTTGAAATCAATTCCCTGGGTTGATATTTAGTCTACCTTGTCAGGTGAGCACCCTCAGGCCCCCTGGGGCCTCTTGTTATTATTACTTGTTCACTTAGAAATTGTGTCTGTCCGAGCCAAATTTTGTCTTTTCAGCCTGTATCTCGGGTATCGAATGTTCTATTGCAATGAAATTTGACGTGAACACTGCTTATGGTATAGGCTTTAAAAAAAGGATTCAACGATATTTCTCACATTCTCCTTTTTAGAGTTATCCCCCTTTTTTGACTTAGAAATTGTAGGAAATAGACATTATTTGTCTGTTCAGCCTGTATCTCAGGTATGGCTTATCAGATTTCAGTGAAATATGGCATGCAGTTTACCTATGACAAAGGCTTCTGCCTCATTGCATAATACTTCCAAACACCAAACAATTTACCATACCTTTTGACTTAGAAATTTGTTGGAAATTGTTATACCCCCACTTTCGATGAAAATGGGGGGTGTACTGGATTACATGTGTCCGTCCATCCGTGTGTGAGTCCATCAGAGAATAGTCATAACATTCATTATTTTCTATAATTATACCACCCACTTGAAAAGTGGGCGGTATATAGCATTCATGGTGTCCGTACTTACGTACGTCCGTGACGCTTTGGGGGTACACATCTGCTATCCGCTACTCCTCTTAAACCAGTGGGTGGATTTCATTGAAACTTACAGGCATTCTTTTCTATACATTATAGATGTGCACCTCCTATTTTGCTTTCAGGTATTTTTATTTTTTACTCTTTCCCAAAGGGCGAAATGAACTTAGCCAAATTGTTGTGATGCTTTAGGGGGGTACACTCCTGCTATCCGCTACTCCTCTTATATCAGTGGGCGAATTTCATTGAAACTCTCAGACCTTCTTTTATATACATTATAGATGTGCACCTTCTATTCTGCTTTCAGGTATTTTTTTTTTTTTTTTTTTTGGGGGGGGGGGGGGGGGGAGGGGTGTCAGTGTTTGTGCTCTCTACATTAAACACACTTTTACTGTTGTAAAATGTTTCTTGGTGGGAGTGGGTGGTATCATTTAGTGAGCAGTGCTCACAGTTTTTCTAGTATTTGTTGGTCATAGGTATGCCCACACTAGGCGGTACACCAGGGGGTATGCACCGGACGACAGTCCAGCTCTTGTTTCTGTCACATTTATGGACTTGTCACCAACAAGTTTTTTTTGTCACCAACGAGTTTTCAAACACCATAACTCCTAAAATACTTGATGGAATTACACCATGCTTGGTATGCAAGTGTATCTTCATGATGTCTATACCCTCTCAATAGTGCATGTCATTCAGATAATTTCTGTCACATTTATGGACTGGTCACCAACAAGTTTTTTTGTCACCAACAAGTTTTCAAACACAATAACTCCTAAAATACTTGATGGAATGACACCATACTTGGCATGCAAGTGTATCTTCATGATGTCTGCGCCCTCTCAATAGTGCATGTCATTCGGAGAATTTCTGTCAAATTTATGGACTTGTCACCAACGAGTTTTTTTGTCACCAACAAGTTTTTTTTAGCTGCAACGCGCAGCTCTATATGTGGCAATGTCGGTCGGTCTGTCACCAACGAGTTTCAGAAACACCATAACTCATAAAATACTTGATGGAATGACACCATACTTGGTATGCAAATGTATCTTCATGATGTCTACATCCTCTCAATAGTGCATGTCATTCGGATAATTTCTGTCACATTTATGGACTTGTCACCAATAAGTTTTTTTTGTCACCAACAAGTTTTTTTGTCACCGAGTTTTATAACATCATTGGCATTGCATGAATCGTCGCAGCTTCGGCACTGTGATAGTGCGCTCTAGTTGATCATTCAGGCCCGTAGGAACCGCTTTGCCACAGCAACCCAGTTGGCAGTAACCTTCAGAATGCATCCGGGATAAATGTTTCGACGCAGACTATCCAGGCAAGCTTGCACAAAGGTGGTCTCCGATCGAGAAGACCGTGTATTCTCATTCCGCTGTCCCAGAACCACCGCCAGGCATGATATGAGTGGACCATGTTGGATGGACCAGAGAAGATTGGCGACCTGTCCTTTTTTCAGATGAGTCAAGGTACTGCCTAGACCACACAGATAGGCATTCTAGGGTATGGAGAAGACCAGGAGAGTGATTCCACGCAGCCAACATTGCTGAGCATGACCGCTATGGTGGAGGGTCAATCATGGTCTGGGGCGGCATCAGCAGGGATGGACGTACAGAGATCTGTGTCCTTGAACGTGATACATTGATTGATGAGATCCTGGATGTCCACATCAGATTTTATTATGCCAGTAATTGTTAGTGACCAATCAGCTTCAGTATCTAGTGACCGTATATGAGACTGTGTATCATCGAGCTGATTGTGTATAGAGCTTATATACGGTCAGTTCCGACATTTTTTTTAGCTGCGACTAGCAGCTCTATAAGTGGCAATGTCGGTCGGTCGGTCGGTCGGTCAGTCAGTCTGTGACCAACAAGTTTCAAAACTCAATAACTTTTGAAATACTTGATGGAATGACTTTATATTTGGCATGTAAGTGTATCTTATTGATGTCTAGCCACTGTTCAATGTATGTGTTGTTCCAAATATTTTTCTTGGGGTTGTGGCCCGTCTGTCGGTCGGTCGGTCTGTCGGTCTGTCTGTGACCAACGAGTTTCAAAACTCAATAACTTTTGAAATACTTGATGGAATGACTTTATATTTGGCATGTAAGTGTATCTTATTGATGTCGAGCCAATGTTCTTTGCATGTGTTGTTCCAAATATTTTTCTTGGAGTTATGGCCCTTGATGAACTTAGAATTTTTTGAGATTGCACTACCCGTCGCAGCTACGGCGTCGATGTCGCGATTTTTTTTACATCCAACGCTCGCTTCGATGTTTTTCCTAATTTCGCGTGTTCAACGAACAACAAATAATTTTGCGTGTGTGTCTGTTGAGCAACGTACAACTATAATACGTTTCTTTCAGTCTTTGAGAAATTTGAATAAACAAATGTAAATAAATACAATTAAATAAACCACTGAAACGACATGTACAGAAGCCAACTTGCGCTGTCTGAGACGAACTCAAGCGAGAATCCTTACCCGAATCTGCCCTTCTCTCAGTTCATGCAAATATTTTTGAGTTACTCCCCCGGACTGTAAATTTTATCGTCTGTTTTGTTTTGATTTGAGTGATTGAACTTGAAGGTTGATCAATATCGAACATAAATTACACTTATGGTTGTGTCTGTTTCAAAGGACTGGCATAATAAATATGTTATGGGGCTTTCAGTGGGCGGATATGGTAGGCCTCGCCTAATATTGATCTCACTTCGCCTTATATCACACCATATCCACCCACTGAAAGCCCCATAACTTACAGTATGCAGGTGCAGTGGGTGATAGATTCATTCTGATGGACGATAATGCCAGTCCTCATGTTGCCATGCTGTCAGGGAGTACCGACAGAGGGAGGGGATTGAGCGTATGGACTGGCCAGCAAGATCCACTGACCTCAATCCAATCGAACATGTTTGGAATGAGTTGCAGCTTGCAATTTCAGCCTGTCCAGTCAAGCCAAGAAGTGTCCAGGAGCCATGCTGGTCCAAGAATTGAACAACATCCCACAAAGGACCACCAGGAACCTGATTGGGAGCTTGAGAAGGCACTGTCGAGCTGTAATTCACAGTAATGGGTCTCATACTCTATATTGAACCCATACTAGTTTGCTCCGTCAACTTTTGGCAAATTGAAAAATTTCCTCTTTTACCAATAATATCCATTTTCCATAATTATCATAATCAGAAGCTAACAAATAATGTCAAACACAAATAAAATCTTAATTTCTGCACTTAAATCATTAAAGATACAATTAAATTAAAAATATATACACTTTTCATCACAATTTTTCAACTGAAATGTAAAACAGATATTTGGATATACTTGGTGTTAGTAAACTTTGATTAGTATATATAGAAGTCAGCAATGAAAAGTTACCTAACTTGTGTAACTTTATTACTGTCATTATGTGTATGCATATGATTCAGTATACATGTCTTGCTCTTGTCATAAAGAACAAAGTATGTTGGCCTCAAATCTGTGTCAGGTGAGTGTTTCAGGCCTGCCGGGACCTCTTGTTACAAACAAGATAATTATAGTTACAAACAAGATATAGCATAAATTGTGCAGTCTTTCATATTTATTTATTTGTGTTTTAGGTTACATACTTCTGCACAATGGCAAATCATGACCTCATCATGGAGATAAAGTCAAGTTTAGTCAGTCGTTGATATCCACATTGCACATTTTGCCTATTTTACTAGTAAAACCAAGCTTGTTTACCACAGTAAACAAGTACTGCTTCACTTCCCAGGGTTCCCACAGGGGAGTCTTTCATATATTAGCTGCTTTGTTCATCTGCCTTTCCATCAGTCCTTTTTATATATGCCCGTCATTTTTTGCTGGACATATTATGTTATGGCGTTGTCCGTCTGTCTGTCTGCCCGTAAACAATTTTTGTGTCGCCTACTCCTCCAAAGGTTTACATGCTATATTGTTCAAACTTTACAAACATGTTGATCAGTAA
Source organism: Pictodentalium vernedei (assembly GCA_031216915.1). Classification (NCBI taxonomy): domain Eukaryota; kingdom Metazoa; phylum Mollusca; class Scaphopoda; order Dentaliida; family Dentaliidae; genus Pictodentalium; species Pictodentalium vernedei. The sequence goes on along the minus strand of CM062288.1, from coordinate 49,919,237 downwards.
TTGCCGTTGTGCATGTGACAAGAGCAGGAAACACTGTTTTGTATTTCCAGAGTTATGCCCCCCCCCCCCCCCCTTTTAGTACTTAAAACATTACAGTATTGTTGCCTACTCCTTCAACATTTTACAGCTATATTGTTCAAACTTTGCACACATGTTGATCACCAATTGTCGCTGTGTATGTGTCAAGAGCAGGTAACTCTATTTTGTATTTCCAGAGTTATGCTCCCTTTTAGTACTTGAAACATCACAGTATTGTGTGGCCTACTCCTTCAACATTGTGCATGCTATATTGTTCAAACTTTGCAAACATGGCGATCAGCAATTGCCGTTGTGCATGTGACTAGAGCTGGTAACTCTGTTTTGTATTTCCAGAGTTATGCCCCCTTTTAGTGCTTGAAACATTACAGTGTTGTGTCGCCTACTCCTTCAACATTTTACATGCTATATTGTTCAAACTTTGCACACATGGTGATCATCATTTGCCGTTGTGCATGTGACAGGAGCAGGTAACTCCATTTTGTCTTTCCACCCTTTTAGTACTTAAAACATTACAGTATTGTGTTGCCCACTCATTCAACATTTTACATGCTATATTGTTCAAACTATGCACACATGCTGATCACCAATTGCCGATGTGCATGTGACAAGAGCAGGTAACTCTGTTTTGTATTTCCAGAGTTATGCCCCCTTTTAGTACTTGAAACATTACACTATTGTGTTGCCTACTCCTTCAACATTTTACTTGCTTTATTGTTAAAACTTTGCACCCATGTTGATCATCAATTGTCGTGCATGTGACAGGAGCAGGTAACTCCATTTTATTTTTAAACGACTAGAATCCTCACCGTTTATAGCTGTTATGATCCTCAAAATATCCTTTTCCTTGGCGCCACCTATCGTCAATCGTTATCAATGAAGTTAGCCTGTCATTGAATGGATGCTACCATTGTAAATGCGAGGAGAATCTTCTGCACCTAAAAATTGTTTGCATTTCCATTCTGCAAACTAAAATTTCACAAAAACAATATGAAATGCGTGGACACAAGCATACAATTTGAAACCCTTTACCCCAGACAGGGCAGGGGAAGGGGCAATGATTGGAAGGGTGGGGGGGCAGACATAGTCGAGTCAACAAAAATTTCAAACTTTACCCCAGAGAAACTTGTGCATGTTCCAATTTTGACGGGCATATGTTGCCCTGTTAGGCTGTGCTCTTGTTAAACTTTGTCTGGTCCATAAAAAATTAATAAATGGAACAATTTTGTTCAAACTTCAAACAATGTTTGCTCATTTTTGCCTGCCTAATAATAGTGTCAACACCATTATTAATTTGGGAGAAAAAAGGGAAAGAAAGTGAGGAATAGAGGGAAAATGTCATCACTATTATTTCCAGTCAAATATCCTGACCGGTCACTTGACATAAGGCCATGGCATCAGGCCAGAAAATAAGCAGCCTGACATTGGTAGAATGAGGTCCCCAGAGGGTGAATGTGATGATGCTATCCTATACAGTGCGCCATTTTATCCCCTGGGTACCTCCTTCTGTTTAGTTTTGAGACCCTGATTCAGATTGAGGTTCACAGAGTGTAAATTTAGTGATGCTACCTCTGGGGACCTCATTTTGCAGATGTCAGTCTGCTTATTTTCTGGCTTGCATGGCATCAAGGTCACAGACTGTTCATTCATTTCTCTATTCTAACTTTGTCTGGTCCATAAATTTTTTTTTTTTATAAAAAACGTAAAAGGGACCAATCTTCTCATAGCTTCAGGCTCAAGGTCACAGACCATTCATGTTTGTTCGCCAATTCTATTTTGTCTGGTCCTTAAAAACTATTCAATGTACCGATATTATTCATATTTAACACAATGATTGTTATGTCTCAAGAGTGTCATCACCTTGACCCAAGGCTACAGTTACGAACCATTCATGTGTTTGTAGAGCCGGGAGGTTAACCACAACCACTGGTCGGGATCAGTAGTGAGAGACTACCGAAAATCGCAACCGCACTCCAATAAACACAAACATCGCCATCGAGAAGATATATTGATACTTCTGCAATTTCTCTGTGCATCCCCAGAAAACAATAGTCACTACTAAATTAAAAAACAGTCTTGTTATAAGAGGCAACTACGTTATAGGGAAAAAGTTGGTTTAGGCAATGAGGCCGCCAAGCGGACAATCAGCATCCCTAGCAGTAATCCTGGCTTTATCTAACATGGCTTGAAGATGACACTAGCGCAACACATGTATATCAATTCCTTGAAAATTTAGAAATCCCTTGTGAAGTCTGGAAAGTCCTTGAATATTTGAATTTTTATTTTAAATCCTTGAATCATCAAGTATCGCGCATTGAGAGGAGATTCATTGCTGCGATATTCAGCTTGCTGAGAAGCAAGCAAAAAAAATAATGCTGGAATGGATCGCTGCATAATACAGTACAGTCGCCGTGGAGTGGTCGTAATCCATGCGTGGGCAGAGATGTTCACGCATGCGTTTACCAGATAACAAAAATCAACATCAGCAAAATTTTAATTAATGAAGCACCGGGTTGTACCTGGTGCTTCATTAATTAAATTTTTGATGTTTATTCCTTTTATTAGTGTTTGGAATCTAATATTATTGCATCCGTGGAAAGTGACCAGTCCACAGCAGCCGTACTGTACAAGGTCTGTCGAATATATTAGATTGTGGGTATGGTTATATGATATTATAATAGGAAATATTGAGCATTGTTCATGTTCATGTAACTCGGTAAGGCTCATGGATGTGAGCACCCTTTTTTTCCTCCAGAAAATCTTTGTAAATCCTTGGACTTGTCATCTCCAGAACCTTGAACACACTTAAACATATACAGAGAAAGGTTCTGCAAACTCACCCACACCTAGGAACCCGTAAATAATTGGAAATTTTTTTTTGTGCATACAAAGCATGGGGAACTCATTCCAATGAGGGTTCATAAATCCTATTTTGGAAGAGAAAATTGAAAAGATAAACAATCAATTTTTATGTATAGCCTGAGGGCAGTTTAACTCTTAACCCGCTGAGTATTTTCAAGATAATTTTCATCAAATCTAGTCATGGCTGCTTTGTAGCAGCCATGACTAGATTTGATGCAAAATTCATCTCAATTTATCTCGAGAACTCAGTGGTGAAAAAATCCATTCAGTTTACAGGAGTAAAATTTGATTAAATGTACCAAAATTAAACTTATTTTGGTGGCAAGAGAAATCCTGTCCTGGGCAGGAATATCCACCAGCAGCATGGAGGGAGTTAAGCTTCTTTTTTTGATGAAGAGTGAAAAAGAGTCCTTCCACCTCAAAAAAGGATAATAATCTCATATTAATTGCATTTTCTTTAGCATAGAATATTTTGTTAATATAAATTACAGTTGGGTCGGTGTCGGTATTTTCTGTGCGGTTACCCTTATGGACCACCACCAAAAAAAAATGCATCGCATTAATTTGAAAACACCGACATTTTTGGTGGCAGGTAAAATCCCTTCTCCATTCCGCATTTTTATAGTTTCAATATTTAACAGTGGTGGAACAACCTAAAAGTCTGTGGGTTACTGTTTGGCATCGCTTCCATGAAAACAATTTCACCAAATTTCCGACTCGGAAACGTTCGGGTTTAAAGAGAGGCCAAAATGTCAACAAAACATTGTTGGTAACTTTTTTACCTTCTCCCGCCCCATCTTGGATTTTTTATACATTAGCATTTAAAAATACCCAGATTGTTAAGGAAATTCATTCCAGATACAGCAGAATACTTTTTCCCATACCTGACACTTTCCAAATTCTCTTTGAATAATATTAAATTTTCCAGTGTTTTATAAGTTCTTCCATTTTCCCGGGTCGGAAAGACACTCAAAGGAAAGTCCGCATTTCCGCCGAACGGAAAGTTAAAACCCACCTGAACTCTACAAATTTGTGTGTAATTTGAACTTCACAGTATGCATCAATAAGTCAAACAATCTTTTCAGTTCTATTAATTTATCTTTGTCAAGGACTGACGACGTTGTTCACACACTGCACTGGGTAAGCAAGTATGCAAAATCAACCTAAATTCGATGAATGAACTTTGCCTGTTCCACCATCGATAACCGCACCGCAACTGCAGTTTTACTTCTTAAAAAACACTGACTGAAAATTCACCACCAACCCACCTTTAATATAAATATGATTTGTAACATGTATTGGAGAATGTTGGGAGCCCAATGACTTTTTGATTAGAGCATTAGACTTGAACCCTTCACCTAATGTGAAAGGCAGACGACACTTAAAAAAAAAATTCTTTAATAACTAATTTTTTCAGTTTTTGCATCAAAAACAAAGCTTGTGACCCCTCATTGGAATGAGCTCGATGAACTCATTCCAGTGAGGGGTCATAAGCTATGTTTTTTGAGAAACAAAATAAAAAATAAGGCCTAAAAATGTGTTTCTCAGGCCCTCCCGCATGGTCCTTTTGGCGGCCGCATGTTCTCTTTTTATAACCAATGTAAACTTTAAAAAAAAAAAAATTAAATTGTTTATGTCTGATATTTTACCCAAGGTATTAAAATTGATAAAATTTGTCCCTTTGTATTGGCAATTTGCACTCAACGGACGAAATACACCCACCAGTGCTATTCTGTAGATTATGAGGCCTAAAACATAAACAAACCAAGAACATGAAGTTTTGATGGCAAAGAAATAATTACAGAAATAAAATAAAAAACTGCCTTCCCACATGCAAGTTTACGAAAAATGGTCTGAGAAACAGATCTACTTTGTGGGGCCTAATGAAAACTGAATGGTAATTTTTGTGAATAGTGCTGGCTGGTTTTGTTCATTTCGTTAGGTAAAGTGTTAAACCGAAAAATCAAAGGTTTGATCCTGACCTACCTGTGCTATCTGCTCTATATCCTTTAAGATGCTTAATCCTGATTGCCCATGTGGGTGAACAGTGGTGCTGAAAACTTAGGCCCGGGAGGTGGTGACAAGGGGAGTGGTGGGGGGAGGGGGTCAGCACTACCCACCCCAATCCTGGCCAAAATTTCCTATAGTTGGAAATTCGGAGGGCAAGTCATGAGTAGTTGGAAATTCCGTCTATCTGGATTTTAGAGCTTCTTTGGTGATGCTGAAGGATAGAACGAGAGGCTGCATATCAAGAGTGCCATATCGATTAACCCATTCACACATGTGTGTCGTTCTGTGTTTATTACATGCCTTCATGTCTACAGGGTTGGGGTATGCGTATTCAGAATTCGTATTCAGTCGAATTCGAACACAGTTTATCAAGTATTCACATGTATTCAGTATTCACTGAATGTTATGAATACATGTATTCGTATTCAAATACATTAAAATTTGAGCTGTATTCATGAATACATTTTGAATACTTTTTGAATACTTTCTATATTTTGGAATTAAAGAACCATATACTGAATAAAAGGTATTCACAGATCAAGCCCATGGACTTCAGACAACAAATTCACACCTCATATCAATATTAAAGACTTGATGAAGATGAATGATGAATATTAAAGACTCAATAATCCCCGATGTTATTTATATACCACCAAACACCTTGTCTGAAATTTTTGCATTGAAACCAGACAGTAGACTTAATTATCAGTTAACTTGTCACAATACAACCTATTTATGTAACAATAGCCACATATCCCCATGGCTTTTTAAGTTGTTGAAAACATGGACAATAAAAATAAAAACTTGCGTTATTGGACACGACTTAGTTATTCAATGAAATAATATTCTAAAATTTTTGGATTTATTTAAAGTTTTTCTATTTATCCATTATTTCACAGTGAAAACACATATTTATTGTGTCGCCACCCCAGGAAGTGGGGAGCGACATATAGGGATTACTTTTGTCGTCACACTTTCTCTTATCCGCCACTCCTCTTTAACCTATGAATGGATTTTGATGAAACTTTCAGTGATTCTTTATCACATCATGGCATTGTGCACCTCCTATTTTATTTTTTGATCCGCTGTATTTTTTTCAGAGTTATGCCCCTTTTCCACTTAGAATTCTGTCTGAAACGCCAGGCTTCTCTTATCCGCCACTCCTCTTTAACCTATGAATGGATTTTGATGAAACTTTCAGTGATTCTTTATCACATCATGGCATTGTGCACCTCCTATTTTGTTTTTTGATCCGCTGTATTTTTTCCAGTTATGCCCCTTTTCCATTTAGAATTCTGTCTGAAACGCCAGGCTTCTCTTATCCGCCACTCCTCTTTAACCTATGAATGGATTTTGATGAAACTTTCAGTGATTCTTTATCACATCATGGCATTGTGCACCTCCTATTTTATTTTTTGATCCGCTGTATTTTTTCCAGAGTTATGCCCCTTTTCCACTTAGAATTCTGTCTGAAACGCCAGGCGACACACGTCTTCCATGGAAGACTCACATCTAAGTTTATTTATTTATTTATTCCTGTTTAAGGTCACCTTAGTACAGCTCAGTTTGTCTAATTATAATCGGTGAAAGCACGTAAATGTTATAAAGAAAATACTACTGATGTTAGAAAACTTTCAGCCAATAGACCTCCAGGTTTAACCATGAAGTGCATTGGCTAAAACTTTACTGGTCCTTCTTATGTGGTGTCATTGCAATTGGTACTTAACGTTCAGAAGGAAACGCCAGTCTGTGATTTCTTAGAGGTAATCCACTCACATTTTGTGATGTGTTGTCCATGGAGAGTAGTCTAATTACTGTGACACCCATAGAGTTTATTTCCCATCAGGTAATTACTTTAGTTTTCCAACAGAGCATGGTGAGCACAATTAAAGCTTCAGCTAAAGGACCATCAGTTTAAAAATGACTTTTAACTCAACAAACAAAAAACTTAAAGGCGTTGCTATAAATACTTCTAATTTAAAAGTATTCAAGTATTCAAAAATGTATTCATGAATACATTGTAATGTATTTGTATTCGTATTCAAATACATTTGAAAATTTGTGTATTTGTATTCGTATTCATATTCATGAAATTTCAAAGTATTCATTCTCTTTTCCTCTCTCTCTCTCTCGTTCTCCTTTTCCTATCTCTCTCTCTCACGTTCTTTTTTTTCTCTCTGTCTCTCTGTCTCTCTCTCCCTCTCTTTCTCTTTCTCACAGCAAAAACAGTTCCAATACAGCTTGTACAGAACATTTCACATAATGTCAATCCCTCCTTCTGAAATGTGAATGCTGAAGATGAAAGGAGACGGCTTAAAATAAGCTCAGGCTTGATGCCGAATCCTGTTAATATCTCAATTCTCCATTATTCAATTATGCTTAACTTGTATAGATGTTCCTATTATTAAGTTGTATATCTCCTTATAGTATATGTTTTGCATGTGTTTATTTTTTACTCTTTGAATAAAATACTGTTTAAACTAAAGTATTCGTATTCGAATACATTTACAAAGTATTCGCCCCAAGCCTGCATGTCTATAAACACAATTACTAGAAGGACACTCAGCAATTCATTTGATAACTACCAACAAAAAGAACACATTTTATCACTGACCAAATTTGCAGGGGAACCTGTGTTACTATTTCGTCCCCTGAGTTCCAATGTATTCTATGTGCCTACTGGCATGGGACAATTTTTAACTATCGCTAGCGATTCAAATAGTAATTGTGTTTCACGATTTGTAGAAAATTCCAGTGAAATTTTGCTTCTTAATAAAAATGGTCGGTCAATGATTTCAGATTTTCATTTTCCGCATTGTTTAGTGTTGCTGTAGATGGGGATTACATAGAACAGGCATGTAATAAAATATTGCCCTTGCTTTTGATAGTGTTGCTAAATCTGGAGAGACAAACAATTGGAGGATTCCCACAGGCAGATCACAATAAATGATTGATTAATTTTCAGTCAACAAAAGTAATGTAGCACTCATATAGTTCACTGTCAGTTAGGCCCCAAATTGAATGTGGGCAGGCGTTTTTTTTTATTTTTTTATTTTTGTAATTATTTCTTTGCCGTCAAAAAATCACATTCTTTGTTTTATGTTTTAGGCCTCATAATCTACAGAATAGCTTGGGTGATGGGTGTAAAGCATTGCAAAGCCTTGTTGCACTCTAGGGACAAATTTATCAATTTTATTAACTTGAGTAAAATATCAGACATACACCATTTAATTTTTATTTTTTTTAAAGTTTACTTTGGTTATAAAAAAGAGAGAATGCGGCAGCCAAAAGGACCATGCAGGAGGGCCTGAGAAAGAGATTTTTAAATTTTTTTAGGCCTTATCTATTTCTAAATAGTATTTCCTGTCGGCTTAGTCGAACCAAGTTTATAAAATAGTCAGTACTGGGCATCAGGTTTTGAGAATGTTCAAGCCTTGGTAGTCAAGTCTTTATACCATGATTACCTATTCTACTATATATAAAAAGCCTATGACATAAATTTTAACTTTACACGCCAACTGTGGTGAACACGGCAGCAATGGGATTTATTTCATTAGTTAAAATTTACACCTACGGTGGAACTACAACCAAGCTGACCTTTGGTGACCTTGACCTGAATGCAAACTTGTCTAAATTTATCACTCGTCACCTCGTGAAGAGTGAAATGAAAGCAGCAATTACTATGCCCCGACTTGGTCAGAGGGGGTATCTGGTGGAGAGCTGTGTACGTTTGTGCGTAATGCAAATGTATCCGTCCAACATATTTGCTGTTCTGGCATGGTCATTATTTGTCGGATTCAAATAATTTTTGCCATGCTTGTCCGTCAACATGGGGAACGGATCCTACAGCAGAATTAACATCTTCACGTAAACATTTACAGAGTTATTTTCCCTTGTTTAACTTAGGGGATTATTATTGAAAAATGTGTCCATCCAACATATTTGCTGCTCCAGCTCTGTCATCATACGTTGAATTCAAATAATTTTTACCGTGCTTGTTCCTCAGCATAGGGGAATGGATCCTACAGTAGAATTAATATCTTTGCATGAGCATTTACAGTGTTATTTGCCCTTGTTGAACTTAGGGGATGATTGAAAAATGTGTCCGTCCAACATATTTGCTGCTCTAGATCTGTCATCATACGTTGGATTGAAATAATTTTTGCCATGCTTGTTTATATTAGAACAGATTGCTGCCCGCACATGTCATACTTTTGATGGCATAATGCTATCCATGGTATTGCAGGAGGGGGCATATGCCACGCTTCGCATTGCTCTTGTTTATTATGTTTTTAAATGAGTTTACCTCATAATTTACCAAAAATTAACAAATATGCGTTGTCTCATGTTAATAAAGCATCCATTACTCAAATTAGTATGTTATAATGTTATTAAAATGAAAAAGGCCCCGTAATTTGTGCGTTTCGTTTTCTGTTTTTGATTCGGCGATAAAATTGCCAACGGAAGTACCAACCACCAGTGCTCATGTAAACAAAAACAGATTCGCACGTGTGAATATTGATTTATTTAACATTTAAACTCTTATTAATCTGGCGATCATGGTATAAATAAAATATACTCAAAGTAGCTTGGTGTACCAACTGTTCACCACTTGTGGTGAAGTGGTGTTAACCGCGTGCCAAAGGCTCGCGGTTAACACCACTTCACCACTCGTGGTGAACATTTGGTACACCAAGTACTATGGATATATTCTATATTTCTCTCCTGAATACAATTGGTATCCAACTGATTACAAATGCACCTTTGTATTGGAGATGGGAAGGTTGAAGTGATGAAGACGTAGAGCTTATGGGTTACTTGACTGACTCCTCTCATCCACTTACAGTACCATGAACATAGAGCACTGATAACTGATACAACAATAACACAGCAACTTTTATCAATAGAAAGGTATTTGCCCATTATAGCAAAAAGGACAAGTTTTATTTGACCAGTGCAAACAAATTTTATCAAGAAAAATAACCATTATTTTTAATTCATGTTTAATAAGTCAAAGAATTTGTTTCATGAAACATTGCAGTGGCACGTACAGCAAATTTGGATACACACTCTTCATAGAACAAATAAAATTTTAGTCTGCATTGAAATGATAGTTGAGAACAATCTTATATTATTACATAACCAATTTCAGTTCAACCTGAAAGACAAACATAGGCTTCCTACTGACTCACTGCTCTCGGATGACTAAAAAAACAAATTTTTCAGATGCAAACCTTTTCTGTAATGTAACTGGCAATAACCAGCTACATTTATCTTGTTTAACTTGTAGAGTGCTGGAAACGCATTTGAAGTTTGTTCTGGAGTGCTGGTACTGCAAAGTAACGTCATCTGCAGAATGAGGTCCACAGAGGGTGAATTTGGTGATTCTTCCCTGCATGGCAGGGTAGCATTACCAAATTTACCCTCTGTGAACCTCAGTCTGAATCTAGGTCTCAGGCCTAAACAAAGAGATACACAGAGGATAAATTGGGACTCGAGCCCACTCTTTGGGTCAGCATCAACAAATTCACCCTCTGGGAACCTCATTCTGCAAGTGACGTTCGTATTTTGGGTTAATGTTGCTGTAATAAGATTGGTCAGAAAACCAAACGTCATATAATGATATTTACTATTGAATGAAGTTTTACAATACTCGCATTACATAGTGCACATACTGTTCAAACAAATCACACTGTTTAGTCACGTGATGTATTTAATATTCAATGAGGCTATTGTTTATAGTTTGTCAAGCTTTTCATTGGGGATGATTAAGTTATGCAGGTCATGGAACAATCACGTCATCAGAGTACACTTCTTCAGTGACATGTTTTCTGCTTTCAAAGTTTCTTAGCTCAATAACAAAGTGTAGAAATTTCTTATTAAACCACAATATATACAAGGGAATTTGGGGAGGAAAGTTTAATTTTGCTTAAAAATATTTGACAGAACCGAATATTGGAGCACCGAAGATTTATTATTAGACCAATTTATTTTTTGCGGCACCGGTTGTTGGGTCATAAGGACATGGAGAAATCTGCTTCTGTAATGTCGCGCAGTTAGACCCATTAATTGTATCGTAATTTGGAAGCCATTCCAGCCAATGAATTTAGTTAAAAACCAGTTTTGTAGAATTTATTGCTTAGTTTAGCATCTGACATTGCATAACCGATTAATCGTAGACTACTACCCGCTGATTAGTCGATTAGTAAAAATCCAAATGGCATTAATCGTTTCAACGCTAGGTAAATGACTCTTCAGGCTCCTTATCTTGGACAAAATCTGCAGTAATTTCTGGGACACCACTCTCCACAAAAGCCATCATTATACCCCCACTTTCAAAGAAAATGGGGGTATACTGGATTACATGCGTCCGTGTGCGAGTCCATCCGAAAATATTCAGAACTTAAGTAAATTATTATTTTTTATAATATTTGTTGGTCATAGGTATGCCCACACTAGTTTTTTTTTTTTATTATTTTTTTTTTTCATTACTTGTTCACTTAGAAATTGTGTCCGTCCGACCCAAATTTTGTCTGTTCAGCCTGTATCTCAGGTATCGAATGTTCTATTGCAATGAAATTTGCCATGAACACTGCTTATGGTATAGGCTTTAAAAAGAGGATTCAACGATATTTCTCACGTTCTCCTTTTTAGAGTTATCCCCCTTTTTTGACTTGGAAATTGTAGGAAATAGACATTGTTTGCCTGTTCAGCCTGTATCTCAGGTATGGGTTATCGGATCTTGGTGAACTATGGCATGCAGTTTGCCTATGACAAAGGCGTCTGCCTCATTGCATAAAACTTCCAAACACCAAAACAATTTACCATACCTTTTGACTTAGAAATTATTGAAAACTTTCAAAGAAAATGGGAGGGGGGGGGGGGGGTATACTGGATTGGGGTTATCAGATGTCAGTGAAATGTGGCATGCAGTTTGCCTATGACAAAGGCTTCTGCCTCATTGCATAAAATTTCCAAACACCAAACAATTTACCATACCTTTTGACTTAGAAATTGTTGAAAACTTTCGAAGAAAATGGAAGGGAGAGGGAGATATACTGGATTGTGTCCGTCCATCTGTGCATCCGTCCATCAGTCTATACAAGAATATTCATAAATGATATTTGTTGGTCATAGGTATGCCCACACTAGGCGCTACACCACGTGAGGGTATGCACCGGACGAAAGTCCAGCTCTTGTTAACCCTTTACCCAAAGCAGACGATATCAAAATTTATTATTTTAAATATCTTTTTTTAATTTTTTCAAAAAATTTCAACAAAATCATATCATGTGACCCCTCTTTGGAACGAGCTCAACAAGCTCATTCCAAAGAGGAGTCACCTGATATGTTTTTAACTGGATTGGCATAGCGATATTCAAAATATTTTTCAACTATAGCTAATCAATTTCACATGACAAAAACATATAACTAAAAAAGCAAATGCTAATCAAAATTTAACCCAAGTTAGTAAACTGCTATTCAATTTTTAAAAATTAAATCAACCCCTGGTTGCTACGCTTATTGAATCGGATAAAAACCCAAATTAGGGCAATGAATGAATCGAGTTCGTCGAATCTATGCTGTGTTCTCATTGTCACATTAGAAAATATGACCATGAGAACATGACATATTAGCACCTTTGTCAGATGGAGGCCTGACAAAATCCCCCTGCCAAATCCCCCCCCCCACCCCCCACATAATTCCATCTGACAAAATCCCTCCACATGTATGAGACAAAATACCCCCATAATAATAAATGACTGACACAAAGTTTTAATTTTTTTATTTATGCAAACTATAAAAAAGGCCGTACCAAACCAAAAAAATTAACATACAGGCTTTCAGGCCATGTTTGGACTATGCCCTCCCCCCCCCCTCCCCCCAAAGGCTCTGACTACTGTGCCAACAGTTAAGAAGGGGGATGTATCGTGAATGAAGCTCTGCACTTGACCAACAGTTGCAATTTTGAACTGCATGATTCTATGGTTCCATTAACATATGAAAAAAATATCAATGAACTTAAATATCTTGCCGCTTTATCATTTTGTAAGGCAGATTTTGTCGAGGGGGATTTTGTTTACATTAGTAGAAAGTTGGGAGGGATTTTGTCGGTGGAGAGGAATTTTGTCGCGGGGGAATTTGTCTATATCCCTTGTCAGATAGACTAAATGATGAGTCTATTGGGGGTCACTAGTCCAGTTATCTTCCAGAAAGATAGTTTGATCAGTTCATGCACAAATATGGTAAAATTATTCAGCCAGTTTTTTCTGGGTCTTGCAGGGTTTGGTTTTCTGGTTTATCACAAAAACCAAAAACGAACTGGAAAAAACCAAATGTCCAGCTCAAGTGAACAAATTTTGACAACCAAAAATAATTTGGCATTTTGCCAGTTATTAGAGGTCTCTGAATTCTGTCAAACAAGATATAAATGGTTAAATTCTTGGTCCTACATGGGGAAAACAGTGTCGTGGAAGAGACCTTGATTATTTTATCACAGTGACAGGAGTTGATTCACCAGCCAGTAATGTTAATTCAGAAGCAGAGCACACCTGTTCATTGGTTAGTGAATTGGTCTTGTGATCAAAATAATGTTGAAGTAACAAGTTGATTGCATGCCCTCTAGTGGATCGTGACAAGCTTTTTTTGTTAAAGTTTCCTCTACTGGTTAACCACTCTTTCATAACAGAGGTGTGAAATCTTTTGTATTATAAGAGAGTCCACTTAATTGGATATCTGTTAATTGAATAACCCTGTTAATTGAATGTAACCTTCAACCACTAAAACATTTACCATATCTTCAGTACAAATTTGACCAAATTGCACATAAGTTATAGAGTAATCTCCTGATAATTGAATTAAAAAATCTTGTGATATGTCGAGAAATTACCCTGACAATCACCAAATTCCCCTTGTTTGTAGATTTACAGTAGAATCCTCTTAATTGAATATCTATTTTGCCAGTGAAAATTATTCAATTAACAGGAGTATACAATTAACAGGGATTTGGTCAGTTTCCTGTGTTCTGGAGGTAAACTGAGCATTTATTCTATTATATATTGTTTGACAGAGCTCATAGAGCTCTGTCAAACAAGATATAATAGAATAAATGCCTGTACTGGATGTAGTGAGGCCAAAAAGGTTGATAAAGAAGGGGAATTTGGTGCATGTCACAGTAATTTTTTCGACATATTACAAAATTTTATATACAATTAACAGGAGTTTACTCTACAACCCATATGCAGTTAACAGATCAAATTTGTACTGAAGGTATGGTAAATGGTTTTGTGTTTGAAAATTATATTCAATTAACAGGGATATACAATTAAGAGATATCCAATTAAGTGGGCTCCACTGTATTTGGACTTGGTACATACAGTAAAAACATTTAATCTGTTATATCTTGTTTGACAGAGCTCCATGAGATATAATAGAATAAATGGAAAATTTAGCTCAAGAATACAGAAATATGCCCAGATACCTGTTAATTGAATACTCCTGTTAACCCCTTTACCCAATGAATCAGCCGCAATTACCTGCGTAATTTATAAAATCAGCCCTTGGAAAACAGTTATTTTTCAGAAATTTTCGACATAACCATATCATGTGACCCCTCACTGGAACAAGCTCATTCAGCTCGTTCCAATGAGGGATCATGTGATACGATTATGTTATGTTTTACATGGGTGTAATTTTAAGCTCACCAGACTGAAAGTCGTCCGTCGTGAAGGTGGGGTTTGGGTCTTTTTCTCCCACACCACTAGCCACATTTTAAGGAAATTTCACATGAGTAGTGGATCTATAGGGGCATTTGGGTTTTTCTTCCAATTGGGTTTCCGTTCATATTGAGGAGGGGGTGGGTGCCACAATGCCCCAGTTTTTAAAAAAAATCTTCTCACGAACCAACTGTAACAGACACTTGATATTTGGTATACAGCTTCCTTTTGAGATGTGGACTCAAGTTTGTTCAAGAGAAGTTTGAGGGGGAATATTTGTCGTAATGGGAGGGGCAAGAATTTTTGCCCCGCCAAAAATTTTTATTTTCCAAACCGAGAGGCCAGTTTGAACCAAATTTGATATCATGTATTAATGGGTCATAAGTACTTGATTTATGCCAAAAAAATTTTTCAATATGCCCCATGAGAACCACACAAGCTAAAAATAGAAAAATTATCAAACGCCCATATCTCCAAAATTACATGGCACTGAGAATTCTTATTTGGTGTAAAGCTTCCTTAGGACCAACAGAATAGAATGGTCCAAAAAAATTGCTCTCGGTTTTATCATAGGGTACTTTTTCGGGACTATGAAAAAATTCTGAGTGAGCATTTTTTAACACTGTGGGTGATGGGAAAAACATTCAAGCCTCTTCGTCTCCCAAACCACTGCTCCAAAAGCTTTCAGATTTCACATATAACATCTTTGGAAGATTGTTTCACATGTTTGCGGAAATTAAATCCCTGGGTCCATATTTGGGCTCTCTATGGGAGCCCAAATGTTTAAATTAGTACAGTATGAGGAATATTCTTTAAAAATCTTCTTCAGATCCACCAATCAGAATCTTTTGGGGGGTGAGATTCAAGTTTGTTCAAGCCAAGTCTCTGGGTTCATATTTGGGCTCTCTGTGGGAGCCAGAATTATAACTTAGTTCAAAATCAGGATATTCTTTAAAAATCTTCTTCAGATCCAGCAGTCGGAATGCTTTGATATATGGTATACAGCATCTTTTGGGAGGTGTGGTTCAAGTTTGTTCAATGTTCAAGCCAAGCCTCTGAGTTCATATTTGGGCTCCCAGTGGGAGACCGAATTATAACTTAGTTCAATATGAGGAACCTTCTTTAAAAATCTTCTTTTTCCCTGTGGGATTCCTGTTCCAATGAGGGTTCACATTATATGGCTTTGTTGAAATTGTTTTAAAAAAAAGTTTTAAAAATATTTAAAATACTAACTTTTGATCTGATGTGTGTTGGGTAAAGGGTTAAAGTTACTTTATGACAATGTTTGTCAGTACCCTTTTGTGTGATAACTCTTTACCTTACTAATTGTTTGCATCCACCCGTGTAATATGCAAATTTAGCAGTTCAAATATACGATTTTTCAAAATGTTTTCAACAAACGATATGTGAACCCCCTCATTGGAACTTGTTCGCTGAGCTTGTTCCAGTGAGGGGTCACATAATATGGTTTTGTTGAGATTTTTTGAAAAATTATTTAAAAATGATAAATTGTGCAATCGTCAGCTTTGGGTAAAGGGTTAAGTTGTGTTTTTATGCCCCCCCCCCCCCCCCCCCCCCCCACATAAATTTCAGAGGCGCATAATGTTGCCGCCCTGTCTGTCTGTCCATCCAAAGCAAACGGTTTCCAGATAACTAGTTTCAATTGAGGTATGACCTTATAATTTTGCAACATTACTTTCTACCATGAAATGCAGTACAAATGGGATTTCAACCATTATGGCATTTACCATTCCAGAGTTATTCCCCCTGTAGTTGCAAAATGGTTAAATCAAAGGTTTCCAGATGATAGCTCCAGTTCGCTTTGATGTATGACCGTATAATTTTGTATCTTTACCTACCATGAAATATAGGTCAAGTTTGATTTTCACCATTATGGCATTTACCGCTCCAGAGTAAAACCCCTTGAAAAGTGGCAAAATGGTAAAAGTGGTTTGCGGATAATAACCAGTTTGCTTTGATGTACATCCTTATAATTTTACAACATTGATACCTGCCGTGAAATGCAGGTCAAGTTCAATCTTCACCATTATGAAATTTACCATTTTAGAGTTATGCCTCCTGAAAAGTGACAAAATGGTAAAATCAATGGTTTCCTGATGATAACTCCAGTTCGCTTTGATGTACGACCTTATAATTTAATAACTTTAGTATATAACATGAAATGCAGCTCATGTTCGATTGTCACTGTTATGGCGCTTTACATTCCAGAGTTATGCCCCTTGAAAAGTTACAAGATGGTAAAATTCATTTTTTCCGGATGGTAACTCTAGTTCATTTTGATGTACGACTATGTAATTTTTCATCATTACTACCTGCCATAAAATGGAGGTCAAGTTCGATTTTCACTGTTACGGCATTTACCGTTCCAGTGTTATAGCACTTGAAATGTGGCAAAATGGTAAAGTGATAAAACATTTCTTACGGGGGCACGATGACGCTGTATACTGAGGCGTACTGCACGTCGATGGTGCGCATGTCTTCAACCAATCTAACCCTGCCTGTGCTGCGGTGCAGAGTTCAGAGTTACGATGTTGGGGAGCTGACAGCTGCTCGTCGTTTGCTCGGTGGTTCTCTCCGGGTACTCCGGCTTCCTCCACCCGTAAAACTGTCACGGTCACGATTAGCCATTGTGCATAAATATGTGACCTTAAACACCAATAAATAAATAAATAAATAAAACATTTCTTACGGTGTCTTATTAAATGCCCAGGGCATGTATAATCAAACCTGCTTATACATTCACCTTAATTAAGCAGTGACCTGTCTTCAAAGGCTGGTTTAATCTCCTTCCCAAGGAACTTTTATGGCAGGTTTACTGTATACTGTTACCCTTGTCCTGCCCTTGCACATGTTTTTGACTCCGGCTTTTTTTCGTTTCCAGACTCTTAACTTTCCTTACAGTCAGTGGATTTCGATGAAATTTGGGTAGATCTCTTTCATCAATTGTGGGTCCAAGTTCGAATATGGGCATTTTCCGCGCATATTTAATTAGGTTGCAGAAATTTGATTGGCTGATGGTTTCCAGACTCTAACTTTCCTTAAAATCAACCGATTTCGATGAAATTTCATGTATGGATTACTTTTATCAATACCCAGGTCAAGTTGGAATATGGGAAATTTTGTACCGAAAATCTGTCCGCCTACCTGTCCGTCTGCCCTGTGCGTCAATGCACCTCAGACTAAAAGCTGTATTCATGAACTGATCTTCACGAAACTCCTTGGGCATTTTTGTTGTCCCCTCCCCCCCCCCCCAAATATTTGGGGGGACTATAGAAATCAGCGGTGTCCGTCCTAGTGTTGAAACGATTATCCGACTAATCCGAGTCGATGCGATTATTAAATTAGTCGATCCCGAAATCTGCTAGTCGATTAGTCGGGAAAAACCACCACCTTCATGCAGTAAGGTCATCAGTGCTGTTGAACGTTATCGAGACACATGATTAATTTGTTAAAGCCTCAATGCATTGTTGTGTTGATGATTGCCGCTGCCGACAGTCTGTGGGGTGAACTTGGTGACCCGAACTGAACTCAAAGTCTCAAACTTCAAAGACAAGTGTCTCTGCGGTTTCATTGTTTTATGTTGAATCGTTGATTACATACAGTGCCAACTGCGACCTTGACCTTGTTTATTTTGCTGTGATGCAATTCATCTGATTCATCTGAGTGATACATCTAATTTGTCACTGTGCCTGTGGCACGTGCCGCATTTGCCTTTGATGTGAGCACAATCAATGAGGGTCAGGGACTGCTTGGTAGGGTATGATGGAACCTGGGACAAATGTGATATTGACATCTTGACATGTAACTCATGTTCTATTCAAAGGTTTCACTATAACAGCACCGGTGTAGAATCTCGGTGAATAGCCTCGTTTTGAGATTTGTGTATGCATGGTGAACAGCTGATTTTAAAAACCCATGTTATGATATGAGCCAGTAAGCTGCCCGTTTATTGGTTTATAAGTGACCAAACACAACTGCTTAAGCAAAGTAAATATATGACTAACCACTTTCAATTGTGTCGGTTTAGCATTTGAACGTTATGTTCTGACACGCAGAGTTGGTGGATACTCATAACTTATGAAAATATCAATGCCACACTGCCCATTTCATACTGTGGGCACAGAAATGGAAAATTCCTGGAGGGGTCCGACTAATCGACTAGTATTCGATTACCACTGTCGACTAGTCGAATCCTGAAAATCCCTAACCGTTTCAACACTAGTCCGTTCGTCTGTGCATCCGTCCCACTTGGTGTCCCCATGATAACTCCAGTTTGGATCATTTGATTGGAACCAATTTTGGTATGTGACCTTAGCCCAAACCACAGGTCAAGTTTGAATATGGGTTCGGCCAGATTATTTTTATTAGAGTTATACCACTTTTTCGACTTAGAAATTTCAAAATTTGCAGTGTCCAGATGATAACTCCAGTTAGGATTATTTGATCGGAAAGAATTTTGGTATGTGACTTTCTGGGGTAATAATACAGGTCAAGTTCGAATATGGGTTCGGACCGATCATTTTTACTAGAGTTATGCCCCTTTTTCGACTTGTTTTTTCGGGGACATGTGGCCGAGCGGCCTTTTAGTATCATTGTGAGACCATAACATGTGTTTGGGGTTTGGTCCAAAATTCAAGATGGCCACCAGCGGCCATTTTGTTCCAAAATTGGGTGTAATCAGTTTTTTGTACAGAACTTTTATATGCAAGTTCGGATTTGAATAAATTTTTGTATGAATGTTTATTAACATGCAATACATCACATATAATTTGTTCTCGTGCAAAAATTATGCAAATTAGGGAAACTTTGATTTATTCAGTACTACTACTAATATACACTGTTAGTGCACACCTTCCGTGTTTTTCGTTTCCAGACTCTAGCTTTCCTTACAGTCAGTCGATTTCGATGAAATTTGGGTAGTAGATCACTTTCATCAATTGTGGATCCAAGTTCGAACATGGGCATTTTCCGCACATATTTAATTAGGTTGCTTAAATTTGATTGGCTGATGGTTTCCAGACTTTAACTTTCCTTAGAGTCAACCGATTTCAATGAAATTTCATATATGGATTACTTTTCACATCAGTTTAATGTAATATGTCTTATCATACAGTCTTAATTTTTAGTGATTCTCACAGTTAATACTCCACATCACTTTACTTGCTTTGAAGGTGACATCTGTGAAAATAAATCTGATAACCACTGTCTGAAGCACCGTCTCTTCTAAATAACTTCCATTTGCAACTCAACTATATTCCACTGGATGTATTAATTCCCCTTGAAACTGCTGCCCAGCAGGAGACATGAATTCACTGAATTTGCATGTTGTTTTTCTTTTTATATGATTTAACCCTTTCCCCAAAGCAGACGATATCAAAATTTATTATTTTAATATTTGTTTTTTTTTTCAAATTTTGGAATTTTTTTTAACAAAACCATATCACGTGACCTCTTCTTGGAAGGAGCTTGACGAGCTCGTTTTAATGAGGGAGTCACATGATATCACTTCATTTGAAATTTTTTGATATATATATATTGTTTTAACTACTGAATTTGTAAATTACGTCGGCGGATGCGGCTGATTCATTAGGTAAAGGGTTAAACCATATCACAGTTCTGCATTTGAATAAATCAGAATGTTGTTTCCATCAATTTTCATTTCAGGGAGCATCTGTTGGTTGTGCCAACTTTTTACTTGTTATATATTGTCGTGTATGTGTCATGAGTGATTATGGATTATTAATGCTTTGTGTACCGGAAAAAATCACCCAACAGAATAATGCACTGTTCTGCTCTGAGAAGCATGATCAGTCAAGTAGTGTTCTTTTAACCCTTTACCCAATGTGACAACCAAAACCGACCA
The DNA here is from genome assembly GCA_031216915.1 of Pictodentalium vernedei. Lineage (NCBI taxonomy): Eukaryota > Metazoa > Mollusca > Scaphopoda > Dentaliida > Dentaliidae > Pictodentalium > Pictodentalium vernedei. The sequence goes on along the minus strand of CM062288.1, from coordinate 49,898,729 downwards.
GTGCTATTAAAAAAAATTACCAATTAATTTTCATTATTTTTTTTCATTTTTTGTCTCAAAAACATAGGTTATGACCCCTCTTTGGAATGAGCTCATCAAGCTCATTCCAAAGAGGGGTCATAGCCTATGTTTTTGAGACAAAAAATGAAAAAAATAGTTTTCAAGAATTTCTTTTGCAAGTGTCGTCTGCTTTTCATGTTAGGTAAAGGGTTAAAAATCACATAGATGATGATGGTCCAACACATTAGCATGCATCCAATTCAAAAGACGTTTTCCCTGGTAAAATGGAGTCCTGTAACTATCTCTTTCCCTGGTAAAATGGAGTCCTGTAACTATCGCTTTCCCTGGTAAAATGGAGTCCTGTAACTATCGCTTTCTCTGGTAAAATGGAGTCCTGTAGCTATCGCTTTCTCTGGTAAAATGGAGTCCTGTAACTATCTCTTTCCCTGGTAAAATGGAGTCCTGTAACTATCGCTTTCCCTGGTAAAATGGAGTCCTATAGCTATCGCTTTCTCTGGTAAAATTGAGTCCTGTAGCTATCGCTTTCTCTGGTGAAATGGAGTCCTGTAGCTATCGCTTTCCCTGGTAAAATGGAGTCCTGTAACTATCTCTTTCCCTGGTAAAATGGAGTCCTGTAACTATCGCTTTCCCTGGTAAAATGGAGTCCTGTAACTATCGCTTTCTCTGGTAAAATGGAGTCCTGTAGCTATCGCTTTCTCTGGTGAAATGGAGTCCTGTAGCTATCGCTTTCTCTGGTGAAATGGAGTCCTGTAGCTATCGCTTTCTCTGGTAAAATGGAGTCCTGTAACTATCGCTTTCTCTGGTAAAATGGAGTCCTGTAGCTATCGCTTTCTCTGGTAAAATGGAGTCCTGTGGCTATCACTTTCTCTGGTAAAATGGAGTCCTGTAGTTATCGCTTTCCCTAGTAAAATGGAGTCCTGTAGTTATCGCTTTCCCTAGTAAAATGGAGTCCTGTGACTATCGCTTTCCCTGGTAAAATGGAGTCCTGTAGCTATCGCTTTCCCTAGTAAAATGGAGTCCTGTAACTATCGCTTTCCCTGGTAAAATGGAGTCCTGTAACTATCGCTTTCTCTGGTAAAATCGAGTCCTGTAGCTATCGCTTTCTCTGGTAAAATGGAGTCCTGTAACTATCGCTTTCCCTAGTAAAATGGAGTCCTGTAACTATCGCTTTCCCTAGTAAAATGGAGTCCTGTAACTATCGCTTTCCCTGGTAAAATGGAGTCCTGTAGCTATCGCTTTCTCTGGTAAAATGGAGTCCTGTAACTATCACTTTCCCTGGTAAAATGGAGTCCTGTAACTATCGCTTTCTCTGGTAAAATGGAGTCCTGTAACTATCGCTTTCTCTGGTAAAATGGAGTCCTGTAGCTATCGCTTTCTCTGGTAAAATGGAGTCCTGTAACTATCGCTTTCCCTAGTAAAATGGAGTCCTGTAGCTATCGCTTTCTCTGGTAAAATGGAGTCCTGTAACTATCGCTTTCCCTGGTAAAATGGAGTCCTGTAGTTATCGCTTTCCCTGGTAAAATGGAGTCCTGTAGTTATTGCTTTCCCTAGTAAAATGGAGTCCTGTAACTATCGCTTTCCCTAGTAAAATGGAGTCCTGTAACTATCGCTTTCCCTGGTAAAATGGAGTCCTGTAATTATCGCTTTCCCTGGTAAAATGGAGTCCTGTAACCATTGCTTGGAGTGGAAGTCAGGGTTCTTAGGTCATTTTGCTCCCCTTTGGAACTTACGGAAGTGAGGCAGTACTTGTTTATTGCGGTAAACAAGCTCTGTTTTACTGGTAAAATAGGATCTGGTCACCAGTGCCGGGTGTGAAAATCCTCTAAAGTGGGCAACATGGGTATAAACCAGGGTTCCCATTCAAATGAAAAGTCTTTGAATTTCAACCCCTTCCTTGAGATGTGCTTAATTTTCTTTCTATCCTAGAAAAGTATTTGATTTTCTTCCACCTTCCTTGAAAAGTAATTTAATTCAATTTACCTATAACCCCTGAGACAAGAAGATTAATGATAACCAGGCATATCAAACAGTACATGTACCGGTACTGCCAGTTTCCTCATGCTCCAACCGGTACTGAAACTTTTGTCCCATTGGTACTGGGACAAAATTATTTTATACGGAAATTCAACGAGCGTAAATGGACTGATAATCGTGTATGGCACACTTGCATGACATACTTTCAGCTTATTTGTGAATAAACATATCAAAACACTCTAAATGTGCATGTTCTATATGCACAACAACCTCGCTAAGGTCGTCCATTTCGACTTTTCAAACATGGCATAAAGGCAATGAAAGCGCCGTCATCGGTTACTTCAAAGAAATTATTCTGTGGCAACATCAAAGTAATCATAAAGCACGATTTTCGTGCTTTATTATTACTTTGATGTTGCCACAGAATAATTGTACGAAGCCATGTTTGTCTTTGCGATCTTGGGGACTGGGTCAGTTTGAATGTGAATTTCTCACATCTGATTGTGATATGTCACCCAATTGTTGATTTGTACCGGTACTGGTTTCGGTGGGACAGGTTTTGTCCCATCCTGGTACCAGTTATGTTGGTGCAGGTGGTACTTTGACATGCCTGATGATAACCCAGCTCAGTCTGGTTTATAGATTCTAGACCTTTGTAATTTATTTCATGCATTTCTGTCAGTAATCTAATAATATGCTGTGCTGTAATACACTGTTGTAAAGAGCTCAGGTAGCACTTTTCAACAGTGTGCTACATACCAGCATTTCATCATTATGTCATCATAACAGTAAGTTTTATCATTACAATTTAGATAACGATTCTAGGATAGTTAAATAAAATGGCAATTCAAATTAAGATATTTTTTGAAGTTCCAGTAATGCAGTTGGAACGAAAAAATAGTCACCTTATTTTTAGGCGGACAGCAGGCAAATGAAATTATCATTTGCCCAATATGTAGTGCTGAAAGTCCTTGAAAATCATCATCAAATTCCTTGAAAAGTGCTTAAATAGTGCTTGAATATGATTCTCTGATATCAGTGGGAGAACCCTGCAAGCAATAGGCTGGACCTGACTTAATGTCCAAGTTGCAGTCATTCTTAGCCTTTGTGCGGAAATATGTGACCTTAAATAAATAAATAAATATGCTGTTTTGAACTTCTTGGAAAAAGTATGTGTCAGTTTGGAAAAAAGCATGAACAAGGCTTATATTTCATGTAAATCTGGAAGAATCCATTTGGATTCTTGCAAAAATGGTTGCGAGAATACATACCTGCTATGAGTGTCCCAGGATTCCATGAGGATATCGTGGTTCAACTCCTGTTGTATACGGATAAATAACTCATGTTAACTCTTTGCCCAACACAGTTTTTGTAATTTAAAAAAAAAAACCCATCAAATGAATTTTTTTTAAAATAAGCAATACGTACCAATAAAACTTACAATTATGGACGTCATTGGAACCGGCTCAATGAGCCGGTTCCAATGACAGCCATATTTGTACAATTTTATTGACAAAAGGTATCAAGACTTGCAGGTCATGTTGTCCTTATACTGGTTAATTTGCTGCCACTATGTTAGCTAAAAGGTTAAACTGACTCAATTGTTTTCACGCGAATCCTAGTAAATCCATACATGGATTCTCGCTGGTTTCTTTGCATGAATCAATTCTTGGATTCTCGTCGAAATATAAGCCCTGATGAAAAGAAGTGGGAAAAGAGGTAGTTATGCCTTTTGGGTATTGAAAACGATGGAAAATAATTTTTTATTTTTTTACAAACTTCAAATCAAATGAAATAAAAGAAATACCATTAAAACACCCTATAATAATGCAATGGAAACCAGTTAACCCTTCACTCAACGAATCAAGACAAATCTCTGTTTGCCTAAATTACAAACTGAGCAGTTCCTCCGTCAAGTCCAATGCCTCCAATTTTCCCCAAGTTTCAGGCATTGAAGGTCCATGAATTAAACCAAGTGTCTTGAAATTCACTCCCAAGGTCCAGCGATCCCTTTGTTTGAGGTGAGTCTGAAGTCACTTGGGTGAAATTCCCTTGTTAAGCCAAACTCACCAAATTAGGCAAGCATCACTTTAAAACGCGTTTGCAGATATTTATCGTTGTTCTTTACCTAACATTGAATTCTTAGAGAATTACAAAGGGGTCCCCATTTTCATTTGACACCAAACAAACATGTTTGCCATATGTCGTTTTTATTACATGCCTGTTCTGTGAAATCCCCATCTCAGCAGCACTAAACCATGCAGAAAATGAAAATATGTTCCACACATATGTGCAGAACGGAAATAGTTCACTGTTTTTAAATAGAAGCAAAATTTCACTGGAATTTTCTACAAATCGTACAGCGCAATTACAATTTGAATCGCTAGCGATAGCTGAAAATCATCCCCTGAGTTCCAGTGTGTTCTATGTGCCTGTAGGCACATAGAACACTTTGGAACTCAGGGGATGAAATAGTAACACGGGTTCTCCTTGCAAATTTGGTTGGCGATAAAGTGTGTTCTTTGTGTTGATAGTTGTCAAATGAATTGCTGAGTGTTTTTCTAATAATTATTTTCATAGACATGAAGGTGTGTAATAAACACAGAACGACACACGCTTGTGAATGGGTTCTGTGTATATAAAGAGTAATCAGGTTGTTTTGAGCATTACGGTAAATAATTCATCTTGAGACGGGACTGTTTCGTAAATCACGCGGGCTACGCCCCCGTGATTTACTCACGTCCCGTCTCTCGATGAATTATTTACCATAACGCTCTAAAAAAAACTACTGTTTATTACATGACATTTGGAATGAAGAGGTCTTTTACTATAATAATTCAACCCAAACTATTGTCAGATATAATCCAATTTAGAGTAAACACGGAAACATTTCTAAAATTAGCAGGAAGGAAATACGAAATAGTCCTGTCTCGAGGCGAATTATATACCGTTACTTGCCGTAAGAATGGGTCACTCTCTTTAGTAAATGACATTTTAGACCAAAATGTCTTTCATTAAAAATAATTCAACACAAAATATTCACAAATGCAACTCTGAAATACTTCTGAAATTAGTGCGTATGAATACATCACTTTCTGTGTCAAATCTTCGATTGGAAAGGGCCCAGTTTTATTTTTGTGACTTTCGTTTTATATTTTACTATTTTATGTGGCATTCCAGTCGCATTTGGGGAATGACATTCAGCCATAAGATAAAACATTTCTATTTGGATTTTGTCAACTGTGGTAACGAACCTGTTCATAGAGGTAAGAAAGGATTTTTAAAAATATTCAGAAGGAAAATTCATTTTAATTAACTGATGTGGAACTGGAATTTAACAAAACATCAACAAATCGGTGGGGGCGTGGCTTATATACATCAGTCGTTCCAAAGTTACTATTGAAGTGACATAATTCACTCGTGACATTACCACTTTTTAATCAACATTAAATTCAATGCAAAACGAACTGAGGAATGTAATAAATCCCTTTATCAAACACATTGGCTGCATCCACCTACATAATATGCAAATTCAGCAATTAAAAAAAAAAATATACCAAAATTTTCAGCAAACCCACCAGTGTGGGAAACCCAAGAATTGAGGCAGTGCTTGTTTACTGTGGTACAAAAGCACTGTTTTACTGGTAAAACAGGACCCAGTTATCAATGCTTGGTGTTGAAGTCCTCTGAAATGGGCTACATGGAAAAAATGATTGACTAAACTTGACTTTATCTCCTTGTTGCAGTCATGATTAGCCAGTGTTCAGAAGTATGTGACCTAAAACACCAATAAAAAATAACAAATCCACTTCATATGACCATGCAATGGAATTAGCTTGCAAACTCATTCCATGAGGGATCACATGATACGGTTTTCTTAGTTTTTGAAAAAACAATAATTAAAATAAATTTTTGTGTCATGTGTGTTAGGTAAATGGTTAATTGAATAGCTACTTTTCCAGTGAAAATTATTCAATTAACAGGGATATGTAACTTTAATGTTTTCTGGAGATAAAACTTAACATTTTTCTGTTATATTTTATTTGACGGAGCTTATGAACTCTGTCAAACAAGACACAATAGATTCAATTCCTACATTGGAAGTTCTGAGCCCAAATAGGCCTATTGTGCAAGCCTGAATATAAGCAGCCGTTCATTTGCAAAATGGGGTCTACAGAGGGTGAATTTGCTAATGCTACCCCATACAGTGGGCCAATTTATCCTCTAGGTACATCTTTCTGTTTGGCTTGAGACCTTGATTCAGACTGAAGTTTGGGACCTCATTTTGCAGATGACAGTCTCCTTATTGTGGTTTTGTTAAATGATTTAATGGGTACTTTTTAAAAAATTGTGGCTTATTGTCCCTTTAACAATAGAGTTTGCCTTAGATTTTTGTAGTCTAATGGATATGGGTAGTAGGTTGACTCGTCTGGAAAAGGTATGAAAGTTTAAGTGCAAGAAACTAGGATTGAAACAGTTGGCTCATTTTCGTAACTGACTGAGAGCTATAACCGGATGATATCCGGTTATCCGTGGCCAATATTTCACTGAATGTGGGATCAAAACTATAGAAATTGAAACACAGTATTCTCAAACTATTCTGTAGTGTGTATACAAACGAACGTTGTCGAGTACTCGACAACGTTCGTTTATATACACACTGCAGAATAGTTTCTGTGATTACTCATTCCTCACGGAGACATTAATGAAGTCTTGAACGCCAAAGTCAATTATTTCTAAATATACATAACGCGTCTTCGATGTGTAATCTTTCACAGAGAAGAAGCGGTAGAGATTTACTACGTTTTATCGTGGAATGACGATTCACCATCGATATTTCGGATAACTGGTTGACGGTTTTTCTAATCGGTTAGGTAGCTAGCTGATTTCAAACGGATTATCTGGTTAAGGCAAAAAAAAAAAAATCAATTGATTCTCAGGCAATTTTTTTTTTTTTCAAATCAATGAGGGAGGGAGGATTTTATTTTTATTTTTTATTTTTATTTCTTCCAGATGGTGAGAAAGGATTGAGAGGCAAAAGTCACTTTCTGATGTCTGTTTTTACCTGAAAAGCATGGAAAGTGCATATTGTAAAATGATATACAAATAAAACTAATTTTATTGAAAACTAAAACTGTTTTTCTTTATTTTCTGATATCACCACTTTTTGTATTTAGAAACAGAACTCTGACTTCACTTTTAAACTTTTACAAAGCAGAACTATTTTATGAATACTAGATATTATTGGCCACCCTCGTATTATTTTGGTATCATTGTGAGTTATTTTGATTTTTAGTATGACCCATGGTGAGAGTGTTCTTCTCTGTAACAGAAGGTATATTCTTTTTAAAAAAATATTTAAAGTGTTTAAAATAAATTTCAAGTTCATATAAGAAGCTGGGTCATTCATGGTTTCTGAATACCCTAACTGAGTTGAAAAGCGTAGTTAAAAAAGTTTTCGATATTCTTCGTAAATTAAGCGTTATTAACAATTTGAGTTAATTAATTTCTTTGGTAAATGACAAAACATTTCAGTTGTCTCCCTTTCCGGCTGCGCTGGGTAATAATACACTGTTCAGAAAACTGACAATTTCTGCCAACCATCTTTCACTGACACGTGCGATTGGTGCTTTGAAGGTCTGCCATTCTTATCCATCCAAATACCTGTGATTTCTATTGTAGCCTTATTACATTTAACCCCCTTCCAACAAACTTCACAAGTTTTCAAAGAAAAACATTCAATGCAAATTGCGGGGCGAATTTCAATGCAGCCAATTTTTCAGTGGAACAGAGCGTAACCGCAAGCAATTTCGATATGGACGAACTGTCTCTAATACATTTTTTTTTGTTTTGAAACGGTGGTTAACTTTTAATAAATTCTAATTAACCCTTTACCCAACGTAACGGCCAAAACCGGCCTGCGCTATTCTCAAAAATCGCCAATTAATTTTCAAAATATCTTCATTTTTTGTCTCAAAAACATAGGTTATGACCCCTCGTTGGAACGAGCTCGTTCCAACGAGGGGTCATAACCTATGTTTTTGAGACAAAAAATGAAAAAAATTAGTTATTCAAGAATTTTTTTTGCAAGTGTCGTCAGCTTTTCATGTTGTTAGGTAAAGGGTTAACTCGATGCGTGTCTTGTGTGATTCGTTGTTTTGTCTGGTACTTTGTTTTTAAATAGCCATTTTGTGCTGGTTGCTATCAGTTGGGGCGAATTGTTCGAACGACTACGCCATTGCAATTCTTTTCAGAAATATAAAATTGGGCTAGTTTAGGCTATTTTCATAGCCGTGTGACGGACTTTAACAGCAACCGTGTTTACTGTTTTTTGCGGAAGCGTGTGTTTTTAAAAAATAAAACATAAGAAAATACAGTAAACTGCCATGTCTCCCAAGGAAGTTTAGAAGGGCGACTTGAATTTCGCCCCCAATGTAAGCCAAGGCCAGAGGCTCTCACACTTAACACACGCCTGTGTATATTTACCTGTTTATTCGTTGGTTTTGGGCCTTAAAACCAATAGTCCCTTTTCAATTTCCCTGTTTCCTATTTTCTTGCAATGACGGTCCAAATAAAAAGGCCCAACGCGGGCCATTTTTTTCAACGCGGCGGTGCCTGAGAATCAATTGATTTTTTTTTTTTGGCCTAACCATTTCAGTACTACAAGAAACTTGTAAAGTGAGCTGTATAGGTATAAACAATTGGCTAAACATGAACATACCTTTATACAGTCCCAAAACCAGGATCTTTCAATTTTCTGACATGATGGGGCGAGAGTTAAAATATATTGGCTGACAGTGTTTCTGGGTTGTTGACCATCTGAACGAACTTGAAACTTATCTTAGTTTACTTCTTTTCCCCAAATCCGCCACATCCTCCAGGTAATTGACAAATTAAGCAGTTGGAAATTTTTTTTATTATTAAAAATTCCCACAAAACCACATCATATGACTGCTTATTGGAACAAGCTTGTCCCAATAAAGGGTCGTATGATATGATTTTATGGAAGATTTTTGGAAAAATATGAAAAAGAAATAATTAAAATAACAAATTTGATATTGTGTGTGTTGGGAAAATAATTGAAAGAGTTACTTTTTTCAAATTAGTGGCTTTCAGAGAAAATGTTGGTATTCGAGTATCCGGAGTTTTCTGATGGACAACAAAATTTTCTGCCAGACATCATGATGTGGCAAAATGCACCCCCACCCCTTTTTCATCTCCATTAGCTTTGGACCTGCTTCTTTTGCAGTCATGATATAGCCACGGTTGCTGAAAGTGATCTTAAATGCCAATAAATAAAGCAGTTTTACATGAATATTGAAAAGCTGAAATACCACATCAGTCCAGACGTGGATACCATACAGTTGTCACAATTTATTTAACACTCTGACCAGTTTATACTGATTCTACGTTGCAGCATTTAAAGCTCACCACAGTATTCAAATAAACTGGCAAAAAAATACTTATTTTGGAGCACCAAGTTTTTTTTTATTTTCAGATGACGCTTGACTTGATACAATGTCTTGGTCTAAAGGCCACAGAAATTTTTTTTTTCAGGCAGTTTTTTTTTTCTGAGGTAGTTTTTTTTTACAAATCAGTGAGGAAGGTTTTTTTTATTTTTATATTTTCTTGCATATAGTGAGCATGGATTGAAAAACTTTTGGCTGTCTTGTAACCCTTTACCTAACAGCTTTTTAAAAAAATAAATTTCACATTTTTCGAAAAATGTTTTCACAATTCTTAATTGGTAGAGTGCTGGAAGCCCATTTTGGGGCTTTATTCTTTCGTGTCGGTACTGCAATATAAAGGCTTCATATTCTGTGGATGTGCTTCATATTATCTTTGAAGTGATATTATTTTATCTGTTAGGATTTGCCTTGTCACAATTTATGGGAGAGTGCCTACTGGCACTCTCCCATAAATTATAACAAGGCAAAGATGCATGAAGAAATTTTAACGACCAAAAATAATTTAGCACTCAACCAGTTAAATAAAACCATACAAACATGGATATTATTAGAACCGGCTCAGTGAGCCAGTTCTAATGATATCCTTATTTGTATGGTTTTATCGAGACATTTGGAAGATATTTTAGGCTGTGGTAGGCTTATTTTGGTAAATTTCCTTACGTTTTTGGCCGCTATGTTAAGTAAAGGGTTAACACAGAATGTGTATATAGAATGTGCATAATTGTACACATGAATAAACTCATTTAATTTTCAAAATAAGACTTTTTTGCATCTTTAGTTATCCTCTTCAGCTAGCATTTTCATGCACCATTCAGAAAACAAAAACGTTTTGCAGGGTTCTTGCAGGCCTTGAAAAACCTTGAATTTGAAAATCAATTTTCAAGACCTGGAAAGTCACTGAATTTCCCCAACACTCCAAAAGTGGCCTGGAAAATCCTTGAAAACAATCTTTCAAAATATAATAAAAACCATCAACATTTTCCTGTGATTATCCTACAACTTATTTTCTCTGGTACTGTTGTCTCAATTTTTAATTGATAACCTTGAAAAACCTTGAATTTTACTTCTATGAAGCTTTGTAAAAGCTTAAATATGGCATGGAAATGGCCTTGAAAAACCTGGAATCCACTTGCTAATTAGCTGCAAGAACCCTGCTTGAGTCTCCAATTTTGTAGTAATAATGGATGATACAGGAAGGCAATAAAAATGTCCAATGTTTGGGTTCATTTTCAATGAGGAATTCCCGAGAATCAAAACATTTTTTTTTTAAGCTTAATCATTTTTTATGTTCATTTGTTGTTTGAGTTTATAGAAATGAAATTTCTTTTAGACCTATGCAGTTTGTGGATCACAGCCTAGAAAAAGTCTGGCTTTGTCCTGCTTCATAAATCACCAGAATGAGTGGGTTCTTAGAATTTTTGTATATGTTAATGATTAATGCAGTCATTGTTATTTTTTCAGGTAAATGGACTGAAAAAGAACGATGAAGTGGATGGTAGTGTATGGAGCTATAGTTAAGTAACTGTATCTATAAAACTTGTAGAAACAGATTGATTTTTTTTAATTGAATAATTACTACTTTCGACAGAGAATTCCAATTTAAAGTCATTGTGTTGAAGCTAATTTTGGTAATTATGCAGCATTTCATTGACGTGCATATTGATTTGTCACGTTATTCTGATAATAACCAGTAGTTAAATGAACGAGATGCATGTCGTGTCGACATACCTGATGATTGTTGAATAAGAATTATTGATTCACTTGATTCATGGATAAATCATTGTAGATTACTAACAAAATGCCTTGTCATTTCAGGTTATTTGAGGTGGTTTTTCTCTGGATGTTTCATCAACAAAAATGTTTTCTGAGTACCTTAACCCTCTTCCTAACACTATTTATTGATTACTATACAGTCGGGTTTTAACTCCTATCCTGGGAGCGTGGTGGCTCAGTGGTAGAGTGTTGGACTTCTATGCTAGAGGTCCCGAGTTCGATCCCCCATCCAGGACGCGACCTGCATTGTGACCATGGGCAAGGCACTTTATCCCGTTTGCCAACATGGGGGCATGATGCCGCCGTGTACTAAGGTGTACTGCACGTCGATGGTGCACATGTCTTCAACATCTGTAACCCTGATTGAGCAGAGCTTGAACAGAGTTAGAATGTTGAGGTGCTGACAGTTGCTTGCCGATGCTTGGTGGTTCTCTCCAGGTACTCTGGCTTCCTTCACCCGTAAAATTGTCACGGTCACGATTAGCCATTGTGCATAAGTATGTGACCTTAAACACCAATAAATAAATATAACTCCTATCCTGCTGAGTATTTTCAGTCTATTTTTTTTATCAAATCTAGTCATGGCTGCTATTAAGCAGCCATGACTAGATTTGATGAAAAATTCCTCTAAGTAAAGAAATCATTGATCAAAAAACGATTCAATTTACAAGTGGGAAATTTGGTTAACTGGAAGAGTGCTGGAAGCCACTGTCGGGGCTTCACTGAAAAATGCAGGGTCCATCACAAGGGCTTTGAAATTTTGGAATGTTCTTTGAATTCAAGCAAAAGAAATCAGCATTCCATTCATCAATAATTGTTTTGTTTCAATTTATTGGAGGGGGTTTCTAATCACTCTTAATAGATTTAACAAAACAATTAGTAATGAATAAATTTAGGCTCTAGAGTTGGCATGTTAGATTTTGCTATTTATTTTGACAGGGGGCGCGGTGGCTTGGTACAGTTGCAGGCTGCAAGCCGAGAGGTCCTCGGTTCGAATCCCACCTGCGGCAACCGCGTTGTGTCCTTGGGCAAGACACTTCACCCCATTGCCCATGTGGGGGCACGATGACGCCGTGTACTAAGGCGTACTGCACGTCAATGGTACGCATGTCTTCAACCAATCTAACCCTGCCTGTGCTGCAGTGCGGAGTTACGATGTTGGGGAGCTGGCAGCTGCTCGTCGTTGCTCGGTGGTCTCTCTGGGTACTCCGGCTTCCTCCACCCATAAAACTGTCACGGTCATGATTAGCCATTGTGCATAAATATGTGACCTTAAAACATCAATAAATAAATAAATAAATTTATTTTGACAGAAATTCTGTTGTGATGTAAATGGCATGCCACTTATTTGGTATGTGTATGCAACGTGGAGCCTTTGAGTCAAGTTCACACAAAGATTTTCTGGTCTGAGTGCAGACATGTTAACCTCCAGAATAATTTTTCAGGGAACCTGAGGGTGATTTTCAGGGAAATGGGATGGATTTCAGGGAACAGTTCGCGCGGAGACAAAATAAAAGAAAAAACTTGTGAATTTTCAGCTCATGGACCACTATTAACACCAGGTTATATCCAGAACTAGTTGTCAACTATGCTGATGCATTTATGCTATGTTAAAAAATCATAACATAACTGTTGATTTGCCCCCCCCCCCCCCCCCCCCAGGATCCTCTTCTTCATTAGCTCCCCCCCCCCCCCCCCCCACCACCACCCACCCACCCACACTGTCCCACAGAGCACCTCCACCTGTGGTTTACTCTTATCAAAGTCTGCTTAGCTAATAATTTCCCTAGTCTGGAAATATTAACAGGAAAAGATGTCCTAATATTCAGTTACTTCAAGAACATTGGTATGGAAAGCCGGTTGTGACATGCGAAATGCGAATAACAAAATGCCAATAATAAAACGCAAATACGTTTTTTCGAAATGCGAATTGTGAAATGCTAAATACGAATTGCGAAATGCGAATTGGGAAATGCTAATTAAATTCTGATATATATCACTAAAAAGTGTTGCTTGACGCCGACTGTGAATCAGGAAAATATGTAGGAGGAAAATATTATAGTTTAGGCCCTACACACCGTTTTACTGGATTATTAAAGAATGCACTATATCCAACTGTGAAACTATTTTTATGTTTTTTAATCCAACAAAATTTAGAAAACGTGTCCAAACAAATCGAAGAGGTTGACTTTTTTTAAAACGAGACTGTTAACGAAAGGAATAGAGAATATTCAAAATTCCAGTTTCCAGTAGGCCACCTCGCCTGTGGAATCGGTCATCGCAGTCTGAGAATCATTGAGAACAAGAGTTTTGCACCCCCCCCCCCACCCAAGTTTAAAAAATCGAACAGAGGGATGCCCCCACCCCCCTTTCCGTAATTTCGCCCACCTCGCCGTGGCGCAGCTTGGAGCATGCTGCGCATCATAGGCAAAATAATGTCAACATTTTCGGGCAGAGAAGGGGGCACCCCTTCTCCTTCTAGTGCTCTCCCCGACCTCGTCCCTGCGCGGCACGAATTGTGTCGCGCATCACACTATCAACATAGTTGATGCCCCCTTTTTTGGATAGGCTTACGTCCTGATGTACCCCATCCCACCTCCTATTTTTATCTTCCTATACGCCCATGTGAGATTGTAAATGGTATGAAAATCATTGCTGTTTTAAACAGAGGTGGAATAATATATGGTAATGCCTTGTTCTTATTGTGGATTTAGTTTACATAAAAAGAATGAATTCTAGGCCTATAACAACACGACCCTGTATGCACGCTCCATGTGAAATTTCCATCCTCCAAACTTCTCCTCAGGGTGATGCGTGTGGGGTGTGGCGTTGGCATTCAGCCAGAGGAGTACCCACTCAGTGCACTCACGTGCTTGCAATTGACGACTTGCTGCTATGCATCGCTTGAACGAAGTTTCGTGTCATGGTACAAAAGAATCTTACAACAAAACTCATGATTAAATGTAGGCCTAATTTGGGGACCTTTTGGGACCTTGCTAGTTCTCTTTCCTTCATCTCAGTTTAAGCACGGGTGTTAAGAGATGTCGTGTTGTTAGGTTAAATGTTGATGATGGAATTTAAACAGCGATTTGGGTTGGTTCAGGTGATGTTATTCAGTCCTTAAAATTTAGCGTGCGCGATCGCGCGGCGCGCGTAGTGCGCGGGCAAATTAAAATTATCGTGCGTTATATAAAGTGCGCGCAGGGTTAAAAAAGTAGCGCTTGTACAATTTTAGGTAGTTCATTGAGATATTGGCCGGTTACTGGTTAACAACTTAACAACAGATAATTTATATTGCAACAACGTAACGTCATCAAAGCCGTTGAGTTCGACTTCTGTGACAACAGCTCACGATGCCATGTACGCGGCTTCCTGTCTGTTGTTTGATGTGGAGCATGTGTCGGCAGTGCACTCTTTGATCTCAGATCTCTTATCGCAGGGGATCACGTGACATTCGGCGACCGATTCTCCACTCATTCATTGTCTTTGTCATTACTTCTCGAAAACATGGACACGGACGAGTCTGTCTCTGATTATCAGTCAAAGGGAAAAACTGTGGGGGTTGAAACCTTCAAGAAATGGAACGTTGGTTCACTTATAGGATACCGCACAGGGAAAATCAAGGGCCGTTTTTATTTTATTTTATATTCTGATTTTAGAGAAAGGGTGGTGGTGGGGCGATAAGCCGGAGGTCCGAAAAGGCCAACGCCATTCAGCATAAATATTTATTCCCACATGTATGGTATTACGTAATAAAATAAACGATTAGATATGGGAAAAAATATTTATGCTCAATGACGTTGGCTTTTTCGAACCTCCATCTTATTCCCCCCCCCCCCACCACCACCCTTTCTCTAAAATCAGAATATAAAATAAAATAAAAATGGGAACGAATATTTATGTTGAACGACGTCCCTCTCATATAAGTTCGTGGAAATATGGGAATAAATAATATTTATGCTGAATCAGTGAATGTTGTTGGCTTTTTCGGACCTCCGGCTTATATCTCCTCACCACCACCCTTTCTCTAATACTCAGCCAAAGACATCTCCGCGAGTTGACTGTTGAAAGAATCTGCAAAATCTCTGATGTTATTTGTCATAAATTGATGTTACGTAATAAAATCAATAAAAAAATTGTATACGAGTTGGTTTTTCATCTAATTCCACTAGAGGAGGCGAATAAGCTGGAGGTCCGAAAAAGCCCGGGTCCGAAAAGGCCAGGGTCCGTCTCCGAATAAGCCAAAGTCCGAATGAGCCGAGGTCCGAATAAGCCGCATACCCCCAACAAGAACGTTGAAAGTTTCAGAAAGAAACCGTTACCATATTCATTTTGCTAGGTTGAACATCCGCAGGGAAATACCCGGATAATAAACCATCATCATTTTAACAAATTAAAGTGTTTGAACCATGTAATTTGTCGTAACATTTTATTACGCACGAGTTTGTGCAGTTTATTTAGTTTAACTCGAAATGTCAAATCACTCGATCTTATACTTGTGCGAAGATACTACCTTCTGTCCCTTTACAAACCAACACAAGTTAGGCCTATATATTGACGAATGCTTCCGCCTCCGGAATGCATCAGGGTGATTAAATCTACTTGGTTTGTTCCCCGAGGCAAATCAGCGACACTTGTCTTTTTCAAATTCACCGGAACGGAAGATTTATTATCACAGGACGCTATTTATAGATTTTTGAAATGGCTCGACTGGGATTCGAGCCCGTGCCGGCAGACTTCCCCACGGCACTAACTCGCCTAGCAAATCAATACCAACGCCCTAGACCACTCGGCCACCGGCAGAGTGGTCTAGGGCATTGGTATTGATTTGCTAGGCGAGTTAGTGCCGTAGGGAAGTCTTATGTGTTATGTTGATTTTTGAAATGGCTCGACTGGGATTCGAGCCCTTGCCCACTGCCGAAAGACTTCCCTACGGCACCAACTCGCCTAGCAAATCAATACCAATGCCCTAGACCACTCGGCCATCGGCAGAGTGGTCCAGGGCGTTGGTGTTGATTTGCTAGGTGAGTTGGTGCCGTAGGGAAGTCTTGTGTGTTCTGTTGATTTTTTAAATGGCTCCACTGGGATTCGAGCCCGTGCCCAGTGCCGAAAGACTTCCATACGGGACCAACTGACCAACACGCCTAGCAAATCAATACCAATGCCCTAGACCACTCGGCCACCGGCAGAGTGGTCTAGGGCGTTGGTATTGATTTGCTAGGTGAGTTGGTGTCGTAGGGAAGTCTTGACGAGTAAAGTAGTTACCGTAGGTCGGGCATTTCCAGGTTCGTTTCGGCTCTCAGTTCAAATTATTGACATCGATCACGTGATGTTTGTCATGTGCCGCCTACAATCTTTTTCTGCCAGGGTAAAGTCATTCGTCGTAAGGTAAATAGAAGATTATGTCCACCATATGTCTGCGAATATCGGGAAAATATTTCATGAGTGGGACGTGTTAGTATCATTTTTTTGCGAGCCGCTATAGCTACGAGTAATGCCACCATCGTCGGTACGGTTCAAAATACGAAGTATTCAGTAGTAATTGTGGTGAAAAATTATTAGGTTTTTTGACTAAGTCTCGTCATTCGGAAAGCGCGGGCAGCCTTCAAACCACAAGCGCGATACATAGCGCACGTGGTGTTTTCTAAATTTTAAGGACTGGTTATTGTGTTGTTGAAAATAGACGATAGGGCCGGAGTTTATAGTTGAATGTGAAATTATGACCCGCAGCCATTATTTAACCTGAAACTCAGTGGCGGCGCTACAGGCGGCATATGAGGCATTTACCCCCGAACATAGGCTTTAAACCCCCCCCCCCCTATAATATTTTCCGCCTACATATTTTCCTGAGTCACAGTCGGCGTCAAGCAGCACTTATATATATATATCATTTAGCAAAAAAAAAAAAATGCGTTTTGCGAATTCCGAAATGCTTTTTATGATTTCATTGGAATTGACAATTCGCAAAGCGCATTCAGCAAAAAGCATTTCGAAAATTTACAAAAAGCATTTCGCAAATCACACTTTTTGCCATTCGGATTTATTAAAAATGCATTTTGTTATTCGCATTCCGTCATTGGCAAGAAGCATTTCGCATTAACAAAAAAAGCATTTAGCAATTCGCTTTTCCCGTCGGCTTTCTATAATTGAATACCTAAAACATGGGTATTGATTGGTTGTCCCAGAAACACTAGTTGTGATAGGTCAATATAGGCATTTCGCAATTCGCATTTCGCAATTCGCATGTCACAACCGGCTTTCCATACATTGGAACTTAGAAAGTATCTTTATCAAACTTCATGCATGTGGGACGTTTGTGCCCTACACAAAACTTTTCTTTTCATCATTGAAACATTTTTTTTTAAATTCCATTCGAAATTTTCTGGGTACAGATGGCCAACAGTTAACAGTTCTGTAGTCAGCACAACAGAATGAATGTAGTGTTCGAAAATAAGTTCATAAGTTCATTGTGTTTAAATATGCAGACATAATTTTTTGGCATCGTAAGCGACTTTAACCTACTTTTAAACTGTGCTAAATAGTTGTTGTTTACGGTTTGATTTTGGAAAAGGGATGAGAATTAAAGCTATTCTGTGAAGGAAAAAATAAATATATATTATTTAATTCCTTTTCATATATTTTAATTTCCAAAAACTGCATTTAAATGAAGGTGGAGTTTTCAATTTTTTGAAAGTAAGTCACCTATTTTCACTTCGACACTCGCACATTGATCATGAATCTCCGAAGAAAAAACACAGAAATAAACACGAACACAGTTGAAATATATATCATAAAATACCCTTTTCTTAAATAAATATAACTTAAATCCATATTTTACTGCTTTGTGGGTTTTTACCAGAGTTTGAAATGCATGTGATTTGACTCCGAACGTTTTTCATAAGTTACAACGGAACGAAATATTTGACTGTTGTTTTCCGGGATTTTTGGTTCAAAACTGATTCCCGTCCGGGAGGCCAGGAACTACACTGAAATTCCGGGATTTTCCCGGGCATTCCGGGAGAGTTAACATGTCTGTCTGAGTGGCAAACGTAAGATTAGAAATTTTAATATATGTTTTATTCAGGGTTCGTACACGCTATGGAAACTCCTGGAAATTTATGGAAAATAGAAATTCCATTTTCCAGGATCTGGAGGAAACTTGATGGACAAATGAATTTTTAGCTCAACTTGACAATGTCAAGGATGAGCTATTCGGATGGGTTGTGATCCATCATCCATGCATCCCTCTCGCTGTTCACAATTCCGTTAGCACACCCTACAGGCTGCATCTCTCATCTGACCAGTTTCAAGTTTTATCGTTTCTTTTGGGTAATGTCTAGATGGGAGCTATCAAATTTTTCTGTATTTCAGAAAAACATGACCACCAGTGGCCATTTTGGATTTGGCATATAAATTGTCAACAATTCCATAAGTATACCCTACATGCAGCATCTCTTAACCAATCTTTTTTGAATTCCATATGTAACTTTGGTGTAATGTCTAGATGGGAGCTATCAAATTTTTCTGAATTTCGTTGAAAAACATGGCTGCCAGTGGCCAAAATCTTGCTAAAATTAAGGCTCTAACTAAGGATAACATGGTATGTTTGAAGAAAATACTTGTGTAATAAATCATCTTTGAAAAATATTTCAGCCCTCTACCAGTTAACATTGGCCTTAATTTCTTGATTTGTGCAGGCCCGAATGAACAGCCATAAGCAATGTTTTTGAAGCAAAAATGGCAAAAAATAACCGTAAGCAGAATGGAGATTTATAGTGAATTGAGCTGACCACTTTGGGCTGTTAGGGACAGGGCTTGCCTCGAGTCAGGGCTGATCAGCCCAGGCCCCTAGATCAGCTCCGAGGAGCACTTGCTGGGGGCTTTTTTTCAAGCCCCGACATTTTCCACAAAAAAGCACTAACAATAATGGACAAAATGGAAAATCAACCCACGAAAAGGCCCCGACCTCAATATGTGGGGGACTTTTTTTAGGCCCCGACCATTTTACTCAAGGCGAGCCCTGTAGGGAGAGGGTTAAGTAAAAGGTAAACTGCTGATACTTGTTGTTGATATGTATTTCTGATCCCGAGCCCACTTAATTGGATATCTCTTAACTGAATAACCCTGTTAATTGAATATAATTTCCCAGCACAAAACCCTTTACCATACCTCCAATACAAATTTGACCTGTTAATTGTATATAGGTTATAGAGTAAACTCCTGTTAACTGAATAAAAAATCTTGCAAGTTGTCAAGAAATTACCCTGACTCTCCTCAGTTTTCCTTTGTTTATAGACCTATTTGCCCTCAGTACATCCAATACAGGCAATTAATCTATTATATCTTGTTTGACAGAGCTCATGGAGCTCTGTCAAACAAGATATAATAGAATAAATGCTAAGTTTATCTCTAGAACACAGGAAAGTGACACAATCCCTGTTAACTGGTAGAGTGCTGGAAGCCCATATTTGGGCTTTATTCTGAAGTGTCAGTACCACAACTTAAAGGCTTCATATTCTGTGGATGTTGTTTATATTGCCTTTGAAGTGAAATTATTTAGACTGTTAGAATTTGCATTGTTATAATTTATGGGAGAGTGCCTATTGGCACTCTCCCATAAATTTTAACAAGGCAAATATATGTGAACAAATTTTGATGACCAAAAATAATTCAGCACTCTACCAGTTAATTGAATGCTCCTATTAATTGAATAATTTTCATTGGCAAAGTGGCTATTCAATTAACTGGGTTCCACTGTAGTTGAATCAGAATGGAGATTTATAGTGAATTGAGCTGTCCAGTTTGGTCTGTTACAGTAGGTAGAGGGTTAAGTAAAAGGTAAACTGCTGATACCTGTTGACTATGATATGTATTTCTGATACTACTCCCTCTGACATTTACCTGTGAAATATTGTACAATTCGATACTTCCTGGGCTTCACATGTCAATTGTTGCTCAGTATTAAGGAATGCATGCCTTTCATACTGTCAATATTAGAACAAGAATTTACAGAGTAATGTAATTTTTTCAAAAGTCAATATGTCCCATCTTTGTAAATGAACTTGTCTGATGTTGACAATAGAATCCTCAGTAGTTTTTGTGAATTATGAAAGTATTCCAATTGGATTATGCTTTCTTTTCAACTAACTGGATTTTATCACTTTATTGCTAGATTGTCTTGCCACTTTGCTCTTATTCAATCCAAGGAAGTTTGGCAGAAAAATCTATATTTTCATTATAGGGAGTTGGTATTGTGTCCTTGGCCAATCTTGATAGCCCACGTGAGGCACAGTGGCACTGTACTAAGGCATACTACACGTCAGTTGTGCACTTTCCTTCATCTAATGCTAACCTTGCTTATGTGGAGTTAGTAGAGCTGTAGGTTTTTAAATTTCTTGTTCGGTTTTGGTTTTGGTTTTGGTTTTTCAGGTGGAGTAAAACCTCGGTTCGGTTCAGTTTTCGGTTTGTTCATGAGGCCAAAAAAAATTCAATAAAACTCATTCTTATGTCCGGAGTCATAACTGAATGGTAGTGAAATTGAATGAAACTCAATGAATGCCCGAAATAAGCTATAATACATGCACATGAAGAATCAATAAGGCCAATATAATAATTACCTAAATATACAGAACTTTTATTGTGCTTGGCCATTTTTCGAGGTCTGACACCTACACGCAACTTGAGGAAAGCTGCAAACACAACTAAGCTGAAATCTCGGAAATCCACAGAATGTAGCCTTCCCAGAGTAGTGAGAGTACCCAGACACTGCCAATGGCAGTGTCTGGGTACTCCCACTACTCTGGAATGGCTTCATTCTGTGAATTTCTGCAGCAAGAGAGTATTTAATAAAAAACGAAAAACCTTAGATTGGGATGTCGACGGTTTCGGTTTTTTAAAAAAACTAAAAACCTTGGTTCGGTTTCGGTTAACCTACAGCTCTAGGAGTTGGTTCATTAGGGTATCTGATAGTTGCTTAGTGATTCTCTCCGAAAACTCCAGCGTCCTCCACCCATAACAGTGTCCCGTCACAAGGTCACCCTGACTGTGGAATGTGTCGTTAAACCCTGTAAACTAACTTATGAAGTGAACCTTTCCCATTAGTATCGTTTAATTCAACTTCATTTCTGGGCTGTTTTTCTATCTCATTCTCTGTGTGAAGTAGGCAGTAAAATTAATTCGCAATTGAACAAATGTTTTCCCTGACCTGGCATCTACCTGCAATCTCACTCAGTAAGCACAGACTCTAACCCCTAAAAATATTATAGGCATACCAGTAAGCTGATGTGATGTAATGTTTTCACAGGGTTTGTTATAGGGCGATTTGCATGGGCAGCTTTAGGAACTTCAGTTCCTGGTACTTCAACAGATCTGTGGTGCCTGGAAATTTGTCGGACGCCACTGATCTTTTGGAGTCCCTGCAATTATGAGAGTCTGCTCGAAGTTGACAGGTTTTGATAACTCTCATGGATCCTTAGTCTGTAAAAGGGCCCTTCCCAGTTTTCACAGATTAAAGTCTGAATGGGAGTCGGGTTAACTTTTAACTGACAGATTGTAAATTTCTATAATTTGCATAAATCCCATGTTTTAAGTTTTGCTTTGGAAAATGTTCCAGTCAGTAGTAATCATCTATTGCCATGAAGAAATAAATATTTTTAGTCCTCTACCGGCATCGCCGGAGGGGACTATAGGTTTGCACTCCATCCGTCCGTCAGTCTGTCTGTCAGTCACACTTTAGTTTTCCGGAGTTTTTTTGGAAACGCTTCAACGGAATGATTTCATTTTTGGTCAACTACTATAGAACGATGACTTACAGATCAAGTTTCAGTTTCATGCAGATTGCATTATTCTTGTGTGAGTTACGGCCCTTGGAAATATGGAAAAGTACCAATATATCAGTTTTCCAGAGTTTTTTTGGAAACGCTTCAATGGAATGATTTCATTTTTGGTAAACTACTATAGAACGATGAGTTACAGATCAGGGTTTAGTTTCATGCTGATTGCATTATTCTTGTGTGAGTTATGGCCCTTGGAAATATGGAAAAGTGCCAAAATTTCAGGGTTTTTTTGGAAACGCTTCTACAGAATGATTTCATTTTTGGTAACCTACTATAGAAGGATGACTTACAGATCAAGTTTGAGTTTCATTCTGATTGCCTTATTCTTGTGTGAGTTATTGCCCTTGGAAATATGGAAAAGCGCCAAAATATCAGTTTTCCGGACATTTTCTGGAAACGCTTCAACGGAATGATTTCATTTTTGGTAACCTACTATAGATCGATGACTTACAGATCACGTTTCATTTACACTCTGTCCATCCATCCGTCAGTCTGTCAGTCAGCCTGTCGGTCATGCTTTAGTTTTCCGGATTTTTTTTAGAAACACTTCAACGGAATGATTTCATTTTTGGTAACCTACTATAGAACGATGACTTACAGATCAAGTTTCATTTACACTCTGTCCATCCATCCGTCGGTCAGTCTGTCGGTCATACTTTAGTTTTCCGGACTTTTTCTGGAAATGCTTCAACGGAATGATTTCATTTTTGGTAACCTACTATAGATCGATGACTTACAGATCACGTTTCATTTACACTCTGTCCATCCATCCGTCAGTCTGTCAGTCAGCCTGTTGGTCATACTTTAGTTTTCCAGACTTTTTTTGGAAATGCTTCAACGGAATAAATTCATTTTTGGTAACCTACTATAGAACGATGACTTACAGATCAAGTTTCATTTACACTCTGTCCATCCATCCATCAGTCAGTCTGTCGGTCATACTTTAGTTTTCCGGACTTTTTTTGGAAACGCTTCAACGGAATGATTTCATTTTTGGTAAACTACAATATAACGATGACTTACAGATCATTCATTTGTACTCTGTCCGTCCATCAGTCAGTCTGTCCGTCATACTTTAGTTTTCCGGACTTTTTTTGGAAATGCTTCAACCGAATGATTTCATTCTTGGTAACCTACTATAGAACGATGACTTACAGATCAGGTTTGAGTTTCATGCTGATTGCATTATTCTTGTGTGAGTTATGGCCCTTGGAAATATGGAAAAGCGCCAAAATCTTAGTTTTCTGGACTTTTTTTTGGAAATGCTTCAATGGAATTCATGCTGATCACATCTAGGTTATAACATTTGTATAATTATTAATGCTCATTAGTCCGGTAGGGGACATTGTATTGCTTCAGCGATACGTGCGCTCTTGTTAAAAACTTGTCTCATTATTTTTCTGTATGTGTACTTCCTAAACACGTATAACTAAACACTTGAATTCCCACCAGCCCACAGCCGTTGTACATCCAGAAGTTTAGCAGTGATTTCTACTTACGGCTTGGCTGCCTTGACTGAAACCACTGCCCAGATAATTTACCTCTTATCTGTTGTCAGCAGAACTCTCATGATGGCGGGTTAAGGACACCTGTTCTGATGTTGTAAAAGTCGGAAATGAGCCATTAAGCATTAAAGATTGAGTTGCTGTATGTGGTAAGGTGCGTATTTATTTATTTATTTATTGGGGTTTAAGGTCACATACTTATGCACAATGGCTAATCGTGACCGTGACAGTTTTACGGGTGGAGGAAGCCGGAGTACCCGGAGAGAACCACCGAGCAACGACGAGCAGCTGTCAGCTCTCCAACATCGTAACTCTGAACTCTGCACCGCAGCACAGGCAGGGTTAGATTGGTTGAAGACATGCGCACCATCGACGTACAGTACGCCTCAGTACACAGCGTCATCGTGCCCCCATGTAGGCAATCGGGGTGAAGTGTCTTGCCCAAGGACACAACGCTGTTGCCGCAGGTGGGATTCGAACCGAGGACCCCTCGGCTTGCAGCCTGCACCTCTACCAACTGAGCCACCGCGCCCCCGGTAAGGTGCGTACAGATTTAAGTACAAACAGTTGCCTACACTTGACTTTACTTGTGTGTCATAATGTAGGCATAAATGCTGAAAGTGACCTACCATTTTGCATGTTTAGATGTTTTCTAAATGCAAGTGAAACTGTTTAGCCTTTTTCTCTGAAAACAGCTTGTGAATCATAATGAAAATAGGCTTGTTTTCGGTAAGTGTTTTTTTTTCTGTTTTTTTTTTTTTTTGGTGTGGGGGGGGGGGGGGGGTGTGGTAAAATTCATTGAGTATCTTTAGTGATGAACAGATAATCAGAAATCAGAACTGTCCAGTTATGGGACATCGGCCGATTATGACAACTGACAGCTAGAAAATGGCAGTTTCCAATTATTCTGTATTTAGGAATGACCATTTAAAAAACTCTTTGATATCTGGCCATTTCAGTGAAGTTTGCCCCTTAAAAACGTATGTAGTGCATAGCAGAATATAAGAATGTATTTGTAGTGTCAGCAATCAGTACGAAGTCTCCGTTTCCAGCTGATCGAAGTTACAGGCCTTCGACCATGATGCTGCACAACATTGCCTTGAGTACATAGCATTAACAAATAAATATGTATTCAGCCAGCAGTCTGCAGTATTTCATGATAAAATTGGATGAAAAACTCGATATCAATCTATTTTTTTCAATGGCAAATGATTTGTTATGCAACATGTATGTCGCATGGACGTCACAACCATATTTTCAGTTTAAGTTCATTGTTCAATTCAGTTACCACGCTTGATGTTTCTTACAAATGTCGACTGCAGAGGAAATTTTGGAGAAACATATCGAGGAAGGTAAAGAGTTGAAAAATGAACAGAAACCGCCCTTTCCTATCGAACTGTAACCCATGCATGGACACAAATTCACAACAATATTCACATCAATGTTATTAAATTGAGACTCTAAGTATGTGTGCTCAGCATGTTTCTAGTTAATACAGCCGAGTGTATTGTATTCATACACAAAACTGTATTAACCCTTTACCCAACGTAATGGCCAAAACCGGCCTACGCTATTCACAAAAATCGCCAATCAAGTTTCATTATTTTTTCATTTTTTGCATCAAAAACATAGGTTATTACTCCTCATTGGAACGAGTTCGCCGAACTCGTTCCAATGAGGGGTCATAACCTATGTTTTTGAGACAAAAAATGAAAAAAATTAGTTATTCAAGAATTTTGTTTGCAAGTGTCGTCTGCTTTTCAGGTTAGGTAAAGGGTTAACACTATTTTCCAGGGCTCGATTTAACTGGATTAGCATAGCACTTTGCTCTCCAATTTCTGAATTTTGCTATTCAAGATTTATTAGTTTCAAGTGCTTGTGGATCAACTGCTAATCAATTTTCCAGGGTGAATAGTAAATTGCTATTCAAAATTTTCAGATTAAATCAAGCCCTGTTTTCCAGAATAAACACAACCTTCACAAGAAAACGATATCATGTGATTATATCATCATTAGTCACGATCTTCTTTACAAAAAAAAAAAAAAAATTGTGAATATTGTTTTGGCTAATATTGTTGCCCAACACTAAATACATAGTCTGAGAACTTGTGTGCTATTGACCATTTGTAACTAATTAGTGATTTATCAATGGAATATAGTTGTACAGTGGAACCCTCTTAATTGAACTAAGTGTCAAATGCTTTCTAGGGAACAAAAGCACTTATTATTGTTTATTGAATTTGAAACATTAAAAGGCTATACAGTGAAACCCTGTTAATTGAATATCCACTTTGCCAATAAACATTATTCAATTAACAGGAGTATTCAATTAACAGGGATTGTGTCACTTTCCTGTATTCTAGAGAAAAACTTAGCATTTATTCTATTATATCTTGTTTGACAGAGCTCAATGAGCTCTGTCAAACAAGATATAATAGATTAAATGCGTATATTGTATGTACTGAGGCCAAATAGGTCTATAAACAAATGAAAACTGGGGAGAGTCGGTAATTTCATGATGGGTTACAAGATTTTTTATTCAATTAACAGAAGTTTACTCTATAAACTATATTCAATTAACAGGTCAAATTTGTATTGGGGGGTATGGTAAATGGTTTGGTGTTGGGAAATTATATTCAATTAACAGAGATATACAATTAAGAGATATCCAATTAAGTGGGCTTCACTGTATTATAGGTGACAACAGAATTGTTTCTGTGCCCATTCAAACGTCGGAATTGGCAAAATGTTTGGTGAAATAATCAGTTCATAGTAAGTTTATATAATTGATTCATCGCGAAGTATCTTTTACTGACATTCTGGAGTTTCTTTTATTGTACTAAGCAAAACAGCACAGGATACTCGGTTCATCTTTAGAGTATTTTTTATTAAGTTACACTCCCCATGGGAACCCCGGGAAGATGATTGTGGTAAACAAGGTCTGTTTTACTGGTAAAATAGGACCCAGTCCCCAATGCCCAGGGTGGAAGTCATCTAAAATGACTTCATCAACATGGGTATAAATGATGAGCTTGTTTTGACTTTATATCCATAATTTCTCCAATTAGCCATTGTGCAGATATATGTGACCTTAAACACCAATAAATAAATGACAAGCTAGACAGAGAAATACAGAGAACCCTGCTTTATCTTAGAGTTGGGCGGTGTTGAAATTTCACGTTCGGCATCGGTATTTTTAAAATGATTTTTCCTCGGTACCTGTATGGTATTCGGTATCAACACACATTTACTCATACCAATACCCATATCGAATAGTTTTTTTTTGGTACTCTGCTTGGTTATGATTAGCCATTGTGCATAAGTATGTGACCTTAAACACCAATAAATAAATAAATAAATGATGGTACGCTGGTCAGATATAGTTTACCATTTTACAGCTGTCAAAGCCGCTGGATTATCAATATGTTTGAAGCAACGTGGACAATTGCCATCGAATATTTGATGTAACAAAAAATCTGAGAGAAAATACCACCTGGTTATCTTCTCTCAGCTTCTTTGTTTCATCAAATGACCGATGGTGACTGCCTTTAGAAATACATAGTCCATGGTCTTTTCTTGACATGAAGTTTGCGTAATTTTCTGTTGTCTGTTATTTTATTTTTTAACTAATGTCGGAAATATTTTTCAATACCGAAATTTCGGTATTTTGAGATTCTCTCGGTACGGTAAATCAGTACTGGCTCTATACCGATACCGAACGGTATTTACGGTATACCGCCCATCTCTGCTTCATCTTTGGAGTATCTTTTTGATTGACCTTATCAGAGTAGTAGAGAGTCCTCTGCTTCATCTTTGCAGGATCTTTTCCTTGAGCTAAACAGAGCAGCACTGAGTACTTGGCTTCATCTTATCTTTGAAGTAGTATCCCCGTGGGAACCCCGGGAAGTGAAGCAGTGCCTGCTCACTGCGGTAAACAGGCTCTGTTTTACTTGTAAAATAGGACCCAGTCACCAATGCTTGGGAGGTTCAAACCCTCTCTAAAATGGGCAACATGGCTTATTAACACTCACCCCCTGGTCTTCAGTTGATACTCAAGTTGTGGTCATGATTAGCCATTGTGCAAAAATATGTGACCTTAAACGCCAACAAATAAATAAATAATCTTTGGAGTTTCACTTCTTGTGCTAAACAGTGTTGCACCGAGTACTCTACTGTATCTATGTAGTATCTTTAATTGCACTACAGTGGAGCAGCACAGAGTACTCAACTAGGGCTGGGCGGTTTTGAAATTTGCATTTCGGTTCGGTTTTGGTTTTGTACAAAAACTCTGTTTTCGGTTCTGTTTTCGGTTTTTCAGAACATATTGTAGAAACCCAGATTTTGGAGGGTAAGGTACACAAAAAATGTGTGTGTATTTACTGTGTAATACTGTGTATTTGTCATCCAAGTCCTAATGATTTTGCAACTTGTTGAGTCACCATGGTATCATGAATATTCACCTTCTGGGTGTCATTTGGGTCCATAAATTGATAGGTAGACTCTGTAGATTTACAAACTTATACAGGATTATGTAGTATATACATATATTATATGTTTTCTCTGTGCCCATCCACTGCAAGTGAAACTTATATAAACATCACATATGGTTAAACTTGAAACTAAAATTAAAAGAATAAAAGTGTGTTTAGTTACTTTACTTTTATTGTAACTTCTAATTCTAAAATCTAAATATAGTAAATAAAACGATGCCTTCAAATAACCAACAATGGTTCCAGTGGTTTTGTTTTTTATGTCGGTAGCATTTTCTATTTCAGTTTACAATATGGAGTAAAGACAGACAGAAACAAATTGAAGATACATGACTCAACAGAGTCGGCAGACATGTATTTGCCTTAAATTGCCTGTTTGGAAATAAAAAATAGTTTTGTTTTATAAACATCTTTTCTTCTTTATTAATGTTTCAACTGACCAAATAAGTAGGCTGAACTAGCTATAGCCTAATCACAAATTTTCAATAAAGATAGGCCATTTGCCTCTGCACTAGTCTGCACTCTGCAGCACAAATCAAAATAAGTTGTAGGATATCCACTTATTCCATTATCCACTATAAACTATGGCTAATTGGCTATGGACTCTGCTTCTCCTACAATCCACATTTAAATTATAACACCAGTTTTTCACTTTATTTTTCAGAAAGCTCTCCCAGAGAGCTTTTCAAAAAATAATGTGAGGAATTCTTGTGAACACTATTGAATTTGATGTATGAAAGTGGTTATTCTACAATCTAGTACAGCTTTGACTTGTACTGTATTTATTCCCCCACTCCCCAGTCCCAGCATCTTTATTGAGTGTATTCCCCACTCCCCATTATCTTTATTCTTTAACAACCAACTAAAGAAGTAACCCTAATTTACCTGTCAAGTTTCTTGACAAAGTCAGAAAAACATGTTATCAATATCAACTGAACAAAAAATAGTCAGATATCTTTCTATATAATTATAAATATACATCAATATGTCAAATGTAGATTTCATTGCAACAATATAAAGTTTTTGTTCCAATGACATCAACATTTGCTATATAATGATTCCGTTTGTTTTATAATTGATTATAATGTGAATTCAAGTTTTATCCTGAAATTATAAGTCTGCAGTACTCTGCACTATGCTGAGTCTGGTAAGTGCAAGAGCTTCCAAGTTCCAACTTTCTAGTTTTCATACAACACGTGATTTAGACAGTAGAATACACGAGAGCAATGTACTATGAAATTGCTAACAATAGTCTATTAGTCTGGCAATGACTGGAATACATACAATGCATACTTTCATAGTCATAATAATTTCACAAAAGGCAGAAACACAATGGTAAAGTACTAAAGTGATTTAAACTGTGAAAAGGTATTAAACCAATTATGCCTTGCTTGACAGAACTCCCTGGCTAATAACCAACCCCGCCTTACTAAACATTCGTTCGCCGGGAACTGAAGTGGCGGGAATAGAGAGATACATTTGTGCTAGTTTTGCTAATATGGGAAATTTAATTTGATTTCTGGACCACCAACTAAATGGGCACATAGTTGGATCTAACAGTGGTTCTTGGGAGAACATTTCCAATTCATATTCCATTCTGGTTTTGAGACTTAATTTGTCTGTAGGTTTAGACGCTTCTTGTTCCTGGCTTTCATGCACCATTGTTTTAAATGTACTCCATATGTCCTCTCCTTTGCTTTTGGACAATGAAGGGCCACTAGATTGACTAGAACTTTCATTACTATCATGTCCAATTTTAGCTGAGTTGGAACTTGTGTCAGTTTTCATCTCTTCATCACACATTCCACCATTTTAGAAACAATCTTACTGAAAGTTTCATTTTTACTTTCAGCTGAAGAAAATGAATAATGTTTGAATCTAGCATCAAGACATGATGCTATGGATAGCAACTCATTCCTCTCATAATTTGGCCATCTACGATCAATGTTAGAAATAACTTCCTTGGCAAAACTATCTAACTCGGCAGTCTCCATCCTTTTATTTAATACATTTAAAATTGGAATTACCATGGAAAGCGTGGCATACTTTGTTGCCGACATCATTGTGGTTATTTCCTCAAATGGCTTCAACTCTGTAACGTAACTTGATACTGTCTTCCATTCATGGACTGCAAGGTTTTGAACACTGTCTGTAGTTGCAAGAGCTGCAGTAAGTGGATCTTTCTGTTCATAGATGTGTTCCATCATATAATACGTAGAGTTCCAACGCGTAGCACATTGGTTAATTAGCAACTCCAAGTGTTTTTTGCATTTCCTTGAGTTTAAATGTTGCTTTTGCACTGTGATGGAAATAGTTCACGATTCTTTTTGCTTTTGCAATAATGTTTTTCAAACCTGTAAATTTATTCAATGAATTATACAACACCAGCTGTATGTATGTGCAAAACATGGAATAGATCTGTATGTCTTATTGGGGAGAACCATGTTCGACATGGTACGAAGAGCTGCTTGCATGTTTGATGCATTATCCGATATAACGAAAATTGGTAAGTGCTTGGACTTGGAGGTAGTGCTATCACTACAATCACTGGGCAGCCAAAAATCAATAATATCAGTCAGTTCGTTGGAAATATTTTCCCCTGTGTGGGATTGGGGCATAAACCGTACATTTAAACAATAATCACACACTTCAAATTGATCCGTCAAAAAGTGTCCTGTCACAGCCATATAGGCTTCATTCGTCGATGATGTCCAGTGATCCACAGTTATACCTAAGGAGTTACACTTTTGCAGCTGAGATTTTATTTCAAGTTGTGATGTTTTATACAACTCGGGTATAAGATTCCAACGAAGTTCATGCCTTGTTGGTAACTTATAACTGGGTTGAATAACATGCACAAAATCTCTGAACCCACGGTCTTCAACTATACTCACTGGCTGTAGGTCTCGGCAGATGATGGTGGCAAGAGCTTTATCACTGTCTGTTTTACGTTTGGAATTTCGTTCCCATTGCTTTGTATCGCAAACAATTGTATCCAATTTGGGTTGCTTTGAAGCTGTTGGCTCTTCACAACACTGCAAAAAAGTAATAAATACTATTATAGTAATTAGTTATACTCGGGGTTAGTTAAGGGCTTAAGGCTAAAATAATATTTCCCCATTTTATTTATGGGAGTTCAACGACACTTTGATAGCCAGGGTCACCAAGTGCTCGGAGACAGCAGATTTCAAATTTGAAACTTTCAAAGTGCCCACTCAGAGTCAGTGCCAGTGGTGTAACCAAGGGGAGCCAGGGTCAAGGGGCCATGTCACCATGCCCCCTACCAAAACTAACAATCACAGTGCAGTGCCAACCCCCCCCCCCCCCCTCTACTAAAATAAAATGGAAAAATTGAAGCATCAGAGGGACCCAGATCACTCAGGGTATTGAATTTTCAAATTTTCTCAGAGAGCCCCTCTCCAACCCATACCAATACTGTAGGCCTGAGGTGTGTGTGTGTGGGGGGGGGGGGGGGGGGCTATGGAGTTCCCATTGGAGGGGATTTGCCCCCCACAATGGGGAGACCCATGGCCTTCGGGTGGCATATATTGAGTCTATCAACCTGGCACCCCCAGGACCCAGGCAATGCAGGCATCCACAAAAATCCTCCCCCCCCCCCCTCCCCAACACACACAACAGGAAATCTTACATGGACATATTTTCCAGCAGTGGCTGTGTGATGTGCACGGATGAAGTAAGCTACTTGAAAACAGCAGTAGTGCAAGCCCTCACTTTGGCCTGAAAGGATTAATTTTTCGTTATTTAATGAAAATAGTACTGAACTGCGAATATTTTCAATTGCCATTTCATTCAAAAGTCAGGACAGGAGATTGATGTATATCAAGGGAGACAACTGCATATCTGCGCATGATAGAGTTTGAACGTTTACAGTATTGCATCCTGGGATTTGTTGTATACACAAATACACATTGTAAAACACATGTTGATAATAATTGCGTATTGGAATGCAGCGCTGACAATTATAGCTGGCATGCACCATCAAGCAATACTACGCAATTCCTTACAGACTTGCAGGCTGCAGCACGTTCAAATAGAATACAAATCCACTGCAATGAGTTTAAAAATAGTGAACGGCTTCCATTTAACAGGCTATGTTCTGTTTTAATTTTGCCATTTTATTGTTGACAAAAACAGGACTGCTGATGCGCAGCGCTATCTCGGAGCATGTAACGCTCGGTGACACTTTCACAGAACATACCAGAAGTTGGCTAATTAACATAATTCACCCATCATTTTCCCATGTGAACTTCGAGGTTTCAAAACTCAATGGATTTTACGTTTACCTTCAAACTAATTTACAAGTTCGTGCTATGGAATATGGATAATGATTTGGGGTTAACTTAAAGGTAATTTATATTACATTTACACCATATCTAATCAGATAACTTTCAATCCCAATTTGGTCGAATATCTGAGGCGGTGCCCCATTCAATAAATTTACTTACCAATTTTTTCGTAGGCCTTCGTGTGGATTCTTCTTGTAGACCTTTCAGTTTCTCGTATTCCTTCTGGTGGTGGTTTTGAAGGTGACACTTGAGATTGCTTGTATTTCCGAAACTGGCAACCACTGTTTTTCTGCACAGGTTACAAGTGCAATTAGAAGAATTGTTGTCACTTCTTTCAAAATAAGTGTAAACCGCACTTCGTTTACCTTTGCCCGACATTTTTTCAACCTTTGACACGTGCAAAGCTTGTGAATGTCACTGAATGAGAGGTCACCAACTTACCAATTCTGAGAAATTTATTGAAACCGAAAGTACGGGTTTTTTTCTGAAGGTGGCGGTTCGGTTTCGGTTTAAAAACAAAAAACGAACCGAACCGATAAACCGCCCAGCCCTATACTCAACTTCATCTTTGGGCTATCTTTTGTTGAGCTAAATGGAGCAGCATTGAGTACTTGACCTCATCATTGGAGTATCCTCTGTTGAGCTAAATGGAGCAGCAGAGAGTACCCTGCTTCATCTTTGAACTATTTTTGATTGAGCTAAGCAGAGCAGCACAGGTTCATCTTTGGACTATTTTTGATTGAGCAAAACAAAGCAGCACAGAGTACCCGGCTTCATGTTTGGAGCATCTTTTATTGAGTTAAACAGAGCCACTCGGTGTTCATCTTTGGATTATCTTTTATTAAGCTGAAAAGAGGAGCACAGAGTTCATCTTTACAGTATCTTTTATTGTGCAAAACAGAGTAGCGCAGAGTTCATCTTTGGAGTATCTTTTATTGAGCAAAACTGCAGTTCAGAGCCCATCTTTTGGAGTATCGTGGTACACCTGTCTTCAACCAATACTAACTCTGCTTGTGTGGAGTTAGCATATTGGGGAGTCTGACAATTGCTTGCCATTGCTTGGTGGTTCTCTCCAAGTACTCCGGCTCCCTCCACCCATAAATCTGTCTGACATGAGGTTACCCTGGTTGTTGAAAGTGTCGTTAAACTCAAATAAATCTTTGGAGTATCTTTTATTGAGCAAAACGTTTTAGAGCAGCACAAAGTTCATCTTTGCAATATCTTTTATTGAGCAAAACAGAACAACAGCACAGAGTACTTGGCTTCATCTTTGGAGTGTCTTTTATTGACCTAAAATGAGCATTACAGACTTCATCTTTGGAGTATCCTCTGTTGAGCTAAATGGAGCAGCATAGAATACCCTGTCTCATCATTGGACTATCCTTTATTAAGCTGAACAGATTATCACACAGCACTCCACTTCATCTTTGGAGTATGTTTTTTAAACTGAACATCTTGCCCAACAGTAATTCACTCATTTTGAAGTTTTACACTAATTTCGTGGTACACATAACTGCCTTTGCAGTGGTTTCTAGGAGAGTCTTGACTGCCTTTATAGGTAACCAAGACCTCACTAAAAACATCTTCCAGAGTACATTGTAATTAATAACTTGCACTATAAACTAATTCCAGGCCACACATTGTTTTACCACAAAGCGATACAGTGTTAACTATAACTTACGGATATAGTGTATTAGTGTTGAAAGGATTATTAAATGTAACCTGCAAGATTATCCAAATGTTACATGTTGGGGCTCCTGTTCTAATGAGTAAAAGTGACCATACTCAGAATTAGTCCTTGGAAGGTTATCAACAGACAACACATAGACATAGACAGCCAAGCCTGGAAATGAGCAATCTGTCATTTGCAGAATGAGGTCCCCAGAGGGTGAATTTGCTGATGATATCCCATGCAGTGGGCTAGAATCCCCCAATTGATCCTCTGGGTGCCTCTTTCTGTTCAGGCCCAAGACCATTCAGATTTAGGTTCACTGTGGGTAAATTTAATAATGCTACTCTGTGCAGGGTAGAATCACCAAATTCACCCTCTGGGGACCTCATTCTGCAGATGACAGTCTGCTTATTTCCAGGCTTGTAGACAACACAATAAACACCTAAGTGGACAATGGAACCAGTGACATTTTTTTTTCAATCGTACAGTCCAATATAAAATATTGCTAAACCTCCACACAAATACAAGATAGACTCAACCCATTTCTTTGTATACAGTACTGTACAAGATGATTCCATTTGGCATTCCATGTTTAAAGGGTTAAATGTACCTTGTTGCAGACATTTTAAATTTACAGGGACAAGAACATTGAATATCACAGAATTTCATTTAAATTCTGCAAGAGCCCTGAGTTATCCTGTTATGATGGAGTTAAACTGACCTTGGATGAAGAGATTTGAGCCTCCATCACAAGCTTTGGTATGTACCTTCTAAATAAATATGGCACTTTTCATTGTTGATTTCCACTATAGAGAAATACCATCCTCCAATAATACATAGGTGTTATGCCTAGATTAAACATTGACAAAGAGATTTGCTGGACCAAAACAGATATTATCTTTTATGTGAACTTTTATTTATATTTGAAATATGAAAGTTGCAGACAAACTAAACTTTTCAAAATAAGAAGCAAAGATTATTTCTTACACACTCATTTATGCACTTGAGTCTTTATGCAATGTAATAAGCTAACACCCATTTCACCATCTTTTTGGTCACCAATGCTTTCTCTATGCAGCTTTCTAGTTTTCTCTGTTTATGTTTATTACCCCGTTCTTTCCCTACCGAGCCAGAAAATAAGCAGACTGTCATCTGCAAATTGAGGTGCACAGAGGGTGAATTTAGTGATGCTACCCTGCACAGCAGGGTAGCATCACTAAATTTACCCTCTGTGAACCTCAATCTGAAGCAGGAATCAAAACTGGGGCGTGGTGGCTCAATAGGTAGAGGTGCTGGCTGCAAGCCGACAGGTCCTCGGTTCGAATCCCACCTGCGGCAACCGCGTTGTGGCCTTGGGCAAGACACTTCACCCCCCCCATTGCCCATGAGGGGGCACGATGACACTGTGTACTAAGGCGTACTGCACGTCGATGGTACGCATGTCTTCAACCAATCTAACCCTGCCTATGCTGCAGTGTGGGGTTACGATGTTGGGGAGCTGGCAGCTGCTCGTCGTTGCTCGGTGGTTCTCTCTGGGTACTCCGGCTTCCTCCACCCGTAAAACTGTCACGGTCATGATTAGCCATTGTGCATAAATATGTGACCTTAAACATCAATAAATAAATAAATATAGGAATCAAAACTAAACAGAAAGAGAGGTACCCAGAGGATAAATTGGTCAGCTGTATGGGATAGAATCATCAAATTCACTCTGTGGGGACCTCATTCTGTAGAGGTCACACTGCTTATTTTCAGGCCTGTTCCCTTCTACTTTTAAGAGATGGGTGGTACTGGAATTTTTAGTTTGATATCAGTTTCGGTATTTTTAGGATGGTATACCATGGTATTGGTTCGGTATTCGGTATCTTACTTGACTGAGATTTGCTGATAGGACGAAAGGGGAATTCACATCAGGACTTTTGCGATCTCAGAATATGTGTCATTAATATGTCAGCATTAGGAGGTCCTGCTGACAATAGATAAATCACCTGAGCAGTGATTTCTTGTCATGTGTTAGCTACCTGTTAACCCTTTACCCAACGAATCGCCCTCATCCGCCCGCATAATATGCAAATTCAGCAATTGAAAAAATATTATTTTTCAAAAAGTTTCAACAAAACCATATCTTGTGACCCCTCATTGGAACGAGCTCGTACCAACGAGGGGTAACATGATATGGTTTTGTTGAAATTTATTGAAATATTTAAAAAAAATGATATTTAAAATAATAAATTTTGATATCGTTTGCATTGGGTAAAGGTTTAAAGGCCTTATAAGTAGTGAATTTACGAAAATATGAAAATTCAGAGTGTTTCGGTATTCAGTGATGGGTTTGGTTCACTTTTTTGGGATTCCCATGATATTGGTATTGGTTCAGTTTGTCGGTAAATTGCCCATCTCTTATACTTTTACTTCTTCCGGTAGCATAAAAGCCTAGAAGGATTCTGCAATGTACAAATACTTGAAAAACATTTGAGAAATTTTCTTATTACACTCTATTGAAAACCTTTTCCTCTTTAGAAATCTATGTCTGTTCTCTCTAAACATTTCACCAGTAGGCTCATACACAATTGGATGGATAATTATACCCCCCCCCTTAAAAAGGGAGGGTATATAGTTATCACTTTGTCTGCCCATCCATCCATCAGTCCGTCTGTTCATCCATCTGTCTTTCACACTCGTTTCCGGGCAATAACTTTTGTACCATTGGTCGCATAGTACTCATACTTCACAGGTAAGTTGCTTGTAATGGGATGATGATTGGGACTGCTCTTGTGAACTGCAGGTCAAAGGTCAAGCAAGGTCACTGTTACTAAAAAAGGAATTTTTGGTGTCTGTGCAATAACTTTAGTTTTCTTTTGTGTACAAAGCTATAACTTCGTATTGTGGTTGCATTTGAGATGTCGATCGTTGGAATTACATTTGGGGTCAAAGGTCAAGGTCACCGTTACTATAAATAGATTTTTTTTTGTTCCATGCAATAACTAGTTTTCTTTTGAGTATGAAGCTATAACTTCATACTGTAGTTACATTTGAGATTTTGATCGTTGGGATTGCATTTGGGGTCAAAGGTCAAGGTCACTTACTATTAATAGATTTGTTTCCGTGCAATAACATTAGTTTTTTTTTGTGTATGAAGCTATAACTTCATACTGTGGTTGCATTTGAGATGTCGATTGTTGGGATTGCATTTGGGGTCAATAGCCAGCATGATTACCAAAATGTTACGTGTTGGGGCACCTGGTGTAAGGTAGTAATTGACCATACTCAGAATTAGGCCTTGGAAGGTTATCAACAGATAACACACAGACAACTCAACAAACACCTAAGTAGACAAGTAGAACCAGTGATACTTTAATCCCTATAGGGCTGTAGGATTAAATTATTACTGACCTTCCACAAATGCAAAATAGACTCTTCCATTTCAACTGTATAAGATGTTTCAATTCAGCATGCCAGCATCGAAATGGTTAAAATGTACCTTGGCTACATTCAGGGTCCAAATTCCTTTCAGTTTTATCCAAATGAAAAAAAACCCAATAAGTTGTAGTCAGGATTCATACGTGTCATGGAATCCTGGAAAAGTCCTGGAATTTTTTTAAACAAATTCAAGGGCCTTGAAAAGTTTTGGAAAATGGGTTGGAAGGGTTAAAGTTTTGGAAAAGTCATGGAATTTGTAACCAGGTTTAAAAGGGATTGATTTTTGTATAAAAATTATGCTCGACTTGCGCAAAAATTATGCAAAAAATGAAGCTTTTCTGTTTGGGTGCGAACTAACCCGGTCATGGAATTTTTTTAAAAAGTTTTGGAAAAGTCATGGAATTTGATTCTCTGAAAACTGTATGAACCCTGAGTAGTACAGTGGAGCCCACTTAATTGGATATCTCTTAATTGTATATCCCTGTTAATTGAATATAATTTTCAAACACAAACCCATTTACCATACTTTAAGTACAAATTTGATCTGTTAATTGCATATGGGTTGTAAAGTAAACTCCTGTTAATTGTATATAAATTTTTGTAATAAGTCGAAAAAATAACTGTGACACGCACCAAATTCTCCTTATTTATCAACCTTTTTGGCCCCACTACATCCAATGCAGGCATTTATTCTATTATATCTTGTTTGACAGAGCTCTATGAGCTCTGTCAAACAAGATATAATAGAATAAATGCTCATTTTACCCCCAGAACACAGGAAACTGACCAAATCCCTGTTAATTGAATATTCAATTAAGAGGATTCTACTGTATCAATCTACTGCAAGGCTATAAATGACACTGCCAATGAGCTCAACAGTGGCATTCTTTTATGATCACAAATCATATGTACAGTAATTTTGTGACTTGTTTTGAACACATTTTAATGTTTAAAGACCTATTTCAGGCCTTTGCATCCTCAGTGCATGTGCTCTGAGCATGTCATCTTGTCCTTCTGACAATAGACAAAACACCTGGGCAGTGATTTCTTGACAAGACTTGACTAGAAATCGCTGCCAAGCAACTGGACATGTACAGGTTATAGTCTAGTGGGAATTCAGGGCAATTGCCCACTCCATTGAGGATTAACAAAACAGAAAAGAAAGTCAGTCACTTCTTTCATGAAAATGAACCTTACAGTTGTATCAAGCCTCAATGGGAACTTTATAAATAGCGAATGTAGGAAAATTCAAAATTCAGATGGTTTTGGTATTCACCGATTGGTTCAGTTTGGTATTTTTTGGTATCCCCATAATATCGGTTCAGTTTTTCGGTATCTTGCCCATATCTACAAAACGTGCTACTGAAAACTTTCAAAATAAAACAACTGATCAAGGGGGATTATTATGATCCCCGAAGAGTCTGGAGGTGGGATGGGAAAATTATAGATAATTGGCGGTCACGTGCTGACATGCCCAATTTATCAAGTCGTAGTCCTTTCGAAAAACAAACAATTAAATCAGAAAGATCGTACAAAAGTTAGGTATATACCATAGGTATATACTAAAAAATTGATTTGTAACACTGTCCATTAAGGGGTTAATGAATTTGCGCGTGTCAAACTCGAATGTAAAGGGCATTGTGAGATTATTGATCGATCGATAAATTCGCGCAGTGACATTATTAAATCTGCAGAGAAACATGGGGTTGAAACAAATCAAGTTTAATATTTGAATAATAATTAAATATTGAGTCTATATCAACAAGGAACAGATAAATAGGTGATAAACAAACACAATCGTGAAGCCATTTTGTTCATTTACAATTGTGCATACGATGAGGAAATAGTTCTGGCGACCTAATAAAATATGCAAATGAGTATGTCATGTGGGGTGGGTGGGATAGAAATATCCCATCCTGCTGTCTCACCCGGAACACGCGTTTGTTTCACGTATAGTGGGGGGAGAAAAAAATATCCCCCTGCCATCCATTTGCAAATCATCAGTTATAATGGGATGATGCTCAGTAAACTGTAGACACCCTTTAACAGCCTAAATTTGGGGGAAATTTAAAGTCTTGATAAAGTGTCAAACACCCTTTTTGACACTCTCCCTCCCTCTCCCCACTAATGCTTGGAGCACCACAGATTGTGTTAAACTATACCATTCAATAAATCAGTTATAGTGCTAGAAAAAGGTTAATCTTCTAGACGCAGATGTTGAAGTGTCAAAACTACAAGCTGCACATTTTCCCCATAATGCAGCTATTGAGCTCTGTCAAATGAGATTGAGTTTGTCAAATTCCCAGGTGCATTGTGGTGAAAATATTACTTCGTAAAATTTCGGTATTTTGATGTAAATGTGCAGAGGGTTGACCTGTTACCTAACGAATCAGTCGCATCCACCCACGTAATTTACAAACTGAGCAATTGAAAAAAAAAAATTCCCAAAACTCCAACAAGATGTATGTCATGTGATCATGCTCTATTACCCCAATTGGTGTGAAGACATCTAGAAAAATATAAAAATTCTCTCTGCCTCTTCCACATTTGAGAATAACTACCATCATAATATGGCCATAGAAACAGAAAGAATGGCATGGCAATAAAACATAACAGGATAAGACTGTTATTTCTGGTTTTAATGTGCTCAGATTAGAGCAAAAGGGTGTGCCCAAAATAAATAAATGAATTTAAAGGCCTGCATGTGATCCATCATTGGAACGGGCTCGTTGAGCTCGTTCCAATGAGTGGTCACATGATAGAGTTTTGTCAAAATGTTTTTAAAAAATGTCAAATTTTGATATCGTGTACATTGGTGAAGGGTTAAACAGTTAACTGAAGCGCTTTCCTTCATGTACTTCTACTTTTTAGGAAATCAAAACTGAGTCATTTTTACCGACAAACTTCTAACATGATGTTGACATTTTTCTAGTAACATCACATGATTAATAATGTTGATCTGTCTTCCAGAATTGCTAACGTTTAACCCTTTACCCAATGCAGACGATATGAAAATTTATTATTTTAAATATAAGTTTTTAAAATTTTTCAAAAAATTTCAACAAAACCATATCATGTGACCCCTCGTTGGAACGAGCTCATCGAGCTCGTTCCAACGAGGGG
Source organism: Pictodentalium vernedei (assembly GCA_031216915.1). Lineage (NCBI taxonomy): Eukaryota > Metazoa > Mollusca > Scaphopoda > Dentaliida > Dentaliidae > Pictodentalium > Pictodentalium vernedei. The sequence goes on along the minus strand of CM062288.1, from coordinate 49,858,140 downwards.
TCACATGATATGGTTTTGTTGAAATATTTTTGAAAAATAATATTTTTTCAACTACTAGATTTGCATATTACGCAGACGGATGCGGCCGATTCGTTGGGTAAAGGGTTAAGGCCACAAGTTATTTTCCATCTCACTACAACTGACACAGCAGGGATGGAAGAGGTATTGTACAGGGGATAAAGACACCTTATGAATCCTTAAAAAAATTCTATCATCCATATTGTATTCATGTTGAGATGTATAATTATTTCTTTTTCCTTGGATATCTGAATTCTGTCGGCGCGCTAACGATTGATAAATAGATTTATTGACTTGTATTCACTCTGGTCCAATTGATGTAAATATGTCCTGTTGTGATGCACTTGTTCTCGCCCAAAACCGTTTTGCATAACTAAATTCAAGTGATCAACTCACTGATTATAGTGAATACACTATACAACGTTGTATGCAGTCAGCTGTGTACGAATGTGCATTGCTCAGCTTGACAGGTAAACCTGAGCAATATTAATGTAATTTTTATTCTTCAAGTAGAAGAGTTGTTTACCTCCATGTTTACAGTACAAGGAGAGTGGATTGAAGTGGAACAGATCAAGAGAGAGAAATGTTGGAGCCAGTGGCTGAAACCCTTCACCTCTGGGATGTCTTGAAATATGTTTCAAAATTTGATTTGGGTGTTGAACCAAACTTCTAATTTTTAGGCCTTTTGACTTAGTAATTTTTTGGGGGGGACTTAACCCTTTAACCAATGCAGAAAATCAGGCCTGAAAATAAGCAGTCTGACATTTGCAAAATGAGGTCCCCAGAGGGTGAATTTGATGATGCTATCCCATGTAGTGGATCAGTTTATCTTCTGGGTACCTCTTTCTGTTTAGTTTTGAGACCCTGATTCAGATTGAGGTTCACAGAGGGTAAATTTGGTGATGCTACCCTGCTATGCTGGGTAGCAGCACTAAATTCACCCTCTGGGGACCTCATTTTGCAGATGACTGTCTGCTTATTTTCTGGCTTGAAGAAGATATCAAAATTTATTATTTTAAATATCATTTTTAAAATTTAATCAAAAAATCCAACCAAACCATATCATGTGACCCCTCATTGGAATGAGCTTGACAAGCTCGTTCCAAAGAGGGGTCACATGATATAGTTTTGTTGAAATTTTTTTTAGAATAATCTTTTTCCAGCTGCAGACTTTGCATATTAAACGGGCAGATGTGGCTGATTCATTGGGTAAGGGTTAAATGAAAAAATGAGAATTGTGAACATGATGACAGCAGAGATCATATTTCGCCAAGAATCTGAGAATCGATTCACGGAAAGATTTGCGCAACAAAACCAGCGAGAAACCATGTAAATCTTTGCTGCACTTCTAGGTTTTGCATGAAAAGAATTGAGTCAGTTTAACCCTTTTATCTAACAGAGCGACAGCAAATTAACCAGTACAAGGCAAACATGACCTGAAATATCCTGACACTTTGTCAGTAAAATTGTACAAATATGGCTGTCATTGTAACTGTTCCAATGAGCAGGTTCCAGTGGCATTCATATTTGTAAGGTTATAATTGTAAATATTATTTATTTTTTAAAAAATTATCAATTTCAGTGTGTTTTAAAAAATTTAAAAAAACTGTGTTGGGTAAAGGGTTAACATGTGTTATCGGTACAACAGGGGTTCAACCATGGTGGCCTCATGGGATCCTGGGACACTCATTGCAGGTATGGATTCTCCCAAATTTAGTTGAAATATAAGCCCTGGACAGAATGGATTAAAGAGAGTTAACAGGGGTAGTAATAATTTAATATTGACTTCCCTTTAGGGCTAGAGTATTAAATTGTTTAAGATTTCCCAGTTCGCCGTGAAAAGAATTATAGGTTACAACTTTAGTTATTTGTGATAGGTGATGACGCAAGGTAAAATAGTGATGAGCCAATAAGATAAATGCCCCATGACCTGTCATCCTGATGCTGATGCATTGGATACGAAATTGGCTGATTGTCAATGCCGATGTCAGATGGTCAGTGTTTTGTGTTTAATTGATGGTAGGCACCAGGCAATGCACCATGTAAACCTTCAATCCCCAAAAAAGTTTTTGTGATGTTATCAATGTTGAGGGCTAAATTAACAATTTAATTATTGATGAGCACATTTATTTTGTTGATGAGTGCTGCCATCTTGCATACATAAAATTTGATAAACCGGAATCACCTCAGAATAAAATAAAACAAAACAAACATAAACCCAAAGAATGTAGTTTTATCTTTTATGGAAGCCATCGCCAAAATGCATTAATTAATAATTAATGTCGCAAGCAAGTACCTGCAATTTCTTACTGTCGTTTTCAGATTTCTTTGATAATGCATGGTCCCATTATGTGACCTTCCATGTGACAATCCTAGTGTTTACAAGTACACAAATCCAAATGAAGGCTTTCGTTTTTCTGCAATCATTGTGCTAGAGTTTCTAGAGTTTCCACTGTTAACGCATGATTATTCCCGAGAATTTAAAATTGCTAGTCACACATATTCACTCTGCTTGGCGAAATTTGACTGGATCAAACGGAACTATATGTCATTTAAAAAAAACGTCTTAAACCTGGATAATGAATTGAAGAAATCTTGACAATTGTATTATGTGTGACCATTGGCGATTGCCGATTCCACACAAGCCAGAAAATGAGCAGACTGACATCTGCAAAATGAGGTCCCCAGAGGGTGAATTTAGTGATGCTAAATTTACCCTCTGTGAACCTCAATCTGAATCAGGGTCTCAAAACTGAACAGAAAGAGATACCCAGAGGATAAACTGGCCAACTGTATGGGATAGCATCATCAAATTCACCCTCTGGGGACCTCATTCTGCAAATGTCAGACTGCTTATTTTCTGTCCTGATCCCACACACCCCAACTACTGATTATCAACAGATAGGTGCTTATCGAACGATGGCCACTTGTTTACCAATTAATCTCCTCAACACTAAAAATAGTAACACTTTTACTCTGTCAAGAATTTTTACAATTTTGAGAGCTTCCTTTCAAAATAGTGAAATTTCATTTTGAAAATAACATATCAACTGGTTAAACCTTTACCATATTCAGAAGTTCTGTGGTTCACTGTCTGGAGCATTGGTGAACAGATTGAAAAGTTTGAGGTGAGATCTAGAGATGGGTGGTATTGGAATTTTGAGTTCGGTATCGGTTTCGTTATTTTTAGTCGGGGTATACAACAGTATCAGTTTTTGTATTCAGTATCTGACTTGACTGAGATTTGCTGGCACAGTGGAACCCTGTTAATTGAATAGCCACTTTGCCAATGAAAATTATTCAATTAACAGGAGTATTCAATTAACAGGGATTGTGTTACTTTCCTGATTCTGGAGATAAACTTAGCATTTATTCTATTATATCTTGTTTGACAGAGCTCCATGAGCTCTGTCAAACAAGATATAATAGATTAAGTGCCTGTATTGGATGGACTGAGGCCAAATAGGTCTTTTACCAAAGGAAAACTGGTGAGAGTCCGGGTAATTTCTCTACATGTTACAAGATTTTTTATTCAATTAAAAGGAGTTTACTCTATAACCTGTATTCAATTAACAGGTCAAATTTGTACTGGAGGTATGGTAAATGGTTTTGTATTGGAAACTTATATTCAATTAACAGGGATATACAATTAAGAGATCTCCAATTAAGTGGGCTCCACTGTAGTACCAAAGGAAAATTCACAATGGGAAAATACACAATAACTTGTGGTATCATTCTACCACAACACCACAAATGTCACTGCCAATCAGCTCAATTCTTTTGCAAACACAAATCATATCAACAGTAATTCTGTGGCTTGTTCCAAACACACATTAACCTTTAAAGGCCTATTTGAGGCTTTTGCTATCCCAGAGGATGTGCCTTTAACATGCCATTATAGGAAGTCCTGCTGATAAGAGAGAAATCACTTGGACAGTGATTTCTTATCAACCTACCTCAATTGTTTACAACAGGCTTGCACTACAGTGGAAGAACCTAACTCGGATAAAATACTCTCTATTTTAATCTTTCCCAAGATTTGGGAAAGAAAAGTGGTGTAAAAACACCACGAAAAAATAAGCCAAAACTGGGCCGAGCGCCATCGGCGCACACCCAGTATGGGACGCTCTTCCATAGTACAAATCCCTGACTTCCGTCACAGTGCGAAATGCATCAATTCGTCATTCTTTTTCTATCCGAAGCACGAGCAGGATGTGTTTCCGCCATATTCATTATGAAACAGTGATAATTCAACTCGTGGATAATGGTTTTCCTGTGACTGGAATTATGGATCTGAAGATCGTATAATAACAGGACTGTGTTTTATATATTCTCGTTTATATTTTCAACCACATTCTCATTGTTTATTAATTACTATTCCGTTTTCGCGAATGTTTTGCGACATCTTGTCATCGCGATTCGACAATGAATTTTTTCGGTTGATAAAAATTTTTATTGGAGTCGGTGTCGGCCGTCTGGGTTCTGCCACCTTCTCTTGTAGTTGAGGGTGTTCTTCTACTTTCTGTTCTGTTGAGTTCACCTTTTTCTTCTACTGCTCTCACCTCTGTTCTTTCCAGTTCGGTTCCTTTAGGGCAATTCATTTTGCCCTCGCCATGGCATTGGTGCGTTCTCGTGTCCGTTTTGTCCGCACACGCGGGTGGTGTGGAATGCTGTCGTTTCAGGAGCCTCCCGACTCGACCACGTCTGATGTGAGTTTACCCCCTCCGTGGGGGATGTGCAGCTTCTCCCGCACGTGCGGGGGGGGGGGGGGGGGTACTGTCGGTTCGGGGCCCCCCGACTCGACCACGTCTGGTGTGAGTTTGATTCCGTGGGGAATGTGCAACTCCTCCCGCTCCTGCGGGGGGTGGTGAACGCTTTCGTTTCGGGTCGCCCGATTCGACCACGTCTGATGAGAATTGCTCCTCCTCCGTGGGGGATGTGCAGCTCCTCCCGCACCAGCGGGGGGTGGGGACCGCTTTCATTTCGCTTCCCGATTCGACCATGTCTGGTGAGAGTTATTCCCCTTCTGTGGGGAATGTGCAGTGTTTTACCGTGGTGGATACTGCGGGAGCTGTTGGTTTTCTGGTGTAGAGATGCCTGGTTCTGGGACTATGCGCCATCTCCAGTCGACATCTGAGGCTGTCACTAGGGTTGTGACTCCTCCTTTGGAGGCCAAGCTTGGTGGCTCTCTCCGCTTTTCCGCCAGTTCCAACAGCTCCCGTCGTATCTGCTGCTACTGCTGTTCCGCCTACAACGTCATTGGGCACCGTTTTTAGCCGGCCTCGGCTTCTCCCTGCCAGGGTCTGCAGAGATATAAGTAGTGTGGTTGTGGGGTGTCAGCCTCAGCCTTCCCAGACTTCCACTCGGCAAAGTCAAATGGGGCTGCCGACTGTACCCCATACTGTGTCCTCTCAGCCATTGAGCACAGTAGTTTATACCTGCAGTGGTCTGCTGCGGTGTCTGGTTGTGTAGACGTGGGGGTATCGGCCTCAGCCTTCCCTGACTTCAACTCGGCGAAGTTGGAAGTGGCTGCCGGCCGGACCCTCTCCTGTGGTCTCTGCGCCGTCGAGCATCACAGTTGTCATTGGATTCGGTTGTTCTTAGTGGGACACTATGAACTCTGTGGCGTTTCCGTCCCTCATTCTGGCCACACGACCAGTTTTGAGGGTCCAGCGTCTTTTGTGCAGCCTGGACCTTCTGCCCTGCAGAGGTCAGCGGTGACTCTCATGCTATGTTGATCCTCGGGGTGTGTCACACCCCTATACACGTCTGGCTTCAGACGTTTTCGGCTGCCGCCCGTCGTCCCATGTCGGCTCTTTTGGAGGATCGTGACCCTTCGCTGGTTCAGAGGGTCAGCGGTGAAGCCACTTTGCCGGTTCGTTCCCCTGTCGAACCGGCCAGTACGGGCAGTGAGCTCAGGGAGGCCCTCTCCTTACTCACTCAGGTTCTGTCAACGAGCCTTCCTGTTGCTTCCAGCGAGGCAGCGAGTGGTTTCCAGGCGCCTCCTATGGCGCCGCCTCCCGGGATTAGAAACAGGCTGCTTTCTGATCCCCTGGTGTTCCGACACCATGGGAGGCGTCGGCTGGTTTGCCCACGATGGGCTATGTGTCTTCCGACTCAGGGGAAGAGTCAGACATGCTTGATGTCGAGAGCCAGCAGTCTTCGGACTTGGGGGCAGCTCTTGATTTCGTGTTTGGGTTCCTTCCGGATCTCAAACCATCTAACCAGTCGACAGTGTCAGCCAGGCCGCGATCATCGGTCGCGCGCCAACAGTCTAGGGAGCAACCTGCTTCTGGGCGTCTTCAACCGTGCTCTTCGGTACAGTTGGTTAAAGCATTTTCAGCCTTGGACTCCCAAGCTAAGTTCCAAGGCTATGAAGGCTCCGTTCTTCACCAGGGTTGACACCTTTTTGCCTCCGGCGCGTTATCGTTCCTACGATTCCGCCACTCCGTCGGTCTACCAGACTTTGACGGTTTTGGATCAGGACTCCAATTCCCTCGGGCTTTCCAAGTCCAAGTCTGCCATCATTCCGATGACGACTCTGGAGTCCACATTGGGCTTATCGAGAGAGATGCTTGGTATGCTTTCTCTCTCCGATCACGTCGTCTCAGCTTTTGCTGCTTATCTGCCTTCAGATAAGATTGACGAGGTACAGGCTCCTTTGCGTGTGCTGTCCAAGGCGCTCATGCATCTTCTCACGCGCATGCCTGTAACACGGCTAATCTGGAATTAGTTCGAAGGGACTCTGTGCGGGACACAGGCCGATCCCTTCCTGAGAAGCAGTACGCTGCTCTTCGATCTGCTTTTTTGACAGGTCCGCAACTTTTCCATGATTCTGTGTTGACGGTCCGGGATGACGTCCTACGTCATTCCAACGATCAGCTGCTGTTTCTTCAGCTTGATCAGCCTTCTCGGGTAGGCACGGGCCGTTCCAAGCCTAACAAGTACCCTCTGCTTCCTCTGCGAAGCAAAAGGGGCTGATCCTTCTGCCACCGCTTCTACTTCTTACTCAAGGGGTAAGGGTAAGCGTCGGCAGTCTTGAGGGAATTCCCAGGATTCTTCATTCAGTTGAGGTGTTTTCTCCTCTCGCGAGCCTCGTCGGGGTTCGCAATGAAGGTCCTCACCTCGACTCGTCCCAGGTTGGAGGAAGGATAGCAGAGTTTGCAGACCGTGGGCCACCATCACTTTCGTTCCTTGGATGTTAGATGTTGTTTGGTCCGGGCTGCGATTATCCTTCCGACGGCACTCCACTCTGTCTGGGGTGCCTTTTCCAACCACAGTTCCTTCAGACATTTTACGGCTGGAACTTTTGTCCACGGAGATAGACAATATCCTGACAAAGGGGGCGATTGAGGTCATCAAGAACATTAGGTCAGTGGGTTTCTATTCCCACCTGTTCTTGGTGCCGAAGAAGGATGGCCGACTCCGACCGGTTCTCGATCTGAGTTTCCTGAACCAGTCTATCATTGCTCCCCAGTTCAGCATGGAGACTTTCCGGTCGGTCCTCCGTTCAATTCACCAGGGAGATTTCGCTTCCAGCTTCGACCTGCGAGACGCTTACTTTCACGTTCCGATTCATTGGGCGTTACGGAAGTATCTCAGGTTCATTTTTCTGGGGCGAGTTTACCAGTTCAAGGCCATGCCTTTCGGCCTCAACCTGATTCCTTGGTCTTTCACCAGACTGATGTCACATGTGATAGCTTTCCTCCCATACAGTCCAGGGTGACTACTTCGGCATATCTGGACGATATCCTCCAGGGGCATTCCATTGCTGCCTTCCTGGAGTCGGATGTCGCCACTGTGTTGAGCTTGCTCACGTCGCTACGTTTCAGAGTCAACGAGGAGAAGTCGGACCTGGTCCCTTCTCAATCGTTTTATCATCTGGGGATGGCTTTCCGCACACAATTCAATTTGGTGGCGGTTCCCCAGGCCAAGGCTGTGATTCTCTCAGCTTTTGCACCGACTCTGTCCCAGTCCACATCCGCGACAGCTCGGAGTTTTCTCCGACTATTCGGTCTCTGCTGTTTGGTGACGGATCTCATTCCTCTAGGTCGGCTGCGTGTCAGACCTCTCCAACACTTTCTGCTCAGTCGTTGGAGGCCGAATGTAGATTTTCTGGATCTGGTGCTTCAGTTTCCAGACTATCTTTATCCTCACCTTCTCCTCTGGGCGGATGTCCAGTGGCTTTCGCAGGGTGTTCCGTTGGACTTCCCCACGTCCGATCGCGTTCTGACGGCAGATGCCAGCGATCTCGGATGGGGTGCAACGTTGGATCCTCTAGGTCTTTCCATTCACGGGATGGTGGACCAGGATCATGCAGCTCTACACATCAACCAGAAGGAGCTTCTTGCTCTTCTGCGTTTCAGGCAGTGGATCCCTCACCTATCGAATCGCCAGGTCCTTCTGTTGTCCGACCATTAGACGGTGGTTGCTTACATTCGGAACCGGGGTGGCACGCACTCTGTTCCAATGTACGATTGGCTTGGGATCTTATACTGCTTGCTCAGGATGTCCGCGCCGGGGTGGCTGTTCGTCACATTCCCGGTCGCCTGAACGTCCTAGCCGACTCCCTGTCCCGTCGGGGCAGGGTCATTTCCACCAGGTGGATGCTCCACATGGCGGGTTCCATCGATCTCTTGTGACTAGTTGGAACCATCAGGTGGACACTCTCGTGTCCCCGTGTCCAGATGCTCTGGCTTTCGCCGTGGACGCTCTGGCCCTCCTTTGGGAGGGTCTTGTCGGCTACACCTTCCTACCGGTTCCGATTCCGCCTCAGGTTCTCACCCAGATATGAACCTGCAGTCGTCGAATCCTTTCGATCACACCCGTTGCTTCGGTGGGTGTGGATCATTCTGCTCCGCTCTCTGTTAGCGGCGGTTCCGGCATGTCTCCCTCTACCTCGCGACTTTCTTTGCCAAAGTCGCCCGGGAGGTTTTCAAGTTGACCCGACTTCATTGTGCCTTCGCACATGTCTTTTATCGGGTCCTGTTTCCTCCGTAGTGGTTTTTCGAGACACGCAGTGGAGTTGCTTTTCTTCACGGAGCCACTCACTCCACTGGTTTAGCCTCTGTGGCTAAGTGGAAGGTTCTTCTGTCGATGGTGTGTGATCACTCTGTTGCTTCTGTCACTCCTTCGATCACACTGCTTGCGGAGTTTTCTGGTATATGTTTGTTTCTGGGGGTCTCCAGCTATGTGTACTTGTCCATGCTTCGGAGACATTTTTTCCTATGTGATACCGCATTGTTTCGACGCTCATCCTTGCCTCTCCAAGCTAGTTCAGCTCTTTTCCTTGAAAAGGCCTAGGACTTTGCAGTTTCCTCCAAGATGGTCACTTTCTTGGGCGCTGCTCTGCTTGGGGGTGGGGTGCGTTCACGCCTTTATCCTGGATGAATATGCGTTTTCCCACATGCCAGATCTCTCCTGCATCCATTTCTTGATGGACTTGTCTTGCTATTCGTGCAGCTTCTGCTCGTCTAGCTACTGGTGATTGTATTACCAATTGTTTTTTCTGCCAGGAGGTGCGTGCATGGTCTTCCTCTTTTAATAACTCTGTCATGTTGTCGGATGACTGATGTTATACTGGCAGCCTTCTGGAGAAATGCTACATTCTCCTTTTCTCTGCGACAGTTGCAGGAGCCGACAGAGACCCTTGGGGCCCTCTTTCTTCGGCTCAGGATGTTGTCTATCCAAGCTTTTCAGCTTTTTTCAGGGTCGGTTCCAGCTTTGTGCTGTTACTGCCCTTTCTGTCTGTGCGTCGCACTTCACCATATGCCTCATCTTTCATTGGCTTTTCTAATGTTTGTGATGCTATGGTTTGATAGGCCTAGGGATCTCTTCCTCTGTCCATGGTCCCAGTGCTATTGAGTTATGTGTGGGTTGGTTATGTGATTCCCTCCAGCCTTTTGTCTATTCAGCCTGTTGTAAACAATTGAGGTAGGTTGATAAGAAGTATAAATTTTATAGTAAATTTCCTTTCTTATTATACCTACCGAAATTGTTTACATGGAGGCCCTCCCGTCTTCTTATTCGGGCAAGAATCCTTCCTCCCCGCTGATCACATAACTCCTGTGTTGTTCGGAATTAAAAGAATGACGAATTGATGCATTTCACACTGTGACGGAAGTCAGGGATTTGTACTATGGAAGAGCGTCCCATACTGGGTGTGCGCCGATGGCGCTCGGCCCAGTTTTGGCTTATTTTTTCGTGGTGTTTTTACACCACTTTTCTTTCCCAAATCTTGGGAAAGATTAAAATAGAGAGTATTTTATCCGAGTTAGGTTCTTCCACTGTAGTGCAAGCCTGTTGTAAACAATTTTGGTAGGTATAATAAGAAAGGAAATTTACTATAAAATTTATACTTCTTGTCATGTCTTGGCTGCCTATTAAGGTAGCCAACACTTGACTAGATATCACTGCTAAGCAACAGGACAATACAGGTTGTAGTCTAGTGGGAACTGCTCAGACCTTTAAAGGTTAGCAAGACTGAAAAGAGGCACTTTTTCATGAAAATGAACATGTCAGCTGCTATCAGACCTCAACAAGACCATATAAATATCAAATGTAGGAAAGTTTTAAATGACAGGTGGTTTTGATATTCAATGATTGGTTTTGTTTTTAGCTCACCAACTTTAGTTGTGTGAGCTTATGGCATGGCTTGATCGGTCGATGTCAGCGTACGTTGTCAGCTTATGGCATGGCTCAATCGGTCAACGTCAGCGTACATGCCCAATAATGTTAAAGCTTCTGTTTTGGTCACTTACTCGCCCTATTTCCATATCATGGCCTTTATAATGCTTCTGTATGATGATTATTATCATTCTACCATGATTTAACCCCTCATACTCTGCATTTTAAACATTTTTCTTGACATGTTTAGTTGCATTTAGTTTTCTGTTTTGCTCAGAATTTCATGTTTAACTTAGTGTTTATGTCAGTTTCTGTGTTTTACTTTTAAGAAGTTGTGTTTAGGTCAGCTTTGTCGCATGTTATGAGCCTGTTTGATACATTTCTTGTGTTTGCCAAACTTACTCTCAAAGAGGAATGTTGGTGAGCTATAGGGCATTGGCATCCTTTTTCTGTATTCCCATGATATTTGTTTAGTTTTTTGGTATATTGGCCATCTTAATGAGATCCTGACCCCACATCATCTGCATTATATCCTTGGGCAAAACTCAGGGGTGCAGTGGCTCAGGGAGAGGTGCAGGCTGCAAGCCGAGAAGTCCCCTGAATTCCACCTGCAGCAACCGCATTGTGTCCTTGGGCAACACACTTCACTGCTATTTCCCATATGGGGGGCACAGTGGCATTGTGTACTAAGGCTTACTGCATGTCAATGGTGCATTTGACTTCAATCAATGCTAGCCCTGCTTGTGTGGAGTTAGTATGTCGGGGAGCCTGACAGTTACTCGATCATTCTCTCTGGTTACTCCCGCTTCCTCCACCTGTAAAACTGTCTGACACAAGGTGACCCTATCTGTTGAAAATGTTATCAAACCCCAATAAATAAATTGGGCAAGACACTTAATCTCATGGGAACATGATGGTGCACATGATGGACATATGCCTTCAACCAATGCTAACTATGCTTGGGTGGGTCAGTGAGTTGACAGTCTTGACAGCTGCTTGCCACTTCTTGATGAATATATTCAGATTCCTTGTGAAAAATTCCTGTACAAATCCACCAAAGTTCTACAGTGGGAAAAGGTGAGTGAGCTCTGAAAAGCACTGCATGCATTTGACAACAGAACTTTAAACAATGCAGAGACTTCCTACTTTTTGCAGATCAATAACGTTATTTGGTTTTATTTTGTGGTTATCATATGTTAATCATTAATTTTTTTTATATTTTGTGGTAATGATAATTTATGTTAATCATTAATTTTTTTTATATTTTGTGGTTATGATATGTTAACAATTAATATTTTTTTATTTTTTGGTTATGATATGTTAACTATTAATATTTTTTGTACAGTAGAATCCTCTTAATTGAATATCCATTTTGCCAGTGAAATTATTCAGTTAACAGGAGTATACAGTTAACAGGGATTTGGTCAGTTTCCTGTGTTCTGGAGGTAAACTGAGCATTTATTCTATTATATCTTGTTTGACAGAGCTCATAGAGCTCTGTCAAACAAGATATAATAGAATAAAAAATGCCTGTACTGGATGTAGTGAGGCCAAAAAGGTTGATAAATAAGGGGAATTTGGAATGTGTCACAGTAATGTTTTCGACATATTACAAAAATTTATATACAATTAACAGGAGTTTACTCTACAACCCATATGCAATTAACAGATCAAATTTGTACTGAAGGTATGGTAAATGGTTCTGTGTTTGAAAATTTTATTCATTTAACAGGGATATACAATTAAGAGATATCCAATTAAGTGGGCTCCACTGTATTGTTTGGTTGTGATATGTTAATCATTAATTTTTTTTTATATTTTGTGATTATATGTTCATCTTTTGTTTTCAATTTATTGGAGAATGCCTCTGGACACACTTAAAAAATATGATAAAACCAATATTTCTACGGCAAATAAAGTACACGTTGAGAATCAGAATCATAAAATGTAATTATTGTGGTACCTTCATAGATTCGGAAAGCCAAAATATGGTTTCCTAGCACGAATCACAGTCCGTGATTTGGTGGAGAGAAAAAATCACAGCTGATAATATAGTTTTCACCTTGTTATTGAAGACGAAGGGTCTCTTCATTTGTCTAGAAAGTTGCAACACTATGGGAGTAAATGGTCTATAATATTATATGAACCCCAGTGTGAAGTAATTTCAACTTTCCTGTTATCTGTCAGCAAATCAGTCATCAACTTGTTAGTATGTCACCATGGTCTGCTGTCTCACACAATACCATCCATTGAAGCTGCACAGTTGACTCATGTAACAAATTAACTAATCCTCATTGACAACCTCTTCATGTCTCACTTTTCTGCTTATTTTGACACACAGCAGTCAAATCTCCTATTGTGTTTGTCACCAGTCCAGAACAGTAGCATATGTTTGATAGGGAGGTTGAAAGAACCTCTTATCATAACAGCTTGGATATTTCAACTCAAAATAACTTTTAGACTAACCCATTTCCCAAGTGGCAATTGCCCAACACTTTTTGTCATTTTTTAGTTCCATTGAGTAAAGTAATGCTGTGCCAGGCCTGCATTTTCGAGGGAGCGATTTATTCGCTTGCCCACTGCTCACCTTAAAAAATTAAGGAGGGCAAAAAGTAGTCCTCCAGACGTTAGAAAATAATAAATACCATAACGTTCTGTTCCTAAAATTCACATCTTATATCTCTATGTATGGTGCACGTGTCTTCAGCCAATGCTAACCCTGCTTGTGTGGAGTTAGTATGTTGGGGAGCTGACAGTTGCTCAGTGGTTCTCTCCGGGTACTCCGGCTTCCTCCACCCGTAAAACTGTCGTGGTCATGATTAGCCATTGTGCATAAATATGTGACCTTAAACACCAATAAATAAATATATATCTCTATGTTCGTGGTCTAGGTAAGACGGTCACACTGCCCCTCCCACACCTCTGGGCCTTTCCAAGGCCCGGAGGTGTGGGAGAGGCAGTGTAGCCGTCGCACAGAGAGTACCTTGTTAGCAACTCCAAATAAAATGTATAAAGCCCACTAGGCAGAATTCATTAATAGTAAAATTTCATTTCACTACTTTTAGTTTTTGTTAGCTTGAGGAGAGCTAATCGTTCCCCTATGCCATGCAAGGGGAGCGATGTTTAGCCTTTCTGCATTTTTAAGAATGCCAGGCCTGCTGTGCCCTGAATTTGTTCATCACTTTTTGACAGTTGCCCAACTAACTATTTCTTTTGTGTTGCTCTTTATTATTCATCCGCCTATTCATCTTTTCCAGTCCGACCCACCCCATTTTCACCCCTGCAAGCATTTTGCGAAGTTTTTTTTTCCACTGTTAATTACTGTTATTTTTAAAAATCATACCTTTCGGATAGATTTCAGAGGGTTGCCATTGCTGCAGAGGCACCAGCTTGGAGACCTGTTAATGCTGGGGTTCCTCAGTGACCAATCTTGGTCTCTCCATTGTTATACCCCCGCCTAGCGGGCGGGGGCATATAGGATTCCTCGTCTCCGTCTGTCCATCAGTCCTTCCGTCGCAAAATTGTTTAATGGAGGGTACCGTCATGCTGTAATCAACTCCTCCCCCACTTTTCAATTCACATAGTTGAAACTTCAGAAGATGATCATACACACAATGAAGATGTGCAACATGTATAAAGTCTTGCGAAAATTTAGTTTCTCCACAGTTATTTCCCTTTCTTAGCTGAAAGGCGGGGGTATTTGTTTGTGTCACCTTTAGGTGACATATGTATTGTTTTCTGAACACCAGGATGTCACATTGTTGACCTTGCTCACTCTCAGGTATTGGTGCGGGGGTAACACACCACCTGGCAATGGATTGCGGGGGTATCGCACCCCCTGGCGATGGATCGACTCTAGTTTTTAATTCACATTAATGATATTACCAAAAAACTAGGGCTGCACGGTATTATGGCATACCGGTTATTAGCGGTATTGAAATTGTCACCAGTTAAAAACCGTCCATTAAAAATGAATACCGGTATACCGTGAGTAATGCTATACAATTTTTGAGCCCAGTATTTTGATTTGAAATTCGCGTGTTCTTGAAATAAAAATATAATGTGTGAAAATAGGGAAAACACATATTAAATGCAAGGGATATCATCAATAAAAATAAATATTTTTGGAGTAATAGATAGAAGTATTACTTACTGCCCTGGGGAAATGAGGGATTTGAATGGATTCAGTGGAAGACTAATCCATGTCTGCAAAGTTATTGAAACTATTGTTACGAAAATAAGCCATAAAGTTGTTAGTCGGCTTACTCGCTTTCATCCGATAGAGGTAAATTAGTCTTTGTCAGTTTAACTCCTGTAAAAACATGATCGACATCCCTTGTCTCGATAAGCGTTGGATTATTGAGCCAGGCTTTTGATACCAACACTGTGCCAATTAATGAACATCGAAATTCTTTTACATCCAAAGTAAACTCAACACTCAGAATGTACCGAATTTCATGAGTTGTTTTTCATCTGGTACGGTGGTGCTGTGCCATACCTTTTTATTCTTGGTCGTGCAATAAACTTTATCGTTTCTTATCTTATCATCGCATTTATCAAGGGCTTACGGAAAAGTAAGGTATTTCAGTTTTATTTTGCTTTCAATCTTAACTGTTTCACGGTATACCGGTATACTGCGGTATTGTTTCAATACTGTCACCGGTACTCAAATCCGAATACCGTGCAGCCCTACAAAAAACCTACTTAGTAGTATACGCCTCTTTGCAGACGATATGTCCATGTACTTTGTAGTCCCCCCGTGGGAACCTCAGGAAGTGAAGCAGTCCTTGCTTACTGTGGTAAACAAGCTCTGTTTCACTGGTAAAATAGGACCCAGTCACTAATGCTTGGGGTGCGGGTCCTCCAAAATAGGCAACATGGGGTATAAATGATTGACTGACCTTGACTTTATCGCCATGTTTAGTTGTGGTCATGATTTGCCATTGTGCAGAAGAATGTGATCTTAAACACCAATAAATAAAGGATAAATAAATAAATGTACTTTGTAGTAGAAAATCTGGCCCAGACGTCGAACTTAACAGTGATTCAGTATCAATAGAACATTGGTCAAAAACATGGTTGAGTTCAATTACCATAAAAACAAGGGTGCGCAGTGGCTCAGTTGGTAGAGGTGCAGGCCGCGAGGTCCTCGGTTTGAATCCCACCTGTGGCAACCGCGTTGTGTCCTTGGACAAGACACTTCACCCCCATTGCCCACGTGGGGACTCGGTGACGCTAAGGCATACTGCACATCGATGGTGCACCTGTCTTCAACCAATGCTAACCCTGCTTGCATGCAGTTGGTATGTTGGGGAGCTGACAGTTGCTCGCCGTTGCTTGGTGGTTCTCTCCGTGGAACTCTGGCTTCCAACCACCCATAAAACTGTCACGGTCATGGTTAGCCATTGTGCAGAAATATGTTACCTTAAACACCAATAAATAAATAAATAATACCATAAAACAAAGAAAGTGTGCTTATATGGCACAAAAACAACTCTTCTGCACATCCACCTGTCTTTAGGTGATACACAAATATCTGCAGTTAACAATCACAAATACCTGGGAGTGATATTAAAGAGCACATGTACAGCGAACAACCTCATCTGCTTCAAAGCCTGGCCTCAATTGGATTTGCTGCGAAAGCACAAATTTAATCTTGATCGTAAGGTCTTAGAAAAATATACATTGCTTTCATAACGCCGCTTCTCAAATACGCCAACACTGTTTGGCACAATAGACTGACAAAATTTAGATTTCAGCTTCAGGTATAATTATGGGGGCTACTGTTAGTGCCATTAAGTCTTTGTTATACTCAGAAATGTGATGAAGTTAATACAGAATGTTAACAAGTATCACTGCCTGTTGCCTCACAACAACAAACTTATTTCAACAATGAATCCGTTACTTAATCTCTGTTCATGCATCTTACCAATCGGTGGAATAACCTGCCTTTTCCTGTCTGTGAAAACTCACCACTGAGCAAGTTTAAAATATTTTTAAATGATGGAAACCTACGAATACCACTGTTTATTGTTTTATTGTGGTGCTCAATCTTGTGCTGCACAAATTTATCATTGTAGGTTACGTTTGCACCGTAGTAGCCTCAACTCATACTTGTATGATAATCACTTAACATCTCATCCGTTCTGTCAGTGTAGTGTGTGCAGAACATCTAAACTTTTTTTATTATACTGTCCTATCTCCTAATATTCAAAACAACCCAATCGGCCTCCTCCCATTTGTACAGATATATCTGCCTTACTTTTTGGCTTCGAATTTTCATGTAATAGTGAGAATCGCCTGATGTTTTTTTTATGATTTTCATGATTTTATTTTATTGAGTAAGGATAGAATAACCAAATTAAGATTATTAAATGTATTCCATGAACAAGATTAGTTTTTTCCGTCACAACCACTAGTGCCTGTCACACATGTTCTGATAGAAACTCCTTCCCCTTATTCTTTATGAGAGCTTCTTCCACAAAACATACTTTCAAGCTATGGAAACTTATGTTCAGACAACTGTACCCACCTTTTTTCTTACTCTTTCTTTTTGTCTTCCCTTTGTTCCTCTCTTTCATCTTCTCTTGTGTCTTCTTTCCTATATATCTACTGACAAAGTTTAAACATTCGAAAATATTGTTGCTAGGGCTTTCTCGATCTTTTAATTTAGGAATCGATTAATGGCTGCAAATAATCTATAATAATTGATTAACCCTTTATCCAACGTAGACGATTTCAAAATTTATTATTTTAAATATCATTTTTTTATTTTTTTCAAAAAATTTCAACAAAACCATATCATGTGACCCCTTTTTGGAATGAGCTCGACGAGCTCGTTCCAAAGAGGGGTCACATGATATGGTTTTGTTGAAATTTTTCGAAAAATAATATTTTTTCAGCTGCTGAATTTGCATATTACGCGGGTGGATGCGGGCGATCCGTTGGGTAAAGGGTTAATCTACCTAGATGACCCCCTCTCCCTCTTTGAAGTCGTTAAAAATGAAGAAAACAACAAAAGTGAGCCTCTTTTCGTTTGCAAAAAATGTGATTGCCTACTGGACTCCTGGCATCGTTTCTGGCATAGTTCACATTGCACATTTTATGTATTAACCCAGGTGATTAACCTATTAAGTTTGTCATTGGTGACGTGTAAAACATAGCTTAAAACAATCTCAAAAGGCTAACAAGTAACAATGTTCTGGGTGAAGGAAATAAAAATGCATTTTAAAGATATTGAAAACACTGTCCAGTACAAGAAAAAAGCCTGAACTCTGAGCTGGTTTTCTCTGTGACAACCAATGCCTCACAGATAATATATACTGGGAAATGTTGTTGGTCAAGAAGAAAAACTCAAAGAAGTTCCATAACTCCAAAGGTGGCTTCGTATTGTGTTTCAGTAACTCATTTTGATATAGTTGTCTTGTTGCTGCTCTTGTGGTCATAATTGTAGGGCTGCACGGTATATCGATAAACCGATATATACCGGTATTCAAACCAATATCGATTGAATACCGGTGTAATTACAAAAATATTGGTTTATCGTCATTATTTATTTAACCACAATTTAATTTTCAAGATGTCTTGAATTTTTTTGTAGCCCCGAATGAATAATATTATCCCTTTATCCAAGGAATTGTCTGCTTGTTCCCTCGTAATATACACATTCAGCAGTTGAAAAAATAAATTTGAAAAATTTCAACTAAACTATATCATGTGACCCCTCATTGGAACAAGCTCGTTGAGCTCGTTCCAATGAGGGGTCACATGATATAGTTTTGTTGAAATCTTTGGGGAAAATCTGATAAACTAATTTTGAAAATGATAAATTTTGATATCGTCTGCGTTGGGTAAAGGTTTTTCGAACCACATCATCAAGGCATGCTAATTCGTTCCGACTGTGATGCCTCGAGTCTCAATTGTGGTACTTGTGTTCATATATCTGAACAGTTTTCGATATACCGGTATACCGCGGTATTTTTTTGAATGCCGATACCGGTATTCAGTTTTGAATATCGTGCAGCCCTACATAATTGTTCAACAGATATATCTTGAACTGGGTTTGCAACACTGATTCTTTAGTTGGAACAGACAAGGCAAATTCTGAAGGGGCAAGAATTTTTGCTAGAAAAAGCTGTTCTCAGAAAAATGCCTTTTTTTCGATTTCTGTATTCTTTCTTATATACCGGGGCCTTCGTTCAATTACATTTTGTAGGTGCATGTTCTGACATCATACAAATGGGGCGGATACATTACAAGATTAACAGATATATACGGTCGCCATTTGCACTGCAGATCAAATCCAGTCGAACATGGAAACAAGTGTTACTCTGGAGCTGGGGGTGGGGGGGTTGGGTTATGTCTCTGTTCAAATGATTGAGTTAAGATATTTTAGTTATACAAATGAAAGAACCTTATTGGTACAGTGGAGCCCACTTAATTGGATATCTCTTAATTGTATATCCCTGTTAATTGAATATAATTTTCAAACACAAAACCATTTACCATACCTTCAGTACAAATTTGATCTGTTAATTGCATATGGGTTGTAGAGTAAATTCCTGTTAATTGTATATAAATTTTTGTAATATGTTGAAAACATTACTGAGACACGCACCAAATTCCCTTTATTTATCAACCCTTTTGGCCTCACTACATCCAATACAGGCATTTATTCTATTATATCTTAAGATATAATAGAATAAATGCTCAGTTTACCTCCAGAACACAGGAAACTGACCAAATCCCTGTTAATTGAATAATTTTCACGGGCAAAATGGATATTCAATTAAGAGGATTCTACTGTATTTCAAAGGTGGGTGTTCTAACTTTCGAAGGAAGAACATCACAGACACACTTCTGCAACTCGCAACCACTCTTGATTATTACTATGATGGTTCAAAAGTTCAGAATATCAAAGCTTTGAATGTACCTGAAAGACAAATGCTTCTAATGGCTTCTTGAGGTTTAACATCAACATTCTTAACTATTTACCTTTAGAAACAATAGTTTTTTCATCAAATTTTCTTTTAATTATTAAACGTCTGTAATGGGGTAAAATTTACCGATTGTTGGACAGTGAAAAATACTAATCGATTTTGCCATGACCGATCGACAATCAATTAATCGATTATTTGTGAATACTGAAATTTTAAGTTGCAAATTTTTCCCACAATGCAACTAGAATGTCAAACAAAATTTAATTGGTTAAATTCCTAGCTGCATTATGAGAATAATTTTCAGGCGGATATATTGGCATCAGCATGCTATGGGTTCAGGAAAAGTTGGCAGTTAACTAACAAATTCTTTTTCACTCATCTATAATTACCTTGAATTTACCTTATCTCCAAGAGTGATGACAGCATTATTTAACTCTGAGGAAATCTGAGCTTATTCCAGAGAGAAAACCACTTGATAGGGCATTTCTGGCAGTGTAAATCTTTCTGAACATTAGCATTTCTACTGAATATTTAATGAACTAAAGAAGAGAGATATTATTTGATAAAGTTCACAAATTGCAACACTTTCAGGGTTTTCTAATTTAAGGGTCCTTCTTCCTTCTGGTTTTCTGTGGTGGACCAAATGGTGATGTTATCTGTCTCACTGTGGGATTGAGTGAGTAACATAATAACTCTCACACCTTAAATGTAAAGTGAAAAATTGTTTTTCAGTGCATTTACCCCCAAAGAACTGGTGTTAAATTTATTATTTTGGTTCATATTTGTCCTGGAAGGTGCTGATTTTCAAAATGAAATTCCAGGACCTTGAAGAAGGACGATTTTGGAAAAGGGCCTGAAAAGTGTTTGCAAAATATTTCGACAAATAAGTTTTGGCAGGGCTTTAGATTGGTCTAATTTGGGGACACTGGATTCAAGTCAAAAATGTCTCCAAAATATGAGACACTACATGATTACTCAATTTACATACGTATAGAATATAATACAAGGCTTTCAAAGACCTATTTTGCATGGTACAAAAATATTTCTTAACAAATATCTCCATTTCAGAATGTTACAACAAGCTGTTGGCAGGCCAAAAGATAAGCAGTCTGACATTTGTAGAATGAGGTCTCCAGAGGGTGAATTTGATAATGCTATCCCATACAGTGGGCCAATTTACCCTCTGGGTACCTCTTTCTGTTCAGTTTTGATACCCTGATTGAGATTGAAGTTCACAGAGGTAAATTTAGTGATGCTACAATGCTGTGCAGGGTAGCATCACTAAATTCACCCTCTGGGGGACCTCATTTTGCTGATGACAGTCTGCTTATTTTCTGGCTTGGCTGTTGGTAGCCATCTCCTAATTTGGGGACACCCTTGACCGGCTTGAATTTGGGGTAATATAAAGGCCTGGTTTGGGTTTCCAGATGATAGCCTGAATTTTCCTTGAGATATTTTTATTAAACTTTCACTTGTTTTCTAGAATGACCAAATAGAGGTCAGGTTTGCATTTTGCCATATTCACTTTCTCTGTTCAAAAGTTATTCTCCTTGACTCCTTCATACTGTGATATGTAAATGAAGACCCGAGATGATTAAAATAGTTCCAAGTGGAGGTCCTGGAAAGAACTTGAAAAAGTCTGAAAAAAGGCCTATGCAATTGTATGTCGATGAACCCTAATTATTTCATTCAGGTTTACTTGAAAAAATCATGGATTTTTTAAAAAATCTTTGATGACTGCAGGACTACATTTTGGGAAACGATCTTTTAGTTCCACTGGCATTCGTGAAAATTGTAATTTCATGTAAACAGAAATCATTCTCCGAGTAAAGTTCTTGCATTGTATAGATTGCCAGCTCTCAGATGTACCCTGTGGCATTTCCTCTGTATACATTGCTACCAAATATAATTATACCCCCCGCAAACAAAGTTTGGGGAGGGGGGGGTATATAGGAATCACCCTGTCCGTCCATCCGTCTGTCCATCCTTATAAGCGCAACTCCTCCTAAACCGTTTGAAGAATTTTCATGAAACTTTACACAATGGAAGAACTCCATATGAAGATGTGCATGAAGCAATATAATTCCGTTCTGACATTTTCAAGAGGAGATAATCTAACTTATACATTTCAGGCGCGGGGCATATCACTTTGTGAGCTTGCTCACAGTACCTCTAGTTCATTATGATGTTGCATAAAGAAACACACTGGTTGTCAGAGATTCCACAGGCAGCACATGCCCCCCCCCCCCCCCCCCCTACATACTTTCTTATACCCCTCTTCCCACAAACTACGAAAAAAAATTTCTCTTCACATTATTTGAGGTTGCCAACAGCCACTCCCAGAAAAATATCAAGAAACTTATTTTTACATCTAGAAAGTTTATATGGAGTTTATTTATTTTTTTTTTTTTTTTTATTGGGGTTTAACCCTTTACCCAACGAATCGCCCGCATCCGCCAGCGTAATATGCAAATTCAGCAGTTGAAAAAATGTTATTTTTCAAAAAATTTCAACAAAACCATATCATGTGACCCCTCGTTGGAACGAGCTCGTTCCAACGAGGGGTCACATGATATGGTTTTGTTGAAATTTTTTGAAAAAATGATATCTAAAATAATAAATTTTGATATCGTCTGCGTTGGGTAAAGGGTTAATGACACTTTTGACAGGGTTACCTTATGTCGGACAGTTTTTCGGTTGGAAGAAGCCAGAGTACCTGGAGAGAACCACTGAACAGTTGTTAGCAACTGTCAGACTCCCCAACGTACTTACTCCACATAAGCAGGGTTAGCAATGGTTGATGACAAGTGCACCATTGATGTGCAGTACCATTATGTATGTTGAATTATTAACTAAACGAATAAGGAATACAGTAGAACCTGTCTTGAGAGACCGCCCTTTGGGCCACACAAAAGTGGTCTCTCAAGACAGGTGGTCTCTCATAACAGGTTTCAGGTTTTCTCGGGGGGCGCGGTGGCTCAGTAGGTAGAGGTGCAGGCTGCAAGCCGAGAGGTCCTCGGTTTGAATCCCACCTGCGGCAACCGCGTTGTGTCCTTGGGCAAGACACTTCACCCCCATTGCCCATGTGGGGGCACGATGACGCTGTGTACTAAGGCGTACTGCACGTCAATGGTACGCATGTCTCCAACCAATCTAACCCTGCCTGTGCTGCAGTGCGGAGTTACGATGTTGGGGAGCTGGCAGTTGCTCGGTGGTTCTCTCCGGGTACTCCGGCTTCCTCCACCCGTAAAACTGTCACGGTCATGATTAGCCATTGTGCATAAATATGTGACCTTAAACATCAATAAATAAATTTCAGGTTTTCTCAAGTCAGTGAATAACCAACCACAAAATTCAGAAATGGAGAAGAATAGATTTTTGTAATTACTTTGTCGTTGTTCTTTTTTACGAAGTTTTTGTAACAAATTGAAATGGACTGTTATAAAAATTATAAAAATAAATTAGTGTTGAAAATCTTCATTGAAGATTTTCAACACTAATTTATTTTTATAATTTTTATAACAGTCTATTTCAATTTGTTACAAAAAGATTTTCAACACAAATTTATTTTTATTATTCCTATCTGTCACATTTCAGGTATGTATGAAATTGTTTATTCAGCCATAATCCTAATCTTTTCACAGGGGTCTTATAAAACATCTCAATCTTTAATGAGTCAGCAATTGAAACCCAATTAAGAGCTTTTAATACTTTGAATTATGTTAGTATAACCACAATGGATTTTCCAATTCCAGAACAGGTAAAACATTTTTGTCATGGTTTCAGTCTTCAAAGGGCCGGTCTCTCAAGACAGGCCCATTATGGCACAAAAATAGAAGTTGGTACCAGGTCACAGTGGTCTCTCAAGACAGGTGGTCTCCCATAGCAGGTCCATTATAGAGTAAAACCAATCGGTGCCTGGCAGATGTGGTCTCTCAAGACAGGTGGTCTCTCAAGACAGGTTTTACTGTAGCAACCTTAAATCTGTGTTTTTACTCTTTTTCTTTCAACCGAGTTCAAATATGGGCACCTAGAACTGGCACAATTAACCCTATATTTACCTCCCTGAAGTGGGCGAGAAGATCAAGGGTTAATCCTTTTCCTAACATTACGAGAAAATGATGCAGTTGTTTTGGGAAGTAACAAAAAAATCCATTTTTGTTTTTAACCACACCATTACCTTTGTGTCTGGAGGTTTGGTAGCAGTTTCTGGTCAAGTCTTTGCTGCCTATATATGCAGCCAGGATTTGACTGGAGGCCAGTGCCAGGATAGTCTTATAATTCCCTGCAAGACTTTTTTTTATGACTGCAGGCACCTGATCTGCCCTGTGGAAATGAAGCAGTGCTTGTTTAATATGGTAAACTCGCTCTGCTTTACTGGTAAAATAGGACCCAGTAACCAGTGCCTGGAGTGGAAGTCTTCTAAAATAGGTAACATGGGTATAAGCGATTGGCTGTAAATTGAGTATATTCATTTAGTCATTGTGCAAAAGTATCTGACATTAAGCACCAATAACTAAATAAATATATAAATGCACCTGTTCTATGGTCAAAAATTTTGTCAGAATTCAAAAATGGGCCTTTAAGGGTTAACTGGTTGGGTGCTAGAAGCCACTATCAGGACTCGACTGAAAAGTGCTGAAAGCCACTATAGTGGCTTTACACTGTTTGCACTAATTTGTTGATGGTTCAGTAGTAGAAGAAAACTGGCACTCTCCAATAAATTGCAACAAAACAATTATTTATGAGCAGTATCTTGCTAAACTAAGGCTCTTTTTTTCTGGTAGTGTGATATCTTTGGAAAAAAATGCTTGCGTCAGAAATGACCATTGAAAAGAAATTTTTCTCTCTGCCAGTTAATGCAGGCCTATGCAAATAACAAATTCTCCCTGTGAGAACTCAAGGAAGTGATGAAGTTCTTGTTTACTGTGATAAACAAGCTCTGTTTTACTGGTAAATTTTACTGGGATGGAAGTCCTCTAAAATGAGCAACATGTGTAAATGATTGGCTAGACTATACTTTATATCCTTCATGCACGAATAATCGCTCGCCTCTATTCTTGGGTTGTTTTCATCCTTTTGTGTTGCGTCAAGAGAAACATTCATTTGAGTTTTGATGTTGGGAAATTTTTAAGAATCATTTACAATTTGAAGCATTTAAAGTATAATTCCAAACAATTTCCTTTCTGTCATTATGAACATGACACACAGCAGTTTGCTTATACATCCACACACACCATACGCTAACAGTAAGAGGGTTGCACATTGACAACTCACCCAGAGCTTACTCCCGCCACAAAACGAACACGCATGCATGTTCAGACAAAAAAAAACAGTGGCCATCCTGAGATCTGAGAAATGTTTTAATACTTCCATATTTTCTATTTTTTATCAAAGACATGTGGAATGTTGCCCGTTCCTTATTTTCTTTTATACACATGACACCTGTCGCTCCAATTCACCAGTGACACAAATTAATGTGCCTGATTTGGAATTTACGCATCCATTTTCCACGATTTTAATAATCTGCCATTTAAAATTCAGAACTAATTTTCGTGCGTTACATATATTTTCACTGTCAAAATTTCCAGCCGTGTTCAGTTGTACTGAAACATTCGTTTCGAAGGATGCTTGTCAATGGAAACTGCGAAATAAATTTTTGTACATGCCATATAGTTCACTTCAGATTATCTAGATCTTAGAAGTTAAATGTTCATTTCAGAAATTCTGGTAATAAATTTAATAAACAAACACTAGATTTCAAGCTTGCAATTTTATTAAGGACCACAGGCAAAAAAGAACATTAACTTAAGTATATTAAGAAAAAAATACACTTTGAATGTACAATTCAACAGTATTAAAAAAATGAAGTTAAACATTGAAATCAACACTCCCAATTAAAATCACTCCCCTCTCATTTTTTCACTCTCGCAAACTTTATTTGAGGTGAGCGATTTTCCACTCGCCTCCATTTTGCCCCCATTTGTCACTGATAAATAAATTGGAAATTCAGACAACCTACAGAAGGAATCTCTCAGTATTTTCTTACAACTAACCCCGTTGTAGGAAGATAACTGTTTCCAATCAAGAGAAACGAAGAGTAATAAAGTAGAACCCTGTTAATTGAATAGCCACTTTGCCAGTGAGAATTATTCAATTGACCCTTTACCCAACATAATGGCAAAAACCGGCCAGTGCTATTCACAGAAATCACCATCCAATTTTCATTATTTTTTTTCATTTTTTGTCTAAAAAACCTAGCTTAGGCTTAAAAAATAAAAAATCTGTTTCTCAGGCCCTCCCGCATGGTCCTTTTGGCTGCCGCATGCTCTCTTTTTATAACCAATTTAAACTTAAAAAAAATAAAAATTAATTGGTTTATGTCTCATAATTTACCCAAGTTGAAAAAATTGATGAATTTTTCCCATGAGTGCAAGAAGACTTTGCAATGCTTTAGCATTGCAAAGTCTTCTTGCACTCAAGGGATGAAATACATCACCACCCATGGTATTCTGTAGATTATGAGGCCTAAAACTTGAACCAAGAACATGAACTTTTGATGGCAAAGAAGTAATTACTGAAATAAAATATAAAATAAAAAACCACCCGCCCGCATGCAATTTTACAAATAATGGCCTGAGAAACAGAAGATCTACTTTGTGTGGCCTTATGACCCCTCGTTGAGCTCGTTTCACAGGGTGTACTGTCATAGGCTCGTTTTGAAGTGAAATTCAAAAGAACAAAATTCCAGGATGCTTTTCTAAAATTTTTATGAAAACCCAGGTGCTAATTGTTTTGGTGATTAAGCAGTAATTTCATTGTTAGCTCAACTTGACAAAGTCAAGCTGAGCTATTGCCATCACTTCTCGTCTGTTGGCATACGTACTTACGTTAGTACGTACGTCCACAATTTCCTTTGGCACACCTCACAGGTCACATTTATGATCAGATCACTTTGAAACTTGGTATGCTTGTTTGGGGTGACCTTTAGATGGGAGCTATCGATTTTCTTCAATATTCGTCAAAAAATGTTGCCGCGGCCAACATTCTTAGAACTTAGTTTAGTCAAACCATAATATTTCCCTTTGGCACACCATACAGGGCACATTTATGATTGGATTGATTTGAAACCTGGTATGCTTGTTTAGGGTGACCTCTAGATGGGAGCTATCGATTTTCTTCAATTTCCGTCAAAAAATGTTGCCACGGCCAACGTTCTTAGTTTAGTCAGACCTCAATATTTCCCTTTGGCACACCCTACAGGGCACATTTATGATCGGATTGCTTTGAAATCTGGTATGCTTGTTTGGAGAGACCTCTAGATGGGAGCTATCGATTTTCTTCAATTTTCGTCAAAAAATATTGCCGCGGTCAACGTTCTTAAAACTGAGTTTAGTCACAAGGTCTCAATATTTCTCTTTGGCACACCCTACAGGGCACATTTATGATCGGATTGCTTTGAAACCTGGCATGCTTGTTTGGGGTGACCTCTAGATAGGAGCTATCGATTTTTTTCAATTTCCGTCAAAAAATGTTGCCGCGGCCAACATTCTTAGAACTTAGTTTAGTCAGAAGACCTCGATATTTCTCTTTGGCACACCCTACAGTGCACATTTATGATCGGATTGCTTTGAAACCTGGCATGCTTGTTTGGGGTGACCTCTAGATGGGAGCTATCGATTTTCTTCAATTTCCGTAAGAAAATGTTGCCGCGGCCAACATTCTTAGAACTTAGTTTAGTCAAACCACAATATTTCCCTTTGGCACACCCTACAGGGCACATTTATGATTGGATTGCCTTTGAAACCTGGTATGCTTGTTTAGGGTGACCTCTAGATGGGAGCAATCGATTTTCTTCAATTTCCATAAAAAAATGTTGCCAAGGCCAACGTTCTTATAACGTAGTTTAGTCAGACCTCAATATTTCCCTTTGGCACACCCTACAGGGCACATTTCTGATTGGATTGCTCTGAAACCTGGTATGCTTGTTTGGGGTGACCTCTAGATGGGAGCTATCGATTTTTTTCCATTTCCGTCAAAAAATGTTGCCAAGGCCAATGTTCTTAGAACTTAGTTCAGTCAGAAGATCTCGATATTTCTCTTTGGCACACCCTACAGGGCACATTTATGATCAGATTGCTTTGAAACCTGTCATGCTTGTTTGGGGTGAGCTCTAGATGGGAGCTATCGATTTTCTTCCATTTCCGTCAAAAAATGTTGCCAAGGCCAACGTTCTTAGAACTTAGTTTAGTCAGACCTCAATATTTCCCTTTGGCACACCCTACAGGGCACATTTATGATCGGATTGCTTTTGAAACCTGGTATGCTTGTTTGGGGAGACCTCTAGATGGGAGCTATCAATTTTCTTCCATTTCCATCGAAAAATGTTGCCGCTGCCAACGTTATTAGAACTTAGTTTAGTCAGACCTCAATATTTCCCTTTGGCACACCTGACAGGGCACACATATGATTGGATTGCTTTGAAACCTGGCATGCTTGTTTGGGGTGACCTCTAGATGGAAGCTATCGATATTCGTCAATTTCCGTAAGAAAATGTTGCCGCAGCCAACGTTCTTAGAACTTCGTTTAGTCAGACCTCAATATTTCTCTTTGGCACACCCTACAGGGCACATTAGTGATTGGATTGCTTTGGAACCTGGTATGCTTGTTTAACTTGGTGTGCTCATTAGACAAGACCTTTAGATAAGAACTATTGATTAGCATTCATTTCTGTGAAAAAAGTTGCCATTTACAGTAACCTCTGAACATACTGCATTTGTGTATCAACATTCTTCCTTCAGCCAAGTCTTACAGTTTACATTTAAAAATTGATGGATTACTCTGTTCTTCAATTTTACCATTTCATTTATAACTTACCAAGTTCAAGTTTGTCAAGTTGAGCTACAGTGTCATTGACACTTTCATTTGTATTGTTGTCAAGAATATTAGAATGTATACCTAAGCTGGTAATCAGCAATTGTCCTGCTTGATAACAAGTCCTGTTCTCCAAAAGGGTTTAATTGTTGTTTAGGATTTATGTTAATAAGTAACCGTTGTTACTATAAAATGTATGTATTTCCTGAATTCAACAGTCTGGCTATACCGGCTGAGAAAGAGGTTTGGTTGGTTATTCCGCCGCTAAATGTGAATAAATGTATAAAGTTAACAAGTGCTTTGAATGAGCTAATTTTCCCCACAGTATGCGCTTTACGACAGAAAAACTGGCATTGGACATTCAGACAATATAACGAACAGTTAGTCAGAAGTGAGGATCAGTAATACTTTTTAATCCCACCACAGCTCTACATAGCTGTTGGATTAATTCTTACTAAACCTTCCTGCAAAATATAGAGTGTTTTAACTCATTTAGCCATAGTAAATATTGAATAAGACTATTATTCTCCCTGGTGGGTGAGGATGTGTGATGGGGAAACCTCACCTGAGAGCAAGATATTTGGGCCAGACACGAGGCTTGCCGAGTGTCTGAACCAAATATCTTGTCCCGTGGGTGAGATTTCCCCATCTCACACCCCCACCCACCAGGGATAATTTTTCTGCCCCCACTAAAACAGTCTGATGTCATCAAAAGTAATTCAAGGACACGTGCAGCTATATCGTCTAATTGAAAGGGTTTACAGGAGTAATCCAGAACTCCCACTGGGCTTTGAATTTAAGAAATGACCTTGAACTTGACTATGGGCCATTCAAGCCCTTGGGAACCTGGAAAATAGGCTAGGAGGCCTTGAATATTTAGAAAATAAAATTGTTGACGAAGTACGTAAACTATATGTAAGAGTTTGTGGAGCCATAGTACTAACTAGGACCCTCTGCTCATTACCCCCTCCTCCCACTTCCCTAAAAGGGAAGTGGGAGGAGGGGGTAATGACCAGAAGGCCCTAGTTAGGACTAATAAAAGTGGGGCCTTGAAAATCCATGAATTTGACTTGTAGGGCCTTAAAAATGCGGAAAAATGTCAAACAGCCTTCAATAGACTTTAATTTTATCCGTTGGAACCCAGTATTATTTATTTATTGGTGTTTAAGGTCACATATTTCTGCACAATGGCTAACCATGACCGTGACAGTTTTACGGGTGGAGGAAGCCGGAGTACCCGAAGAGAACCACTGAGCAACGGCGAGCAACTGTCAGCTCCCCAACATACCAACTCCACATAAGCAGGGTTAGCATTGTTTGAAGACAGGTGCACCATCGACGTGCAGTACGCCTTAGTACACAACATCACTGTGCCCCCACGTGGGCAATGGGGGTGAAGTGTCTTGCCCAAGGACACAACACGGTTGCTGCAGGTGGGATTCGAACTGAGGACTTCTCGGCTTGCAGCCTGCACCTCTACCAACTGAGCCACCATGCCCCCTTGGAACCAGTAATCAATTAACAGGGAGTTGGTCACTTTCTAGAGATTAACTGAGCACTTAATTCAATATCTTTTTCCCTGTAGGAACCCCTAGAAGTGAAGCAGTGCTTGTTTACTGTGGTAGATCAAATAGAACCCAGTAACCAATGCCTGGGGTGGAAGACCTTTAAAATGGGCAACTTGGGTGTAAACGATTGACTGGACTTGACTTTATATCCATGTTGTAGTCACAATTAGCCATTGTGCAGAAACGTCACATGAAACACCAATAAATAAATAAATGTTTTATTTTTTTTCTCATAACATGTTCTCCCCATGAGAACCCTGTGAAGAGAAGCAGTGCATGTTTATTGTGGTAAACAAGCTCTGTTTTACTGGTAAAATTATTTATTTATTTATTTATTTATTGGTGTTTAAGGTCACATAAATAAATAAAGTTGATAGCTTTTAACAGAATAAATGTGTTAATTGAATATAACTTCCAGATACAAAACCGTTTACCATACCATTCATTATAAATTTGACCTGGTTATTGCATATAGGTTATATAGTAAACTCCTGCTAATTGAATCAAAAATCTTGTTATCTGTCGAGAAATTACCCTAACAATCACCAAATTTCCCTTGTTTATTTACCTATTTGGGCAATTACCCTAACAATCACCAAATTTCCCTTGTTTATTTACCTATTTGGGCTTGCTACATCCGATACAGTCATTTTATATGTTATATTTTGTTTGACAGAGCTCTAGATTTGCGGCTCAGAGCTTATGTTCAACCTTGATACTCTGCATCTTGGTTGAACATAAACTCTGAGCCACAAACCTTGGACCATGTTCATCACAATTACCTATAATGTTTACCACCGATTTTGATGAATAAAGGGTTACAATATCTTTATACATGCTATCAAGTAACTGACTGGTAATATCGTTATGGAACCAATTGTGTGGGATTTACTCTAGAGTCCATGGAAGAGTCCACACACTTGTCACAAGTGACATCTGTTTTAGGTGAAGGTTCAAATCTCTCACACAGCTTGTCATGTGTAACACAAGAGGGACTATTGAAGACACAATCACTTATAGTGGTACTTCAATAGAACTCTCAACTCGTATTTTGTGTGTTGTAACAATGCTCGCAGCAGGCTTTATTAGACCTCCTTCCTACTTTAAAGAATGCCATATGTGAATTAGATTTTTGCAGCCCTGCTGAGAATGAAGTGGTCAGTTTATAATGGTATTCACCCACCAAGTTAATCTAGGGTGGCATACTTCATTTCTGTCCATAATTACTATTGACCAGTATAGAACTTTATAAGTGCTTGTGTATTTTTTTTTATGTGACAAAAATATTTTATGGGGATATATTGAGTTTGTCCATCAGTTAGTTCACATGCTTGTCTACCTTTGTTTCTCCCAATCAACTTGGTTGTTTTCTACAGACTTGCACTTCATTAACCCTTTACCCAACGCAGACGATTTCAAAATTTATTATTTTAAATATCATTTTTTAAATTATTTCAAAAAATTTCAACAAAACCATGTCATGTGACCCCTCTTTGGAACGAGCTCGTTCCAAAGAGGGGTCACATGCTATGGTTTTGTTGAAAGTTTTTGAAAAATAATATTTTTTCAGCTGCTGAATTTGCATATTATGCGGGCAGATGCGGGCGATTTGTTGGGTAAAGGGTTAACTAGAAGTCTCATACTTGCCGATCTTTTCCAAAGAAAAGAATTTTCAGAAAAGATATCTCAAACTGAAAGCTGGGCTGAGTGCAACCCGTGCTTGCCCGGAACTGGTTGCTCTTTGTAAAATATAATAGTTCATTACATTAATTAACCTTTAAAGATCTATTTCAGACTTTCTTGATCTCAGAGCATGTGTCTTTAACCCTTTACCTAACGAATCGCCCGTATCCGCCCGCGTAATATGCAAATTCAGCAGTTGAAAAAAATATTATTTTTCAAAAAATTTCAATAAAACCATATCATGTGACCACTCATTGGAACGAGCTCATCGAGCTCGTTCCAATGAGGGGTCACATGATATGGTTTTGTTGAAACTTTTTGAAAAATTTTAAAAAATTATTTTTAAAATAATTAATTTTGATATCATCTGTGTTGGGTAAAGGGTTAATATGCCATCTTTATGAGGTCCTGCTGACAATAGACAAATCAACTGGACGGTGATTTCTAGTCGAGTCTTGGCTGCCTGTTAAGGCAGCCAAGACTTGAGTAGAAATCGCTGCTAAGCAACTGGATATGTACAGATTGTATTCTAGTGGGTATTCAGGACAATTGCCAAGTCCTTGAGGGTTAAAGGACACTTCACTGGGCTGTGTACAAGATGTTTCATGGTCTTGTTGAATGTTATATAAAGTTAGAACGTCTTGTTAAATGTTATAATGTAATATGTTATAGTGTGTTCTGAAGTTAAAAATAAAGGATTAAAATGACTTCGAACAATCATAGGTTTTCCCTGAAATAATAATCACTTCATTAGGCATCAGAATCTGAAAATCTCCATTGATATTAAACAGATCTTGAATTACCAGGCTTGTCATTTTGAGGCGGGCGATCGCCCCGGGCTGCAGTCACATGCCTGAGTTCAAAATTCCGTGGATGGTAAACGTTTGCCTAACCCTCATTAATTGAGTCGAAGGCACCACAAAATCGGCCACCTCAAACGGAAATTTTTGCGGATTGAAAGAGGTACATGTAACAAAAGCGCAGTTTGTGAAGTTTGTAGTGTGTCATCAACGCAGTCACCCAGAGACAGTAAATAACTTTCCGAATATACATAAAGTGATGACGTACATCATAATTACACAAACCATGTACATGTACCTTAAAATTATATTAGTTGTCTACCCATCAGGCTGAAACAAAATGGCCCCGCAAATCATAAATGACCCTCCTGGGGTCATTTTATGTGAACCCAAAATGGCCCTCCTGTGGTGATTTCAGGCAAACCATAATGGCCCTCCTACAATTTTCAAAATGACAAGCCTGAATTGCCTGTGGTCTAATAGAAACCCATATGCAACCTGGAACTTGGAGTCCTGTAAAGTTGCCAATTATAAATCATTGGCTAAACACTAATACCTTTGTTTGAGAGCATGGTGGCTCAGTAGGTTGAGCCGAGAGGTCCTTGGTTCGAATCCTACCTGCGGCAACCATGTTGTGTCCTTGGGCAAGACACTTAATCGTAATTGCCCACTTGGGGGCACACGGTGACGTTATGTACTAAGGCGTACTGCACATCAATGGGACACTTTACTTCAACCAATGCTAACCCTGCTTGTGTGGAGTTAGTCCGTTTGGGAGTCTGACAATGGCTCAGTGGTTCTCTCCGGATACTCCGGCTTCCGCCCCTTAAAACTGTCTGACATGAGTTTACCCAAGCTGTGGAAAGTGTCGTAAAACCCCATTAAATAAATATCTATGTTGTGGTCATGAAGTAGCCACAGATGCTTAAAGTGCCCTTAATCCTCTGCACACAGTAGTCAGAACCTCAAAATTGCAAGCTGCAAATTTTTCCCATAATGCAACTTTGAATTTAACCAATCCAAACATCTTTTTGAGCTCTGTCAAACAACACTGAATTGGTTCAATTCCTAGTTCCATAATGGGAAAAATGTCTACTTGTAAATTTGATATTTTGCTTTCAGTGTGAAGAGGGTTAACCCTTTACCCAACGAATCGGCTGCATCCGCCTGCGTAATATGCCAATTCAGCAGCTGAAGAAAAAAAAAATGTCAACAAAACCATATCATGTGACCCCTCTTTGGAACGAGCTCATTCCAATGAGAGGTCACTTGATATGGTTTGGTTGGAATTTTTTTAAAAATATAAAAAAATGATATTTAAAATAAATTATGATATTCTATGCATTGGGTAAAGGGTTAAGGGCCTAGTTTCAACTTTGATCACATTTTTTGCGACATAACAGGTGCCCCTTCATGCATTGTTTGGGGGAACTCACAAGTTACATTTTAAGCACCTTGGTAGTTGTTTTTAGGCAAGTCTTGACTGCCCATATAGGCAGCCAAGAGTTGCTAAAAACAGCAGCAAAGCCACAGGATGTAGACTGTCAAAGTGTAGCAAAAATATATAAAAATCTCTTGGCCCTTAAGGGTTAAACCTTTGTAAACATGTATTCCTGTGATGCTAAGAACCAAGTTTTTTAACTTCCCCCCCCCCCCCCCCCCCCCCCCACTATTTGTGAAGATGAATTATGCATGTTAAACCACTCATCCATTGGGTAATGCACGTTCTTGGTAATTATTGCGAATGCATCATTGATAATCATTCAACAACTCTTCTTATTCTTTACCTTTGAAATATTCTTTGATTGCTCAAATATCTCACAGTAACTCTCTTTCTTTAACTCTCGACCCAATTACTCTACAGATGACAATATCTGGATTTTTCCGCAAATAGGAACCAAAAAAAATTCTCTTTCGAAATATTAATTGATATGCGAAAGAGCCTGGTAAATTTAATAGTTACTTTACCATTAAAAATTGTTCAGTTCGCAGGAGTATTGCGTTAACCCTTAAATGCCCAATTCCAACTTTGATTACTTTTTACTGCTTCGGGATCGGGGCAGGTGCCTTGACATGACCTCTCTGGATCAACTCATAAGTTACATTCGGAGAACCTAGACAGTTGTTTGTAGGCAAGTCTTGGCTGCCTATTTAGGCAGCCAACAGTAACACTAGCCTAGAAACAACTGCAAAGCCACCTGATGAATACTGTCAAACAGTAGCAAAAATGTTTGAAATTCTCCAGGCCTCTTGGGTTAACAGGAATTTGGTCATTTTTAGCTTAACTTGACAAAGTCAAGATAAGCTATTGCCTTCACGTGTGCAGAAGTCTGTTAGTCTGTGATGTCTGTTCACATTTTCTTTAGCACAGGCTACACCCCATAGTTCTTGTCCAATCATCATGAAATTTCATTTGCAGGTTCAAGGTCATGTCTAGATGAGAACTTCCCCGTTTGGTTGTGATCGGTGATGGCTGCGCGGAACCAAAACCCGAAAACATTTAGCAGAGTCTGCAGGTTGTATTTATGCAGGGATTTCATTGTAACTTGGTAGGATGACTCTATAAGGTCTAGATGAGAACGTCCTATTTTCCACTCTGTACTTTTTTTTATTACACCCTGTACTTTTATTTGGAACTCGAGTACTGTTGTCTGTTCAGGAATGAAACATCTTTGCACATCTTCATTACTTAATTTCAGTCAGCAAAAGGTGTGTGAAAAATAGTGATCAACATTGTGAAACAGTGTAGCCCACTTAATTGTATATCTGATGACGCAGATGGTGCACATGTCTTCAACCAATCTAACCCTGCCTGTACTGCAGTGCGGAGTTACGATGTTGGGGAGCTGGCAGCTGCTCGTCATTGCTCAGTGGTTCTCTCCGGGTACTCCGGCTTCCTCCACCCATAAAACTGTCATGGTCATGATTAGCCGTTGTGCATAAGTATGTGACCTTAAACACCAATAAATATAAATAATAATTGTTATATAATAGAATAAATGCTCAGGTTATCTCTAGAATATGGTGGCTCAGTGGATACAGCATTGAACTTCTAACTGAAAGGACCACAGTTTGATCCTGACCAGCGGTAACTGTGTTGTGTTCTTTGGAGAGGCTCTTAACCAAGCCAGAAAATAAGCAGACTGACATCTGCAAAATGAGGTCCCCAGAGGATAAAGTTAGAGATGCTAC
The DNA here is from genome assembly GCA_031216915.1 of Pictodentalium vernedei. Lineage (NCBI taxonomy): Eukaryota > Metazoa > Mollusca > Scaphopoda > Dentaliida > Dentaliidae > Pictodentalium > Pictodentalium vernedei. The sequence goes on along the minus strand of CM062288.1, from coordinate 49,822,440 downwards.
CCTGCACAGCAGGGTAGCATCACTAAATTCACCCTCTGTGAACCCAAACCTGAATCAGGGTCTCAAAACTAAACAGAAAGAGATACCCAGAGGATAAATTGGCCCACTGTATGGGATAGCATCATCAAATTCATCCTCTGGGGACCTCATTTTGAAAATGTCAGATTGCTTATTTTCAGGCCTACAGGCACAGTGGCACTATGTATTAAGATGTACTGCACATCAGTGGTGCACTTGCCTTCAACCATTGCAAACTCTGTTGTACGTTGGGAGGCTGGCAGTTGCTCACTGCTGCTCGGTGGTTCTCTCAAGTGCTCCTGCTTCCTCCACCTGTAAAAGTGTCATTAATACCCAGTAAATAAATAGATCTCTAGAATACAGGAAAGTGACCAAAGCCCTGTAAGTTGAATTTTTTCTGTTAATTGAATAATTCTCACAGGCAAAGTGGCTATTAAATTAACAGGGTTCTGCTGTGCATCATTTACTTTTCAGCTGAAGAAACTATTTTCAGGAAAAAAATCTGAGTTTGATCTTATTTTGATGCCACTGATGATATTGCGTTTTGTCATTCTTCAAAAAAAATGTTGAGCTGCGATTGGCCACCTTGTTGGGGTGCAACTGAGATGTTTTGTGAATATTTAAGTGAGAAAACGGCAGACACCAGTTTTGAACATATTTCAACAGAGCAAGGTGATAAATAAGCCATTTATACTTTTCACAGGCTGCTAGGAAGAGCATTAGAAAATCACTGCATTTGGAACATATCACGATAGCTTTCCATTATGACAAATTCCTTATAGTTATATGCAGTGGCTCAGGGTATATAAAATTTTGATGTGATATATTGGCCAGAGAACCCTGCCACAGACCCGAATAACAATGTGAAAGACTATGTAGCTGAAATGCCTTGAAAACATAGCTTATGACCCCCTTAACTGGAACAATCTCAATTCATGGGTGCATTCCAGTGAGGGGTCATAGGCTTTGTTTTTATACCCCCCGCAAACAAAGTTTGGGAGGGGGGGGGGGGGTATATAGGAATCACCCTGTCCGTCCATCTGTCCATCCATCTGTCTGTCTGTCCATCCTTATAAGCGCAACTCCACCTAAACCGTTTGAAGAATTTTCATGAAACGTTACACAATGGAAGAACTCCATATGAAGATGTACATGAAGCAATATAATTCCGTTCTGACATTTCCAAGGGGAGATAATCTAACTTATACATTTTAATGTACCAAAAAGGCTACAACTGAGGCGCGGGGGGAATCACTTTGTGAGCTTGCAGTACCTCTAGTTTATGCACATATTGAAAAGATAAATATTGAATCGTGATTTTTAGGAAGATGGTTGTCTAACTCATAACAATAAATAACGGACTAAAGTAAAGTTTATATTTACCAAACATATGGTAGCAACAATTTTACTCATTCTAAGCTTTCTGGTCAGCAGCTCTCTAAATGCCAAGAGTATGGATGACCACTAAAACCATCTGGCTGTAAGAAAAATCATAGAACCCCAAGCATATTTCAGCCAGGGACCCCAACACCGGTCCACTGGGTGAATCTGTGCACATGTTTCAGTAAAGTAATGTTCCAGAATATTTGGAATTCAAATCCAAAGACGGGGTGGATGGTCCAAGTGAGTGAGTTAATAGAGAACTACTCATTGGAGTTCTCAGACTTAGAAGTGGGGACAACCTTGGGTAAAAAATTATGGAAATTTGCAAGTTACATTCTAAGTGTGCTGGCAGTTGTTTCTAGGCAAGTCTTGGCTGCCTATATAGGTAGCCAAGACTTGAGTAGAATCAACTGCAAGGCCACGGGATGTGGACATTCTTTAGTTATGCTCTTCAAATTTCATTTACATACATCAATAAAAAAGTTTTGAGTTTCCCAATTTTGTAGTTATATTGGCAGACACTGCATGCAGGCCTCTCCATACAAGGTGAGCATTTACTCATGCGTGCCTCGTTCTTGCCTAAACATTTTTTAAGGAGAGCTCCTCGGTACACGCCTCGAGCTGTCGAAGTACTCAGTCCATAATCGCAAATGTGGATTCCGCCTGACAATAAACTGACCGCAAAAGCGCTCGGGAAATTCGGAAGTATTTTCAATTTAAATTTTTGAGTGCAAAGTCTGACACAACGTCAACTTCTAATTTCCTATTTAAATTCTGCATTTTGTCGCGACTCACGTCTCAGGAGCAGTCTGGTGCACATTGTTCTATGAATGTAATGTATTTGTATAGGATATTAGTAATATCCTAAACTAATAAAGTGTTAGTTAAGTTGACATTTATCTTGATAACTCACAAGTTGATAACTCTCTTGCTCCTTGCCCCCCCCCCCCCCCCCCCCTCCTCTGTATGTCAGATTGAAAACTTGAACACATCTAGACTCTAGAGACCAATAAATTGTCCACTCCATTAAAGGTTAAATGAGCTTTTTCCCATTGTTGGAATCCACTCGCCTTAATGACCAGAAGGAGAACAACTCGCCACTCACCTAATCATTCTATCGGGAGAGCTCCTACCCACACCCCTGATTTTTTTCTTACGGAGAGGCCTGACTGCATGGCAATACAAACATCCAATGATGGGGTTCTGTTGCAGTGGAGGATTGCCTGAGAATCAAAACAATTTTTTTTGTCTGATGGGTCAACATCAAATTTGAGCATTAACAAAACATTAAAATAAAGAATAGTTGGCTTTATTTAAAAAATCGAGAGTGATGAGCTCATAATAATGTGACAAAAGTACATTTATTCTGGCTTGTTAAGATGAATTCCATTAAGTTAATAAAATTGATGTCTGTTCAATAGGCTTTTAAGAGAAATCAGTGTCGTATTCATGGTCAAGTATTTTTAAAGAGATGTCATCTTTTCTAATTTAACACTGGCTATATTAGGACAAAAAACTTCTGCTTCAAATACCAACGTGATTTAATTAATTTGAGCACTTCTTTTATTCCTTTCTTTCCTAATCTTTCCCCATCAGCTTTCTAATGGTCGCTCTATTCTGTTGATATTTGCATATTTAAGAATGCTGGACACTCACAGCTTTATTGAAAATAACAAAGAGCTTTGATCTCATTGACTCTTTTCCCCAACTCTTTTGCTGACAGGTCCATGTAACCTGTTTATGGAGATGTTGGGTTGAAAATGTATTGAAAGCAAACAGGCTTTTTGGCCATATTATTTTTATATGCTTGAGTTAAAACTATTCCTTAGTTTTTTCTTGAACATTAATTTTTTCAAATGAAGGTTTCCAGTTGGAATATTGAAACATAGTTTGATTTACTTGTATTAATAATTACAGTAATGTAACTCCTTGCATGCTGTTGGTAGATATTTCTGCCCAGGACATGAAATCTCTAGCCCTTGAAATGAGTATAATTTAGTTTAAACAATATTTATTTTAAAATTTCTTCACCATGTACAATTTCTAACAATTTATTTATTTATTAGTTATTTATTGGTGTTTAAGGTCACATACTTATGCACAATGGCTAATCGGGACCGTGACAGTTTTACGGGTGGAGGAAGCCGGAGTACCCGGAGAGAACCACCGAGCAACGACGAGCAGCTGTCAGCTCTTCAACATCTGAACTCTGCACTGCAGCACAGGCAGGGTTGGATTGGTTGAAGACATGCGCACCATCGACGTGCAGTACGCCTCAGCACACAGCGTCATCGTGCCCCCATGTAGGCAATCGGGGTGAAGTGTCTTGCCCAAGGGCACAACGCGGTTGCCGCAGGTGGGATTCGAACCGAGGACCTCTCGGCTTGCAGCCTGCACCTCTCCCAACTGAGCCACCGCACCCCCAATTTTCAAACAATAATCTATGGTGTGGATTCGGCAGTAAGCTAACAGCTTATAAGTAACCATCTCCACTCACACAACGGTTACAAATAACAGTGAGAAGACGATGAGAAAGATCTAATCAGTCAAACCTTAGTAGCTTGTGAACCATTTTCTAGTATGAAAGTACAATTGAGAAAACAAATGGAAAGAAAAGAAAATATGAGAGAGATTGAATTTATAACAATGGAATACTGGAACCAACTTCCTAGGCAAGGAATAATTACTGGGCTACAATAAGAGATAAGTCTGTTCTGAGAATCAATATCCAAGCAGCAGAGGGGTATATGAGTCAATGACCCCCCAAACCATTTCCATACTCAATGGAATTCCGAATATATTCCACTATCTGCTAGGCTTACCATTGATTTTTATTACTCACAGGCAGAGGAATGAGAAATCAAGGTACGCTGGAGAAAGTAATTAACCCCTTTTGGGCTCACAAGGCTGGCCTTTCTGTCCACGAAATAATCTCTCCCATTTTAGTATCATAATTGGAAGTCTATACGCGGGGTAATGAGTATAATTTGTGCACATTTAACAAAATTTTCCCCAGTAAATTGAATGGACTTCTTTATCAATGATTTATAGAGTTAACTGGTTGAAAGCTAGATTATTTTTGGTGGTCGGAATTTGTTCATTAGTATTTATTTTATTACAAATTATTGGAGTGCCCATAGGCACTCCAATAATTTGTAATAAAACAAACTTATACAAACAAAATATCATTTGCTCTTGAAACATGAGCAAAGAAAATGCTGGTTTTTGTTCTGGTACCCTCACTTTTTTGAAAACCCTGATAGTGGCTTCTTGCACTCAACCAGTTAATGAGATGAATTTTTTTATCAAATCTAGTGCTGGCTGCTTCACAGCACTGAAGAGTTACACATGACATTTCAGTAAAGTGAGGAACTGATTCCTATGTCGACGCCATTGTGGTTTGATTAAATGAGTAACCCAAACTGGAAGCACTAATTGGTCACTTCTAGAAGTTTGATGGGGATTGTATTTCTAATTATCTCTCTCTGAATAATTGCACAATTGTCACACTTTCTGTTGTAGAAGGTTTAATAAATTACATGTATGTATAAAGCTAATTATCTTGACACCTTTGATTAACTTTCTACCTGTCACTTTGAATCAGATTAGTATATGATTCATGTATAGCATGGGGGTGTGTACTATTCTAATGGATGAGTTGATAGAAGGTTTACAGATAGTTGTTTAATGGCATGGGTAATGTTCTTCCCGGTCTTTTATAATGATTTTTTCACTAGTCTAATGACTGTTAGAACTCTAGCAGAACAAATGACTTCTGTAAAAGCAAAAGAAACATTTCCTATGAGAGGTTATGTGCACTGTTTTGGGGGCAAAAAATGGAAAATTAAAAATTGAAAAGAGAGTGCCTGGACTTAGCATTGGGTAGTTAAGAGCATTGGTGGATCTCGGAGGCTGTGGGAACCCCCAGGAAGTGAAGCAGTGCTTGCTTATTATGGTAAATAAGCTCTCTTTTACTGGTAAAATAGGACCCAGTCACTAATGCTTGGAAGTCCTTTAAAACGTTAAAATGGGTATAAATGATTGACTGAACTTGACTTTATTTATCTCCATGTTGCTGTCATGACAAGCCATTGTGCAGAAATATGTGACCTTAAACATCAATAAATAAATAAATAAATGGATGGTGGATCTTGGGGAGGCCACCAGTACACCCCCCTCCCCCCATTTTTAATACTAAACCTGTTTTGTCGGGAGCGTGGTGGCTCAGTGGTAGACTGTTGGACTTCTATGCTAGAGGTCCCGAGTTCGATCCCTGTCTGGGACAACCCACGTTGTGTCCTTGGGCAAGGCACTTTATCCAGGTTGCCTACATGAGGGCACGATGACGCCGTTTACTGAGGTGTACTGCATGTTGATGGTACACATGTCTTCAACCGCTGTAACTTGAGCAGAGCTTGAACTGAGTTAGAATGTTGAGGAGCTGACAGTTGCTCGTCGAGGCTCAGTGGTTCTCTCCGGGTATTCGGCTTCCTCCACCCGTAAAACTCACGGTCACGATTAGCCATTGTGCATACCGTAAGTATGTGACCTTAAACACCAGTAAATAAATAAATAACATGTTTTGTCACAAGCACGAAGACCAGGGATCACAGTATTGTGCACATTAAAACATGACCATCCCCTGCAGTGGAGGATGTCCTTGTGTTATTGCTGATAATATCATACCACATGCATACATCTATAGATCTGCACAGTCAACTGTCAACCATTATAAATTATCTGTTCTAAATGAGTCTGGATAAAATTGCAGGAATATTGTGGCTGAAAACTTGTTTTGTGCAAAGAAGTCGCTGGAGGGCCACAGTGGCCTTCCATTTCCAAAATTTCTCCAAGGACCCCACTGACAAGGATGAGATTGGAATCTGCTGCTGAAGAGTTAAGCATGTAGATGACTAGTTGGTAATAAAGGTGCACATCAATTGGTAGCCATATCGTCGCTTGAGTGCTAGAATGTTCTATGTCCCCTGGGACATAAAACATCCTAGCACTCAGGCAACCATATGTCTTCTACAAATCATTTCATGGGTGCAATAAGGTACCATCTGCAATTGGTAGCTATATGTCTTCTACAAATCATTTCATGGGTGCAATAAGGCACCATCTGTAATTGGTAGCCATATGTCTTCTACAAATCATTTCATGGATGCAATAAGGCACCATCTGCAATTGGTAGCCATATGTCTTCTACAAATCATTTCATGGGTGCAATAAGGCACCATCTGTAATTGGTAGCCATATGTCTTCTACAAATCATTTCATGGATGCAATAAGGCACCATCTGTAATTGGTAGCCATATGTCTTCTACAAATCATTTCATGAGTGCAATAAGGCACCATCTGTAATTGGTAGCCATATGTCTTCTACAAATCATTTCATGGGTGCAATAAGGCACCATCTGTAATTGGTAGCCATATGTCTTCTACAAATCATTTCATGGGTGCAATAAGGCACCATCTGCAGTTAGTTGGTAGCCATATGTCTTCTACAAATCATTTCATGGGTGCAATAAGGCACCATCTGTAATTGGTAGCCATATGTCTTCTACAAATCATTTCATGGATGCAATAAGGCACCATCTGCAGTTGGTAGCCATATGTCTTCTACAAATCATTTCATGAGTGCAATAAGGCACCATCTGTAATTGGTAGCCATATGTCTTCTACAAATCATTTCATGGGTGCAATAAGGCACCATCTGTAATTGGTAGCCATATGTCTTCTACAAATCATTTCATGGGTGCAATAAGGCACCATCTGTAATTGGTAGCCATATGTCTTCTACAAATCATTTCATGCATGCAGTAAGGCACTATCTGCAGTTGGTAGCCATATGTCTTCTACAAATCATTCCATGGGTGCAATAAGGCACCATCTGTAATTGGTAGCCATATGTCTTCTACAAATCATTTCATGAGTGCAATAAGGCACCATCTGTAATTGGTAGCCATATGTCTTCTACAAATCATTTCATGGGTGCAATAAGGCACCATCTGTAATTGGTAGCCATATGTCTTCTACAAATCATTTCATGGGTGCAATAAGGCACCATCTGTAATTGGTAGCCATATGTCTTCTACAAATCATTTCATGCATGCAGTAAGGCACCATCTGCAGTTGGTAGCCATATGTCTTCTACAAATCATTTCATGGGTGCAGTAAGGCACCATCTGTAATTGGTAGCCATATGTCTTCTACAAATCATTTCATGCATGCAGTAAGGCACTATCTGCAGTTGGTAGCCATATGTCTTCTACAAATCATTCCATGGGTGCAGTAAGGCACTATCTGCAGTTGGTAGCCATATGTCTTCTACAAATCATTCCATGGGTGCAATAAGGCACCATCTGCAATTGGTAACCATACGTCTTCTACAAATCATTTCATGGGTGCAGTAAGGCACCATCTGTAATTGGTAGCCATATGTCTTCTACAAATCATTTCATGCATGCAATAAGGCACTATCTGCAGTTGGTAGCCATATGTCTTCTACAAGTCATTCCATGGGTGCAATAAGGCACCATCTGCAATTGGTAACCATATGTCTTCTACAAATCATTTCATGGGTGCAATAAGGCACCATCTGTAATTGGTAGACATATGTCTTCTACAAGTCATTCCATGGGTGCAATAAGGCACCATCTGCAATTGGTAGCCATATGTCTTCTACAAATCATTTCATGGGTGCAATAAGGCACCATCTGTAATTGGTAGCCATATGTCTTCTACAAATCATTTCATGGGTGCAATAAGGCACCATCTGTAATTGGTAGACATATGTCTTCTACAAGTCATTCCATGGGTGCAATAAGGTACCATCTGCAATTGGTAGCCATATGTCTTCTACAAATCATTTCATGGGTGCAATAAGGCACCATCTGTAATTGGTAGCCATATGTCTTCTACAAATCATTTCATGGGTGCAATAAGACACCATCTGCAATTGGTAGCCATATGTCTTCTACATATCATTCCATGGGTGCAATAAGGCACCATCTGCAATTGGTAACCATATGTTTTCTACAAATCATCCCTTGGGTGCAATAAGGCACCATCTGCAATGGTTTAGCATCGCATATTGTGCCTTGTGGCACTCAAGGATGAAATACTCACTGTCTGGAAACATGATCGGGCGGGTATGAAATGATGAAAAATGGCCATAAGTATTATTAAAAATTAGGCCAGCTGTCCAGGTTGATCATTTCATCCCAAACAGACAAAATGAGCATCGACCACGACTACAGTACTATGAGAGAACTTGAGCAAAAATGATTGATGAATCCCGGACATTTGCCCCTATTGCATTCAAGAAAGCGGACATTTGCCCGAGACGTACATTTAGTCTGCGGACATTTGCCCTGGTATCGTTGGGTGCGTTGCATCATTTCAGTTGTCGGACAGCATGTTTCACCATCTCCGTTGTTCCGGCGGCAACTCAAACATCAACTGGGAATTTTGGCCAACTTGTCTTAAACAGTCTGAACTATCTTCCCACATTTGCAAGAAACTGCTTGTTTGATGTCATGTCGAGCCATCAAATTATTCTTTACTAGCAGGCCTGAAAATAAGCAATCTGACATTTACAGGATGAGGTCCCCAAAGGGTGAATTTGATGATACTATCCCATACAATGGGCCAATTTATCCTCTGGGTACCTCTTTCTGTTTAGTTTTCTGAGTTTGCTTTAGGAGGATGCACTATCTTACCGGGGCAAATCTTACTGATGATTGCTTATAAAAGTTGTCTGTAGAGAAGCCAACTATGAAGCCACTACAGTAATTATGCTTTACGAGGCCTCACAAGGTGAAACTGTTTGTTTTAACATGAAAGCTGCCGGTAATGTAAGAATGCTTTAGTAGGCTTCAATATTTTACAGGGGCAAATGTCTTGATTTAATTTTAGCATTTGTCCATCTGGGGCAAATGTCCGTTCTGCTATTGGTGCAGATTGTCTGTATCCCGTGATTGATCGAACTAACATCACTACTTTTTGAGCTGCTGACCTGTTACTCCCAGTTTAAAAACACATGTTGCCATACATTTTTTGAGCTTCCAATTCAAGTTATTTGCGATGGCTAATTGGAAAAATGGTGATTTGGTGGAAATGTGTGTACATGGGTGATTTATTTTGTTGAAAATATTGTGGTTAGTGGATATTATCATACCATGGTGTTTAAACCTTCCACCTGTCTATGGAGTGTAACTGTAAAAAAGATTTCTCAACAATTGGGGGGGGGGGGGGGGGGGGGGGATTCAAGATGTGAATAAGAAAGTACAGAGATGTTCAGTGAGTTGATAGGTATTGTCTCACAGAAAGGTTACTGGTGAGCATGATGGTGAACCTGGAATAAAATACTCTACAGGATGGGGGATGCAGGAGGCTCCCATACAATAATGAAGCCACCTCCATATCTGTTCCACTCGGTCACGCTGTACTTGCAGAGTTTCTGCAGCTCTTTGTATTTCTTGAAAGATTTTGAACTTAGAAATCACATGCCAAGGACCTGAAAAGTCTCTGGCAAATAATTGGACTCTTCCTTTAAAACTCTGAAAAAATGGAATATCAAGCTCTTTTAATATCAGTGTGCAGGGATTTAATCTATTTGAGCTTATTTAACCCTTTTCCTAACGTAATAGTCAAAACCCGCCAGTGCAATTAACAAAAATCACCTTTCAATTTTTATTATCTTTTTTTAATTTTTTGTCTCAAAAACATAGCTTATGACCTATCATTGGAACGAGCTCATTGAGCTCGTTCCAATGATGGGGTCATCTATGTTTATGAAGCAAAAATTAAAAAAAATTATTCTAGAATTTTGTTTGCAGGTGTTGTCTTTCTTTTATGTTAGGTAAAGGGTTAAACAGGAAATGATAGAATAAATGCCTACTTTATTGCTGTTAACTTAATACACCCTTAAATCCTTTACCCAAAACAGGCGATATCAGAATTTAATATTTTAAATATTATTTTTTCAAATTTTTCCAAAAATTTCAACAACACAACTTCATTGGAACAAGCTTGATGAGCTCATTCCAATGAGAGGGGCACATGATGTGTTTTTGTTGAAATTTTTTTTTTAGAAATAATTGGGTTTTTTTCAACTGTTAAATTTGTAAATTACATGAGAGGATTTGGATCATACATTTGGTGTTAATTGAATATTTTGCATTGCTAAGTGGCGAGAGCATGGTGGATCAGTGGTTACTAGAGCTGTAGGTTTTTAAATTTCTTGTTCGGTTTCGGTTTTGGTTTTTCAGGTGGAGTAAAACCTTGGTTTGGTTCGGTTTTCGGTTTGTTCATGAGGCCAAATAAAATTCAATAAAACTCATTCTTATGTCCGGAGTCATAACTGAATGGCAGTGAAATTGAGTGAAACTCAATGAATAAGCTATAATACATGAAGAATCAGGAAGGCCAATATAATAATTACCTAAATATACAGAACTTTTATAGTGCTTGGCCGTTTTTCGAGGTCTGACCCCTACACGCAACTTGAGGAAAGCTGCAAACACAACTAAACTGAAATGTCGGAAATTCACAGAATGTAGCCTTCCCAGAGTAGTGAGAGTACCCAGACACTGCCATTGGCAGTGTCTGGGTACTCTCACTACTCTGGGATGGCTACATTCTGTGAATTTCTGCAACAAGAGAGTATTTAATAAAAAACAAAAAACCTTAGGTTACGAGATGTCGACGGTTTCGGTTTTTAAAAAAAAACGAAAAACCTCTGTTCGGTTTCAGTTAACCTACAGCTCTAGTGGTTACAGCATTGAACTTCAAACCGAAAGGTCAATGGTTCAGTCCCCTCCAGGGTTAGCTGCATTGTGTCCTAGGGCAAGATACTTCATCCCAATTGCCCATGTGGGGCATTTTGGCACTGTGTACTTAAGACGTACTGCACGTCGATCATGCACTTGTCTTCAACCAATGTTAACCCTGATTGCGCGATGTTAGTATGCTGGGTAGTCTGACTTTTGCTTGGTTGTTCTCTCCGGGTACTCGGGTGTCCTCCACCCATAAAACTGTCTGACACAAGGTGGCCCTGGGTGTCAAAAGTGTCATTAAGCCCCAATAAATAAATAATTTGCTAACTGACTGTTTAAGAGGCTCACTCCTGTTATTTCCCAAATATTCCAGAAGAGTCATAAGTTACAAGTGTACTCCAGTTAATTGAATTTTTTAATTGACTGCTTTCATTGAACCATTCATTGCAGAAACTTGACCATTTTACTACCAATTGGTTATTGAAGAAATCCTTTAATTGAATATAAAAATTCTTGTTAAGGCCTAAAAAATGTTAAAAATCTGTTAACCCTTTACCCAACGAAGTCGATATCAAAATTTATTATTTTAAATATCATTTTTTGAAATTTTTCAAAAAATTTCGACAAAACATTATCATGTGACCCTTCGTTGGAACGAGCTCGACGAGCTCCTTCCAACGAGGGGTCACATGATATGGTTTTGTTGAAATTTTTTGAAAAATAATATTTTTCCAACTGCAGAATTTGCATATTACTCGGGCGATTCATTGGGTAAAGGGTTAACATTGTCCTGCATGGTCCTTTTTGCTGTCACATGCTTTCTTTTTATAATCAATGCAAACTTGAAAAAAAAAATTAAATGGTTTATGTCTGATATTTTACCCAAGTTAATAAAATTGATAAATTTGTCACTTGAGTACAAAAAGGCTTTGCAATGCTTTAGCTTGCACTCAAGTGATGAAATGCACCACCGCCCATGCTATTCTGTGGATTTTGAGGCCTCGGCCATAAAAGAAACCAAGAACATGAACTTTTGATGGCAAAAAAATAATCACAAAAATAAGAAATAAAATTAAAAAAAACACAGGCCAGGCATTTTTTTACTGGCATTCTCAAAAATGTAGGAGAAATCGCTTCCCTCGCATGGCCTCTCCCTGGGAGTGATTACTCTCCTCAGGCTTACAAAGGCTAAAAGTGACAAAATGAAGTTTCACTTAATAATGAATTCTGCCTTTGTACATTTTATTTAGTGCTGCAGACAATGTAGTCTCAGTGAGAGGGCTACACAATGTGACCGCCTTATAGAGGCCACTAACATAGCAGAGATCTGAAAAAATGTGGGTTTTAGGAATAGGCTGTTATGGTAATCATTATTTTCTAAGGCCAGGAGGGCTAGTTTTCGCCCTCCTTAATTTTTTTAAGGCGACCAGTAGGTGAGTGAATAAATCGCTGTCCTGAAAATGCCTGCCTGCCCAAATGCAATTTTACAAAAAATGGCCTGAGAAACAGAGGATCTACTTTGTGGGGCCTCGGCAGATATTTGTGAGAAAATATGAAAGTTTCTTTATATCCCAGTTATTTGCCTTAAAATTTTTGCATCAGAACTCTAAAATAATACAGATTTCTCAGGCAGTTTTCTCTGAAATTTTTGATAAGTAAGGAAGGTTCTTTTTCAACGTCGACAAAACTGTTGAAAATCGTTCGAATTGCCTGAAAAATTTAAAATGTTTATGCTCAAGAAAATCATTAAAGTCTGAAGCTTGTTTTTAATGTTGAAAGTTTTCATAATATATGTTAAGGTTGATCTTGGCAATGCCATTACTCAACAAAAGTTTTGAAAGAATTAAGGCCAGAAAAGTTAAAAATTTGTTTCTTGAGCCTTCCTACATGGTCATTTTGGCTGCCTTATGCTCTTTTTTTTTTTAGCTCACCTGACTGCAAGTCAATGTAAGCTACTGCCATCACTTGGCGTCTGTCATCTGTTAACTTTTGGAAACTTTTCTTCACAACCATTAAGCCAAATTCAAACATATATTGCACAGACCATCTATGGACTATACCCTTTCTATTTTGTTCAAATGAAGTAGAGGTCATCTACGGGCTTTGGTTAATGCCCCAAAAGCCTAAAAATCTTTAAAAACACATCCCTTGGAGTTGAAGATTAGTTTGTTCAAGGGAAGTTGGTAGGTCCATATGTGGGAGCATATCCATTTCGGGCTCTGCCCAAAATTTGTAATTTAAGAACCAGTTGGCCAATTTGAACCAAACTTGGCATGAAGTATAAGTGAATCCTAAGTAATTGATTGATGTCCGAAAAAATTTTTTTACAGCCCTGTGGGAACCCTTAGGCCAGGCCCAGGCATTGCCCTTAGGGCAATATGGGGAATAAGCTTTAAAAATCTTCTTCAGATGCACCAGTCAGATTCTTTTGATATTTGGTATACAAAATCTCTAGGGGGGTCATATTCAAGTTTGTTCAAATTGAGTCGTCCCAGGGTTAATATTTGGGCTCTTTATTGGAGCCCAAAGTTTAACTTAGTGCAATATGAGAAAATTTCTTTTAAAATCTTCTTCAGATCCACCAGACAGAATTCTTTCATATTTGGTATACAACATCTCTAGGGTGGTCAGATTCAAGTTTGTTCAAAATGAGTCCCTAGGTCAATATTTGGAGTCTAAATTTTAACTTTGTGCAATATATGGAATATTATTTAAAAATCTTCTTATTCAGATTCAAGTTTGTTCAAATCGAGTTCCTCGATTTTTTTGATATTTGGTATACAGCATCTCTATTGCGCTTAGATTCAGATTTGTTCAAATCAAGCTCCTGGGTTAATATTTATGCTCCCTATGGAAGCCTGAATTGTAACATAGTACCATATGAGGGAATTTCTTTAAAAATCTTTTTCCACATCCACCAGTTAGAATATTTTCATATTTGGCATACAACATCTCTAGGGGGTCAGATTCAAGTTTGTTCAAATCAGGCCCTTGGGTTAATATTTGGACTCTTTATTGGGGTCCATAGTTTAACTCCGTGCAATGTGAGAAAATTTCTTGAAAAATCTTCTTTGGATTCAAGTTTGTTCAAATCGAGTCCCTGAGTTAATATTTGGGCTCTGTATGCTGGTCACTTACTGATACAGGTGAGCATTTTAAGCTCACATGAGCCTTTGGTTTTCTTATCAGTGCATTTTTTTAATTATCAGTGCATTTTTTTTATTATCAGTGCAAACTTGAAAAAATAAAAACATTAATTGGTTGTCTGAAAAATTACTCAAGTCAATAAAATGAATGAAATTGTCCCTTGAGAAAACAAGGCACCATCTGCCTAAAGCATTGCAGATGGCACCATGTTGCTATCAAGAGACGAAATACACCACTACCCATGTTATTTTGTAGTTTATGAGGCCTAAACATAAAGCCAATAGAAGTTATCTCTGCCAACATGTATGGTATATGGAGATTTAATACCTGTGATAAAGATACTAATCTTCTTGAAGTAACTGAACATTAGGACATCTTTTCCTGTTAACATTTCCAGACTTGGGAAATTATTAGCTTACTAGACTTTGATAAAAGCAAACCGCAGGTGGTGGTGCTCTGTAGGTGGGGGGGTCATGAAGAGGATGGTGGTGGGTGGGGTCAAATCAACAATTTTTTTTTATGATTTTTTAACATAGCATAAATGTATCAGCATAATTGACAACTAGATCTGGATACAACATGGTGTTAGTGGTGGTCCATGAGCTGAAAATTCGTATGTTTTTTTCTTTTGTTTTAGTTTAAACAATATTTATTCAATAAGTATGCTATATGTTACAATATTGAACACCAATAAAAGTGTCAATATATATAGAGAACACGAAGAATATAACATATACTAACAAAAAAACATTATTATGTAATCTGACAGAAAACTGGGAGCTTATGTTAGTCATCTCCCGGGGTCATTCAGAAATTTACACTTTTGTTAAAAAAAAATTCTTTTGTTTTGTCCCTGCTCGAACTTTTCCCTGAAATCCATCCCATTTCCCTGAAAATCACCCTCAGGTTCCCTGAAAAATTATTCTGGAGGTTAACATGTCTGCTTTTAACACTTGGCCTGTTATTTTATAGTCTCGTGTGTTGATGCATATATCAAATTAGCCACTAACAAAAAAGAATTGCCCAGATGAAAAATGATAGAAATATAAAAAAATTCAGGAGGCATCAGAGTGAGTAATACACTGAAAATGACTTTAACCCTTTACCTAACAAATTGCCCGCATCCGCCTGCATAATTTGTAAATTAAGCAGTTGAAAAAAAAAAAAAAATTTCGAAATATTTCAACAAACCTATATCATGTGAATCCTCATTGGAACATTGGAATGAGCCAATGAAAGGGTCACATGATATGGTTTTGTTGAAATACAGTGGAACCCTGTTAATTGAATAGCCACTTTGCCAGTTAAAATTATTCTATTAACAGGAGTATTCAGTTAATGGATTTTGCCAATTTCCTGTATTCTAGAGATAAACTTTGCATTTATTCTATTATATCTTGTTTGACAGAGCTCCATGAGCTCTGTAAAACAAGATATATACAGATTATCACCACAGTGTGTGTCTCTGGGAATTCAGATCAAGTCAAGTTGTAGGAACATTAGTATTTCGATGAGCCCGTTGGTGAGTCGAAATGCGATTTTGTGCCTACAACGAGACTTTATCAGAATATCTGGAGACACACACTGTGGTGAAGATAAATTTATCTCACAATATTGACCACAACATGTGTTATAAAACTATTTTAAGAGGAACTTTTTCATTTGCCTTATCGATGGAAAGATGCAAATTGAAAAACAGAATAGCGTTCATTGATCTCCATATTGAGGTCAGTGATAATGTTTACAACAATTACTGGCGAATTAAATATCCCTCTTGGTGTAAAGGTTTATTATATTTTAAAATATGCCGTTCATTTATTGAGGTGGAGTTTTCCACATTTCATAGCGAAGGCTAATCTTTTAACTTCAAGAGAGAAGCCTCGACTCAAGCGTTCAGGAAAATCTGAATAATAGGCTACAAACCAGCCCAAGATTCCGAAAAGTGCGCATAATTTAACTATTAGTTGTGTTAACTTCCCCAGTGACATTTTAGCTTGCCGTGTTACAGAACGTTTAGTTGGCAGATACTGTGTCAAAAACGGCTTGGAGAAAACAATATTAGATTCGGCTTCGCCTCACCTAATATTGTTTTCTCTGAAGGGAAAAACGCGAAGCGATTGAAAAATGATATTAATGCCGTTGTTTTGGCAACAGCAGAATCATGTGCTTGTATCAGGGACCCTTGATACGGATTCGGAACAACGGCCCAGATACATTAAACTTTAGTTGCGTAACAGTGCAAAAACGCCACGATTGTGAGATAAAATAGATTAAATGCCTGTATTGAATGGACTGAGGCCAAATAGGTTTTTAACCAGTGCAAAACTGGGGAGAGTCAGGGAAATTTCTAAACATGTTACAAGATTTTTTATTCAATTAATAGGAGTTTACTCTATAACCTATATTCAATTAACAGGTCAAATTTGTACTGGAGGTATAGTAAATGGTTTTGTGTTGGGAAATTATATTCAATTAACAGGGATACACAATTAAGAGATATCCAGTTAAGTGGGCTCCAGTGTATTTCTGAAAAATTGAAAAAAAATAGTAATTAAAATAACATTTTTTGATATTCTCTGTGTTGGGTAAAGGGTTAATTTGATTTTTGAAAGATCAGTGAGTGTATGTATTAATTTTATCCTCACCATGATGAAAATAAGGATTTCAGTGATAAAAGAAAGATAATTTGTATCTGTATCATACTCAAGGTGTGTTGCTGTGGGTGTGCATGTGGTGTTTTTCATATATTTTTATTCTTTTTTTTGAGAGTCTGACAAATAACTTTTACTTTAACTTCCTCCCTTCTTAAAATAAATAAATCACAGAGTACATCTCATCTCAGGTACTGAAATCTGATAGAGATGTACTGGGATGACCAAATGTGTTGTCATTGATACGTTTATGATACCATTAAATTTGTTGCTATTTCAGTTGAAATCACTTCATCACACTTTAAATATGTTATCTCTCAGTTCTTGTAACTCATTGACCCATTACTAAATTCACCTGAAATGGAAGGTAATTTCCACAAGTTGATTTTATGTTACTTGTGGTAAACCAGTTCCGCTTTACTAGTAAAATAGGACCCAGTCACCAATGCTTGGGGTGAAAGTCCTCTAAAATGGGCAACATGTAGATCAACGATTGACTACACTTGACTTCATCCCCATGTTGTGTCACGATTAGCCATGGTGCAAAAATATGTGACGTTAACCACCAACAAACAAACAAACATTTTATGTTACTTGATCTTTTTCCGATATTGAGTCTGATTCTTGGTGTTCATCTCTTTTACTGCAACTTGCTATTCTGTAATAGCACTGCTTCTCTAAATAATAATAATAATATTTATTGTCGTAAATATCTCCGAGTGATATGTGACTGCATACAAATAAAAACAAAACATAACATACATAAACACTAATTTGACAAGAGAAGAATAAGGAAAATGATTGGATTTTGTGAGGAGAAAAGTATATACACATGTATACACACACACAGGCACAAACATGATTGATACATTTGCACACACTTTCACACACATTTCCACAGATATATACGCACTTAGGCAAACAAACATACTTGCACATGCATCCATACACATATACATACATATGAATACACATGTATACACACACACATATATATATAATTGGGCACCATAATTCTCCATGTATTTTATATATATAATAAAATCTCTACATGTGCTAGTAGTATAAACTACAGGGAATCTACAGTCTAACGCTTCAGATACTGTCTAGAGTGCTAGCTGGGTTTTAGATTTCTGGCTTCTGAGTTGATACGCTGCATGAGTGAAGCACATTATGTAGGGCATAATGTCACTGTCAAGGGTTCCTATTAGGTATTTCATAGAATCCCACTGGTAAACGTCTAGCTGGTCGGAAACAGTGTTCCCTAAATGGCTCATCAATGATATGCGTGGAATGCCATACATTGGACACTGCATGTAAAAATACTGTCTGTCCTCAAGTTTTGTTGTACAGTGTGGACGAAATCTCTGACCAGCTGGACGGGGCGGGTATTTGTATCTCTCTGTTTCACTGTTTAGAGAATGTGGGCTGGTCCTCAGCTCTTATACATCCACACACAACATGCTAACAGTAAGAGGGTTGTACATTGAAAACTCACCCAGACCATACTCCTGCCAGAAAACGAATACGCAAGTTCAGATATAAAAAAAACAGTGGTCATTCTGAGATCTGAGAAACGTTTTATAACTTCCGTATTTTTTTTTTTATTAAAGACGTGCGAAATGTTGCCCCGGTCCTTATTTTCATTTATACACGTGACACCTGTCGCTCCAATTCACCAGTGACATGAATTAATGTGCCTGATTTGGAATTTACACATCCATTTTCCACGACTTTAATAATCTTCCATTTAAAATTCAGAACTAATTTTAGTGGGTTCCATATATTTTCACCATCAAAATTTCCATCCGTGTTCAGTTGTATTCATACATTCGTTTCGAAGGACGCTTGTCAATGGAAATTGCGAAATAAATTTTTGTACATGCCATAATATATACTTCACATCAGATTATCTAAAAGTTCATTTCAGGAATTCTGGTAATACCTTTAATAAACAAACACTAGATTTCAAGCTTGCAGTTTTATTCTGAACCACAGGCAAACAATAACATTAACTTAACTTAATTTAGAAAAAAATACACTTTGAATGTACAATTCAAGAGTATTAAAAAAATGATGATGAACATTGAATCAAAATTACATCACTCTCCTCACATTTTTCACTCTCGCAAACTTTATTTGAGGTGAGCGAGTTTCCACTCGCCTCCATTTTGCTCCCATTCGTCACTGATGCCTATATAGGATGTATGTATAGGATTAGGATGCCTGTGTAGGATGCCTGTATAGGATGTCTGTGTAGGATGCCTGTGTAGGATGTCTGTATAGATTGTCTATAGGATGCCTGTATAGATACGATGCCTGTGTAGGATGCCTGTAGGATATCTGTATAGGATGACTGTATAGGATGTCTGTATACGATGCCTGTGAAGGATGTCTGTATAGGATGTGTCTATAGGATGCCTGTATAGGATGTCTCTGTAGGATGCCTGTTTAGGATGCCTGTATAGGATGTCTGTGTAGGATGCCTGTGTAGGATGTCTGTATAGATTATCTATAGGATGCCTGTATAGATACGATGCCTGTGTAGGATGCCTGTAGGATATCTGTATAGGATGACTGTATAGGATGTCTGTATACGATGTCTGTATAGGATGTGTCTATAGGATGCCTGTATAGGATGTCTCTGTAGGATGCCTGTATAGGATGCCTGATGCCTATATAGGCAGCCAAGACTTCATTAGACACCACTGCTAAGTCAAAGTGTTGCCTTATTTTGAAGGAGCAAAAACAGTGGAATTCTCCAGGCTTTGTAAGAATATGATCTGAAGCCGACAAGAATCTAATGAACATTTTGCGAGAATCAACATTAATTCTATTTATTTATTTATTTATTTATTTATTTATTGGTGTTTAAGGTCACATACTTATTCACAATTGCTAATCGTGACTGTGACACTTTTACGGGTGGAGGAAGCTGGAGTACCCAGAGAGAACCACCGAGCATCAACGAGCAACTGTCATCTCCTCAACATTCTAACTCTGTTCAAGCTCCGCTCTTGCATGGTTACAGCGGTTGGAGACATGAGCACCATCGATGTGCAGTACGCCTCATTGTGCCCCCATATAGGCAACCGGGATAAGCATAGAAGTCCAACAGCCTTCCACTGAGCCACCACGCTCCCCAACATTGATTCTCATTGTTTTACTTGCAAGAATCATTTGCAGGATTTGTTCCCGATTCTCGGATTAATTTTCAGCTCTAGGAGAATAATTCTTTCCTTTTTTATATTTAAACATGCTGAGTGACAAATAGATGACTGTCAAAAATACAATACAATTTCCAGTGAAACCATTTCAAACTGATATTATCTGGGCCCTGCGAATCTTCAAATTTGATTCGCATTTCAAGTTGTTTTTCCGATTCAGTTTTCAAATATCTGTCTGCCGATAACTGAATATCGAATATCCCAATGATGATCATGGAAGTCTTCTGTCCTTTCTTTTCGTGTATAAATCATTATAAGTGGTCATTATTTCTTGCCAATTATGTTAATATCCAGAATAACTTGTCAGTCAGAGCTGTCAGGTGGTTATTATTTTAAACGTCGGTAGCTAGGCATGAATAAAATCATTAGGGGCAATGCCAGGTAGACGTTAATGTCCAAATGCATGTGCATGTATCAGTTGTGCCAACAGCTCAATAATGTGTGAACTTGAAAGAGCGGGAAGACGCTTGACTTGACAAACGCTGATCTATGCTGTCACCACATATACTAACTGGATATCTGATTTGATTCGAATTTGGTTCGAAATTGAACCTCAAAAACACAATTTGATTTGGACGGAAAAAAGTCTGCTTCACAGGGACCCAAATTTTACTTTATTTTCTCCGGAAAATGTCACAAATATTAATGTCAGGAGGGACAAGCTTTTTTAATGATAAAGCTTTGACAGTTGTTGGAACTGGTGAATTTTCCAGTAAAAGATGGAATTTCTGATGACCTACACTTGCATTTTAAAAATGGTATGTTGACAGTATGGTGCATATAACCTGGTGAAATGGTAAATTGGCATCAGGGTGAGGGCATGGGGAACTAGTCTCTAACTCGGCTCTTTAGGAAGGGGCGTGGAGGGCAGCTAGCAGGGATCACATAACTCCTGTAGGCTGATACTGATGACTAAGACACAATTTGTTGAATTTGATCAAGCAAGTGTTTGCTGCATTTTGAGCATATAAGACCTGAGAAATGGGCCTGGAGTGAACATTACGGACCTTGGTTTTCTGTTTTGTCTGGTGGGGGGAATACATTCCTATTTCAAGCAAGATAGTACTCATAAATTGATTTTATGACATGGTTTTTCTCCATTTTCCATTTGATCATCTACATTTCTGGTACTATGGTTCTGCATTCAAATTTTCTGGTGTCATTGCTCACGAACAAAATTTAAGAAGTGTGAGAAATTGCCTTTTTAAATGGACAGGCCTGAGTAAATGAAACTATATATGGATGCCCTCTGCCCCTCTTCTTTTGAGGGCAGAGTACCAAATCTAGGCCTCTAAAAATTAAACAAACGCTAATTTTTTTCATGTGTTGGTTATGCAAAAAGTCTGTGACATAACTTTTTTCTGTTCGTCCAAAATGTAAGCCAATTGGAGACATGTAACTGCATTTCCTCCATCTCAACATGTAACTCATGAGCTGGAATTCCCAAAATTGAATGGCCAATAAGAATCATCCTTATAGCTTACTGGACATACAACAGCCCTTGCAATTAGCGTCACTATTTGCTGTGCTGAAGCAAAAAATGCATAAAATTGTTTCGCATTGACGTCAAAATGTTGACAGAAACATTCAGAATGTGCTGTAAAATTGGCAATAATTAGTAGTCATTCATTTAACTAAGCTGCTTTCATAACCCTTTACCGAACGTATCGGCCAAAACCAGCCAGTGCTATTCACAAAAATCGCCAATTAATTTTCATAATTAGTTATTCAGAAATTTTGTTTGCAGGTGTCGTCTGCTTTTCATGTTAGGTAAAGGATTAACTGATTGAGTACTAAATTATTTATCAATGGTGATTTGAAACATTTTTTTTTTTTTCAGGGATACCAGATACCAGCAAGAGTAGTCTTAGTTTAGTGAGATTTTCTTCATAAATCATTGTTTTATTATAATTTATTGGAGAGTGCCAAGAGGCACTCTCCAATAAATTGTAACCAAACAATGTCATATAAACAAAATTTTTGCATCCAGTGTAAAGCACTTGTCAATAGAGCTATGATAGTGATTTCTAGCCCGCCCCAGTTAAAAAAAAAATAGAAAAGTAGTTAACAATTCCTCAATAAGGGTTATCAGTTGATTAACATAATCACACAATTTCCCACTCCTATCCTCTGAATATTAATTCAATAAACTATATAACAAGAAAATGTTTTGTGCAATCACAAGTGTGCGAGAAAATACCCAGAAAAAATTTTCTTCTTGAATCCGCAATAAAGAATGGGTGGAGTTTTTATTGTTATTCACACTTAATAACGATACTCAAATCCAATTTATTGATTCAGTTCATGGAAGGGTTTCCACATAATCTGTGTTTCTATCTGGTAGAAAATGAGACCGCAAATGCGATTTTCTATCTGATTTAAAAGACAAGGGATTAAAATCAAGATATTACCACCATCTTTGGAATAAATTTTATATATGATATATATATACTAGGGCTGTCACGATCAATTGATTAAACGATTGTTGATCGGTCACGGCGAAATCGATTAGTATTTTTCGTTGTCGAATAATCGGTATCCCATTTTAGATGTTTAATAATTAAAAGAAAATTTGATGGAAAAACTATTGTTTCTAAAGGTATTGAGTTAAGAACATCAATGTTAAACCCCTAAGAAGCCGTTGGAAGCATTTGTCTTCCAGGTACATTCATCAAAGCTTTGATCTGAATCTTTGAACCGTAGGTGTAATAATCAAGACCGGTCGGCAGTTGCGAAGATCGCAACTGCCGACCGGTCTTGATTATTACACTGATGGTTCAAAAGTTGAGAACATCAAAGCTTTGAATGTACCTAAAAGTTGATCGTCTTCGTTGTTTACTTGAGGTAAGTCAGCTGACTTGAACTTCATTTTTATCGACTTCAAAGAGAGGGGGGGGGGGGGGGGGTCATCGAGGTACGATTAATCGATTATTTGCGACGATTAATCGATTCCTAAATTGAAAAATCGTGACAGCCCTGATATATACTTTCACGTTTCTTTGTTGTATTCAAGATTAATAGTTTACATGCAGGTCTCATGGTTCCTGCTTGCAAAAATTGAGACCTCAAATTGGAAGTCTCGCTATACATGAAAAGCGGAATTTTAGGGGATAAAATTAAAATATCAATATTAAAGTTCAGATGTATGTTGAATATACTCAAAATCACCAGATAGCATTTATTTGGTATTTTTAGGACCAAGGTGTTAACTAATATATGTTTCATGCAGGGAACATGAGACCATGTCCCCTATCAACAAACAGAATAACGTATATGTCCTGTTTTTCGCTTCATTCGAATCATTTTAAAATTTGTTGCTGTACAGTAAATATTAGAAAGCAGACGTTGTTTTGGTAAAGTGTTAACTTTTATCATAACAGACTGGAGTGATTTCCCTTTATTCAATGTTTACGTACGCAATCTACGGGGCGAGATGCTCTAGATTCGTTTCAGTTTATGTTACATTAAATTAATGAAAAGAGACCTTATAATCAAATCGGTTTCATAAATAATTACCCATGTTTACATAACTAATCTTTTTGTACGTAATAACGGTACTTTTGTGTCTATTTTACTTCAGTTCAATGTATTTGTCTCAGTTGATTTCAAGTG
Organism: Pictodentalium vernedei; assembly: GCA_031216915.1. Lineage (NCBI taxonomy): Eukaryota > Metazoa > Mollusca > Scaphopoda > Dentaliida > Dentaliidae > Pictodentalium > Pictodentalium vernedei. Next base: position 49,798,620 of record CM062288.1, on the reverse strand, counting down.
CAAACGAGACGCTTTCCTTGACAGTGGACATAAGAATTGCTGATAGACAAATGCGCGTGCCCGGCGACATAAAATAAAATCAACGAGGCATTGACCAATCACTGCAAGGTATTGCGGTTGGTATAGGGACATAAGAGCATATATTTGTATTACAGATCGCTTTGTTTGTATAGTATAAAAACAATGCACAAAAATAAAAAATAAATCAAAACCAAATATGGGGAATTACAAATATTCGTTTCCAATTTTTGCAAACGTCCATTTTTTCTCCAATCAATTGAAGTCACTATGAACTGTGTCAAAAATTGTACCAAATATTATGCGTGCATGCATGCTAAATAACACATCTAAATTGACATAACCGTTCTCTTTTATAAAGCATGCCATTATGACATCTGCATGTTTATAAAAATCTCCAATCACTTTTTGAATCATTCATAAAGAGGTTTCCCAAGTTGTAAATCCCAGAATGCCATTGGTCGAAATTCCAGTGTGATCTTCTGTGCAGGTGCACATTTGTTTTCTCCACTCAATTCAACTTGTTACAGATTTGATGTTCCCTTCCATGAAAGGAAAAAAGTATGTTGGATATGAGACTAGAGAGTGAGAGCTAATTGCTATGAAAAAAATATCTTCCAAGAGTCTTTGGAGCAGATCGGGTTGCAGAAACTAAAAAGATCCAAATGGTCCAACACTCATATAATTTTTCTTCTGGATGTACTTAATTACTTAATCTGCCTGTCATCCTAACTACCAAAGAATTTTTTGAGTTAGAGAGTACAGTGGAACCCTGTTAATGGAATAGCCACTTCGCCAATGGAAATTATTCAATTAACAGGAGTATTCAATTAACAGGGATGGTGTCACTTTCATGTATTCTAGAGATAAACTTAGCATTTATTCTATTATATCTTGTTTGACAGAGCTCCATGAGCTCTGTCAAACAAGATATAATAGATTAAATGCCTGCATTGGATGTACTGAGCCCAAATAGGTCTATAAACAAAGGAAAACTGGGGAGAGTCAGGGTAATTTCTCGACAGGTTACAAGATTTTTTATTCAATTAACAGGAGTTTACTCTATAACCTATATTCAATTAACAGGTTAAATTTGTACTGGGGTATGGGAAATGGTTTTGTGTAGGGAAATTATATTCAATTAACAGGGATTTACAATTAAGAGATGTCCAATTAAGTGGGCTCCACTGTATAAGTTTTAACACCAGAGTATTAACCATTCCTAATAGCAAGTTAAAGTTTTCTTTGTAGGCCAACAGTACAGTAGGCGTGGACTTGTCATAATCCATGCCTGAGCAGTGATGTCCGTCCACGCATGCATTTACCAAGTAATAAAAATCATCATCAGCAAAATTTTAATTAATGAATCACCAGGTTGTACCCATGCTTCATTAATTAAAATTTTGACGATTGTTCCTATAATTAGTGTTTGGAATCTAATATTATATGTGTCTATGGAAATATTGTCCACCTATGGAAATTGACAAGTCCACGGCAGCCATACTGTCCTGTATATTCTGGATAATTTTAGGGATTTGGTGGAATACTGGCATTGATTTGGTGCTGGGACTTCAATACCGTAAATATTGCCCTGATAGCTTCTCGGGTCACACATTTTTTCATGATTGTCTTTGAGAGGGTTCCAAAACCCCCACTTAATGTTTCAGTTCCCCAAAACACCTCATTGCCCCTACAAATATCTCTCTCTTCACTGTAATAAACTTGTCATACAAATTTTACTCCTTTGCATTATCCAGATAACTGCTCATACAATTTCCTGATGCCTGCTCCTTCCAGCAGAGTAAAGTGACTTTTTTAATTTAATTTAATCTTATTGTTTTACAAGGATTGGCGAAGAAGTTATGCAACTTATATTAATGCCTCTCCTTGACCCAATGGCGTAGGTGTGTGTGATGACCTTCATAGCGGCAATTTCGTGGCCTAGCTGTTCTCGAATACTACGAAAGGGATCTTTAGCCTGCACAGAGTGTGTCTCTCTCCACACAGAGGACAGACATTTTACATCCCCACCCGATGGGATGGTACGCTGTGACAGCATCAACCCCACAATTGATGCTGACAGAGAGTGTTCGGACACCTCGAGAACTTTCCCCAACCAGGGATTGATCCTGGGACCTCTGGCATAAGAGACCAGCGCACTTATCCACTCGGCCACCACTCTCTTTTGCAGGGCAGCTGTGAGTCCATGAATTCAGAAAGAAGTTCAAGACCTTGAAAGTTTGTTTTATTTCAGGAGTTGAACAACGCTATCAACAGCCATTTTATCAGACAGTTTTAAAAGCCAGAGAGAACTACTGAACCACAGTAAGTAACTGTCGGATTCCAAAACTTTTCAATCCGGCACAAGCAGGGTTAGCACTGGTTCAAGGCAAGTGTACCATCGATGGTCTGCATGCTTCAGTGCATGTTCCCTCTTGGGGTTGGTGTGTCGAGACAACACAGATAATGTGGGTCAAGATCAAACTGTTGACTTTTTTTTTTTATCTGAAGTCTATTGGTTCAACCTGTGGTCCACTGTTCACCCTCCTGGAAAGTGGTAGTGGATTCCCGATATTAATTGTTACATGGGTGTTCCAGTCGTAGTGTTGAAAAACTGCAAGAAAGTGTTACCACCCCTTTGAGCACTGAGTTCCTGAGTGGAATTTCCAAATGAGCAATTGAGCCAATCAATTTTGAATTTGTAGGGAGGTTGAGGTATAATTTAATCAAGCAGCATTGTGAGGCTCTATGGGGCTGTTGGGTTAAACTAGTACGGACTCTTCTTAACTGGTTGAATGCCAAAAGCCACTATCAGGACTCTACCAAAAAGTGCTGAAAGCCACTATAGTGACTTTGCACTAAGAAAAATATTAATACAAAAGTGTCTTGTTACAATTTATTGGAGAGTGCCAAATGGCACTCCAGTAAATTGCAACAAAACAATTATTTAGGAGCAACATCTTGCTAAACAAAGGCTCTTTGTGCTAGTAATGTGATAGTTAAAAAAAAAAAAAATACTTGATACAAATGACCATTGAAAAGTAATTTAGCACTCGATCAAGTTAATTATTATACACCGCAAAGAGTTGGGGTGAGGGGGAGGTTATACTGGAATCACCTTGTCTATTCATCTGTCTGTCCATCTGTAGACATAATTTGTCCAGAGCTTTTCTCAAGATGTTTATGGACCAGTCTGCTTGAAACTTGGGAAGAATGTTCAAAACCATGGGAACCTGTGCACCTGTGATTATAGTTCTGGTTAGATTATTGAACTTAAAAAATCAGTCATAGAATTTTGTGTGGAGATTATCTCAAATGTTTATGTGTCGATTCTTTTGAAACTTAGTATGGATGTTTACGACCATGGGTACCTATGCGCCTGCAATTATTGTTTTGATCAGACTTATTTTGCCAGAGTTATGCCCCTTTTTATCTTAGAATATCTGAATTTTGTCTGCAGATTTTCTCAGATGTTTATGGGTAGATTCCTTTGAAACTTGGTATGGATGTTCACTACCATGGGATCCTTTGCACCTGCAATTATAGTTTCGATCAGACTTTATGCCAGAGTTATGTCCCTTTTCATCTTAGAATGCCTGAATTTTGTCCAGAGATTTTCTCAGATGTTTATGGTTCGATTCCTTTGAAACTTGGTATGGATGTTCACTACCATGGGAACCTATGCACCTGCGATTATTGTTTTGATTGGACCTTTTTTTTTTTGCTGGAGTTGTGCTCCTTTTTGTCTTAAAGTAATCATGGTGGTGGGGGCAGCAGGGAGTATGGACAGGCCCATCTGGAACAGTTATACCTCTAGTTATTGTGCGCTTACTGACCACCAAATTTTCTTTCACATCACACCAAAGTTATTCCGACTTGGGCGGAAAAGATTAAAGAACTTTTCCAATAAGGAACTCTTCTTCCATTAAGAAACTTTCCTAATGGCTCTCAGACTTCACAATGATGAATTTAGTAATGATTAGGCCAATCTGGTTATTACTCCACCCCTCTCTACCCTGCAGAGAATTGGGAGAATATACTGCAAGGCCCTAGTTTGGACTAATAAATTTGTTCAAATATTCAAAGAAAGGTATCAAATCAATTTTTTTTTTCGTTTCTGAATATATGTAATATATATATTTACTTGACTCCAAATCTGACTGGACAAAAGGTGAGCTTGTCTCTCGAGAAACATTCTGGATGGAACAGCTATGGAGATGCACAGCTCTGGCCTTAACTGATTTTCAAGTAATTCAGGTAATTCTTGATTCCTTGAAAGTGTTTGAAGGGTATATTGCCATCAGGTAATATTATACTGAGAGCTAGGGTTATAAGAACCTTGTTATGTCCCTGACCTAGGTGGTTTGGTGGGTATATAGTCAAGGTTCCCCCGTGGGAACCCCAGGAAGTGAAGCAGTGCTTGTTTACTGTAGTAAACAAGCTCTGTTTCACTGGTAAAATAGGACCCAGTCACTAATGCTTGGGGCACGAGTCCTCTAAAATAGGCAACATGGGGTATAAATGATTGACTGACCTTGACTTTATCTCCATGTTGTGGTCATGATTAGCCATTGTGCAGAAGTATGTGACCTTAAACAACAATAAATTATAAATTAGTCAAGGTTTCCGTCCATGCAAACATTTTGAATTGTAACTCTGGCAGCGGGTGTCACATTTTGATGTCCTTTGGTATGATAAGACCAGCATGGGGGGAAAAGGATATACAGAACTCGCAGGTTTTTTCCACACATTCATACCAGTGTTATGGGACTTAGAAAAATAGTAAAATGAACGTTCTGCATTAAAACTCTGGCATTGGTTGTCATTTGTGTGTGGATTTTGATGTCTTTTGGTATGTGGAGAGAATAGCATGGGTGAGAAGATATCCACATATTGCAGATTTGGTCCCTGCATACAGATCAGAGTTATGTGTCTTAGAAAAATAGTAAAATGAACGTTTTGCATTATAAATCTGGCATCGATTGTCAGATTTTGATGTTGGTTTGTATGATGAGGGACATGATATCTACATATCGCCAGGTTCATCCATACATTCCAACCAGAGTTATGGCTCTTGATACACTTGAACTGTGTACAAACGTTTTTGCATTATAACTTATTTGTGTGCAAATTTTAATGGCCTTTGGCAAGTTGAAAGACTGGCAAAGGGAAGAAGACATCCATATATTACGGGTTGGGTCCAAAAATACTAACCAGAGTTATGGCCATTGTTACACTTACAAAACTTTCCATACAAACATTTTGTATTATAACTCCTGCATTGTTTGTTGGATTTTGATGTCCTTTAGTGTGGTGATTGGGGCAAAGAACATCTGCATGTTTTGGGTTACGCCCATGCATATTTATACCCCCCGCAAACAAAGTTTGGGGGGGGGGGGGGGGTGGTATATAGGAATCACCCTGTCTGTCCGTCTGTCCATCCTTGTAAGTGCAACTCCTCCTGAACCATTTGAAGAATTTTCATGAAACTTTACACAATGGAAGAACTCCATATGAAGATGTGCATGAAGCGATATAATTCAGTTCTGACATTTCCAAGGGGAGATAATCTAACTTATATCGTCTGTCCATCCTTGTAAGCGCAACTCCTCCTAAACCGTTTGAAGAATTTTCATGAAACTTTACACAGTGGAAGAACTCCATATGAAGATGTGCATGAAGCAATATAATTCCGTTCGGATATTTCCAAGGGGAGATAATCTAACTTATACCGTCTGTCCATCCTTGTAAGCGCAACTCCTCCTAAACCATTTGAAGAATTTTCATGAAACTTTACACAATGGAAGAACTCCATATGAAGATGTGCATGAAGCAATATAATTCCGTTCCGACATTTCCAAGGGGAGATAATCTAACATACCGTCTGTCCATCCTTGTAAGCGCAACTTCTCCTAAACCGTTTGGAAGAACTCCATATGAAGATGTGCATGAAGCAATATAATTCCGTTCTGACATTTCCAAGGTGAGAAAATCTAACTTATACATTTCTGACGTGGGGGGGGGGGGGGGGGGTATTACTTTGTGAGTTTGCTCACAGTACCTCTAGTTATCACAGTTATGTCCCTTTCTAGACTTTTATATTGCTCATATTGACATTGCACTATTTTCTTGTTGAAAATTTGGCCAAAAGTATTTTTTCCCCATTCCTTTCAATTTTTGCAGTGTTTTTTTATTCTTTTCGGATTGTTTATCACATCTGCTAAGTCAGAAGCTTGCTTACAAGAGTTTTTATCTCTACATTTTGTTTCTTGCATCGTTTGTGTGTATTTTTTCTTCTGCCTGTACCTTGAAGAACGTCTTCGTCAGACAGAAAGCTTTGTCAAAATTTGTTTTTTTCCTGTATTGTTTGAGTTTAATATATAGAGAATATCTAGTGTTTTTGAGTGGTTACCAAAAATTATCTTGTGAGTGGCCGAGACAAATGTTTATTTTTCGCAAGTACTTGTGCCAGCAAAAATGACAATTTGTCTCTGTCACAAGTGAAATCATTTTTGGTATCCACTCAAAAACACTAGATTTTCTTTTTATTGTACTCGTTTTATAAGAATCTGATCGTTCCTATCGATTATTCCACTCGTTTCAACCTTGAATTGTTGCATGAAAGTAAACAGCTGATGCTCATTGATACGTGGAAGTGATTTGATTGATACTTGGAGCAGGTAGCATATTAAGATCTGATTCAGCTGGCGGGTTTCATGCATCAATTCAAGATGAATGCGTGTTGAATTATTGCTGAAAATGATCAGTATCCACTCCAAAACACTAGATTTTCTTTTCATTATACATTTTTAGAACAAATTGATAATTTCCAGTGATAATTTGACTTGTATTCACCTTGAAGGGATGCTTTGAAAGCCACCATTTTGATTGATACTCTGAAAGTGAAAATTTCTGTATCTTCACAGTGGGGGATACGATTTTTATCTTTCCGCAATTTTTTCGATAATCTATCATTTAGTGTATAATAAGGATGAATATCTTTCACTTTAGGCCCTTCTGTCTCATAGATCCAGCACACTTGAAATAAATTTGTTTTTTCAAAATATAGACTCGCAAACATTAGCAAAGGGTAATGTGTACTAAACTCATATCTTGCAGTGCAACTCTGTAACTTAGTTGGCCTGGAGGGTGTAGTCCATGCAGATTCACACAGTGAAATTTGCTAGTGCCTTTGTTCATTTAACCCTTTACCCAACGTAACGGCCAAAACCGGCCAGCGCTATTCACAAAAAATCACCAATTAATTTTCATTATTTTTTTCATTTTTTGTCTCAATAACATTGGTTATGACCCCCTCTTTGGAACGAACTTGTTGAGCTCGTTCCAATGAGGGGTCATAGCCTATGTTTTTGAGACAAAAAATGAAAAAAATTAGTTATTCTAGAATTATTTTTGCAAGTGTCATCTGCTTTTCATGTTAGGTAAAGGGTTAAACAGAATGTAATAAATAGTTTATTAGAAAATCTGCTTGTGTTGTGGCAGTAATGCATTTGTCCTGTATTGTAGGTTGCAGCAGTATTTATTTATTTATTTATTTATTATTTATTATTGTTTAAGGTCACATACTTCTTCACAATGGCTAATCATGACCACAACATGGAGATAAAATCAAGGTCAGTCAATCGTTTATACCCCATGTTGCCTATTTTAGAGGACTTGCACCCCCAGCATTAGTGACTGGGTCCTATTTTACCAGTGAAACAGAGCTTGTTTACCACAGTAAACAAGCGCTGCTTCACTTTCCGGGGTTCCCACGGGGGAGGTTGCAGCAGTGAGGTAGTTAATATTTCCTTATACCCATAGAGTAGTTCACTAATATAACCTGAAGAATTCATCCAGTAAGTTTTATGACTTTCCAAAATTCAAGATCTAGTGAGAAAAAAATAAACGGTCGTTGAAATTTGATAATTAAATTTGAAAAATTGTAAATCATATTTTGAAGATGTCATTAAGTCTCACAAAAGCCATAGACTACAATTACGTCTTTTCAATGATCTGATTTATGAGTTTTGTGGTAGGACTGAATGAAAATATTATGATATTCATTTATTTATGGTGACAAACTGGCCTGGAGCTAGTATGCTTCACTGAAATATATCACAATATTGTATCATCATTCTCAATAGATGTCACTTTTCATTGTGTACCACTGTCAATTGGTCTCTTCTTACTCATCTCCAAATTACACCTTTGAAATTTATAATTGGCCTTTTTACAATGTGTACTGCTTCCGACTGTGAGCCAGGTCATCCCCTAGGTCTGTCCTTTGATTTGTAATGGAGTACCAGCAGAGCTAATTTCAGCCTATCATGTTTCTGTACAATAGAATGTTACATGTTGTTCTATCAGATAATGGAGTCAGCAAAATGATCAAATGTAGCCTCAGCAGTTTATGCCATGGCCACCTGTAACTCGCACTCAAAGTGTTACTCATGGAGGCATAATGCATCAGTCACAATGGCAACTAATAAAATATGTACGCTGTACACAAGCTGTCATTTTATCCCTACTGTAGATGTTAAATCCTTTACGCTGCAATAAATAAATTCCTAGATTTTCATACCCACCTGCCAGTCCCAATTTTGTTTATTGCCATTTCAAAAAAGTTTTGTCATATCACCTCCTTTTAGGATAAACACAAGACATTTGCTCGTATATTATCCCTTTGTTGATGATTCCAACCCTTGACAACATTTCTTGGGAAGCTCTCCGGGAGAGCTTCACCAAAAATAATGTCAAAAGTTGGAAAGCTCAGGGAGAGTTTCCCCCAAAATTATGTTAAGTGTTGGAGTTATTGACTGAGTGAAATGTGATCAAAATTTTCTTGTGGTTATCCTGCAACTGATTTCTGCTGGTACTGTATATATGCACCTGGAACTCGAGCACCCCCTGAAATGTTTCATGACAGTAAAGTTGCTGTTACTGATTATTATGCTTTAATGATTGCTATGTCTTGCAGTACATTTCATCTAGTGAAACATGATGTTTCTGGTTGATAGCATACCCCAAACACATTGCCTTGTCCACGTGAAGCATGCTTCCCACGAATGTCACAAAACACGCTTACCATCCACATGCAATATCTGGGTGTGAAACAAGAAAATTTGTCACTTTCTTCAATAAATGTTGACATGGTAAGGAGGAGACTGTCAGAGGCTCTAAGATGATAATGTTGGCATGCATGCAACAGGCATGTCATTCAAAGCTATTGGAAGGCAACTTGGCTATAGTTATTCTGTTATCAGCAGACTTGTCCGAAAACATCAACAAACCAATGATGTCAAGGACCAACCAAGGCCTGGACAACACCAAAAGACCTCTTTTCAGGAAGATCAGGGTTTTGAAACGCCTTTTGCTCCACAATAGGCATTTGTGCTACAGAACTGTCCAAAACTGTCTCAAAGCACTGGGTATGAGGTCCAGAAGGGCCATCAAGCATCCAGCTCTGTCTGATCAGCAAAGACGATGTTTGGAGTGGTATATGGCACAACAACATTGGAATCTCAGGATGTGGAGGGGAGTCCATTGGTCAGGCGAGAGTTGGTTCCTGCTTCAAGTTGCAAATGGTCTCATGGGAGTGTGGAGGCAAAGAAATACTGCTTAGGTGCCCAGAAAAATCAGGTCTACTGTTTCTTATGGTGGAGGATCAGTAATGATCTTGGGATGCCTCTCTCATGATTGTAAGCTCAGTGGTCATCAGTATATCTGGGACACTCTCAATCCAGTTATCGTGCCTCATTTTGACAACCACCCATTGGCTACTCGTCCATTGTCATGGACGTTTGTGCAAGGCCTCGTCGTTCCCATGCTGTGAGAGCATACCTTCAGAACAATGCTATTACAACACTACCTTGGTCTGCAACAAGCTCTAATTTGAATCCCTTAGAACACATCTGGGACTTTCTTGGTTATTGTGTGCAAGCAAGGGATCCACCTGTACAGAATTTGGCTGATTTGAAAGCTGCATTGCATGAGAAGTGGCAGCAGTTGCAGAAGGCTCACTGGTAGCATTAAGAGGAGGGTTCAGGCTGTCATTTGGGCACATGGTGGATACACTTGCTACTGATGTCCGACACTGCTATTGTGTTCAGGAGATCACAAGTTATATTTTTTGTCTTTGTCAGTAATTACCGGCATTGTTATACCTCACACAAAACAAAGTTTTAGAGGGAGTATATAGGAGTCAACTTGTCGGTCGGTCTGTCATCGTCATCATTGTCGGTTGTTGGCACATACAATCTTGTAGACCGAACTACTTCCACAGTTTTAGTCACATTTTCATGACACTTCACAAAAATGATCCACATGATGAGGAGCAGTGTGTGCCACAATTTTTTTCCCGATCGGATTCAAGATGGCCGACTGGCAGCCATATTAGATTTTATTTTTACTTAGAAAAATTGAATGCCCCTTTTCAGTCACCCACACTAGGCAGTATGCCACGGTGGGGGTATAGCGGGCAACAAACCATCTCTAGTTTCATCATGGACCGTTCTCAGCTGCTATTTTGATTGTTTTTTCAGATAAAATTTCTTCAACCCTTAGGTCGTCATACAATAGAAACACTGTTAAGTCATCTACAGGTATGTACATCTATATATATTATCATCATGGACCGTTCTCAGTTGCTATTTTGATTGTTTTTTCAGATATGTCCTCAACCCTTAAATCGTCATACAATAGAAACACTGTTAAGCAGGCCCGGCATTCTTAAAAATGCAGGAGAGCTAAAAATCGCTCTCCTCATATGGCCTAGAGGAGCGATAAGCTCTCCTCAAGCCTACAAAAGCTAAAAGTGGCAAAATGAAGTTGTTCTATTAATGAATTCTGCCTCGTGGGCTTTGTACATTTTATTTGGTGCTGCTAACCAGGTAGCCTTTGTGAGACGGCTTCACTGCCCCTCCCACACCTTCAGGCCTTGGTAAGGCCCGGAGGTGTTGGAGGGGCAGTGTGGCCATATTGCAGAGACTACTAACATTGCAGAGATTTGAAAACCTGTGTATTTTAGGAATAGGCTGTTGTGGTATCCATTATTTTCAAAGGCTAGGAGGGCTATTTTTCGCTCTCCTCAATTTTTTTAAAGTGAGAGGTAGGCAAGCGAATAAATCGCTCTCCTGAAAATGCCAGGTCTGGTTAAGTCATATACAGATATGTACATCTATATATAGTAGTTATTAACTTAAAATTAACCTGTAGACTTGAGAGTTAACATGAATATTCTGAGAATCGACATCCTGTTAATTGGTAAATTCTGTATTTGGTACATTGATAGAGTCTTGTCAGATCGCCAAAGTTAAGCAACATCAAGCCTGGTTAGTCCTTTGATGGGTCACCGTCTGAGCGATCACTTCGGATGCCCGCGTTGTGTCCTTGGGCAAGACACTTCATCCTGACTGTCCACACGGGGGCACAATGACGCCGTGTACTAAGGCGTACTGCACGTTGATGGTGCGCATGTCTTCAACCAATTTAACCCTGCCTGTGCTGCAGTGCAGAGTTGCGTTGTTGGGGAGCTGGCAGGTGCTCGTCGTTGCTCCCTTGTTCTTTCTGGGTACTCTGGCTTCCTCCACCCGTAAAACTGTCACTGACACGATATGACCTTGGCTGTAAACCCCAATAAATAAATAGAGAAAATAAGATATTTCCTGTCATAAGAACACTTCTCTTTTCAGTTCCTCTCTACCCAAGAAGTATATGTGAGAAATAAAACAGATGTAAGATCTTGGTTCTTACTACACTTGGGAGGCAACTACCTTCAGTATTTGTTTGTTTTATTGGGATTTTAATGACACTTTCAACAACCAGGGTTACTTCATGTTAGAGACTACCCCTGCAGGAGCAGTCAGCACATCATTTTTGCCCAAGTCTTGCTTGTGGTAGTCTTCAACTAGTTGAGTGCTAGCGCTGAGAGATTTTAATTTTTAAGATTCAGGAAAATATGTTGGGAGTTGGTTCAGTTTTTCTATGTGTTAACATGAACATATATATATAACTTCTTGAATTTATCCAATACTGCAACGAGCACCACCCAACTGACAACCACTGTGCACAAGACATGTCAGTCCGAATAATACAAAAGCTCTCGGGAAATCTGGATACTGAATGCAACGCGCGTATCGGAAAACAAAGGGAAAAACATTGGATATACACGTTGCGCTCATTGCAACCATTCGGCCTCAACACTCTCGACTAGGGTCACCCCACATATCATATAGTAAATACACTTCATGCTTCTTAACCAACTGAACCCTGATGGTATTTTCCACACCAGTTCAGTGTCATCAGTTGGAAGAGTTTATATTCATTACTTGAGGGAAGACCGATCAATATTTTCAGCGTGCAGCCTTTTGGCTGCATGTTGAAAATCTTGATTGGTCTACCACACAAATTCATTGAGCAACTATCGACTTAATGAATTCAGGTCATATCACAATTCTGGGTCGGAAAAGCGGCCATTCGGGTTCAACGGGTTAATTTGGTAAAGAGGCACAATAGTTTGTGCAACACAACTCACCACAAAAAAGCCCTGTGTGTAAATATCTCATTTTGGTTCAATCTAACATTCCTTTGATCATTCTTGGGGGTTCATTGGGATCAGCAGTTGCGAAGTCTATTGAGACAGAACCCCCCCCCCCCCCCTCCCCCACTCACATAAATTAGGGTAACAAATGAATAAAGTTTATCTAATTGATGTTGTGTTTTCATTGTCACACTTTCATCTTGATTGGCTCATCCTGTGGCAGGCCTTTAAATTCATCTATTTTGTTCACACCCTTTTGCCCTAATTTAACGGACCAACGACGACAGACCGATTGATGAATGTTCTAATATTCCTTTTTAAGTATGAGAGACGGGAATCAATGACCCCTGATGTGGGTTTTTCCTATATTTTGGCAACTTGGGTCGTTTATTCCAGTCCCACGTACTCCACACTCCTTGTGTTCTGTTTTAATATTTCAAAGGTGATTTATAACATGAGGATTTTTCACAAAGATACCTTGCCATCAGCAAGAACTGAAGATTTTGTTTTACAAATAATAGTTACAATTTATTGAAAAACACCTTTTGGCAATCTGCAATATATTGTGACAAAAGCAATTGTTTTCCTTCGTCTGAGCAAATCTCTAACATACAGTGTAGTGTTCAGTCAAACAACACCAAACAACACACATCTTCCTCCAATAATGGAGACTTTATTTACATAGCCATGAATGAGATCATGCAACCACTGAACCAGCCGCACATAACCACCTCAACTGATAGCTGCTGACAAACTTGTCCCATCCAAAAACATTTAAATTCGGAGGGCAATGCATGAGTAGTTGGAAATTCAATCTATCTGGATTTTAGAGCTTCTTTGGTGATGCTGCTGTCGCCTTTACTCCCCAAAATTCCGACTCTGTCTCAAATCGGCTAAATTTCCAACTGTTACTATTTACAACTACAGTGTATGCAATATCAAGCTTCATCAGTATGCATGTTGTCAATACGTACAAGATTTCTATAGTATGTTCCTCGAAATGCACTTGAAGAAAATCATATCATGTGAAATCGTTATCCTGAGTTAATTCCATCAGTCGCAGTTACAAAATGATGAAACATCGAAAATTGATCATTCCTGCAAAAGATCTGATTTAATGTTAGGAATTGCTGAAAGTTCTCAGCTTGAGCATTTGTTTAGCACATATTCAATTCCCAGAATAATACCAATCCCCCTCCCAGCTGCCCCACCCATTGGAAATTCACTACCCTACCACCACTCCACCCCCCACCCCACCCTCAATTGGACACCTCTAGCCATGTCCCTGCCTACCACTCCAATAGTTGAGAGATTGAAGCTACAATTTCCACACATCTTTTACCTTTGGGAAAGACACCATCTCAGAAGTTCTTTTATCTGACTTCCCCTCCCCCCCCCCCCCAAAAAAAGGAAGAAAAACATACAGAGGCAGGATTTCAAAAGATTTTGCCAGAATCAAAATAACACAAAGCCCTTCTTTTATTCTCCTGTTCAGAAGAATATTCGCGAAAATCATCACCAGAATCTGATTCTCGCAAAATTCTGCTCCAGCAATAAATCTATTTAAAGTTTATAAAGTGTCTCTGTGCTGGAACTCCCTATCTCAGCTTTACTAGAATGTGTTGGTGACACAATAAGGTATTAAATATAAAGCATAGGCTTCATATTCATCTAAAATCAAATTTTATTTTGTCAACCGATTTGTTAGCTCCGCCTGACAAAGTCAGCAGAGCTTTTCTGATATCGAGTTGTCCGTCATCCATCCATCCATCTGTCGTCCGGCATCAACATTTTGTTTGTCCGAGCCATAATTTCTTTACCACTGGATATTTTTTAACAAAACTTTATAACAGTATGTATTGTCACTAGGCAGTGTGCCATCAATCACAATAAGGCCTGTATCCATCAACGTTAAGGTCACAGACTACCTGGTCAAAGTAACGCCAATGTATTTGCCAAATTTTATTATGTTTTCAATTTTTGTGATGTTGTCTACTCTCCGTGTTGGGTAAACGGTTATCAGAATCAGAGATTGGGGGTCAAATGTTACCCTGTATATGGCTGCCCCTGAAAGTAGTTGCCCCGGCAGAGCTATCTTGGCCGAGAGGCCTCTTGTTTTCTTTGAATTTATTGGAGAGTGCAGGTAGGCACTCTCCAATAAATTCTAACAAAATAATTTCTGATGAACAAATTTTGACCCTTATGAATAATCTAGCACTCTCCCAGTTAAACTGGTTGATGATTGCCCTTGAGAAATGATAGATCTCATAAGGATCAGTTTTGTAAAATGAATCTCTGAGATAAAATAGATAGAGGATATTCACGAAAATTTGATGAATACCGAAAATATCTCGTGAGTGGCTACAAAGAAATATGAGGATCTTCACGAGCGACGCAGTCGCGAGTGAAGATCCTCATATTTCTTGTAGCCACGAACGAGATATTTTCGGTATTCATCAAATTTTCGTGAATTTTCTTTTTATTTAATGCTCTACGACTACAAACTCTCCAATTTGTGGCCTTTATTTGCCATTAAGGCGCAAAATTTATGTGCCGAACCGGCGTCCATACAAAAATTACAACAACCAAACTCCAACCATTGGAATGTGTGAATATCCGCACAAAAAGTAGTCCCGTCTTATTTCTCCCCTAACTTTACGATTTACCAAGGCTGGCGAATTGAAATAATCGCAATGTGTTTCGAAGAAATAGAACAATAACAAAAAACACCACTTTCTTATTTTCAATAACAAGACACGTCATTTTATTTTTTTTGAAATAAATACGTAGAATTTAAAGTACATGTGATTCGTCATCCGAACCTACGATGAAATATCGATTTCTAAATATCATTTTGATATTGCGTTTTGCCGACCGACAGGGGAATATGACTTAATTTTTCAGCGTGAATTGATGCCTGAGCATTAAATAAAATACTTTATTGCTTGACCACAATGTACAAATGGTATGGCATTACAAAAAAATATCGTAATTAGCAACACCGAAAATAAACAATAAAAAGACAGATTTTGCAGTGGCTTAGACACTGGTGCACATCAGACAGGAACACAGACCTCTTCACACAGACACAAAAACACTTACATGCCCACCGTCTGCTAACAATCCATGTTAAAATAAGAGTAAACTATCTGCCCTCTGATTGGATGAGAGTTGGCATAGTTTCTTTTATGTTTATGGCTCCAATAGCAAATGTTACCGTCTGATATTACCAAGCAAAAATATTTGAAATGATGTCACCCATTTCGTAATTGCTTCATCAATGGAGTGACAAGCAGGCCGCTTCATTTTTTTCTGGATTTTTCACACATGCAGCAGACGGTGTTCTGGATAAAGTGCTGTTTAAATTACAAACCAATTTGCAATTTGAACTAAGATGGAATGAGCTTATCTGGTTTATTGATTATTTATCCACTGCCATCATGGGGTACACAAGAGGTTTATTTACTAAACCTGTGATCATTAAAAGTTGCCTTGCATAAGGCAACTTTTACTGATTACGAGTTTAGTAAATAAGCCTCGCGTGTTTCACAATGGAGGTTTTGAGCTATGGGTTGTGTCCGTATTGGAACATGTGCGTTATTGTAATGAGTTGATGGTAACATGGTCTGAGGTTTGCGGCTCGGACCACATGTTCAACCTCGACACTAAAATTACACATACTTTTTAAAATTGTTGCCAAACATCAATAAGTAAAATCAGTACATTTTAAAAGAATGTGTTCAACTGCTGGAGGACACTGATCAGGAACACATTCTGGTCACATGATATACCTTTTGGAAACTAGCACTCTGAACAGCTTTTCACAATTTTCTGCCTATGCACCTTGTACCTGGAGCTCTATTCCACACTGGTCACTGATTAAAATCATGATGCTGATTTCTGAGTTGTCTTACCAGAATAGATGAAAGGCCACCATGGTGAATGGCAAGGTAGCTCAGCTTTAAAATTCTGTCAATCATATTCAGAAAACATTTCTCATTCTTTCACTTGTAAAATATAAATCAGAATTATTTTCGATACATTAGAAAATGTGTCTATCTGGGGACAGTAAAATAATCATATTCCAGTTTGATGCATCAACAATTTTAATTTATATCTGTTAAAAAGAGATTTAAAATAACAATTATCAAAGATTTCCTACCTCACTGCTAAAGATAGAAATAAATCATTTGTCAAGGAAAACAATAACAACCGGCAAAGATCGCAGAAAGAATTGAACATAAAACACCAGGATTACTGACAATGTATGGAATTAAATGAATTTATTATTAGTATGAAAGAGAGTGTGACTATCGATGGGGTCAATAAAGGGCTTTATACTGACCAGGGCTCCAGACCATAAATCTATCAGTGTAAATTATCCGCTTTTTGTCCCAAATGTAAGCCATGATCATTACTGCTGTCACCTTAATTGAATCAATGTTATTTATATTTATGGTCAAATGGGACTCTTGGATTAGACTCGGGTGGATCACCTGCAGTGACGTCTATTCTGTGATAACATAAATCAGTCACATACCCCATTTATTTCCAGATTCTCTTTGAATAATTAATATAAACCCAGTGCACTTAATTCACAAATTGTGAACTGAATGTGAATCAAATATTAAACTTTGAACTGTTTCACATAAAGTCAAATCTAATCACTAATGGAAAATACCATAATTCCTGGGAAAATACTTTATGCCCCCAATAGGGAGGCATCTTAAATCCAGGTTGTCTGTCCATCTTTCATTTTGTGTGTCCATCTGTCCATCCAACTTTATTTGTCCATATGGAGCCATAACTCTATAATGCTTTGGTGGATTTCCATGAAACTTTACACAAGGGTAAAGTCTAATGGAAGGTCTTTTGCCCAGCAACAACATGCTCGAGTGACAAAGGTCAAGGTCACGGGAATGGGAAAACTTAATTCTCTCACTGACTGTATTTGTCGGTTCGGAGACATAATTCTATAATGCTTGACTGACCAAGTAATTGTCTTCTTACACACTTTCAGCTTTTACAATCCCTGTGTGCAGGGTTTCATTGTTTAAAAGGTTAATCTATATCAGTTAACCCTTTACCTAACATGAAAAGCAGACGACACTTTCAAAAAAATTCTTGAATAACTAATTTTTTCATTTTTTGCCTCAAAAACATGGGTTATGACCCCTCACTGAGCTCGTTCCAACGAGAGGTCATAACCTATGTTTTTGCCTAACATGAAAAGCAGACGACACTTTCAAAAAAAATTCTTGAATAACTAATTTTTTCATTTTTTGTCTCAAAAACATAGGTTATGACCCCCCACTGAGCTCGTTCCAACGAGAGGTCATAACCTATGTTTTTGAGACAAAAAATGAAAAAATAATTAAAATTAATATGGCGATGTTTTAGAATAGCGCTGGCCGGTTTTGGTCGTTATGTTAGGTGAAGGGTTAACCCTTTATCTATTTCTTTTAAATAAATTAAATTCCACTCATGGGGGAAAAATTTTATATCTATTTTCCAATAAAACGATTCCGATATCATTGTCAAAAGAACTTACACATTACAGTACAAGTCAAAATAAGTTGTAACATAACTGCAGTAAACTAAGTATACTTCTGCTTGTGCTGAGAGCTTTCCAGAAAATGATGCCAGATTCTGGTCTTATCAGTGTAGGAATAGAAAGATTCATAGTTTATAGTAGTTATCCTACAACTTCATTTTGACTTGTACTGTATGTCTATTCAAGTAACATCCATATGTGTATGGTTCTGTTTAGAAAGTTCCAACGTATTAGTGGCTGTATTGACCGTATGGAAATAAGGTCAGTACAGTTTTGGCTGCTGTGTTCAGATGTATTTTATTAGCTTAACTTGAAAGCCAAGATAAGCTATTGCCATCACATGTGCGGAAGTCTGAGTCTGTTCACATTTTCCTTTAGCACAGGCTATACCCCATAGTTCTTGTCCGATCGTCACAAAATTTCATATGCAGGTTTGAGGTCATGTTTAGATGAGAACAGCCCTTTTTGGTCACGATCAGTCAACAGTAATGGCTGCCCAAGCCCAAAACCTGTAGTACAGTCTACAGGTTGTATTTGTAAAGGGATTTCATTGTAACTCGGTAGGATGATTCAGTATAATGTCTAGATGAGAACGTGCCCTTTTGGTCATGATCTGTCAACTGTGATGGCTGCCGAGGCCCAAAACCCAAACACTTTTACCACAGTCTACAGGTCATATTTAATATGGAGGGATTTCATTGTAACTTGGCAGGATAACTCCGTATGATGTCTAGATGAGAACTTCCCCATTTAGTTGCAATCTGTCAACCGTGAGGGCTGTTCGAACCCAAAACCCGAAAACCTTCACCATAGTGCTACAGGTCTTTATGAAGGGATTTCATTGTAACTTGGTAGGATGACTCAGTATCATGTCTAGATGAGAACATCCCCTTTTGGTTGCGATCGGTCAGCCGGCTACCCAGGCCCAAAGCCTGAAAACCTTTAGCACAGTCTGCAGGCCATATTTATGAAGGGATTTCATAGTAACTTGATAGGATGACTCATTTTGGAATAATTTCACTGTAACTTGGTTACTTTGGTTGGTATACATTAACTCTGAGGGCCACATTAACACACCCCTCAAGTCTTTAGAACAGTCTCCACCTCCAATTATTTTTATTAAAAACATAGCATACAGGGAACAGAAATTAACATCTTCACAATTATCACAATTCTTGTCATACAGTGGAGCCCACTTAATTGGATATCTTTTAATTGTATATCCCTGTTAATTGAATATAATTTTCAAACACAAAACCATTTACCATACCTTCAGTACAAATTTGATCTGTTAATTGCATATGGGTTGTAGAGTAAACTCCTGTTAATTGTATATAAATTTTTGTAATATGTCGAAAAAATTACTGTGACACGCACCAAATTCCCCTTATTTATCAACCTTTTGGCCCCACTACATCCAATACAGGCATTTATTCTGTTATATCTTGTTTGACAGAGCTCTATGAGCTCTGTCAAACAAGATGTAATAGAATAAATGCTCAGTTTACCCCAGAACAGAAGAAACTGACAAAATCCCTGTTAATTGTATACTCCTGTTAATTGAATAACTTTCACTGGCAAAATGGATATTCAATTAAGAGGATTCTACTGTATTTCATAATCCTTTCATGAACATTATCCTTTTCATCAAACACAGCACACATTCAAGTTAAGCTACATTGTCATTGACACTTTCATTAAATTCAGAATGGGGCTGTTGCGACTATCAATTTTCGTAGTCAACAGATTGCCAGCATTAATCGACAGTTAGTCGACTAGTAGTCGTTTCCCAGAAATTCAATAAACAGTCTCCAATATATTTACAAAACAAATTTAACCCTTTACCTAACGAATCGCCCGCATCTGCCCACATCTGCCTGCGTAATGTGCAAATTCAGCAGTTGAAAAAATATTATTTTTCAAAACATTTCAACAAAACCATATCATGTGACCCCTCGTTAGAACGAGCTCGACGAGTCCCATGATATGGTTTTGTTGAAATTTATTGAAAAATTTGAAAAAATGATATTTAAAATAAAAAAATTTTGATATCGTCTGCGTTGGGTAACGGGTTAAACTGACAATCTTTGAATGTGTACACTCTGTGTTGAGATAAAATGGAAACCCCAAAATATCTGCGACTGTTCTGAAGATTTTAAACCGAAGAACATTTTGCAAATCTTTCATTTCTCTAATTTCCGGAATTTTCGAACATAAAACTCCATCCATTCCCAACTTAGTACTACAGGCGAACTGATCATTGTGTTAATTTTCTCACTTTTGCGGTTCGGATTGTTCCAATGGGGTTGTTGGAGTGTACAAGACCAAAGATTCTGTTTAGGCCTAAAAAAATAAAAAAATCTGTTTCTCAGGCACTCCCGCATGGTCCTTTTGGCTGCCGCATGCTCTCTTTTTATAACCAATTTAAACTTTAAAAAAATAAAAATTAAATGGTTTATGTCTGATATTTTACACAAGTTAAAAAAATTGATGAATTTGTCCCTTGAGTGCAAGAAGGCTTTGCAGTGCTTTAGCATTGCAAAGCCTTCTTGCTCTCAAGGGATAAAATACACGACCACCCTTGCTATTCTGTAGATTATGAGGCCTAAAACTTGAATCAAGAACATGAACTTTTGTTGGCTAAGAAGTAAAGAAGTAATTACTGAAATAAAAAATAAAATAAAAAACCGCTCGCCCACATGCAATTTCACAAATAGTTGCCTGAGAAACAGAAGATCTACTTTGTGTGGGCTTATACTGAAGTCTGCAATAACTTCCCCAACCCCGAATTATTCAAAGGTACACCATTTGAACGATACTCTTTAGTACTGATTAACAGAGATTGGTCAAAGGGCAAGGTTCAGTGGGTTTAAAATTATGTTGTTGCCCAATGATGCAGAAAACAAAAGGCCAGGGGATATTACAAGTAACTATGTATAGACATTTAAAAGGTTAATGATCTAACTTCATTCACCTCATTGCATAGTACAATTTAACCCTGATGTGTACCACTTTAAAAATGAACAACAATCGACTAAAAATAAAAATGGTTGACTACCTCATCAATCGACAGTTAGTCGACTAATCACATAAACGTGACAGACCTAATTACCATTAGGCTTGTTTTATCTCTGCCATAGGTATTGCCCTTGATTATTATTTTCTGTGGCAGACATTCAAAAAGTGTTTGGGAAAACTTTTACCTTTTACCCAATTAGGCCTTAAAATTTGTCTCATTTGTGATAATTAATTTTGATTATTGCTGCTCCTGCTACGAGAAACAATTTTCAGTTTTTAAATAATTTTGAATTTGAGAGTGCTGTTGTTATTTATTTATTTATTTATTTATTTATTGGTGTTTTAAGGTCACATATTTATGCACAATGGCTAATCAGGGCCGTGACAGTTTTACGGGTGGAGGAAGCCGGAGTACCCGGAGAGAACCACCGAGCAACAGCGAACAACTGTCAGCTCCCCAACATACTAACTCCACACAAGCAGGATTAGCATTGGTTGAAGACAAGTGCACCATCGACGTACAGTACAGCTTAGTACACAATGCTACTGTTCCCTCTGGGCAATGGAGATGAAGTGTCTTGCCCAAGGACACAATGCAGTGGCTGCAGGTGGGATTTGAACCGAGGACCTCTCGGCTTGCAGTCTGCACCTCTACCTACTGAGCCACCGCGCTCCCGAGTACTGTTGTACCCTTGTGATTGCAACCAGTACATATTCCATAGTTAAAAACAAACCTCGTATATTTACATGTTTACTCATTCCAATCTTGGTGAGTTAGAACATTAGCACTGGACAGATTTTTCCCGATTCATTATATGAATGGTTGAACACAAATGTGTTGCATAGCAATTGATGAGTATATGATTCTCACTATGAATCCAGGCCATGATTTTAAATTCAGGAATATTTTGCCAATTTGTTAAATGGTTATCTCCTAAGGGCCTATTTCAGACTTAAGTCTATTTTTACTGTATTAGAACAGGTGCTCCAACTTGCTGTGTTTGGTTTGGTACATTCTTAAGTACACGGCAGTTGCTTCTATGCAAGTCTAGGCTACCTATATAGGTAGCCAAGACTTGCAGAGACACAACTGCAAAGTCATGAAGCATTAATTCTTTGAACCCTTGTTTCTTGGAATGGTATCGCCTTTGTGTACACTTAAGTGAGGTGGGTCTATCCAATATCAATACACAGGGAGGACAAAACAACTGCAGCTATTATTTTATTATCAATGTCCTGTGTATAGACCTCTTATAATGGGACGAAATTAAACTTTGGGACCGAAAAATCTGTCTTATGAGTTCAAAGGGTTAAATGTGGCAGGTGTGGCAAAAATTTAATCAAAATCTCCTGGCCTTTTGGGGGTTAAACACAGCTGTATTGCATAAAACCCCTTTCATGTGTGATTCACACTGTGATCCAGGACATGATTTTAAATTCAGGCAAACATTTGAGATAGGAGGGTAATTAAAAGATAAATTAGGACCCCTACCTGATATCCAAGTGATAATATTTGACACACTTAGATAAAAAGTGTTGATAAGTTATCTTGCATACTTATATTGAAAAGCAACAGGATGTGTCTGTAATCTATATTATATGCATACATTCTTCAAACCTGAACAATATTCCTGCACAAGATATTGACTGTTTGAATTATTAAAGGAAGAGTCTATTTTTTTTCCTTTTCTGAATCAAACTCTGAAACTAAATTAACCCTCTGCCCTGCCCACTGGTGTCAAAATTAGAAAATGTGTGCGAAGGGTTGAAGGGCCCACTTCATTGGATATCATTAAATATGTATATCTGTGTAACTGAGGGTGTGTATGGGTGGGCCAATGTGTGTATGTACGTCGGTATGCTTGGTGGTGTTTTTGAGTGCTAATACAAAATTCAACGCACTAAAGTAGCTTTTCGTTTAGTCATTTTGTTTTTGTAATAGTTTTGTTGTATCTTCCTATATGTTTTTATCACTTGTCATGTTGGAATGAAAGACAATAAGGCCCCATAAAGTAGATCTTCTGTTTCTCCAGCCATTTTTAGCTCAAATTTGAGCTTATGCCATGGTCAGTCATCCGTCTGTCCGTCAACAATTCAATACGGCTCGGGCTAGAGGCCGTATTTATGAACCGATCTTTACGAAAATTCTGTAGGTATCTTTGGTATCACCTTGGGACAAGAACGAGTGTTTTGGGGTCCGGTCCGAAATTCAAGATAGCCGATGGCAGCCATTTTGTACAAAATTCGGTGCAATCAGATTTTTGTGCAGAACTTCCATATGAAAGCGCTGATTTGAATAATTTAGTACCATGAGATACATCACATATAATACAGATTTTTTTCTCATGCAGAAATTATGCAAATTAGATGAACTTTGTTTTTTTCAGTGCTACTTACACACAGTAAGTACACGCGTCAATACGGCTCGGGCTAGAGTCTGTATTTATGAACCGATCTTCACGAAACGTCTTGGGTACCTTTGTTATCACCTTGGGATGAGAACGAGTGTTTTTGGGTGCGGTCTAAAATTCAAGATGGCTGCCAGTGGCCATTTTGTACCGAAATTAGGTCTAATCAGTTTTTTGTACACAACTTCTATACGGCTCAGGCTAGAGGCCATATTTATGAACCGATCTTTATGAAACTTCTTGGGTATCTTTGGTATCACCGTGGGATGAGAACGAGTGTTTTGGTGTGTGGTCCAAAATTCAAGATGGCCACCAGCAGCCATTTTGTACCAAAATTAGTGCAATCAGTCTTTTGTACAGAACTTCTGTATGAAAGTTCTGATTTTAATAAATTTTGGTATGAATGTTTAGTAACTTGGAATACATCACATATAGTACAGGTTTGTTTCTCGTGCAGAAATTATGCAAATTAGACGAACTTTGATTTATTCAGTGCTACTTATACACTGTAAGTGCACATGTCAATACGGCTCGGACTAGAGGCTGTATTTATGAACCGATCTTCACAAAACTTCTTGGGTACCTTTGTTATCACCTTGGGACGAGAACGAGTGTTTCTGGGTGCGGTCCAAAACTCAAGATGGCTGCCCGTGGTCATTTTGTACCGAAATTAGGTCCAATCAGTTTTTTGTCACAACTTCTATACAGCTCGTATTTATGAACTGATCTTCAGGAAACTTCTTGGGTACCTTTGTTTTCACCTTGGGACAGGAACGAGTGTGTTTTGGGGTGCCTTTGTTATCACTGCTATGAGAACAAATATTTTGGGGTTCAGTCAGACCCACTCTGGCACTCAAAGATTTCTTTTCTAGTTTAGCATCTGACTGTCACCCACCTTTACAATACTTTACCTATACATTTGTTACAGGCTACGGTAAATATTTATGTACAGACCGTTACAATACTTTATATGTACCTTTGTTATCAGGTCATTACCTAATTGTTGGTCCTTGCTGTGTCACATACTATACATGTATATGTCTTAACAAGTTGAGCTACAGTGTCATTGACACTTTCATTTGTAAAATTGCATGCGTTCGGGTGGTTTATTTTATTTTTTATAGTTATTTCTTCGCCACCAAAAGTTCATATTCTTTGTTTTACGATTTAGGCCTCATAATCAACAGAATAGCATGAGTGGTGGTGTATTTTGGCCCTTGAGTGCACTTAGGGACAAATTTATCAATTTTATTAACTCAAGATAAAATATTTTTACTTTTTCAAGTTCGCATTGGTTATAAAAAGAGAGCATGCGGCAACCAAAAGGACTATGCGGGAGGGCCTGAGAAACCAATTTTTAACTTTTTTAGGCCCATACAAATAATAATGATAATAACAATTAAATTGGAAGAATCTGTTTATTGAATATAACTGACAAATGCCAAAATTGCATATGGGTTATAGAATAAAAAAAATCCCTCCTATTTTAACCCTTTACCCAATGCAGACAGTATCAAAATTTATTACTTTAAATATTCTTTTAAATTTTTCAAAAAATTTCAACAAAACCATATGTGACCCCATGGGGGCACAGTGGCGTTGTGGTAACCGGTTCTCGTCAGATCACCAAAGTTAAGCAACGTCGAGCCCGGTTAGTCCTCGGATGGGTGACCGTCTGAGCGATCAATTCGGACTCCCGCATTGTGTCCTTGGGCAAGGCACTTGTCCCCATGGACAATCGGGGTTATGATGCCACCATGTACTAAGACATATGTACATCGATGGTGCACATGTCTTCAACCAATCTAGCCCTGCCTGTGCTGCAGTGCAGAGTTACGATGTTGGGGAGCTGGCACTGGCAGCTGCTCATTGTTGCTCTGTGGTTCTCTCTGGGTACTCCGGCTTCCTTCACCCAAAAAACTGTCACTGTCACGATTAGCCATTGTGCATAAATATGTGACCTCAAACACCAAGAAATAAATATGTGACCTATCATTGGAAGAAAGCTCGTTCCAGAGAGGGGTCACGTGATGTGGTTTTGTTGAAGTTTTTTGAAAAATAGTATTTTTTTAACTGGTGGATGTTGCCGCTTTGTTGGGTAAACGGTTAATAAAATTACAAAATTATTTTAACAACCATTGGATCATGAAATGTTTCCAGACCTCTTTGGCCAGAGCACTTCAAAAATAGAAGCATTTGATCGTTAATGAATATGTGTATAAGCAGTAGAACAAATTCAATATAATTCAGCTTAAGTATATATGTAAACAGATTTAAACCCTATGGGATCCTGGAATGATCTCTCAACTTTCTGCATATATACGTCATCTTCTGGGAAGGAAATGGAGATAATTCCGACATCATGCACTTCTACCAGCATCATACCAGTATCCACACCATTAGAGAGCAGCAAGCCTAACATAACCATTGTTCCAAACTTCAGAGAGGGCCTCAAAATGAAGAAGAGGAGAAAACCAAAAACAGCTACACTCTTGACAAGGGTCAATGATGCCCTCAGGGAGCTGTAGCAATTATTAAGAAACAACACAGACAGAATGACAAAACTAGAACAACATCTAGACTAGTGTTCAACCGATGATCGGAATTGGCCACCGCAATAGGTCGATTGTGGGCAATCGGATGACAACTGCAACGGCTCCTCGAACATCGGTTCAACCGATTGTTGCCAAGCATTTTGTGATAATTTATAAAATGTATTTTATTATCTTCTGCAGTTATTCAATTGTTAATGTAAAATGATGTCAATGATACCATTCAATAAAGTTGAGAAACAACCACAATGTGTATGCTTAATTTCTCTAGATGCCCTTTTACGGGATATACAAGTTAAACTACATGTAAAGCTTACACCTGAGCGAACTTGTGGCACTCGCCAGTTCATACCAGAAAAGTGAAGTTTGCAATCCATTGACTCAGGTCGCAATAAAATTACCAATCGCACGCACTTGGGCGGTAAACGTGGCTCCGAGAGCCACGTTTACCGCCCAATTGTGCACGACTGGTAATTTTACTGCAACCCCAGTCAACGAAGTTTAACACTGAAAAATGTTCAGTTTAATGTAGTTCTTTCGAGCCTCGACTTGTCTAGTAGTGCACAGTATTACAATCGGAATCGGCCGATTGTGAGCTCAAATAACCAGTAATCGGTCAGCGACCATTTTTGGTAATCGGTTGAACACTAATCTAGACTTGCTAAAGATTTTAAAGAACCTACCAAGGGTCTACCCAATAGACATGATGAATGTAAACGTCTCTTCACATCGACCTCCCCAACCAAGAAGGACTGATGCCTACGTAAGAAAAAAACAAAATGGAAAATCCAATTTAACGGCCTCCTTTCACTAGTACACACAGTACAGCACAGCACAGCATGTCAACTTTGAATTCAATGGCAACCACTACACATAAATTTATGGCACGTATTTATTTATTTATTATTTATTTATTGATGTTTAAGGTCACATATTTATGCACAAAGGCTAATCATGTGCATAGACACTAAAGCAGTACCCACGTACGCCAACATTTTTGTGGGCGAATAGGAAGAAAAACTTCTGAAATACGAGCCTACACAACCACACGTCCGTCTGTCCGTACAAACATTTTGGTTTGTAATTTCATAGCCATCAGTCGGATTTAGATCTTTGGTATGCTGATAGACCCATATGGTGGGATGGATATGCAAAGGAATTGGTTCCATCCAATAATTTTTCCCAGATTTATGGCCCATATTCAATCTTTCAACTTAGAACATTTTTAGTTCACCTGACTGAAAGTCGGGGTGAGCTTTCGTGATCATTTTTCCATCCGTCGCCCGTGAAAAATGGTGTTTGCATCTTATCCTTTAAAACCGCTGAACCTATTTAAGTGAAATTTGAGCTGTTTGTTTTTTATGACATCGCATTTTGATTTTCTTCAAATCAAATTTCCCTGCCCCTCAGTAGGGCCATGCCCAAAAAGTATGCGTAAATCTTAAAAAAATCTTCTCATGACCAGCAGTAGCAGAGACTTGATATTTGGTGTGCAGCTTCCTCAGACTCAGATTTGTTCAAGAGAAGTTTGTGGGGCTATATTTGCTGTTGTTATGGGAGGGGCAAGAATTTTCTCCCCGCCCCAAATTTCTATTTTCCAAACCGAGAGGCTGATTTGAACCAAATTTGATATGAGGGCTCATTGAGTTATAAGCACTTAATTTATGCCAAACAAAATTTTCCTGTCGCCCCATGGGAACCGCAGGAGCTAAAAATAAAAAAAATTAAAACGCCCATATCTCCAAAGCTAACCAGCACTGAGGATTCTTATTTGGTATGAAGCTTCCTTAGAACCAACAGAATAGAATGGTCCAAAAAATTTGCTATCGATTTGATCATGGGGTACATTTTTGGGATTTTGAAAAAATGCTGAGTCAGCATTTTTTACACTTGTGGGTAATGGGGAAAACATTTAAGACCCTTCTCCCAAACCTCTGCTCCAAAAGTTTTCAAATTTCACATACACCATCCTTGGAAGATTGTTTCACAAGTTTATTGAAATCAAATCCCTGGGTCCATATTTGGGCTCTCTTTGGGAGCCCAAATGTTTAAATTAGTGCAGTTTGAGGAATATTCTTTAAAAATCTTCTTCAGATTCACCCCTCAGAATCTTTTGATATTTGGTATGCAGCATCCTTGGAGGGGTGAGATTCAAGTTTGTTCAAGCCAAGTCCATGGATTCAGATTTGGGTTCACCATGGAAGCCCGAATTATAACTTAATTCAATATGAGGAATATTCTTCAAAAATCTTCACATCCACCGGACAGAATCTTTTGATATTTGGTATACAGTATCCTAAGGGGGGTGAGATATAAGTTTGTAAAAGCCAAGTCCCTCAGGCCTGGGTTCATATTTGGGCTTCCTGTGGGAGCCCGAATTGTACCAAAATTTCTAATTTCCGAACTGAGTGTCTGATTTGTACCAAATTTGATATGAGGGCTTATTGGGTCATAAATACCTAATTTATGCCCCCAAAAATTTTCCCATCGCTCCATGGGAACTGCAGGACCTAAAAATAGAAAAAATTTAAAATGCCCATATCTCCAAAACTACACAGCACTGAGAATTTTTGTTTTGTGTGAAGCTTCCTTAGGAACAGCAGAAAGGAATGGTCCAATCCAAAAATTGCTGTTTGTTTTGTCACAGGGTACTTTTCCAAGACATTGAAAAAATGCTGAGTCATCATTTTTTAACACTTGAGTAATGGGGAAAAACATTAAAGAATCTTCTTCCCCCATACCACTGCTCCAAAGGCTTTCATTTTTCACATATAACATCTTTGGAATGTTCATTCACATGTTTGTTGAAATCAAATCCCAGGGTCCATATTTGGGCTCTCTATAGGAGCCCAAATGTTCAGATTAGTGCAACATGAGGAGTATTTTTTAGAAATCTTCTTCCGATCAGAATTTTTAGATATTTGGTATGCAGCAACCTTAATTCAATATGAGGAATATTCCTTAAAAATCCTTTTTTTTTTAGATCCGCCGGTCAGAATCTTGGGATATTTTGTATAAGCTTTTCTTAGGAGAGCAGATGCAACTTGTTCAAATCAATTCTCTGGGTTGATATTTAGGCAACCATGTCAGGTGGGCACTCTCGGGCCCACTGGGACCTGTAGTTCTGTTCCTCAATGCCTTTAAAGCTATTTAGAACATGCCTATTGGTCTGGGGCAGTGTCCCAAGCTTTGTGTAGCCCTTGTACATTTTCACTAGACTTTTGCCATTGTTTCTAGTCAAGTCTTGGCAGCCTAGAGAGGCTGCCAAGACTTGCCTAGAAACAACTGACAAGGTACAGTGGAGCCCACTTAATTCGATATCTCTTAACTGTATATCCCTGTTAATTGAATATAATTTCCCAAACCCCAAACCATTTACCATACCTCCAGTACAAATTTGACCTGTTAATTGAATTTAGGTTATAAAGTAAACTCCTGTTAATTGGATAAAAAATCTTGTAACCTGTTGAGAAATGACCATGACTCTCCCCAGTTTTCCTTTGTATATAGACCTATTTGGCCTCAGTACATCCAATACAGGCATTTAATTTATTATATCTTGTTTGACAGAGCTCATGGAGCTCTGTCAAACAAGATATAATAGAATAAATGCTAAGTTTATCTCCAGAATACAGGAAAGTAACACAATCCCTGATAATTGAATAATCCTGTTAATTGAATAATTTTCATTGGCAAAGTGGTTATTCAATTAACAGGATTCCACTGTACTTAGAAACTCAAGTTATGAGTTTACCCCAACAATGCATGTTGGGGCACCTGTTCTTTTGCATTAAAGTTATCAAACTTGGAATAAGACCCTTAAGTGTTAACAGAGAGACTACATGTAGCCTAATTCAAACAGCTGTGTTTAAAATTTTTATCAATATCCTCTTCCTATTAGATTGAACAT
This sequence comes from Pictodentalium vernedei, assembly GCA_031216915.1. Taxonomy (NCBI): domain Eukaryota; kingdom Metazoa; phylum Mollusca; class Scaphopoda; order Dentaliida; family Dentaliidae; genus Pictodentalium; species Pictodentalium vernedei. The sequence continues at coordinate 49,768,619 of CM062288.1, read as the reverse complement.
GGGAAATTATAAAAAAAAATACAACTTTTATCTACAGTTGTGAAAGAACATATGAATATTATTCTAACATATTCTATTACAAATTTAAGTAAATATAATACTTCTTCTGACACACCTGCCATAAATATCCCCTGTTCATTGAGTTATCATTGAGATTTTATTGACTTCATTAACATATCAGAGAAGTGCTATATTTACCCAACATATAAACAATCGACTGTAATTCGATCCTGATGATTGTAAGTTCTAGGTAAACTGTTTACTGTAGTGTAGTTGACATGTGAACTGTGTGTGTCCTCAGATGACTCCAGGCCACTTCACACTAGTGTAAACATCACCAGATTCTTAAGTGTTTGTTATACTTTGGTTCTTTAATACTTTACAAATGAAATTGGTAGCTGTACACTTTGTTTGGGAAATGAATGTCAACCTTTAATGTAGGTTGTAATTTACTCTTGATCAGACTTTGGAGCCAGACATTCTATATCACATCACATCTATTGATTACTTCTTAAAATAAATCAGAACTGATCCCTCTAATACAGGAAGGCAAATAAATATCTCCTGAATGCTTTCATTTTATCTCGGTGGTACACATTTTTTTTTTTGTCTTAAATTTTACCATACTGATTAAAGCCTTCTTCCTATTTATCTGTGCTGATGCATTTGTCGTTTTGCACATTCTTGATATATGTAGGGCTGCTGATATGACCCAAGGATTAGAAATCCGCATAACCTTATGTCAGGTCTTTATAATATAAATAAAAATAGGCATTACAAATTTTGGTATGGATAACTCCCATCTGGGGGACACCAGACCAGGCCTGAAATTAAGCAGTCTTACATTTTCAGAATGAGGTCCCCAGAGGGTGAATTTGATGATGCTATCCCACACAGTGGGCCAATTTATCCTCTGGGTATCTCTTTCTGTTTAGTTTTGAGACCCTGATTCAGACTGAGGTTCACAGAGGGTAAATTTAGTGATTTTAGTGATGCTACCCTGCTTTGCAGGGTAGCATCTCTAAATTCACCCTCTGGGGACCTCATTTTGCAGATGACAGTCTGTTTATTTTCTGGCTTGCACCAGACCCGGTGAATAGAGAGGGGTGGTATTGGAATTTTGAGTTTGGTATGGGTTTTGGTAATTTTCGAGGGTATATCTCAGTATCGGTTTGGCATTCGGTATCTAACTTGACTGAGATTTGATGATTTTTTTAGTTTGGTATGGGTTTTGGTAATATTAGAGGGTATACTTTAGTATCGATTCGGTATCTAACTTGACTTGAGATTTGCTGATAGTTCCAAAGAGGAATTCACTCAGGAAAAACTTTAGTAAGTTGTTGTTGTATCGATAGTTCCAAAGAGGAATTCAGTCAGGAAAAACTTTAGTAAGTTGTTGTTGTATCATTCCACCACAATGCTATAAATGGCATTGTCAATGAGTTCAACAGTGGTATTCTTTCATGAACACAAATCATATGTACAGGGGGTGTGGTGGCTCGGTTGTTATAGGTGCAGGCTGCAAGCCGAGAGGTCCTCGGTTTGAATCCCACCTGTGGAAACTGCGTTGTGTCCTTGGGCAAGACACTTCACCCCCATTGCCCACGTAGGGGCACAGTGACGTGTACTAAGGCATACTGCACGTCAATGGTGCACCTGTCTTCAACCAATGCTAACCCTGCTTGTGTGGAGTTGGTATGTTGGGGAGCTGACAGTTGCTCGGTGGTTCTCTCAGGGTACTCCGGCTTCCTCCACCCGTAAAACTGTCACGGTCATGGTTAGCCAATGTGCAGAAATATGTGACCTTAAACACCAATAAATAAATAAATCATATCTACAGGACTTGTTCTAAATGCACCTTAATGTTTAAAGACCTATTTCAGGCTTTTGTGATCTCGGAGCATGTGCCCGGACCATGCCATCTCTAGGAGGTCCTGTTGACAATAGACAAAACACTTGGGAAGTGATTTCTAGTCAGGTCTTGGCAGCCTTAACAGGCGGAGTGCTGAACTATTTTTGGTCATCAAAATTTGTTCACATATGTTTGCCTTGTTACATTTTATGGGAGAGTGCCAATAGGCACTCTCCCATCAATTGTAACAAGGCAAATCCTAACAGACTAAATAATTTCACTTCAAAGGTGATATGAACAACATCCACAAAATATGAAGCCTTTAACCCTTTATCCAACGCAGACAATATCAAAATTTATTATTTTAAATATCATTTTTTCAAATTTTTCAAAAAATTTCAACAAAACCATATCATGTGACCCCTCGTTGGAACGAGCTCAACTGCTGAATTTGCATATTACGCAGGCGGATGCGGTCGATTCGTTGGGTAAAGGGTTAAGTGCTGGTACTGACACTAAAGAGTAAAGCCCAAACATGGGCTTCCAGCACTCTACCAGTTAACAGGCAGCCAAGACTGACTAGAAATCACAGCAAAGCAATAGGACACGTACAGAATGTAATCTAGAGGGAATTCAGGACAGTTGCCCAGTCCATTGAGAGTTAAGAAAACTGAAAAGATCAGTCACTTCTTTCGTGAAAAGGATCCTTTCAACTGTTATTGAGCCTCAACAGGGTCTTCTAAATAGCGAATGTAAGAAAATTTGAAAATTCAGATGGTTTCGGTATTCAACGATTGATTTTGTTCATTTTTCTGGTATCTCCATGATATCAGTTCAGTTTTTCAGTATATTGCCCATCTCTACCACTGAACCAATCTTGGTTTGCCCAAAGAGAAAACATTTTGAAATTTTGACACTCAAAGATGCAGTCTTCTTCAGCCCAAATTTCAACTTTTTTAATACTTTACAAATTTTCTTCACATGAACCTGTCGGCATCCTTGGTGGTTAGAGGGGAGGGGGCACAATTCAAGTTTGTTCAAATCAAGTTCCTAGTTTTATATTGAGACTGAATTTTCAGCTTGGTGCATTATGGGAAATATTCTGTAAAATCTTGTGCAAATCTACCAGTTCGAATCTTTTAATATTTGGTACTTTGGTGGGTGGGTGGATAAGATTAATACTTGTTCCAATGGTGCCCACCACGCCCTATGAAGGGGATGGGGAGTGGGGGTGGCTTGGGAGTGAAAATTTTCCTAAAATAGAACTTTAAAGGATTTTAAGTGATTTTATGCAAAAAAAGGGAAAAAAATCACCCAGTTGAGCCCATTGGATGGGATCCATTGGGTGAATTTCTTTTGCTTTAACCCTTTACCCAACGAATCGCCTGCATCTGCCCGCGTAACATGCAAATTCAGCAGTTGAAAAAATATTTTTAAAAAAAATTTCAACAAAACCATATCATGTGACCCCTCGTTGGAATGAGCTGGTCATGCTCGTTCCAACAAGGGGTCACATGATTTTGTTTTGTTGAAAATTTTTGAAAAAATTAAAAAAAATGATATTTAAAATAATAAATTTTGATATCGTCTGCGTTGGGTAAAGGGTTAAAAAGAGTTTTCAAGGATTTTGAGTTATGTGCAAAAATAAAAATCACCCAAACAAATACCAAATAACCCCCTCCTCGGTCAGTTGGGTGAACAACATTTTTAGCTCACCTGACTGAAAGTCAGTGTGAGCTTTTGCCATCACTTGGCGTCCTTCGTCCGTTAACTTTCGCAACTCGGTCTTCTCATTCAAAACCACGAGCCCAAACAAATTTGACATACAGTATATTGAAGGTATCCTCTTTCCAGTCAAAATGAACGCGGTGCCACCACTGGGGTGGGAGTGATTCCCAAAAAGCATCAATTTCTCCTGAAATCTTCTTATGAACCACCAGTCAGAATGCTGTGATATTTGGTATGTATAAGCTCCTTTGGTACTCAAGATTCAAGTTTGTTCAAAGAAATTTTCTTGGGTCAATATTTGAGCTCGCTATGGGAGGATCCCTATTTTGTGCCCAACCCAAAATTTCTATTTTCCGAACCGAGAGGCTGATTTGAACCAAATTTGCTATGAGGTATTATTGGGTCCTAAGTACTTGATTCATGTGGAAAAAAATTTTCCCGCTGCCCCGTTGGAACCTCAGAAGCTAAAAATAGAAAAAAATTCAAATGCCCATATCTCCAAAACTGCACGGCACTGAAACTGTTTATTCGGTGTGAAGCTTCCTTAGGACCAATAGAAAGGAATGGTGAAAAAAAATTGCTATCGGTTTTGTCCTTAGGTACAGTTTCGGGACTTTGAAAAAATGCTGAGCAACATTATTTAACACTGAAGGTAATGGGGAAAAATATAAAATAATCCTTTTCTCCCCAACCACTGCTCCAAAAGCTTTCATATTTCACACATAACATCTATGGAAGATTGATTCACAAGGTTATTGAAATTTAACCCCTGGGTCCATATTTGGGCACTCTACAGGAGCCCAAATTTTCAAATTAGTGCAATATGAGGGATTTTCTTTAAAAATCTTCTTCTCCAGATCCAATAGTCAGAATCTTTTGATATTTGGTATACATACAGCATCCTTAGGGAAGGCCGATTCAGGTTTGTTCAAGCCAAGTCCCTGGGTTCATATTTGGGCTCCCTATGGGAGCCCAAATTGTAACTTGGTTCAATATGAGAAATATTCTTTAAAAATCTTCTTCTCCAGATCCAGCAGTCAGATTCTTTTGATATTTGGTGTACAACACCTCTGGGAGGGTTGGATTGAAAGGTTGTTCAAATCAGGTCCCTGGGTTAATATTTGGGCTTTTTATTGAAGCCCAAAGTTTAACTTGAAGTTTGTCAAATATGAGAAAATTTCTTGAAAATTCTTCTTCTTCAGGTCCACCAGTGAGAATCCTTTCATATTTGGTATGTAACATCTCTAGGGGTGTCACATTCAAGTTGGTTCAAATCGAATCGCTTGTTTTTTCTTGGTATTTTTTTTTTTTGGGGGGGGGGGGGGGGGTGCTAGAGGGAACCACAGTAGTTGAAAACAAAACAACAATTTTGTTTGGTTATTGTTTTTTAATACTTCACAGAACAGAGCTTGCTAGGAACCTTTCCTAGGACCAACAGAAATGAATGGTCAAAAAAGTTGCCTTTGGTTGCATCATAGCAAATCAAAGAATTGCTCTTGCTTCTGTTCACTTACTGATACACTCATCTCTTTTGACAATTTGAGCCAGGTGAGCATTTCAGGCTCACTTGTGCCTCTGGTTCTGTATTCCAGTCCCTCCTCCTACCCTTCCCTCACTTAAAAAGATGATGTTTGCACATGGAAGTTGGAATGTAGGGTTTGCTATTTACACTGGAAAAAAAAGATATTTAGAATTTCAGGTCCTGAAACAACTGACCTTTGATAGCATTTCTTTTAATACTGGATATCCTGGCAATATTTCTGTTGAAGCGGTTGAATACTAGAAAAATAAATGATACACAGATTTGTTTAAATTTTAATTCCTGTATTCATATTTACAGGTTTTACAAAGATTTGAGATCTTGTCCATGAAGAATCAATGGTGTTATGTTATGTGAGCGCTTTAAATCCTCTGGGCAGAGATGCTTTCCAAAATTTAGAAGTAAGGGAATGGAGTGCTTATCATTGCAGTGATGGCCGATAATCTGCATTGTTGGGGGATAATCTGAGAGGTGGTATCCTCATCTCGGTGTAGGGGGTGTGTGGCAAAATTTGGAAATATATTACTGAAAACCTGAATTCTTGTTAATTTTTTAGTTATTTATGGGTGGCAAAGAAATAATTACAAAAATTAAATAAAAAACCACCTGCCTGTCTGCATGCAATTTTACAAAAAATGGCCTGAGAAACAAGATTTATTTTGTGGGACCTAATCATAAAAATTTTACAGGTACAAGATGTGATGGATCCAATAGTAAGCCGAAATCTTGTATAAGTGATCGTTTCCACAAAGCAGAGGTGCATATATAGAAAGTTTTTGGAATGGCAGGTGCTTATTGGCTGCTTAACAAACACCAGTGACCATAGCTTGCATTCTAATATCTGTGGTAGCTTTTATACTTTGAAAATATATATATGAGAGAGCAGGGCTTAAAAATTGTCATGATTCACAAGAATCTGTTTTGATTCTTACAAACTCCTACTGCAAGAATCAGTTTTCTGCTTTTAAATAACTGAGAATTGGAGAATACTCTTATATCCTTCTGAGTGTAACCAGTACCTTTTCCATAATTAAAATCAAACCTCAAATTTATATATATTTTTATACTGTACCAATGACCCAGACATAGCTGGTGCTAACTCTTAAAATATAGGGCCAAACACAAATTTTGCCCCCCAATCCCCAAAATTTGCATCTAAAACTAAAGAAAACATGTCCTGAAAGGCCCTCCACACTTCGCCCCCACTGCGCATGCGCAGTGTCAAGGACGTTCCGAAATTGGCGCCATTAATCATTCTAAGTTTGGCCCTTCATCAGTTAACATCTGACTGATCTTTGTGCTTATAAATCTCAGTTTAAATGATGCCAGACACATAAATATTAGTGAAATGGTGATTCTAAGGAGGATAGAGAAGGAGGAGAGGAAAAGAATGTGTGACAGAATATTATCAGGGCTGTAACTTAAAATTTTTTAATGAAATTATGTTAAGTTACCTATTTTCAAGGCAGCAGCCATTTTGTTGTCATTCTGATTATTTAGTTACACTGTTTTTTAAGTGTTTTCCTCTCTCCCTGTCCTTTAAGTTCCCCTTGATATTCTCCCATGCTTTTGGCATAGTTTTTGTAATTATTATTACTAAATTTTCTTGGGAGTTTTAGCTGAATAACCGAATGAATTCTGTTCTTTCCCCATGTTTACGTCTTCACCTACGGGTGGTTAGGCGCTGTGTTCTGCATCTACCATCTGATGTTCTGCAGTTTCTTCCCTGGAAGTCTCTGTTTTGCATCAGATAGTGTATTTTGGTAACTGATTTCGGGCCTGGGTGCCTGGAGTCTTATTTTAGTGTTTTTACACTCATTGTTTACATTTACAACAGCCCTCTGTGTGAGGGGGGGATTTCTAAAAAATAATATCTTGATGTTATTTTTATCATAACTAGATACATTATTATTGTTCGTAAGTGTTGAATAAATTGTTTAAAATATTTTTAAAATTTTTGTCCACACTTAGGCTTGGGATCCATTGGGGCTCAACGTTACTTTTCAGAAACTTGGGCTGTTCTGAAAAAATATTTTTTCAAAATATTTTGATTTCAATTATTTTTTCTATATTAATGGATCATATTATTATTATGTATTTTGATTGCCAGGGGTTAGTGCGAGTACCAGGACTTGTTTTCTTTTCACATTGAAAGGATATGGATCAATTGTTTTAAGAGGAAGTCTTCCTCTGACTTTATTATCATTCTATATGTGGTCAGTGTACTCGCATTAACTCCTGTTCTGTATCGTATGATTTCGATGACAATATGGGAAGCGTATGTCACGGTATGTTGTTGGGGATTTGGACACTCCGGTCCTTTCCCCGCAGGGTCACTCTACTTTATCAATTTCTATTTCAGACGATCAAGATTAGGGTGATGTATCTGTGATGTCTTCCAACAGTGTGCCTCCGTCGTCACAATTAATGAAGGGCTAGCGGAAAAGTGCTCATGTAAATACGCCAATTGCCTAAGAGGACCCTAGTAGGTTCGACGGCCTTTGACGTCCGCTAGCTCGCCCGGTGTAGCGTCCATTCACCGAATGGTTCGGCAGCCGGGTTCGTCCGTTGCGGTCTAGAAGGAATTTTGGGGTGATGCGAGCACTATAAATTAACCTAATGCACACCCAGTGACGGCGGATAGGAGGGAGAACGCAGGAAGCCTTTTAGTCCGGTTCATAGCTTGTTCCGGTCCATCCGGACGGCAAGCGAGAGAGGCCCCTCTCTCGTTCAACAACATCTGGCCCCAGATGTTGTGGTACAAAATGTGTCGCAAGCGGAGCATACGTCCGTCGCTCGGGACGCTCCGTTGGAAAGGCAGTCCGCTGAGACTGCTAAGGCTTCCTCTTCTCGTCAGCGCACACGACCGCACCTTGGCTGCGTGACCGCCGATATATTACCAGCTTCGCCGATCAAGGATTCTTCGGCGACCAGGTCACACCATCCGGTAGCCAGGGACACGAGGCCTGCAGACTCCGGACGTTCGCATAGGAAGTGTGCGGGAGTCAACGTACACGGAGCTTCCGGCGGCAATGCATCGTAAGACCGCTACTGCACAGGCCTCGGGAACGGACGTGCTTTCCTTAATAGCACAGTTTATCGCAGCATCCCAGCATCAACTGAATCTGTCGCATATATTTTATCCGACGATGCTGGGTCGGGACGCTCCGCGGAAGCGGGTACGGACGTCCGAAAGTTTCATCCGGTCCGACAGGATACCGAAAGGGATTCGGAGGATTTCGAGCTTTCCCTTTCGGAACAACATATGCTGTTGTGTATGTCATCTGACTTGGTCTTCTACAGCTTCTTTCGTCGGACCAGAATGCTGCGATGCCGGATAAGAAACTGATAGCGTCGGTGGACTTAGAAATTTTTGGTTCGGTTCAGGGACATCGTCCCTCAGTTCCGACATAGTCCAATAATGTCACACAAACTTTCGAATTATTGAACGACGCTATATATATTATTATTTTATGCTTGCTAACCAAGCATTTCTGGTTTCTTGTTCGAAGAGTTATGGAGATGTCTTTCAAAAGTGTGCCTCTGTCGTCATAGTTAATGAAGAGTTAGCGGCAATAAGTGCTCATGGAATATGTCTATCGCCTACGGAGTGACATTCGCTAGCTCACCCGGTGTAGCGTACATTCATCGAATGGTTCGGCTGCCGGGTTCGTCCGTTGCGGTCTAGGAAGGAGATTTGGGTGATGCGAGCACTTTAATTACTTTAGTACTCACCCAGTGACGGCAGATTGAGGACAGATCGGAGGAAGCCTGTTAGTCCGGTTCCTGGCTTGTCCAGGTCCGTCCGGGCTGTGAGCGAGAGAGGTCCCTCTCTCGCCCAACAACATAGGGGACCGCATGTTGTGGTTCAGATATTTTACATTCGGAGCATATGTCCGTTGGTCGGGACGCTCCATTATATTGACAGTCCGAGAGACTGTCTTTAATGCTTCCTCATCCTCACAGCAGGGCACACGACCGCACATTGGCTACGTGACCTCGAGTATCCGATCAGTTTCGGCATTCAGTGATTCCACGGCGAATAGGTCGCGCCATCCGGTAGCCAAGGGACACGAGGCCTATACACTCCGTTCGCTCGCATATTGGTAGTATGCACGGGGTAACGATCACGGAGCTTCCAGCGGCAGTGCATCGTAAGACCGCTTCTCCTCAGGCCTCAGTGACGGACGTGCTATCCGAGTTAGCACAGTTGTTTCGCAGCATCCCAGCAATTGACTGTTTCTCGGTCGAATCAGGAATTATCCGACGGCGCTGGGTCGGTGCGGTCCGCGGTTGCATCAGGTACGGACGACCAAACGCTTTATAGGGTCCGACAGGATGGCGAAAGGGATTCGAAAGATTTCGAGTTTTCCCTTTAGTAGTATCGGAAGATGCCTTTCATATCTTCTGGCATTATCTTCCAGTGATTATTATTTCGGACTTCATTGCTGCGATCTTGGATAAGAGACTTATAGCGTCATTGGACTCGGATTTTTCGATCGGTTCAGGGACATTGTCCCTGACTTACCGACGCAGTCCAATATTGTCATTACAACATGTGTTTTATTTTTCGACGCTATATATATATATATACAAGCCTGCTACTAAGCATGATAGTTTAGTTTCTTGTCCGCGTTGCTCATTTCTGCCATTTTATCATTTATACAAATAGTTTATTTTGGCAGAGCAGGGCATACCAAGAGTTCATATGCGTCTAGACGGTGTGATTAAAGACTGCATATATTCTTTTTCGCCGTTTATGTCTTTTCCAATTTCTATGTTGGGAACGACATTATGTATAGTAGACTTAACTTAGACGCTTTATTATACGTAATCCGCCTTACTGAGGCGTTATCATTACGTCTTCAAGAAAAGATTTACGGGATATTATTCTCAATGTAATTTCTTTTGAGGGCAGTAGTTTGTTCACGTATAACTCCGCCCTTCAGTGGCTGATTGGAGTTAGTTAGACGTGACGCAGCCCTAGCTACATCCACACGCGTGGATAGTAAGGTTAAGAACTCTCTCAGAGTCGCTTCGTTCTCGGAGGAGCTTCTCTTCGACGGCAACTTTTCGGCAATCCATGAATTGCTCGATTTACACGTTCTCTTGTCTATCTAGTGTTACAAGAGATTCAGACTGGGGCAAACATTCGGTGGTTGACTCAGAGAGTGCCGCCGCAGTTGCCGGACCCGAGTGTGGCTGTTATGACGGTTGCCAGTCAAACAGATTGGGATATAATACTGATCCCTACGGATTCGAAGTGCCAGGGTCTTTGGGTTCCGCAGTCTTTTAGCAATCAGTTTTCTTCTGCGGAATAATGTTTTTTAGGCTTGCTTTATGTCATTGCATGAACATTATTCAGAAACGCATGCCCAAATTCCTGTCCTTCAATTCGACAGTAGTGGCGTATCTCCGGAACCAGGGAGGCACTCTTTCGTTTCCGTTATTCAATTTAATGGAAAGAATCTGTCTGTTGGTTATAGTACACCAAGTTCAGTTTTGGTCCGTCATATTCCGGGTCGTCTGATTGTTTTATCGGACTCCCGTTTCTCTTACGGGTCGCTTGTTGCTGTCAGAATGGACTCTCAACAAACAAGTATTCAATCAGATTTGCTATCTATGGGAGCGCCCAATGATGATTTATTTATGACACAGCTTGCTAATCAATTGCAGACGTATGTGTTGGCTTGTCCAGATCTCTGAGCTAATATTGTTAACGCTCTATTGATCTATAGGACGGAATGATAGGATACGCGTATCCTCCGGCGCTGTTGTTTTAGCAGGTATTGCTAAGATAAACAACCACAATACATTTCTGTTGATAGCATCTCTATCTTCACAGAGATCATGAGTAATTTACTCTCTTGTCTACTGTGGGTCTTAACGTGAAATCTTCCTCTATGTGAGGATCTTTTTCACTGGGTAAATCGTGTCATCTTTATCACAACCAGCAAGGTCGCAACCTTCATGTATTCCGTTGTGTGGTCCGTATTGCATTGTAAGCACTGTACTGGACGAGCTTTGGACGCGATTTCTTACTATAGGAGATCCTCTTCTTCGCTATTCTATGCGGCTAAAGTGGAGGCTCTTCCGTCGTGGTGTAGGGATCATTATGTTCATATTGTTGATCCCTCCATACTACTCATTGCTATTTTTTAGTATACTTGTTTTACAAGATCTACTGCAGCCTGTTATTATTTAGGTTATAGGTTTATGTTACCTCATACCTATGCACTCTACGATAGTTTACAATTGAGTCTTTTGTCTCTTTATCTAAGTCAGTTAGTAACTTTTTGATAAATAGACTTAGAATCTTTAGATTAAATTCCTATACGGATTTTAACTTCGGTTCTTATTTAGCTAAGTAATCATTTGAGCCTCTGGAAACAGTAGTTTTCAAATTCTGACCTTTTAGACAGTAATTCTGTTGGTTTCTCTTTTACTGTAGAGTCAGTGAGTTTCATGCACTATCGATGGATGATTTTCACTTTCATAGTTTCGGAATCAATACTTCCGTTACTATTTAGGTTGGATTGTTGCATAAGAGTTAGGCTCCTATTATCCGGAACCTATTATTTTAAGGTCCTTCCGTCTTCGTATGGGCATAGGCCTTTACTCTTTCTGGGTACAGTTTATGTATTTATAAACAGATATCTGTTTATTACAAAGGGCGTAAGCTTCTTCTGTCTTTGATGTCTAGTAGAAGGACGTTACGCTCCATTTTATTGTTTATGGATTCTATTAACTATCGGTACTGCTTATGGTATATCATTGACTTAGCAGTTGTGCTTAAGATTTCGGCTCATGAAGTAAGAGTTCTTCTACTTCTTGGGCTTACATTAATAGTGTCGCTATTATAGATTTTTGAAGGCCGCTCATTGCGTTCAGCCATCCACATTCATGAATTTTATCTCAGAAATATCGAGTCCATTTCTGGAGGCCTCTATTGTTAGGTCTATTATCTACTGCTCAGAATGTCATTCACTTAACAGTTGCTACTATAGCTAGGTAGGCTGTCTGTTTCGGCAGTGTCTCCGTTCGGCTGCCCTCTTCGCTCTGGGCTATTTGACCCAGGGCAAGAAAAAGGGGGGGGGGGGAGGGTGTTCCCTTGGGTCACCTGTTTTACTATGAAAACAAGGGGATACCTCCTCCGGAGTTAGTAATTCTGAGCTGTTATTGGGATGGTTGTTTAGTGAGAAGTTTAGGTTTTTAAAATTCATTCAAGTCTTAGTTTTTAAAGTATAGCTTTTGAATATTGCATATGTCAACGGACATGATTATGCAATCCTCAGACACTTTTAGGAGTATAAGAGTCTCTATTCTCTAGACTTACTTTATTTATTGGCTTACTTTAAAAATTATTAGTATAAGGATTATATTGGATATTAATAGAGTACATGGATGTATGAAGCTCAATTTTGGAAGGTGTTGTATCTTTCTAATTTATCATAAATAAGAAAGATACATGTAAGGCCTATTACTTCTTTTTCCCTACAGGGGATGACTCTATTTTATTTTATTGAGCGTATTCCATTTTGCTCTATGTCCTTGGCCCTCCAGCCTTTTTACTATTCAGCTATGTCTGGGTCATTGGTACAGTATAAAAATGTTAAAAAATTTATAGTAATTTATATATTTTTTATACTTACCAATGACCCAGACGGGGATGGCCCTCCCAGGAGTTGGGAACTCTTGCCTCCCCGCTGAGTACATAGCGCTTACCAGGCACTGGTTATTAGAATGATTAATGGCGCCAATTTCGGAACGTCCTTGACACTGCGCATGCGCAGTGGGGGCGAAGTGTGGAGGGCCTTTCAGGACATGTTTTCTTTAGTTTTAGATGCAAATTTTGGGGATTGGGGGGCAAAATTTGTGTTTGGCCCTATATTTTAAGAGTTAGCACCAGCTATGTCTGGGTCATTGGTAAGTATAAAATATATATAAATTACTATAAATTTTTTAATTTTCCAGAGGTTAAACCATTAAGGGCCAAGTCTCACTCTTGTCTTGTATATAGCACACTGTTCCCACATACAAGGTTTTGGTGATCTTGTCAGTAGATACAGTACCTTCGTAGTGGTTTCTAGTGAAGTCTTGGCTGCCTGTTTAGGCAGCCAAGACTTCACTAGAGACTGCTGTTAAGGAAGGCACAGTGGGGAAACATGCAATAACCTTATTAAATGCTATAACCTTATTAAATCAATGTATACGAAGCAACAATCTTGTCTAAAATTTAACAACAACCGAACAGAATACTCAGATATAAATGTAGGTGTAAAACAGGGAGATAATTTGAGCCCAACACTCTTCAGTATATTCATAAATGACCTATCTGAATGACTTGTTGGTCTCAGTACTAACCTTTTTTTTAGCCACTCCAAAGTCCCATGCCTACTGTTCGCAGATAATCTCATTTTACTGGCAAATCACAAGAGGGTCTACAAGAAAAACTTGATAGACTACACTCATATAACAAACAGTGGAGATTAAAACTAAATGTTGATAAAACAAAAACCTTAACTTTCTCTAATAATAAATGTACACTGTACCAACTGAATTTGAGATACAGTGACACTACTATTGCTGAGGTAGAAGAATACACATATCTTGGGCTGAAAATTGACAGGAAGGGGCAGTTTGGGCTGGCGAGAGAGGAACTCTCAAAGAAAGCAGCAAAGGCTTTGTTTGCTCTCTTCCACTTCCTGCCTATCCAACAGATACCACCGAAAACGGGATTAAAACTGATGATGACTCTAATCAACCCAATCATGACATATGAATCAGAAATTTGGTTTCCCGAGATCATTACAAAAATTGTTAAAGCTAAAGAGAGGGCACTTGCGTGTGACTCGAATTTCAACATCCTCATGCATCTTGAAAATGTAGCTTATGAACAAACCCATGACAGATTCCGTAAACAGTTATTAAACTTGCCAAAACAGGTGAGCAACTTGGCTTGTAAAATTGAAACAGGAATACTGCCCCTAACCGCTACTATACTGCTCAAAGTATACTAAGCATCAAGTATATCCAATTACCTGTTTTACGTTTTAGTTGAAATATTGTAATGAAAAGTGTATATATTTTTTATTTAATTATATCTTGGATGATTTAAGATAAGATATTAAGATTTTAGTTGTGTTTGACATTATTTTTTAGCTTTTGAATACGATAACTATGGAAAATGGAGATTATTGGTAAAAAAGGAAATTTTATAATTTGCCAAAAAGTTGACTGAGAGAACGGGTATGGGTTCAATATCGGGCCTGAGACCCATTACTGTTAATTACAGCTTGACAGCGTCTTCTCATGCTCCCAGTCGGGTTCATGGTGGTCCTTTGTGGGATGTTGTTCCATTCTTGGACCAGTATGGCACCAAGCTCCTGGACACTTCTTGGTTGGACTGGACGGGCTGAAATAGCAAGCTGCAACTCATTCCAGACATGTTCGATTGGATTGAGGTCAGAGGATCTTGCTGGCCAGTCCATACGCTCAATCCCCTCCCTCTGTCAGTACTCCCCGACAGCATGGGCAACATGAGGACGGGCATTATCATCATCCATCAGAATGAATCTTATCACCCACTGCACCTGCATACAATCTGATGTGGACATCCAGGATCTCATCAATATACCGTTGTGCAGTCAATGTACCTCGTTCAAGGACACAGAGCTCTGTAAGTCCATCCCTGCTGATGCTGCCCCAGACCATGATTGACCCTCCACAATAGCGGTCATGCTCAGCAATGTTGGCTGCATGGTCTTCTCCGTACCCTAAAACGCCTAACTGTGTGGTCTAGGCAGTACCTTGACTCATCTGTAAAAAGGACAGGTTGCCAATCTTCTCTGGTCCATCCAACGCGGTCCATGGTTCATATCATGCCTGGCGGTGGTTCTGGGACAGCGGAATACGAATACATGGTCTTCACGATCAGAGACCACATTTGTGCAACCTTACCCGGATAGTCTGCGTCGAAACATTTACCCTGGATGCATTCTGAAGGTCACTGCAAAGCTGGGTTGCTGTGGCAAAGCGTTTCCTACGGGCCTGAGTGATCAAAAACCAGTCTTCAGCTGCAGATGTTGCCCTGTCTCCGCCACCATCAAGCTGTCTTACTGGTGTGCCATACTGCTGAAATATTTCCCAGGCTCTGATGATCACTGTATGGTGCACACCAAGGGCTTCAACCTGATGATGGGTAGCCCCTTGCTCCACCTTCCCTCCAGCCTGCCACATTTTTACTTCAGACAAATGCCTTCTTACATTTGCTTTTGCCAAATTCAATCATTAAATCACAAAGGTTTGTGTTGAAATGAAGAATGAATACCCTACACATATCATGTACATGTAGACAGTACACAAAACATCATGAAAATCGAGGGGTACATGCTTTCCATGACTGTCACGAAAAGTCTACCTGTCAAGAGAGCTAATGAAAACACTGGGGACCATCTCAATACATTCCTCAATCATCTCCACCAAAAATATCGCAAATATGTCACACGCAAATTTCACAATGATGTGTCAAATATGTGGTGCTTATCAAACTTTGAGTAGTATATTGTCAATATGGAACAGTACAAAGTTCATATCGACAATCTAGCATCGGTTCGATTAGTCAAGGAGGCAATGGCAACTGGCGACCTACCAGGAAGACATGACAGCAACTCTTGGGGCCAGACACTAAAACAGTGCCGTAAACTTGTTGCACCTAACGCATCAGACCTATATGCCCACTTGAAACGTAAACAATCAACTCCTTCTTCTTGGATTCCATCAATTCTGACTTATATGACGACAAAAGACAGAATGGTTCAAATAAATTGAGGATGTACCGTACGTTCAAAGAAAATTATTAGAACCTTACCATGAGAAATGCATAATCTCGAAACATCAACAAGCATTATCTAAACTCAGACTTAGCTATCATAGCTTAGGGATTGAACGAGGTAGATACCACCGTGTACCAGAACATTTAAAGGCAATGCTGGCAATGTAAGGAGGTGGATGACGTAACACACTTTCTACTTTATTGTCGTTTACTTAATAACAAGCAAGAGAATTTGTTGAAGCACTTTGGGATGGGCGAAAGTTTCCATAAAACCAATGATGACAAGCAGAAACCTCAAGCTCATTCTAAAGTGCGACGATACAAAATTCCTGAATAATGTGGCACATTTTGTGAACCAATTTCACACCAATATATATATTTTTATGTGTGTGTGTGGGGGAGGGGGGGGGGGAGTGTCCACGTGTGCGTACTTCGATGGCAATATGCATAAAATATTGTTGAAACCTTGTTTTGTAAACAAAGATTATGTTACTGCATTACTGCATTGTACACTTGACCATAATGGTGTAATCGTACAATAAGGATTGATTGATTGACTATGAGGGAGCAAAGGATAAGGAGAATTCTTAAGTTCTTCGAGACCAGTTTCAGAATCTATTGACAAGAATCAAACATTTTGTGACAATCAATGTTGATTCTCATTGTTTTCTGGGTAAGAATCATTTTGAAGAATCAATTCTTATTAGTCCCCTATGGGAACCGTAAGGAGACTATAGGATTGCAGTCCATCCGTCTCTGTCTGTTTTTATGTTACCACCTCTCCCTCCAACATGCTTTAAGCTACACCTTTCGTATTTGATACATGGATAAATGGTTCTGAGGGGATGATGCACGCTCAAAATCTTTGTTTCAAAATCCAAGATGGCAGAATGGCGGCCATTTTTATTGTGTTTTTTTAAGCTTTCTTCTCTATTTTCATGTTACCACCCTTCCCTCCGACATGGTTCAAGCTACACTTTGCATATTTGGCACATGGATAGAGGGTTGGGAGGGGATGATGCATGTTCAATATTTTTTTTTCAAAATCCAAGATGGCGGCATGGCGGCCATTTTTGTTGTGTTTTTTTAAGCTTTTTTCTCTATTTTATGTTACCACCCCTCCCTCCAACATGATTCAAGCTATACTTTTCATATTTGACACATGGATAGAGGGTTGTGATGGGATGATAACACGTTCAATATTTGTTTTTTAAAATTCAAGATGACGCCATGGCAGCCATTTTAGTGTTTTTAAAGCTTTTTTCTCTATTTTATGTTACCACCCCCCTCCATCCAACATGGTTCAAGCTACACCTTTCATATATGGTACATGGATAAAGGGTTGTGAGGGGATTATACATGCTCAATATTTTTTTTTCAAAATCTAAGATCTGTCTGTCTGTTCGTCTGTCTGTCTGTCTGTTTTTATGTTACCACCTCCTCCCTCCAACATGCTTTAAGCTACACCTTTCATATTTGGTACGTGGATAAATGGTTCTGAAGGGATAATGCACGCTTAATATTTTTTTTTCAAAATCCAAGATGGCAGAATGGCGGCCATTTTTGCTGTGTTTTTTAAGCTTTTTTTTCTCTATTTTTATGTTACCACCCCTCCCTCCAACATGGTTCAGGCTACACTTCTCTCAATTCTCAATTTTTAGATTCCATTCACATTTGAAATCCTGTCTGATAACCTGTATTTTACCCAAACCACCCCCAGGTCAGACACTCCTGTTGACTGTTGTCATGAAACCCGAATTTTACCCAAGCCGAACCGTCCCCAATTATTTTACCAAAACTTCTTCCCCCCCCCCCCCCCCCCCCCCCCCCCCCCTCAGGTCTGATACTCCTGCTGACTGTGGTCATGTCTTATCTGACAAAAACACCTTATGTCACAAAAGCGCTGTAGGGGACTAATACAACCTCGGTGGTCCAGGGACCAGCCTAGGGGGGAATTTTAGGGAGACTTCAAGTCTCCCTTCAGAAAAAATAGGGAGACTGCAGTCATGTAGGGAGACTTCATAGGCAAGTGGGGAAAATTAAGAATATTCATGTACCGCCCCCACCGCCCCTTCATATTTTTAATGTGTAATTATTGACTGAAAATCCCCCCACTGCTACCCTCTCCTTTATGACCCCTCCCCTCTTCCTCGTGTCAATCCCCCAGCACCCTCCTGTGGTTGCCTTTCACCAAAGTCTACTGAACTAATAATTTCATAAGTCTGAAATTGTGAACAGGACCAGATGTAAGAAGGTTGCTTGGGAGGTACTTTGTTAGTTAATAAACAAAATACATTCTGGGGTCGAGTATTTTGTAAAATAAATGTCATTTCGCATCATTTTTAAGGCATTCCGGTGTCATACTGTGTCATTTCGTGTTATTCCAGTGTTTAGGAGGACCCGTTTTCAAGATCGTCCACATGCACACTTGTGTCCTGTACAAAGCTTTCCTTGTCATCACCAAAGCTTTTTTTCATGTGTTTCAATTCCATTCGTGTTTTTCTGGGAATAGACAGTCCAACCGTTAACAGTCATCAGCAAAACGAAATGAAAATACTGTGTTATAAAATACGTCCATTGTGTATACATTTTCGGCATCCTAAGCGACGTAACCTACTTTCAAACTGGGTTATTTTGTTGAGTCGCGTAAGTCACCTATTTTCGTTTCGACAATTGAAGCTCCGACTGAAACGCAACAAAACAGAAATAAAAAAAAATCTGCCAAAAGCGACAATAGATAACTGATTGTCGTGTGATTTCAAATAAATGGACGTTTATTTGACGAATTAAAATGCCCATTTATCACGCTCGAGCACATTCGATTTTTGAAAATAATCGTTTTCATGTAAACCTCGCATCACTTAGTTCAGCCTTTCCTCATTTTTTGGCCAATTTTTAGAGGGCAACTTGTATTCGCCCCTACTATTTTTCTAGGTGACTTTGGGCTTAGAAGGGCGACATAATCGCCCTAGTCGCCCTCACGGCTGGTCCCTGTGCTGGTCAAATACTTGTTCCTTCATGAATTGTAAGTTGTGTGGGGGGGGGGGGGGGGGTGGGGGGGGGGGGGGAGATGTAAAGAGATTTGATTTGTTATGCAGCATCCTTAACTGATAAAGTGCAAGACTAGTTTTTGTTCTTAGAAATTGGATCATGTAGTTTTGCCCTGTAACATCTAATTTGAAAGTGCAGTCAGTGAGCATTTTGTGTAACTGCCGGGTCTCGTAATTTCTAAAGGCCAATTTACACAGTATGCTTTAACAGATATGACAAAGCAAGGTGTGCTTCCAGCAGATCTGATTTTTATGTTTACCACTGTATATAACAACCAGACCTTGCTGTACATGACCTCCTGCCAATTGATTACTCAGTTACATCAGCTAAAACAGACGAAATAGAGCATATCCTAATTGCCCTGTTTTACATGTCTGCTAATGGATACCCTCATTTAGATTGCATATTTCAGCAGATGTGCTGAGACAGATTGTATGTTGCAGGAGATGCGCTGAGACAGATGTGAAAAAAAATACATAATGTAAGTTGGCTTTTTCTTTAAAGGGTTAAAGGGATGTGTTGGAGTTATCCAAGAATGATGAAATACTGTCGTAAATTGCTTATAGCACACATCAAATTGAATGCTATTATTGTAATCTGTATGTTTGGTGTATATTAGCAGGTGCCCTTCAGATAAATAATTAGTAATGATGACAGTAAGTTAACATGACATTCTTAATTCAGTGAATTATAGTGTACACCATATCTGATAATTTACAATTCACTGTTAATTAATGACATGTGTAACACAATGGAACTAATAGTATCGACAATGTGTTGTAATTCTATAATGTATGCAACTAATAATGTTTAGCGGTGTGCTC